>OY998239.1:38538995-39738995 GCA_963922005.1 Cornus suecica
TCTAAAAATGCCGTTTTTGCCCTCCGGGAGCCATTTTTGTCTCGGACTACCTCTTCGAATAGAAAGAACACACTCTTCAGTTAATTCACCAAAGTTAGCTCCATTTATTCCTTAAGCTCCTGAAACATGCTTTAACACACAAATAACATAAAAATACCAAATAATGGAATGAAATGACGTAAAATTAATGAGTTAAGGGGTCAAAATGTCTAATATTTAACACCTATCACACCCCCAAACTTACATATTGCTAGTCCCTTAGCAATAAACACACGGAACTTTCTTATGATGATTTCTTTTCTATCTATTCTAACTAATCTAACATACTCCTTTGCTTTCGTGAGAGTCGGCGATTACACTTAGCACGTGTAACAAGCCTTTTAAACCCTTAGGTTTCCCCTAGTGGACGAGTGAAGTGTCGTGAAGCTTTCAAGTGGTGGTACCTACAAACATCTCAGTTCTCTGTAAGCACATAGTCATGATTTCACACACAAGTTGAATTAAGTCGTGATATAATGTAAAAGACAGCATGGATGCAAATACTCTCACTCACTACCAAACAATAATATATCGAGCTTCGTGTTAAAAATGGTTCCCACTAAAGTGAATGATTTTGCTACTTTTTACTCTCAATCCGGACAACCTTCCGTGTTTTTGTGAACATTCTACCATGGTATTTCAATATCTCTTTTCCTACTTCATTGATCAAATTTTGCCATTTTTCGTAAAACCTCATCTTTTCATTTTGCCATTTTTCGTAAAACTTATCTTTTCATTTTGCCATTTTTCGTAAAACCTCATCTTTTCATTTTTCCACTTTTATCCCCTTTTGTCTTTCTAAGTCTCTGGACTTTCCAGTGAGTATTTTTAGTCCCAACCAAATGGGCCCGAGCTTCTTCCATGGTATTTATGCTCATCACTCTTCTCCCCTTTAAACATAAACGGTGATATTGGTGATACTAAAGCTCGGTTACTCAGCTTGAAGAACTGCTTTTTGCATTGTATTTTCTCAAAAAAATTCTAATTTTCCCTATTTCAAACATAACAACTCCCTTTCTCCCCTTTTATTGTGACAAAATTATTATTTTCAACTTCATAGTCCAAGATCAACCTATTTCCCATAGTCAATGTGTGTTTATGCTTATAGGTCAAAGTCGTCTTTCTTAATTTCAATTTCACTCATTCACTCAACCATGTAAAACCACATCACTCTGACTCACTCGATCTAATCATTATTCTCATGAATGGGAATATCACATCACATACTACTCATACATCATAAACATGAACTCAATCAAATTGTAATATAAATCAATCATGCGTGAAAACAAAGAACTGGTCCAAAATCATAAAATTTTAAAACAAATTTGAAACTTTTCATTCCATGTAATTCTATACCCTCACCCCCAAACTTAAATTATACCATGTCCTCATGGTAAAAAATAATATAGGAAATCAGATATAGTTACCCTTTACGCTCAATTCTAGATTCCAATACAAAGCATGAATCCCTTTCCTCAAACTTGATTTGGATCACCAATAAATATATCCAACAAAACATGAATACCCATAATCATAGCAATGGGAAAAATAAATTTCAAAAATATCTAGAATCTCACATAAATTTTTCAAGGAATTAAAAATTCTCTCTCTTTTTTTATTTTTTTATTATTTTTAAAAAATAATGATAAGCATAAAAAATAGGATTTGGCCTTAAGGGCCTACAATCCTATAAAATAAAATAAAAAATAATAATAATAATAAATACGTGGCCTTAAGGGTCTACTATCCCTAAAAACAAAACAAAACCAAAAATCCTAATACTAAAACTAAACCCTAATCTCAATCCTCCCCCTCTTCTTCATTACTAGTCACGGCGCTCTTTAACCATATCCGGAAATGTGCTGTCTTTTCCATTTTATCCAAGTCTTCATCTGGATATATCTTCATAATTGTCTACCGCATCTCATCCAACTCATTCATTCTATCATCCAATTGCTCTACAATGATCGTCGATAACAGAAATGGGTATGGAAGATAATGTTCAAATTTATCTGCACATGCCCACTATCTACTCACAATTGCTCGGGCAATTGACTTTTCAGCTATTATCACTGTCGGAATACACATTTTATACCCATGAGTTAGGGCATACAATGTTCTAAGCATTGTGTGATCCCTTACACTAGTCCGATTATTTGGCCGAATTTGAGCAGAAACGACACAATCCAAATAAAGCATATCCGACTTCAACAACCAATTTTCACATGTCTTATCACCTAGATCTGACATAGCACACAATTCTCTCACCATCTCTTCATCCGTAGGTTGCCATACTTGAGGATGCTCCATAAGTCATCCTACTAAGTTTACTAGACTACCAATTGGTATATTCCATGCATCGGCAATACTGGTGACAGAACCTCAAATTCTGGCGGTCCTGAAATCGTCATATTTTCATAGAATTTTTGAACTAAGCCTGGATAGACCTTTTTTCCTACCGGGTACTTTAAATTTCGTAATCCTCATTCATTAAGGATTCTCCTTAAAGGTGTGATTAATACTCGGTTTATCCTCTCCGAACAAAAAACTTATTCGAATTGCAACCTGCACTCCTGAAATGATCTTGGTGTGGTTCTTCTTCTCTTCCGGCTTGTTGATCCATTATTTGAAATTTCGGTCTCCACATGCTGATCTCCCCCCTCTATGAATTCCTCCGGGTCAGAATAATTCTCATTATCACCATCCATCCTTACACTCCTGAGATAGAAAGAAGAAGAAGGAGTAATAGAATAAGAAAATCTAATTGTATTGCTAAACTGTTGTGAACTATGAATTGTGTCTACCCAATGGGTGTATTTATAGATGGATGTAGAAGACTCAAATAGGAAAATGATTTTAATATCTTGTTTAAATAGGAAAGTGGAAACACCTCATGATCCAACTCCAACTTGTATTTTCATCTCACTTCCTGTCATACTAGGATTACTCTAAAACCTCTACAAAAATTCTACAAAAAATCCTAAAAATAGCTTAAACAACTCCTAATACAAATCAGACCAAAACAACCCATAAACGGGTCAAATTTTCACTTTTGCAAAATCATCCTCGTAGTACCTTAAGCTTCAAGCGTAGGGCAACTTACACTTCAAGCATAGGTTGGTTTGAAATATTTATTTATTTTCCAAATGACCCTCTTCTAATCAATTCATATATTGATAAAAGACATGTACCCCCAAACTTAAATGCACAAATGTCCGCAGAATGCGATTAAACACTTGAAAGAATTCAAAACATCAGCACACTGAATATAAGCGTAAAAATCAGGGGACACATCAAACTCGATAAAATTGATTTAAAAAATTGTCATTTTATAAAATATGAAAATAATAAAAAATAGTTAAAGAATAATCGTTAAAGTGGTCACATAAAACCCTATCACATAGTCTATCCGCTCCATGATTTATCTCTAATGTACTAAAAATAAAACAAAAGAAAAATTAAAATATCAGTTAAAACTACACTAATCCTCATCATCCGAGGTCGGTGGTGTAGGTGGAAAATTTACGCCCAAATGCTGCCTCATGCCATCAACCTTCTGGCATAACTGCCTATGATCTCGCCGAGGGGCCTGTCTCTCCTAATCAAATCTCTTCTCCAGCCTCTGCTCTAATCCTTGTATCCGTGCCATTAGAGCATCAAACTAAACCTGAGATAAAGTGACGGTACCACCCGCAGGAACATGTGGCATAATAATCTCCTCTTAAACTACCGGTATCTGTGGCATATCAACATTGACATCGGCTGCGTGAGCATCCTGAGTCATACGGGCATCAACTAGTGCCTGGGCCTATGCATCCTGGCCTAGTAATAGACTAAACTCCGGTCTTTGTGCCATAATAGCTCCCCATGTAATCGGGTCTAGACACTTGTCCACATTCCTCTGGGATACGGAGACGTATTCTTGAATAGATTTGGCTCACCCGCATCCATCTCTATCCCAGCATCAAACATGAACTTCATCACTAAGCACGGGAATCGGACCTTGAATGTCTGCTGCCAAACTTTTGACTTCTTACATAATTTGAAGTAATGCGCATACAAGCCCCCCATAAGATCTGTGGAATCGAAATCCACCTCTCGAACTCAAAAGCATAATGGATGGCCGAAAATGGCGTATAACACATGGTAGTATGACTGTGCGGAAGAATCTGGGACTGGACTCTGACATCCCAAAACCATAACATCGGGTGATAGTTCACCTTCTTCATGTAGTTCCTATAAGTATCAGCCCACTCCCCTGCAGTATGAAGTATAACAAGATCGGTAATAGACTGGAATATCTTAGGTATAGGTGGGAACTCAACAGCTAACTCGGGCTCACACTTGCTCAGAATACTCCATGCATCAGCAATAGTCTGGGATGTAATCTCAAACTCAGTACCTCAGACCACTATCCGTAGCCTCTTCCCTCTAATGAAATGCTGCCTGTATAGGATAAACTTCCGGATCATATCCTCGCAAATATACAGGGTGGCCGGGGAAAGGATAGGTTGTAAGTGGCGGGCCCTCAGTCAGCCTATCATCTAGGCAGGTACTGGCTATAGCCTCTCAAACACGGCCACCAGATAATTACGCTCTTGCTGATACTTCTTCTGGATAACCCGATGTAGCAAATCCTCAATCGATGTTGTCTGGGGCACAGGTAAAAATGTAGTCCAAACTCTGAGGTCACCCTCTACTGGTGGCTTAGGTACCCTCTCATCCGGATGACCAACATCCTATCCCTAATCAACATTATCCTCTTATGCACCACCATCACTCTCAGTATCCTCATCCATCTACTTAGCCTGTGGCTCAGGCATAGGTGGCAGCGAAGGTGCGCATGGAGCAACTGGATCAACAATAAGTTAACCATGTGGCAAGTTAAGATCATGACCTTGTGTGGTGGACTCGGGCACCTCCGCCTAAAAAGATGAGGAAGATGAAGATGAAGATGCTGAGTCAACATACAATGGTCTCAGGCACATGTACTCCGATGGTGAATACGTGCTCGGTCGGGAGATGATGATCTCGACCTCTGCTAAATATCCCGATCTACTAGTCTGGCCGCCTCAGCCACTCGTCTCGTTGCACCCTTTACTCTTGCCATGCCTATAATATGGAATTTTCAAAACGTAAGCGATAATGTTCTAGACACCAACTCAAACTTAAACTATATCTAAATATACCCAATATGAGGATTAAACAAGTCCTCATCCCAAAAGTTTGATATTCAAGCCGCTTTCGAAGTCGAATAACTCAACTTTTGGAAAATGGATCAAAACACAATTTTGATCGGACTCGTTCATCAATACTAGTTTAGAATAGTTAAATTAGTGATATGAAATCAAAATACTAGAACAAAACTCACCAAATCAAGAGAAACAATGATTTTCCAAAAATTGAGTTTCAGAGACTTTTCGAGTTTTTCACGCGAATCCGTATCAATCACGAACTAAACTGATGATCCGCCGTCAAGGGATGATGAGGAATCGGATGAATAAATGATAGAAACAAACCTCATGAAGATTGGTGGACAAATGTGAGAGAGAGAGGAGTTTGAATGGAAATGAAAGGAATGGCATGACGGGTCTATTTTATAACAAGCCTGTCGATACGCTTGAAGTGTAGGTCCACAAGGCCTAAACTAATTTTCATTATCTTCAAATGTCGTATTCAATCCCATGCACTCTCAAGGATTCCTACACACCCTTATCTATCATATTGGCTCAATTTACCCTTCCTACTCAGATGATGATGGTTTTCGTGACTCGATTTTACAGACTCAATCTTAAATATAGAAACGACTAAATTATCGTCTACAAGTACAAACTAGGATCTAAAGCTACTCTTAATCACCAAGTACCAATATTTAACATCGTTGGTGCGACGTTGATGCCTCTCAATACTCCGGATTAAGTTTATCCAGTTTGGGTGGTGATTCAGTTAGATCAACCGTTTCTACCACACACTCGGCTGGTTGGACTTCTATGTGCTGCTTCAATCTTTGCCCATTGACGACAAACTTATTTCCAGTGTTAAGATCATCGAGCTCCACAGCTCCATGGGGGAAAACCTTTGTAATCTTGTATGGCCCATCCCATATCGATTGAAGCTTACCAGGAAACAACTTGAGTCTCGAATTAAACAGCTAAACCTTCTTGCCGGGCTTAAAGACTTTCTATCTAATATCCTTATCATGAAACGATTTTGCTCGAGCCTTATAAATTCGAGAGTTTTCATATGCATCATTTCTCAACTCCTCAAGCTCTTAAAGTTGGTGTTTCGGCTGCGTACCGACTTTTTTTATATCAAAATTCAGTTTTTGAACCGCCCAATATACTCGGTGTTCCTACTCTATAGGGAGATGACACTCTTTAACATACACAAGATGATATGGTGACATACCAATCGGTGTCTTAGACACAGTCTTGTACGCCCAAAGTGCATCATTTAGCCTTCGAGACAATCTTTCAAATCCGGACGGACAGTCTTTTCCAATATATTTTTAATCTCCTTATTGGAAACCTCAACTTATCCTTATGATTGGGGGTGATAAGGCATACCAATTCTATGAGTGACACCGTACTTCTTACATAACGCATGAATAAACTGATTGTCAAAATGGCTTCCGCCATCACTAATCAACACTCGTGGTATACCAAATCTTGAGAAAATGTTCGATTTCACAAACTCTTCCACCACATTATGGTTAGCACGTTTGGTGGCTATTGCTTCTACCCATTTTGACACATAATCAACCCCCACAAGTATGTACTCATTCTTATCTGCTTCCAGAAATGGTCCCATAAAATCAATACCACATACATCAAATAATTCCACAATCAGAATTGGGGTTAGAGGCATCATGTCTCGTCGAGATATAGATCCTAACTTTTGACATCAAAAACACACTTTACAGTAATCAAAAGCATCTTTGAATATGGAAGGCCAGTAAAATCCATTCTGCAGCACCTTGTGAGCTGTCTTCTGAGCTCTAAAATGCCCTCCACACTCCAGCGTGTGAAAAAATGTTACTATGCTTTTCACTTCACTCTCTGGGATACTTGTATAGCCACGGATAGCCACGGATTATCATGTCACTATTTTTTTGATAATCTGGTCAGAGCAATACTTGTATTACCACGGATTATCCCATATATAGAATTTAACTTGGCTGAAGGATCGATCCATCTCATTCTTGGACCACATTTTTGGAATTCGACATATGCCTTTATAATTGACAATGTCAGCATACCACGGTATTTGTTCCATAACAGCCATATTGAACAGATGTTCATCTGGGAATGAATCCTTAAGAGGAGTAGTTTCCTTTGTGGACTAGACTATAATCCTCAACAAATGATCTGCAACAACATTCTCCGAACCCTTCTTGTCTTTGATTTTCAGGTCAAATTCATGCAACATCAAAATCCATCGGATCAACCTAGGTTTAGAGTCCTTCTTGGTTAGCAAATGCCTCAACACGGTATGATCCGAGTAAACAACTACCTTGGCACCCAATAGATATGATCGGAATTTATCCAGGGCGAAGACAACTGCCAACAACTCCTTCTCGGTAGTTGTATAGTTCAACTGAGCTTCATTCATAGTCCTACTAGCAAAGTAAATCGCATATGACAACTTATCTTTTCTCTGACCCAACACAGCTCCTATGGCATAGTCAGAAATGTTACATACGAGCTCAAATAGTCGAGACCAATCCGGCGGACAAATAATTAGGGCTGTTGAGAGTTGAGTACGCAGCTCCTCAAAGGCATGAATATACTCTTCATCAAAGACAAATGTCACATCTTTAGCCAATAATTTGCATAATGGTCGGGCGATCTTGCAAAACTCTTTAATAAACCTTCGGTAAAACCCGACATGGTTCAAAAAAGAGCATATCTGCTTAATAGATATGGGATGAGGTAATTTTGAAATTAATTCAACTTTTGCTTTATATACCTCTATCCCTTGCTTTGATATAATATGGCCAAGTACTATCCCTTCTTGAACATTAAGATGGCTCTTTTCCTAACATAGGATCAAATTCGTCTCCTTGGATCTCTTAAGTACTAATTCTAAATGTTTTAAACAGTTTTCAAAGGTTTTCCCAAAAACTGAAAAGTCATCCATGAACACTTCAAGAAATTTCTCTACCATGTTAGAGAAGATAGACATCATACACCTTCGGAATGTTTTTGGCACATTAGATAAACCGAAATACATCCGTCTATACTTAAAAGTGTTATACAGACAAGTGAAAGTGGTTTTCTCCTGATCAACCGGATCAATTGCCACTTGATTGTAGCCAGAATATCCATCCAGAAAGCAGTAGTAACTCTGCCTAACCTCTCCAGGATCTGATCAATGAATGGCAACGGGAAATGATCCTTCCTGGTGTTCAGGTTATGCTTCCTGTAATCAATACACACACGTCATCCTGTGGTCATGCGTTTTGGAATTAGCTCACCATTTGAGTTTGGCACCACTATGATGCCTGACTTCTTCGGCACCACTTGTGTTGAACTTACCCATGTGCTATCGGAAATGGGGTAGATAATACCCGCATATACCAATTTCACCACTTCTTTCATATTTGGATTCATCCTTCGTTGTATTTATCTTGATGGATCCTCCTCAAGATGTACGTGATGCATGCAAATCGAGGGGTCTATGCCTTTCAAGTCAGCAACACTCCATCCTATTGCCTCTTTGTTCTCACTTATGAATTTGACCAGACTTGACTCCTATTTTTCTGTCAGCTTTGAAGATATAATCACAGGAAGAGTCTCATCGGGTCCCAAGAAAACATATATTCAGCTTTTCAGGAAGTTCCTTGAGTTCTAAGCTAGGAGGAGTAGTTAAGGATGGAATTGGTGGAGTATTTGAAATTATTGGAAAAGGTTCAACCGGTTCCCGCCATGGTTGAGTGTGTAAAGTAGTCTCCATCTCATTTAGCTTTTAATTTTGTAGCTTTCACTGTGACTCCCAATCAGCCACGTCCTCATCCAGCAATTCTCTAGTCATAAATGACTCTAGCTCATCTTTCTCCAAGATTTGAGTCACAAAATCTGCTATGATATCATCCAGCTTATCGCGCTCATTAATTTAGAAAAATTCCCCCTATTCAGGTAATTAGTGGCTTCCTTAGAACACATTCATCCTAACCTTCATATTTCCAAATGTTAGATCCATGGCTCCAGTTTTGCAGTTAATGTATGCATTTTTCGTGGCCAAGAATGGTCTTCCTAATATCACCGGAATGTGTTTCTTTGAGTCAGGGACAGGTTCTGTATCTTGGACTACAAAATAAACTGGAAAATAAAACTTGCCCACTTGAACAATGACATCTTTAAGAACTCCCCTTGCCTACTTTACTGATCGATCAATAAATTAAGGTACGACCTCAGTGGGACTGAGCTCACCCAACCCTAGTTATTGGTAGACTAAATAAGGAACCATGTAAATACTCGTACCTAGATCACAAAGAGCTCTACCAATTTCCTGGTCACCAATGACACATGGAATAGTGGGAGCACCGGGATCTTTCCTCTTAGGTGGAGTATCACTTGAAAGCAATTAACTCACTTGCTCAGTCCAAAGTATTTTTGTTAGATTCTTCGCTCTGCTCTTTCACTTCTGGGTGTAAAGATCCTTGAAAAACTTAGCGTAAGGCGGTATTTAAGCGATTACATCTAGGAGAGGTAAATTAATTTTGATGTATCGGAATGTTTCCAACATATCATGTTCTTTTAGCTTCCCGTACTTGGCCGACTCTTTAAGACGCTGAGGAAATGGCGCTGCCTCCTCATAACTTGCCCTATCTGGCTTTTCAAGTAATGTCTGATCGACATTGTCTTTCACTGACGATTGATCCTTCTGCATTCTTTCAGCCTCCTTTCTTTGCTCTTCTTCACCTTCCTTCCTTTGTGCCTTTTCGACTTCTTTTCTTTTCTGCAACCTCTCTTCATGTTCCTCATTGACTCTACTCTCCACTTCCTTTCCACTTCTCAGAGTCGTGATTGCTTGAACCATTTCATTAGGCTGATTTACAAATGATCCGAACTCCAGTGCTTGTTGGGGCCTTGGGTTAATGATCAGGTGACTAAGAAATCTTCCTGGTTCTCTTACATTCCTCTCATTATCTATTTGACCCATCTGGATATGTAGTTACGCTAATGATTGGGTATGAACACCTAGCTTGTTATGAATATCCAGTATGACCTGCTCTAACCTACTAGTCTGGAAACCGAGTGGAAAAGTTTGACTTCTTTAAGGCTGGATTTGCTAGTTATATGGTTGCATAGCCTGATTATTATTGAATGGCTGATGATTTTAGGAATTATTGAATGGCTGAAGAGCTTGGGAATTATTGGATGGTCTGGGTTGGTAATTGGACTGAGAATTTCTAGTCATGATTGTTGGTTGTGAGTCGAACAATTATTAACTCTGTTGGAACTTTAGTTGTTGGTTGTATGATTATTGTCTCTCAATGAACCTTAGTTGTGGGTTATATGACTGTTGTCTGTCTGTTAACCTTGGCTATTGATTGGATGATTGTCCCTGTTGTGACCTTGATGGTGGATTCTCCACATTTGAAGATTTATAGGACATGAGTGGATGATTTCTAGCATTTGAGGTGTATGAATTAGTGAAATGAGCATTATTGGAATAGTTCCACGATGCATTGGCATCAGTAGCCGCTATCTCCTGACACTCATTTTGAGAATACTCAGCTTCTACCTCAAACATCTCTCTTGGAGGGGAATGACTTCGCTGCATAAAATTCTCAATTCTCTCTAATTTCTTTCCAAACAATACCATGGTATCCCTCACATCATCATGCTCTACAACATAAGATTTCTTAGATCTCCTATCATGTTGTCCACCTCTAGTCCTCAATTCAGATTGGTATTGAATTGTGTTCTTACTGATATTATCAAATATCTCCAAAAGTTCTTTAGCTGGCTTCAAGATAAACTGACTTTGGGTTGCCGCATCTATCAAAGTCTTATGTGCCTCTCCAAGTTCCATGTAGAAATTTTTAGCAATATCTTGTTCTAGAAAACCTAGGGTGGGGACACTTATACAAATTTTCATTATATCTTTCCCAATCATCATGAAAATGTTCACAAGGTAATTTCCTAAAGCTTTTGATTGCATCTTGTGCTTCAAAGGTCTTTCCTATGGGATAATGTTTTTCAATGAATTCCTTCTTCAAGGCTTCCCAATCAATTTCAATTTCTTTTGCTAATTTGATGTACCATCTTTTAGCTCTCTCTTTTAATGACCAAGGGAATAATCTCACTCGCAAGTCATTTTTGGACAAATTGTCATACCTAACAATAGAGGCTACCTCTAGGAAATCATTAATGTGATATTATGGGTCCTCTATTCTAAGACCTAAAACTTTTGGAAGCATATTAATCACGCTTGTCTTGATCTCGAAATGATTCCCTCCTTCTTCCTCTAGAAAATTAACATAGGAGTCGTACACATTGGGTGTGTAATATCCTTTCAGTGATGTCTCTGATGCCCTTAGTGGGTTGGCTCTTTGGTTAGCCATTGCATCTACTTCTGACTTACGTTGTCACTTTTCAATAGCTTGACGAAAATGACGGAGAGTCTTTTTGATATTAGGATCATACTCGACTAACGCAGTGTTAAAATTAGAATGGGTCGATCTATCGGTCATACGCAATTCAAATGACAAATTTTTTTTCCTTTTTGAATTTTTGTGAAATAAAAATTAACTAAATTAGCTACTTCTAAACTACTTTAACTATAAACATAAAATCAAGCTAGAATTAAATGAAAAAATAAAGGTAACACTAAAAAATCACAAAATTTCCAGACGCAACTTTAGAAGCTCCGATTTTCCATTCTATGTTCTTTAGAGTACCTGTCAATCACACCAAAGTCTAACATTAGCTACAACTACAATAACGCAATGCAAATAAATTACTAAAGTTTTTTGAACAATGCTCAGGTCCAGGGAACGATGCCAAAAACTTGATGTGACGTCAGTTGTACAAAAATATGTATTTAAAAATAACACCTTAACGATGCTAGGTTTTACCCTACACAAGTGCACGTATCAATTATAGTATAGCAATGGCTTGAGTAAGGGATATCGATCCCATAAATACTGAGATTGTTCACTTTAGCAATTCAAAAAGACCGAATTATATTTTCTAAAAATGGTTTGTTTGGGTGGTCAAAGACCAAATTATCTATTTTAACTAAAATTATCTAGAAAATAAATTCAATTGGTTGTGATTCAGATGAGAGAGAAAACTAGGGTTTTCATCGCTCTACCACTAACCGCATAATATAGTTCCTCACTATATCAATTGTAAAAGGGTGATCCATAACTGTGAATCAGATCGTACCGCAAATAGCTAAATACGACCTGAAAAATGAGTACCATCAACCAGATTGCGACAACCCATCTCATGACCGACCTAACTAGTACATGCCAATTATATTACTCTAATATACTCCTACTACATGAAAATAAACTAAAGCATGTCAATATTAAATTGCGAAGGCACGTATTGTGTCAATCTAGGGTCTCAAGTTTCATTACCACCATTGTGTAGAAAACAATAATTAAGCATCCGAGTTCTAGCCCATAGTAATAATGATAGTTATGCAAAATAATACATTCATTCCATCTAATAAAAGAATTTAGAACAAACATATAATTTTATATTTTCGAATCAGTACGGTCTCTTAACTACTACAATCATCACAGTATAGTCAATAGTTACCCCTTCGTTACAATTGAAAATAATGAAAGAACTACATTACTTAGAAAACCCTAGATACTGAGTTAATTGGCCATGGTGGAAGGTGACTGCATCGGTGATGTAGAAACAATCTTCGTAGTCTTCTTCTCCGGATCTCTAGATTGAAATACGACTCTCAACAGTAGCAAGTTTGAATGAACCTAAAACTCACAAGTGAACCGCCTCTAATGAACTCTAATGAAAATCCCCTTTCTCTCTTATATATGATCGTGTATATATATATGCAATGGTATAGAGAGGTCTTTTACAGTCTTTTCACTCCCTTTTCATGCAAACCCTAACTTCTGATATATATAAATGTATATATATGTATAAGCACATCTTCATATCGAATCGGGGGTAGAACATGCATAAACCATAAAAAACCACAAAACTTGCCGCAAATATGGTTCAAGCGTAGCTCCAAGCATACCTCTAAGCGTAAAAATGTATTTTTCAACCACTTGTTGAAACTGAAAGCGTATGCACAAGCGTAGGTATTTTATGGAAAACAAATTTACTTTGTACATGTACCCAAACGACCATCTTAAACCCACGATACTTTTTGCTCAAGATGTCGGCTTCTGAAAATGCCGTTTATGCCCTTCGGGAGCAATTTTTGTCTCGGACTGCCTTTTTTACTCTCCTCTTTGAATAGTTAGAACACACTCTTCAGTTAATTCACCAAAGTTAGTTTCATTATTTCCTTAAGCACCTGAAACATGCTTTAACAGATAAACAACGTAAAAATATTAAATAATGGAATGAAATGACGTAATAATAGTGAGTTAAGGAGTCAAAATGTCTAATATTTGACACATATCATTTATGCTGAACAACTACACGTGGCGCATAGGCATAAGCTATGCATGGCACGTAGGCCTACCTACGTGTGGCGCATAGGCCAAAAATCAGTGGGTGTAGGCTGAGTGTATAAATAACACTTTCTTGCCACTTTTAGTTACTAGGCTCGTAGGCTGAGTGTAGTAAAATTCATGGAAACCATGTTTCTTGGGAATAGTGCCGTTTGAACCCCCTTGACTTCATTAGAATGATTATTGAAGTTGCGGCTTGAAAAAATGACATTTTTGCCCTCCGGGAGATACTTTTTCTTAAAAACACCTTATTTGTTCTCCTCTTAAATAGAAATGAACACGTCCTTAGTTAATTCACCAAAGTTAGCTCATTTTCTTCATCAAGCTCCTGAAACACGCTTAAACACACATATGGCATAAAAATATCAAATAATGGAATGTAAGGACGTAATGTAAGCATGATAGGGGCCTAAAATGGTTAACATTTGGCACCTATCGCACCCCTAAACTTACATATTGCTAGTCCCTTAGCAATGAACTCGGGAAAACTTTCTCAGCCTACCTTATAATGACTGTTTTTATTCTAACTACTCTAAATTGATCTACACTACTCCCTTGCTTTTGTGAGGGTCGACGATTAAACTTAACATGTGTAACAAGCCTTTAAAACCCGTTGGCAACACCGAGTGGACAAGTGAAGTCTCATGAGGGTTGGCTATACTACCCACAACTTCTCAATTCTTTGTAATCATGCATTCATACATTCACATACTCCTTAATCAAGTCATGATATAATCTATAAGATAATAAGGATGTAAGTATTCCCAATCACAAACGAACAATAACTATCTCGAGCTTCGTGTCATGAATGGTTGCCACAAAAGTAAAAAGCTTCGTTACTCTCTACTCCTAATCAACAATAACCCTCCGTGTTTTTGTGAACATTCTCCTATGGTATTTCAAAATCTCTTCTTCTACGTGATTGATCAAACTTTGCAATTTTTCTTTAAAAACTCATTTTTTCCATCATTCTACTCTTATCCCTTTTTATCTTTTTAAGCTACGGACTCTCCAATGAGGATTTGTAGTCCCAACCAACTGGGCCCGAGCTTCTTCCCTGGGATTTATGCTCATTAGTTTTCTCCCCTTTTTACGCGAACACTATGTTACTTTGTGGTAGGAGGCCCGGTTACTCAGATGGAATAAATACTTGTTGCATTTTATTTCTCAATATAAATTTTTAACTTTTCTCCATTCCACCTCCCCTTCTCCCCTTTTATTGTGGCAATGCTAATTTTTCAACTACATAGTCAAAGATCAACTGTTTTTCCCATAGTGAATGTGTTCATGTGCTTATAGGTCAATGTTGTCCTTTTTGTTTCAATTTTACTAATCTATTCACCCATGTAAAACCCCATCACTTCACTTATCTCGATCTAATCATTACTCTCATGAGTGGGAATATCACATCACATACTACTCATACATCATAAACATAAACTCAATCAACTTGAAGTGCAAATACCCATGCATAAAAGCACAGAATTTTTCAAAAAAAAATTCAATTTTGTTTTCCAAAATTACTATTCCTTAAACTATACCCTCTCCCCAAAACTTAAATGAAACAATGTCCTCATAGTTCACAATCATGCACATGAGAAAGAATATAGTTACCCTTGAATTGAGCTACCTCTAGATATAATCAACAAAACACACATACCCAATATCATAACAAGAGAAAATAAATTTCATCATAAATGTCCGGAAATCATCAAAATATAGCACAAGGAATGATTTTATTTTTTTAAAGAATAAAAACATAATTTGGCCTTGGCTTACAATCCTACATAATTAAAATTGCGAAAATTAAATGACATCCTATTTTATAAACCGAGGCTAGAAACTAACTTTCACAGCCTAAGATCAATGTTTAACGTATTTGGCACAACGTGACCACTCTCTCCTAACCCGTATCATACACCTAACCCACAAAACTAACAGATGCCATAAATTCCGAACCTGAATCAATCTCCTCATAAATCTTCAGTCGTTCACCACGCCTCCTTAGCCTCTCATTTCTGAAACCTACCTCTCCGTGGGGGTAAACTGATTTAACTCTAAATGGTCTGTCCCATCTTAATTGGATTTTACCTGAAAACAATTTCAGTCTCGAACTACACCGTCGTCCCTTCTGGCCAAGCTCAAAGAACTTAAGTCAAACATTCTTAGCATGACGCACTCTTATCTGAGCTATGTAAATTAGAACATTCTTGTACACACAATTCTGTATCCCCTGACATTCATTTCTTAACCGCGGATCTTCTCAGGCATACAACTTATCTACCATGTTTATACTCAACATTCGCTCATCTGGAAAGGGATCCTTAAGAGGGGTGTCATCCATGGTAGGTTCTATGATCGTTCGTGCTAAATGATCAGCTCTAGCAATCTTCACACCCTTTTTCTCTTTCAGCACACTATCCTCTTAATCCTCAATTAACCCACACAACACCATCTCTTGAAGCGTACTTTTAGGCACCAATTCCTATGGAGGAATAAGTGGAGGTCCTAGTGACTCTCTTGATGCTTTCTCTAGCAGTGAGTACAACACCGCTTCCAATGCAGCGATAACTTCCAAATTAGATCGATGTTAATCCTCATAGTTTTCAAACTTTTCCTCTGACCTTTTCATCACAACCTTTTATCAGACAGGAATATTTGGTATTATGGGCATTAATAAACCTTTAGTTAGTCTCTTTATTTTATTCATAAGATATTCTTATTTGAGTTGTGTGTTTAAGCATGTTTTAGGGGTCTTAATGCAAATCTGAGTTAATTTCGGGTTTTTAGCAAATGCATTTGATTCAGAATAATACTTGGAGGAGAAATACACTCAATTTAGAGCAAGGTACAAGTGAGCCAAGCTGAGTACAAGTGGTTGAAGCAAAAAATTACAGAATAAAGAAATATTAAAATTCAGGAGCCACCGATTGATCGATGGTCACTCCCGATCGATCGGCCAACGCCCACATTGGAAAATGTGCGCGAAGATACTACAGAGATTCTGACTTTGTATGCAAGCATATCAGAGGGCAAATTAGTCCATTCACTGTTGTTACTTGGTCCTCACACCAAATATTTTTGGAGTGCAAGGAAACACATGCCATATCTACATCAACTTTTGTCTATAAAGATATGAAGAATTCATGAAGAGAAGATATCCTGGATCATTTGGATCATATATCATCATTCATATACAAAGTCTTTCCTTAGAGAGGCTCTCCTCAAGACCAATTATCCAACCATGAAGATGGTGGCTTCATCAACGATGCAGTCTCCTTTCTCCATGAGCGGCTAGTCGATAACTAGGTTTCGAACAAAATCCTAGTCAAGTAATGTAGACTTTTAATTGATTTTATTGCAAAGAGGGGAAGTTGAAGGTCACTTATATGATGATTATGTAATGAGAGACCGAACAAGATCACCTAAATAAGATTTATTTATTAATTTTTTACTTAAGCTGAGTTTGAATTAATGATTTATCTTGAACAACCATATTTTTACTAAGAGCATGAAATCCAAGGTTTAAATAATGGTTTCTACATAATGGTACTTAACGGTATGAAAATGTTTTAGGTGCATACGGTTCATACTAAGAGGGGATGATCAGTTGTATGTTTTTAATTTCATGTTTTAGGAGTAGTCGTAGTATAGATGCATACAATGGTCATATCGTTTAAAGATGAAACTGTAGTAAACTAACCTTTGATTAAATCTCTTTTGGGATTAGGCAACTGCTTGTAGTGTTACTAATCTAATTCGTATAACCTGTATCACCCTCTTGCAATAATAAGATTAAATGGCTATATGATAAGACTAGTGGTGTAGTTGGAGCAAAACTCTATACTTGTTTATCTTGATTCATAAACACAAAAGCTATCTTTTTATTTTATGTTTATTAGTTACAAAACAAACTAATCAAAACAATGTTTATAATATAATTCAATTTTCTACTTTAGAATTATTTGAAATACGACTCTGATCTCTGTGGTATGATACCCTCTCTACCCAACTATACTATATACTACTCACGTACTTGCGACTGAGAGGTAAAACTAGATCGTGCTAATTCTTCATTTTAAACACTTTTATTTACATACGACTAAAAACGATCACAAGTTTTTGACGCCGTTGCCGGGGATCAAATAAATATTTAAGATTATTGTATTGAAGTTTATTGAATTATTGCACTAATTTTTATTTTTTCATTTTTTATTTTCATTTGCAAGTCAGTAACCACACTAGTCGAAACTGCAAATTTTTCCAGAAAACTCATGGACTCCAGTCTCCTATCGATCGACTCCTTCAGCGATCATTCGGTAAGTTCCACGATCGTTCTCAACTTCCTTTGATAGATCGGTACTAATTCGATCGTTCGGTTGATTTTGTGATCGATCGGAATACTACTGTTCGTACAAAAATAAAGGTAGACAAAAAAGATACGGATTTGCAATTATCAATCATATCAGAACTGTATGTGAAAAATAATAAAAACATAATATTTTCTTAAAATAAAAAATAATAATAAGCAGATTCTCATATCACATTTATTTGATTGCTATATTTATATATATATATACATTAGTAAAAATGATAATAATAAAAATAAATAAATAAATAAATTTTTATATTAATCATAATTATTCAATTCATTTAAATATATATAATTGTTGCATTATTCATTTATTGCAACTTATTGTTTTATTTAATATAATTGTTTATTGTTTATGCTTGGACGTCGTTCAATTAATAGTCCCCTTGAGGCCTTTGATCTTGAAATTGATTGAACGTACCAAATAAATAAAATAAATAATTTATTGAATAATTTAAATAATATAAACATGGGTGATAACGCTGTAGTAGCTCCGCTTGCTGTGTTTAAAGATTTCTATACTCTGCAAGAGTATACTTCCCTATTAGAAATCGCGATACCAACAGAGGCGGACCAGTACGAAATTCAACCCGCTATAGTTAACATGTTATCTAAGTTCCATGGGAACGCTCATGAGGATCCCTATCATCATATAGATGAATTCTTAAAGATCTATAACACTTTGCGTATAAGAGGATGTACGGATGACGATTTTAAAATTAGATTAGTCTCTCATTCCCTAAAAGATAAAGCAAAACTTTGGTATAGTACAATACCAGAAGATATTAGAAATAACTAGAAGAAAATTCAAAAAGAATTCTTACATAAATTCTTCCTAGTGGAAAAAACGCACGAGACCCGTAGAGCTATCCTAATGTTCGCACAAATACCTAGTGAGCAATTTTATGAAACTTTGGAATGATTTAATGAGATTTTACAAAAATACCCTCATCACGGATTCCCTAGTCACGAATTAGGCCTCTAAAATATAAAGATCGAAGAGCACCAACTATATCCTCATTAAGCCCTTTCAAGGTGATACTTTCATAAACAAATGATCAGCGGTCTCAAAGAACAAAGGACGCCTAGGTCGATCCACATAGTTCTTATGTCGGCTCTGTGCTATAACCAAATGTTGTCGAGCAATCTTAATCCTCTCGGTCGCCTCATGAACCATATCGATCCCAAAAGTGTAAAATCACCAACCTCGGCTCAACAAGTTGGTGAATGACACGGTTCACCATACAACGCCTCTAAATGTGCAATCTGAATACTGGCCTGACAATTGTTGTTGTACACGAACTGCTTATGAAATCAATAGCACAAGCACGAGAAGACTAATCCCAAGTTCAAAACTCAAGGTAAGACTATAATGATCATACCTCAAGTCCGTGCGCTACATTAACCTCATTAAGGAAAATCAAATCTTCAACCTCAGGAGCACCAGAAGGATCCACTACCTAGCAAAACATATTCTAGGGTAATAAGGGTTACCCTAGAATAATGGTTATCCTATAACCATATCACTTAGTTAACAAACGCAACCACTAAGGTATTAGATCCATAATCACGATCACATTCAGTAATACACATATAATTACCTCAAACAATTTCTTCACAGTTCATTCTACAATCGTTATATCATTGCCTTCTTGTATCAATCATTTTGAACCTCAAATTCTTAATTGGTTCAATTAACCTAGTACATCATAATGCTACATCATAATGCTAAGGGTACACTTTGAATCTCCAAAGTCCAATCACAATTAAACCTGGATAATGACCCACAGTCTTCTGGATAAGCTACGATCACACCTAGATTACTAAAATTGCCAATCTATAAGATATAAAAGTCTCCCAAGAAGATATCTCAATCTAATCCCTTGATTAACGGTTCAACGACAATCGTTTATCAACTCAAAAATTGAACGGTACATTTAATCCTACCTAAGAAACACCTTAAATAGAAACATAAGTCCCATGACACTAAGAATCCCTTAACATAGAAATGGGGTAGCTAAAACGTACATCGACGAGTCCTTAATCCTCAACGAAAATAGTTTCCACTTTCCTCATACCACAAGCACAGTTAAATAGCGTAACCATACACTAAGTACAATCAACCTTGACTTACGTAATGAGGTACATTATCAAAAACATGTAGAAGTAAACCAACTACACAATCGTGAAGCAAAAGTGACCGTACTCCAAGTACGCAATGAATGAAAAGAAGAAACGTGATAGTTCAATACTCACGTGAAGACACAAACACGGTCGATGACATGAAAGACCAAGGAAATCCACCACAGTAACTCATTAATGCTAATGCCCACATTGTCACTCAACACCCGACACATCAAGGGTTGATAGAGGAACTCACTCTCAATCCGACTCCATGAACTCTAGTGATCAACAACTAATGAACCTCCAGGTTACAAGTCATATCCATTTTCTACTTGGAACTGCAATAATGCACTCACTAACATTCAGTACACTATAATCACATTACTTCATACCTCAATCAACGGTAATCTTAACATCTCCAATTTTCATGCCTTCTAGGTCAACAAAGGCCTAAACTCATGTTCTTACCACAACATAAACAACATGACACCAATAACTATTTATCAAGTCAACTATCTCTCATGACAAATAGCCACACTCCTAATGTATTCCTCAAATCATGTTTTGATAATCAACACTCTCGTATTGTAGTTAATAATCATGCCTCAAGTCAATCACCAAACCATATTCCCGAAATTAAAAGCTCACATGGCGATGATTAGCTACAACACCGCAAAAATCAATATATCAAAGTTTCCAAATCAAAATCTTCACTAATAAGTGAGCCTAAACGTACACCAACTCTCAATATTTTAACCATCACCAAATAACTAAAAATCATTTCCTCGAACACCATTCCTACTTTCAATAAATAAATCAAGACTTATACACAAGCCCACTACTTACAAGTTGGAAAAATTGCAAGATCATAATTTGTATCTCCAAGTTACACACAACGATTTACAACTCTTTCCTCCTAGATATCCACTTCAAGGCTCAATAACACATCTCTTAGTGCTACACAAACTTACAATCCACAATCAATGAATCACTACTCTTATACCTCAAGTCCATCGATAACAATGGAAGCAAACGGTTATATCATAACCCCAAGTAAGACAACCTTAAACTTTTAGAATGATACTCGTTAACAAACATTGAATACCATAAGAGAAAACATCTACTAGCAAAGGTCCCCAAAAAAAATAATCAATCTCTCGATGCCTACACCAGAACACAAAATTACAAAATCCCTAAATGGTTCAAAAAAAAGGGAAAACAAAATCAAAGCTTAGGAGATACACCATTTAATTCCCAATGACATGTTATCACGACATAACGTGTCACATTCTCTAAGTCCCCATATGACACCTACTAAGACACAAGGGAAAGAGAAACTCATCCCCAAACACAGAATGATATCGAAGCGGTTAATACCCGGACAACAAAACTGCTAATCTATCCTAGGCATACGCTCTCACATGATGCATCACAATAACAACTTAACCAATGCCTCACTAGGGTTAGGTTAAAATCGGAGACGTAGTCACTTGTACCATTCACCAGAGGGTTGCCCTTTACACTTGTCATCCTGCACGAACCTAACGCTCTACTGCATAAGTTGAAACATTGCATTCGTAAGACACAAAAATAATTTCCTAACAAACCATCGGTAGCTACTTGCTCACTCGAGAAGCTATGAAACTCTAGACATTGGTCTGTCGGTTCCAACTCAACACCACTTGAAATTTAAAAGGTCCACCGAGATACTACCTTTTGAAATAACACGCTTCATGAACATGTCACTGCCATCGATTAGATGCCATAAAAATATGCATGGTACATGGACTAAACCCAATAGAAAATTTTACATCATGGCGAGGATGTAATGAAAATTTAAATAATCAGGAAGGACATCCCAACCCTCATACACACACTCGGTACATCGACAAAACCACCTACTTCTCCGTCGGCCACTCTAACCAACAAGAAGCTAGGTAAGTAACGATTTCCCTAAACCATGGAAAACAACACTAGCGTCACTCCAAACGCCCACGAATGAATTACTCACTCGTATATAACATACAGTCCAAAACATCATTCCACACCCAAAAGATGTCAACAAGATCACTCGGGATAGAAAATAGGAGTGAAACGAATCAAACGACACCTTAACCGGATCATTCGAACACCTCATGTTCACCCAAGGTTAAGATGGTCAATTCAGGATTAAAATATTAATTTCAAGTTACAACAACAAAGTTTGGACCTAGCACAAGCCGTAGGAACAAACATAACTCAATTCGAAGCAACGAAACACAAAATATGGAAATTGGAAAACTGTGTTGGACAATGACAACATAAACGAAAACTTGAAGTACCCCACTTTCACTAGGGGTAAAATGGTCATTTAAAAGTTCAAATACGTAATCTGGACCTAGGAAAAACCATTGAAACAAACGGGGCTCAATTTTATGGTACGAGGCAGAAACTACGTATTTTTTAAAGTACACGCATGAGCTTTGCTACTGCATCCCTAAACGTAGTAGACCACACTTTTTAGTGCAAACGCAATATAGTCTACTACGAAAATCAGCAACTAAGCTCCCAAATGTAGCTGACTACAATTCATAGTGCAATGAAATGTAGTTGACCAGAAAAATCAGCAACTAAGCTTACAATTGTAGCTCACTACAATTCCTAGTGCAATGAAATGTAGTTGACTTAATTTTCCAACCTCTTAACTCCAAGATGTGAAATTTTAAAAAGATAGAAAAGTGTCGATTAACATACGGACTCCGTTTTTTGCGCCATTGGGCCCGAAAAATCCCAAATATTTGAAAAATGGTTCTTCATTTAACAGAATTCACAAATATACCCAAAACCTCGGGAAACGCATAAAACGCAAACTTTGAATAAAAGTGATTCTTTAAAAATCTCGTAAATTTATCCGTCTTGCCCCCAGTCTCGGTTTTAAATATTGTCGGCTTCCAAATGTCAATTTTGTTTTATATGAAGAGCTAAAAAAATCATTTCAAAAAAAAATAAAATTTACTAGGCTACGGGGGTGGGAAAAAATAGGTTTATCCTTTCAAAACGAAAATGGTTTGTTTGAAAGCCAAAAAAAATGCCACTTTTGGCCTAACACCTAATAACCATATCTACGTCAACAATCCACTACACAACACTAAACAAAAGGATTGATAGATAAATATGCGAGCCCCCTAAGGCGAAACATGTCGTAGTTTTACATTTTCGGCACCAAAGTGCTTGAAAAGAATAAAGTCCCCGTGCATAGCGCTCTGAGGGATATACATCAAAGTTAAACTACCCAACAAACATGCTAACCGACAAAAGATAAGTACTGAATCACTTGTTTACAAGTTTACAATAGTGTCACAATTAACCGAAATTGTTTAAAAGTGGCTCTAGCCACAAGAATCAAATCAAACCCTAATGATAGCCAATTTACCCTTTTGTCATTTATTTCCCGAAATCATTTTTAACAATTTTCATTATTCTCAAAATGAAAATACAACATGCAACTTACAATTCTAATATCATATAAAACATGTAAGTCATGTTAAGCACATAAATACATTAATCACATAATCACATAAGCACTTAAGTGTTCATAAATTTTTTAAATTAACACATAAAAATACCGGACGCTACAACTTTCATACCTTAGGAGATTTTGTCCTCGAAATCAAGACGTAACTAAAGAAGACTCAAATCGGGGTATTGTTTTCCCGACATTCACGCTCACATTCACAAGTCGCTTCTTTGACATCATGATGGTGCCATGAGGCCTCAACTAATGGAAAAATTTTTGTCTCAAAAAACCCACTCTCGAGCACCTAGGATCCTTATGGTTCGCTCCCCGTAGGATACATCCTCGGCAAAAATGACACCCACACTCTCAAAACATGAGATGGATCTTGATTGCAAATGCGAAACATAGAGACATGAAAAACATTATTAACCCACGAAAAATCCGGTGGCAACAGTAAACGGTACGCCACTTCACCGATACAGTCCAGAATCTCAAAAGACCTAATAAATAGTGGTGAAAGCTTGCCACACTTCCCGAACATCATTAAGCCCTTTTGAGGTGAGACTTTCATAAACAAATGATCACCAGCCTCAAAGAACAAAGGATTCTCGGTCGCTTCATGAACCATATTGGTCCCAAAAGTGTAACATCACCATCCTTGGCTCAACAAGTCGGTGAACGACACGATCTACCGTACAATGCCTCGAAATTTGCCATCTGAATATTGGCCCAAAAACTATTATTGTACACGAAATGCTTATGAAATCCATAGCACGACGAGAGGACTAATTCCAAATTCAAAATTCAAGGTAAGATTAAAGGTCTAAACAATCACTATTGATACTCCCATGACTATAATTATCATACCACAAGTTCGTGCGCTACATTAACCTCAGTAAGGAAGATCAAATCTTCAACCTCAAGAACACCAAAAAGATCCACTACCTAGCATAACATATGCTATGGTCATAAATCAATGCACCTAATCCTCGAGTGATAATGGTTTTCCTATAACCATATCACTCTGTTCACAAACGCAACCACTAAGGTACTAGATCCATAATCACGATCACAGTCAATAATACACATATAATGACCTCAAATAATTTCTTCACATTTCAATTCTATAATCATTATATCATTTCCTTCCTGTATCAATGACAACTAAAACAAGAAGTTGAGGTACCCCACTTTCACCAGGGGTAAAGTTGTCAATTCAGGGGCAAAATGGTCATTTCAAAGTTCAAATACGTAGTCTGGACCTAGGACAAGCCATCAAAGCAAACGGGCCTCAATTTGAACGTACATGCATGAGCTTTGCTACTGCAGTCCTGAACATAGTAGACCACACTTTTTAGTGCAAACGCAATGTAGTTTGCTACAAAAATTAAGAACTAAGCTTCAAAATGTAGCTGAGTACAATTCTTAGTACAATGAAATGTAATTGACTAGAAAAATCAGGAACTGAGCTTGCCATTGTAGCTGACTATAATTCCTAGTGCAATGAAATGTAGTTGACCCAATTTTCCGGCCTCTGAACTCCAAAATGTGAGATTTTAGAAAGATAGAAAAGTGTCAATTTTGCATACGGACTCCGTTTTTCGCGCCATTGGTCCCGAAATATCACAAATATTGGAAAAATTGTTCTTCATTTACGGAATTAACAAATATACCCTAAAACCACGGGAAACACATAAAATGAAAACTTTAAATAAAAGTTATTCTTTAAAAATCTCGTAAATTTATCCGTCTTGCCCCCGGTCTCCGTTTTAAACATCGTCGGCTTCCAAAAGTGAAAATTTTAATATAAAGAGTTTAAAGAAAACCATTTCTAAAACAAAATAATTTTTAGGGCTACGGGGGTGGGCGAAAACGGGTTTTTCCTTTAATACCGAAAGGGGTTTGTTTTTCTCGAAAAAGGCCATTTTTGGCCTAACACCTAATAACCATATTTAGATCAACAATCCACTACACAATACTAAAGAACAGGATTCATAGATTAATATTCGAGCCCCCTAAGCTGAAACATGTCAATGGCTTACATTTCCGGCACCGAAGTGCTCCAAAAGAATAAACTCCCTGCGCATAGCGCTCTGAGGGATATACATCAAAGTTATACTACCCAACAAACATGCTAACCGGAAAAAGATAAGTACTTAATCATTTGTTTAAAATTTACAATGGTGTGACGATTAACCGAAATCGTTCAAAAGTGGCTCCAACCACAAGAATCAAATCAAACCCTAATGATAGCTAAGTTAAGGTTTCATGGAGAAATCAAATCTTATGATGTCCATCAGGGTGTGCTAAAAATATGTGTTAAAAAGGACCTCTTATGACGGCTTAGGTTTTACCTGTCGTAAGTGCACGAATCGTATTGTAGTATAGTTCATCTTGTGAAAGGTTATCGATCCCATATTGACTAAGTCGTATTCTGAATTCTCGTAAAATAATATTCTTAAATTGCTATAAAAATATGGTTTGTCGTTTTGAAATTAATTAACTAATTAACTAAGAAACCATGTAAAGATAAATTAAAAAAATAACAATAGAAATAAAATCTAAGGTTTCCATACTCCACCACTAACCGCATAATATAATTCTCGATTCGCTCATTTGTAAGAGGGCGATCCATAACCGTGAATTAAGTCGTATTGCGACAACCGATCTCATGACTGGCCTAACTAGTATATGCCAAATAAATTAGTCTAATCTACTTCTAATGCATGAAAATAATCTAAAGCATGTCTATGTTAAATCACCAAGGCATGGCATGTGTCAACCTAGGGTTTCAAGTTTTATTACCACCATTGTGTAGATAATCATAAGTTAAGAATCCAAGTTCCTACCCATAGTGAATAACCATGATTGTGTAAGATAAATATATTCCTTCAGTCTAAGACAAGAATTAGAATAAATATATAAACTTGTATGAAGAATAAAAATGGTCTCTCATGTACTCCAATCATGACAGTATGGTCACAGTTTCCCCTCGTTACAATTGAAGCAAATAAAAGAACTACATTACTTGGCTAGGGTTTTGTTAGAAAATCCTAGATATCGAATTAGTTGCTCATGGTAGAAGGTGACTGCATCGGTAATGTAAAAACGCCCTTCATGATCTTCTTTTCCGGATCTCTAGGTCTTGAATTGTCCCTCCCTTTGAATGATATGTGAATAAAAGCTATGAAATTATGTAAAGAGAAGTCCCAAAATTTTGGATAGAGAAGTCTCTTAAATCTGTAGCAGACCTTGGTATATATAGGCAAATGTGAGGGAAACTTTAACTTGGAGAATAAGATTACACTTTTTCGTAATTTCATGCCCAACCAACCAAAACCCTAATTTCTTATGTATAATATGTGTATATTACCTGTATAGAGGTGTTGGGGTCGAACTTAAAGTCATCCGGGTCAAAATACGATTTTGGCCCGAATATGAAATTTCCAGCTTTTTCTACAGGATACCTCTCACTCTTTTGATCATATCTGAACCTACACACATTGGATGGAGGCATGTATATATTGTTGGAAAGATGACTTCAAGATCTTGTTGATAGGATCAAGAATCACCCCATTTTGACATTTCTTGACCGAGATATAAGCTCCCAATGTTTATGCTGAAAACACTATTCACTACGCTTTACGCTTTAAGCGTAGGTTCAAGCGTAAAAAATATGTTTTCTGATCACTTTTTGCTTCTAAAAGTGTAGACTTAAGAGTAGATTCTTTATGAAAACCATTTTTCTCCACAATTGTGCTAAAATGACCGTCTTAATTTCACAACACTTTTTGCTTTAGGTGACGGCTTCAGAAAATGCCATTTTTGCCCTCTAGGAACCATTTTTGTCTTGAAAACAACTATTTGACTCTTCTCTTGGATAGAAATGAACATAAACTTGGTTAATTCACCAAAGTTAGCTCTATTTTTTCATTAAGCTCCTGAAATATGCTTGAACACACAAACGATATAAAAATACTAAATAATGGAAAGAAAGGACATAACTAATGCAAGATAGTGGCTTAAAATGGACACTTTTGAGCACCTATCACACCCCAAACTTACATATTGCGAGTCCCCTAGCAATGAACTAAGGAAAACTATCTTGTGATGATCTTTAATCTAACTAATCTAGTATAATCCCATACTTTCGTGAGGGTCGACGATTACACTTAGGAGGTGTAAGAAGCCTTTTAAACCCCTCGGCAATACCGAGTGGACGAGTGAAGTCTCGTGAGGGTTTCCATTGATGGTGCCTACAAACATCTCAGTCCACTGTAATCACACATTCATGAATTCACACACAAGTTAATTAAGCTATGATACAATACACAAGATAATAAGAATGTAAATACTCCTACTCACTACCAAACAATAACTATCTCGAGTTTCGTGTCATGAATGGTTCCCACTAAAGTGAATGATTTCGTTACTTTCTACTCCCAATCCAGATAACCTTCCGTATTTTTGTGCACATTCTACCATAGTATTTTAATCTCTCTTCTTCATACTTTGTTGATAAAATTTTGCCATTTTTCATAAAAATTAATATTTCCATCATTCCACTTTTCATCCCTTTTTATTTTTCTAAGCTTCGGAATTTCCAACGAGAATTTTTAATCCCTACCAACTGGGCCCGAGCTTTTTCCATGGGATTTATGCTCATCAGTCTTCTCCCCTTGAAACGTGAATAGTGATATTAGTGATACTAAGGCCCGGTTACTTAGATTGAGTAACTGTTTTTTGCATTTTATTTTCTGAAACAAATTTCAATTTTCTCCATTCCAACCATAACATCTCCCCATCTCCCCTTTTATTGTGACAAATTTTTTTTTTCAACTACATAGTCAAAGATCAACATATTTCCCATAGTGAATGTGTGTTTGTGCTTATAGGTCAAAGTCGTCATTCTTAATTTCAATTTCACTCATTCACTCACCAATTTAAAACCACATCAGTCCACCAACTTGATCTAACCATTACTTTCATGAATGAAAATATCACATCATATACTACTTATACATCATAAATATTAACTCAATAAAATTGTAATGCAAAACATTCATGCGTGAAAATAAAGAACTGGCCAAAAATAAATTTGTTTTCCCAAAATTTTCATTCCTTGTAATTCTATACCCTCACCCCCAAACTTAAATCAGACCATGTCCTCATGGTCAGAAAGACTACATGGGAATGAATATAGTTACCATTGAAGTTCACTTTTGGATTCCAAGGCAAAGCATGAATCCCCTCCCCCAAACTTGATTTGAATCACCTGTAAATATATGCAACAAAGCATAAATACCCACAATCATAGAAAGGGAAAAAGAAATTTCAAAAATATCTAGAATTTCTCATAAATTTTTCAAGGAATTAAAATTTTTATTTTTATATTTATATTTTTTATATATATATTTTTTTAATTATTTGACCTTAAGAGCCTACAATCCTATAAAAATAATAAAAATAAAAATAAAAGCAAAGATAAAGATAAAGACGTGACCCTAAGGGTTTACCGTCACTAAAACAAAATCAAAACAAAACAAAACATAATAAAACAAATCAAAACCGAACTCTAAACCTAGCCCTATTTAGTATTAATCCTCCTAATTTTCTTCATCACTAGCCAAGACACTCTTTAACTATATTCGGATTTCCGCTGTCTCTTTCAATTTATCAAGGTCCTTCTCTCGATATATCTTCATAATTGTCCATCGCCTCTCATCCGGCTCTTCTATTCTATCACCCAATTACTCTACAATGATCTTTGATAATAGAAATGGGTATGGAAGATAATGTTCAAATTCATCAGTACCTGCCCATTCTCTAATCACAACTGCTCGAGCAATCAACATCTCGGCCATTATCACCATCGGAATACACAGTTTATACCCACGAGTTAGGGCATATAATGTTCTAAGCATCTTGTGTTCCCTCACACTAGTTCGAGTATTTGGTCAAATTTGAGTTGCACACAATTCTCTCACCATCTCCTCATCCGTATAAGGCCATATCAGAGGATGCTCCATCAGTCTTCCTTCTAAGTTTATTGGACTACCAATTGGTATATTCCACGTATTGGCAATACTTCTCTTTCCTATCACTATCGGAGCACTCCACCGAGTCATTTTAGCTGACATGACCTCAAATCCTGGTGGTCTGATAATTGTCATGTTTTAATAGAATCATAAAACCAAGCTCGGATACACCTTTTCTCACGCCGGTTACTCTAAACAGCGTAATCCTCTTTCCCTAAGGATTGTCGTAATCGTGATGATGTGGTTCTTTTTTCTTTTCGGCTTGTAGCTCAATTATTTGAACTTTCGGCCTCTACATACGGCTCTTCCTCCTTAATGAACTCCTCCGGAACAAAATAATTCTCATTATCACCATCCATCATCACACTCACGGGATAGAAATAAGAAGAAGAAATAATACAATCAAAGATTCTAATTGTATTGTCCAACTGTTGTGAATTGTGAATTTTGTCTTCTTTATGGGTTTATTTATAGATGGATGCCTTAGTTTCAAAAAGGAAAAGGATTGGAAACCATTATTTCAATAGGAAATTGGAAACAACTCATGATCCAACTCCAACTTGTATTTCAATTTCACTTCCTTGTCGGACTAGGATTCCTCTAAAACCTCTACAAAAAATCCGAAAACTACCTTAAACAAATCCTAATACAAATACATATACGAACCATGCCAAAACACCTCTTTAACAGGTCAAATTTGCAATTTTTCAAAATCACCCTCGTAGAGTGTAGGGTAGCCTACACTTCAAACGTAGTGATCGGTGGTCAGACCTTGATTGGTTTGACCTACTAGGAAGGGATGATAACTAATGATGATAATAATAGTGTGTGCAGATAAAATCTTAAAATTCACCTAGTTTTCCCTATCGCAAGTGCACAAATCAATTATAATATAGTACTAATGAGATAGGGTATATTGAATCCACAAAGACTAATGATTCTTCAACTATATTATAATTACTTCTAACTAAATTATTAAGGATAGTTTGATTGTTTTGTTATCTATAACTAATAAACATAAAATAAATATGAAAGATAAATGGTTTTGATTGTGAACAATGGAGATAAAGATCTAGGGTAATTTCTAACTCTACCATTAACCATTTAATATATTCTCTAAATCATTTAATTGTAAAGAGTTGTCCATCATATGTGAATCAGATATAGAGTCGTAAACATTAGCAAACCGTAATCCCAAAAAAAGGAACAATTCATCCATCATTGGCACATGCCATCTCTAATAAAGCATAACTAGTACATGCATCTATTATAAACTACTCCTACTAACATAAATTAAAAACACGTCACTAACTATCCCTTTCTAGCATGGTCTGTCTAAATCAAGATTACATGTTAATAACCACTATTGTGTATAAAATTATGAGTTAAGGATCCGAGTTCTAGCCCATATTGAATAATCATGATTGTGCAAGATAAAACATTAATTCAAGCTAAGACAAGACATAGAATAAACGTAGAATCTTATATAAAATAAAATGTAATCACTCATGTACACAATCATCACATACGTGTCCTTTAGTTTCCCCTAATACAATAAAAATAAGAAAGAGTCTACATTACTTGGTTAGGGTTTCGTTAAAAAATCTAGATACCAGTTTAGTTATTCAGGGTAGTGGTTGTCTGCATTGTTGATATAGACACGCCCCCCATGGTTGATATTCTTCTCCAAACGCAAATATAACACCAAGATAAAAGTCCAATAATCCTCCTTCTACTATAGGGGAGACCCCTCTCTATTATTGAAAAAGAGGCGTCTTTATTTGGATCTGATTGCTTGACGGTTAAGTTAGGAATGTATCTTGTGATGTATATTAAAGAATGATATATAATCTCTTCATATATGGTAAATATTGCATCTAAAGCCTAGAGATCATTCCATGTTGATTTGGGTCGAAACAGGTCCCACAAATATGTATACGGATTGCTGAATTTATTAGTCGCATTAGGGTTTACTGAGTACTCGGTGAAGCCTCTACCGAGTACTTGGTAGACTCCAGGTCTCGTGAAAATGAGCGCAAGTGCGCTAAAACTCTAGGGCAAATTTTCCTTCCTCCGAAGGAAAATTAACTAACTAATTGACTATCTAACTAACCTTTTCTTTCGTGAAGGTGTACGGTTACACTTAACACATGTAACAATTCTTTTAAATCCCTCGGCATAACCGAGTGGAGGAGTGAAGTTTCGTGAGGGTTTAATATACTACCCACATATTCTTTCATTCTTCCTTCTTGTATGCTCATGAAATTAAATAATCATTAACTTATACAATGCCATAATTTCGTTAGAGTAAAATGCATACAAGTTATCCCCACTCACTTATAAGTAACAATTTTCATGAATTAAAATTAGAAGAATGGTCCCCACAGTAGTGAGATAAACTTGCTAATTTCTATAGTCGATCCACATAGTCTTCCGTGTTTTTGTGAATTTTCTCTATAGTAGACTAATCTTCCTTCTTCTACTTTATTGATCAATCTTTGCCATGACACAACTTTATTTTTATCCCTTTTTGTCATTCTAAGTCTCCGGACTTTCCAGGTGGAATTTTTAGTCCCGACCAACTGGGCCCGAGCTTCTTCCATGGGATTTATGCTCATTAGTTTTCTCTCCTTTAAACATGAATAGTGATATTGGTGATATCAAGGCCCGAACTCTTTTTTTTCATATAATTCATTCTTCACTACACCCCTTCTCCCTTTGTCATTGAAAAAAATCTATTTTTTAACTACATAGTCAAAGGTCAACAGTTGTCCCATAGAAAATATGTGCATGTGTTTATAGGTCAAAACTATCCTTCTCGGTTTTAATTTCACTTATCTATTCACTCATGTGGACCATATCTTAAAATTTTAATTTAATCAAACTATTACATACTCATGAGTGAGGTGGTTGTATATATAGTACATTTCTAGTCATAACATGTACACAAATCAACTCATACTTAATATCAATCACATATTTTGAATGAAGAACTTAATAAAATTTTCAATATTTTTATTTTTCTAATAACCTTAAAACTTTGGCAAATAACTAATTTCTCCCCCCCCCCCCCCCCCCCCAAACTTAAATCGGACCATGTCATCATGGTCTAAAAAAAAAAGGAAGAAATTGTTACCGCCCTTGAAGTGAAATTCCGTTTTGTGCATTGTAGTGCTCGTATCTCCCCCAAACTTGTTTTGAATGATATATTAAAACATAAAATACTATGCAATACCCAAGATCATATCAAGTAGTGAGATAATAATTAATAAATAGAAATAGAAAGTATAAAGCATTATTTTAAGGGAATATAATTTTATTTAATTAAAGCACACATGATTTGGCCTTAAGAGCCTACAATCCTATAAGTCTCAAAATTGCATAAAAATAAAAATAAAACAAAAGATAAAACCAATCCTAAATGGATTTGGTGGGAAAACAACAAAAACTAATAAAAATACTTTAAAATTGTACATCTATTCCCTTATTCCTACGAATTTTCCTATATTCCATTCTAGCAACATTCAGTAAAGTCATCATTATGTGTGTTGAATCCTTTTGCCCACCACTGTCATAGCTCATGAATGGATGATCTTCCCAAGAATTGATCATGATCAATCTTCTTAGGGCCCGTATCCGTAGGTTCGTCAGTGGTATCCAAGAATTCACCCAACTGATCTTCTATTAGTGTCGTGATGAGGAAAGGAAAGAACAACATCACATCCGTCTGTATTGAGGCGCATGAATTTTGCTCCAGAGTGTGCCAACACTCCATCATCTTATCATAAATTAATTTTGGAATAGAAACCCAAAATCCTTTCTGAAAGCAGTAGAGCATATACACCATCTCTCAATATAAATATCGATCTTTATCCTTTGGACATACTTGTTTCTCCAACATCCCATCAATATACCAAAGCTCTAGATCTAACTCCGTCTTTTTTTATCCAAAATTGAGTTGGTGGGTTTTCAAGCCCATCACAAATCTCCCTAACCATATTATAAAAGGACAGAATAGGATATGAAATAAGTCAAAACTTTCCGTCAAGATAGGAGGGTAATTCATGAGGAATTCCCCATGCCTTCGCAATAGCCTTGGGAGTCACGTTAATAGACCTTGAATTATAGCGTATAGTTGTATGTACGATCAAACCTCCTTCTCCTTGAACATCGTACCTCATATTGTAGTAAAAATCATGCATAATATTAGGAAAAACTCATAGATTCGCCGGTTTGTAAAGCTTATCTAATCGCCTCTCTTTAAAAGCTCGATCCATCATGATATACCATAGGTCATACATTATGTGCTTATAAAATACACATTCGTACTTGATCTTATAATCAGCAAGAGGGTCACCCTTTAGTGTAGCGTCCTTTATCTCTTCCTCTATCAAACTTCCAATAACCATAATAGTTTTGCTATTGATTTTATAAGAATAATAAATAAAGTGTGGAAGAATGAAGGGAAGAACCCTATATTTATAGATGTGAGTCCAAGTCCTTTGTAGGAGAGGCATGACTTAAATTATAGCAGAAAGTTGTAATAGGAATTGTAAGAATGGAAATTTTCGAAACGGAAATAAGATTTAATGTTAAAGTGTCCATAATTGAAAAGGATTTCATATTTATGGAAAGTTGTCATAACACTCTTCGAATCCTTCATTATATTTTATTAACACTGTATACTATACTATATAAGTCAGTCAAAATCCTATTTTGAAAGGAAAATTGAAATTTCATAATTATAGAAATTGATTTTTGGTTTTAGAAAAATATAGTTTTTCCAGGTCTCACCAAATACTCGGTAGTTCCTGTACTGAAATTATTTTTCAAAAAAAATACTTTTATACTTTTAAAATAGTTTTTAATAAAAATTATACATAATATATATATAAAAGTCAATATACATAAACATATATATTTTCAAAATACATTTTTATTTTTAAATAAAAATACTTAAATATGTAAATATAAAATTATACATAAATATTTCTTATGTTAGTGAAAACTAAATAAATATAATAGGTTTTAATAAAAATAGTTTTTATATAAATCATATCCTTCCCCCAAACTTTTTTTTTTTTATAATAAAAATAGATAATTCAAATAATTTGCTTGTTTTAACAAAATATCCATTCTCATTAATTTTCGAAAATCAGAGGGAAATGGAATCTAAAAAAAATAAAATTAAAAAGAAATCAAAATGCATACTACAAAATAATGATTCACAGCTCGGTTTAAGTCAATATATAGAATAAAAATCTATACTAGCTCGTGATCGTACTCTCTCGAAATCCTAATCTAAGACAACGGTGGTGGTGGTGAATGAGAAGTAGAACAGGCGCCTAGTCGCTCCATGATAGCCTGAAATCCACGAGCTACCTCAACTCGGATCTCTGACTGCTCTTTCTCTAACGCTCCTGACGGGCTGTTATATCATCAAACTGCTCCCGGGATAGAGTCACAGTCTCTCTCTGTCTAGGGGCCTGAAGAATCTCCTCATCAGTAGCCTCATCATCATCCCCACTCTCTCTGCCCTCGTCCTCAGAATCCTCGTCCTCAGTCTCCTCATCTACTGCCTCAGCATTGGCACGAACATCTTACCGTGTGAACAACTAAATTCCTTGTACTTCATTGGCGCATCAACTACGCACTCCTTCTCCACCTCAGCTGGCTGAATCCCTAAGTGTCGAAAAATGCAAGTAATCAATGAGGGGAACAGGATAAACCACTTCCTCGGTTTTACTATATTTAACTCCACCAATAACCATTTAATATATTCTCTAAATTATTTAATTGTAAAGAGCGATCCATCATATGTGAATAAGATATAGAGTCGCAAACATTGGCAAACCCTAATCCCAAAAAAAAGAACAATTCATCCATTATTGGCACAAGCCATCTCTAATCAAGCATAACTAGTACATGCATCTAGTCTAAACTACTTCTATTAACATAAATTAAAAGCACATCACTAACTATCCCTTATAAGCATGGTCTATTTAAATCAAGATTACATGTTAATAACCACTATTGTGTAGAAAATCATATGTTAAGCATTCGAGTTCTAGCCCATATTGACTAACTATGATAGTGCAAGATAAAACATTCATTCAAGTTAAGACAAGACATAGAATAACCAAAGAATCTTATATAAAATCAAACGTAATCACTAATCTACAAAAACATCATTTCCCTGATCAGCATTATCCTCTTGTGCACCATTATCACTCTCGGTATCGTCATCCATCTGCTCAGGCACAGGTGGCGACGATGGTGCACATGGGGCAACTGTAAGCCTACCATATGGCAGGTGAAGATCACGACCCTGTGTGGTAGACTCGGGCACCATCGCCTCAAAAGATGATGAAGATGATGATGCCGAATCGACACATTGTGGTCTCGAGGCACGTGTACTCCAGCGGAGAATAGGTGCTCGGTCGGGAGATGATGATCTTGACCTCTGCCGAGCATCACGCACTACTGGTCTGGCCGCCTCGGCCAGTCGCCTTGTCGCACCTTTCACTCTAGCCATGCCTATAATATTGAATTTTTGAAAAGTGACCGATACTATTCTGGACATCGAATCAAACTCAAACTATATCTAAATATACCCAATATGATAATTAAACAAGCCTTCATCCCAAAAGTTTGATATTCAAGCCGTTTTCGAAGTCGAAAAACTCAACTTTTTGGAAAACAGATCAAAACAAGATTTTGATCGTTCTTTTTCGTAAATACTAGTTAAATAAGTCGTATGAAAATAATGGAACAAAACTCAACGAATCGAGAGAAACGATGATTTTCCCAAAATTGATATTCGTAGACTTATCGAGTTCTTCACGCGAATACGGACAACTCACCAACAAATTTGTCGATTTTCCATCAATGAACGATGAGGAATCGAATGAGTAAATGGTAGAAACAAACCTCGTGATGATTGGTGGAGAAACGAGGGAAATAGAGGAGTTTGAAATAAAAATGGGGGGAATGGCCTAACGGTTCTGTTTAATAACAAGCATGTCGCTACGCTTGAAGGGTAGCTGGGCTTACGCTTGAAGCATATGTCCCCATGGCCCAAAAATATATTATTCATCTTCAAATTTTGTCTTCAACCCCATGCACTCTCAAGGCTTTCTACACACCCTTATCTATCCTATTGGCTTAATTTAGCCTTCCTACTCAGATGATGATAGTTTCACGACTCGATTTTTCAAACTCGATCATAAATACGGAAAGGACTAAATTACCATCTACAAGTACAAACTAGGATCGAAAGCTACTATGAATCACCTAGTACCAATATTCAACATCGTTGGTACGACGTTGCTGCCTTTTTATACTCCGGATCATGTTTATCCAGCTAGGGTGGTGGTTTAGTTAGATCAATCATTTCTACCACACACTCGACTGGTTGAACTTCTATTCAGTGCTTTAATCTTTGCCATTTGACGATAAATTGCTTTTCAGTCTCAGGATCATTGTGCTCCACAACTTTATGGGGGAAAACCTTTGTATCTTGTATGGCCCATCCCATCTCAATTGGAGCTTACCAGGAAACAACTTGTAATATGCTTATCATGAAACGCTTTTGTTTGAGCCTTATAAATTCAAGAGTTTTCATATGCATCATTTATCAACTCCTCAAGCTCCTAAAGTTGGAGTTTCCTCTGTCCACCGGCTTTCTTTATATGGAAATTCAATCTTCGAACAACCCAGTATGCTTGGTGTTCCAGCTCTACAGGGAGATGCAATGCTTTACTATATACCAATCTATACGGTGTCATACCAATTGGCATCTTAAACGCAGTCCTATATGCCCAAAGTGCATCATTTAGCCTTCTCGGCCAATCCTTTAAGTCAGGACGCACAGTCTTTTCCAATATATTTTTAATCTCCTTATTTGAAACCTCCACTTGCCCTTATCATTGGGGGTGATAAGGCATACCAATTCTATGAGTGAAATTGTACTTCTCACATAAATCAGGAAGAAACAGATTGTCAAAATGGCTTCCACCATCATTAATCAAGACTCGTGGTATACAAAATCTTGAGAAAATGTTCGATTTCACAAAATCTTCCACCACCTCATGGTCAGCACGTTTGGTGGCTATGGCTTCTACCTATTTCGAAATATAATCAACCCCCACAAGTATGTACTCCTTCTTATCTACTTTCGGAAATGGTCCCACGAAATTAATACCCCATACATCAAACAATTCAATAATAAGAATTGGGTTTAGAGGCATCATGTCTCGTCGAGATATGAATCCCAACTTTTGACATCGCAGGCATGTTTTACAATACTCAAAAGCATCTTTGAATATGGAAGGCCAGTAAAATCAACTCTGCCGCACTTTGTGACAACTCTTCTGAGCTCCAAAATGCCCTCCACACTCCAGCGTGTGACAAAATGTCAATATGTTTTGCACCTCACTCTCTGGGACACATTTTCTGATAATCAGATTAGAGCAATACTTATATAGCTGTGAATTATCCCAGATATAGAATTTGACTTGGAAGAAAAATCGGTCCCTCTTATTCTTGGACCATCATTTTGGAATTCGACCTGTGCATTTATAATTGACAATGTCAGCATACCATGGTAGTTGTTCCACAACAGCTACATTGAACATATGTTCATCCGGGAATGAATCCTTAAGAGGAGTAGTTTCCTTTGTGAACTTGACTATAATCCTCGACAAATGATCCGTAATAACATTTTTTGAACCCTTCTTGTCTTTGATTTCCAGGTCAAATTCTTGCAACAACATAATCCACCGGATCAGTCTAGGTTTAGAGTCCTTCTTGATTAGCAAATGCCTCAACGCGGCATGATCCGAGTAAACAACAACCTTGGCGCCCAGTAGATATGATCGAAATTTATCCAAGGTGAAGACAACTGCTAGCAACTTCTTCTCAGTAGTTGTATAGTTCATCTGAACTTCATTCAGAGTCCTACTGGCATAGTAAATCGCATACAATAGCTTATCTTTTCTCTGACCCAATACAGCTCCTATGGCATAGTCAGAAGGGTCACACATGAGCTCAAATGGTAGAGACCACTCTGGCGGACGAATAATTGGGGTTGTTGAGAGTTTAGTACGCAGCTCCTCAAAGGCATGAAGACACTCTTCATCAAAGATGAAGGTCGCATGCTTAGCCAATAAGTTGTATAACGGCTGGGTGATTTTGCTAAAATCTTTAATAAATCTTCGGTAAAACCCGGCATGGACCAAAAAAGAGCATATCTGAAATTACCTAGACGATTAATGAAAACATCCTAGAGGGGGTGAATAGGCTTTATATCGAATTTATGACCAATTAAAATTATTGAGCGAAAATTCAATTTTAATCAGTCACAAACCCTAATTCTCAATTCAATTCTCAAAACAGATCAATCAAGCAAATACGAATATAAGTGGAGAAATTTCAATCATGAGGAGACAGAAATATTTTTACTTGAAAAACCTTGGAAAGACTCCAAGTAAAAATCACGGATACGCTTGAGTATCGATGCACTATGAATCAAAGAATTTGTACAGACTCTATGAAAATAGAACTTACAACCGCTGTAATTTGTTGCTCTTCACTCGACGTCTGAAAGTCCAGATTCACTTGCGCTCCATGAAGCTTTCATTTCAATCTCCATACTATGACGGCTGTGCCTCTCAACAGATCAAAATCACCACGAAGCCTCTTGTTACGATCTACGCACTCAGACGACTCCGTTTCTTGAAACAGATCAACGCAACATCGTTGCTATAGAAGATGTGTGAATTTTTCAGCAACTATACCATTCAATCGTGCATAGAAATCGTCGATATAGAAGTACGATTGAAGACATCCAAAAACAAGAGAGAACTAGTGTATCTCTAATCACTCAATGATATTCTCTCACCATATATATATCTCTGTAAAAGAAAAAGATGAAGTTATAGAAAACTTTTAGAGAATTCTTATAGACGTGCCTCCTCTTGTTGTAGACTTGGGTATTTATAGGCAATGATGATCCAAACCCTAAGTTTGCCCTTTCTCATAATTTCACATCCAAACTCTATATTCTAGTGAATATATTGTATATAGAACGCACTTTGATGGATATAAGTAGTGGTCATATCATAAAACCAACCCCCAAACAATTTGGACATCGTAGGCAAAATTGTCGAACCTTCCCTTCAAGCGTAGGGGCCTACACTTCAAGTGTAGGTCCAAACGTACCTCCAAGCGTAAAAATATGTTTTCCAGCCACGTTTTGAAACTGAAAGCGTAGGTATTTTTGTCAAAACCAATTTTCTTTACAACTGCGTCAAAATGACCCTCTTGAACCCACGATACTTTTTTCTTGAACAGATGGCTTCAGAAAATGTTATTTTCGCCCTCTAGAAGATATTTTTCCTCAATATGCTCATTTTCATGCTTCACATGTATTCTTCATTACTTCAATGCTTGATTCTACATTTGTTGAAGCTTATCGATGTCATTCACACCAATCCGACATATCTAACACTCAACATGTTATTGTCTAGAACATGCAATAAATAAACAATATACAAAAATGTTCTTACAATTTCTCCCTTGGCATTTGTGAAACAAAACCATGTTTTACAATATAGCCTCACAAATAACAACATAGCATCTATACCTATGAACATACACCAACAAACATAAATAAAAACTGTCACCTTGCTTTCATGACACCCAATCATGTAACCACAACACTGAACAAACCATTAAATGCAAGTGTGGAAAAGAGATATAAACCAACATAATAATCATCAGAAAATCATAACAACAATGCACACATAATGATCATCATTTTCCCCCTGAGAATAAACTCCCGCTTGCTAAATACTTCGCCCTTTCAATCAAGCAATCTCTCCCCCTTACTTAATACTTCTCCCCCTTTTTGTCACTGAAATTTCAAGCAAAGAGAGATACACCAAGATATAGAACTCTATCATATCATATCCAGATTCTCTAGGTAACAGAAATCTCTACTATCCAAGACCCTAATACTAATGCTTGAATGCAAAAATGTCAAGAATAAAAATAAAATAAAATATTTTTGTTTTTAGAAATCTGTGAACAAGGCAGTAGAGACAACAAACAAATCATTTATACATCATATTATCAGATCTATCTCAGCCATTGTACACACGGTATAGAACAAAATCAACACACATACCTTATAGACTCAAGAATGCACAAGTCAAGTTCTACAAATATGTATATATGAAAATTCTCATGTGTAAGCACTAAGGTAAGATGGAAACAATACATACTAAACCTGATAATCTCCCCACCAACTATGATTATAATTCAATCTAAGATCCAAACTAGAAGGCAAAAATAAATGATACTTTTACTTTGTCACACAATTTCCTGATTTTCATCTTTTCAACTTTCTCACCATATCCCTTTTTGTCTTTCTAAGCTCTGGACTTTCCAATGAGGATTTTCAATCCCGACCAATTGAACTCGAGCTTTTTCCATGGGATTTATGCTCATTATTCTTCTTCCCTTTTCACGCGAACGCTCAATGCTTACTGAGGTAAGAGGCTTGGTTACTCAGATTGAAGAACTACTTTTTTCATTTTTTATATTTTAAACATCTCATTCTTTTTTCCAACATCACCACAACATTCATCCACATGCAAAATAAAAAAAAATATTATTTCATGCATAGACCAATCTAACATAGCTCATGAAACTTCATACCACTTCGGGTTAAATAAAAAAAAATTAATAGATTCAGCAAGCATTATAATCATCACCGAAGCAACAATCACCTAATATTAAAGTTTTGTAACATAAAATAATCATGCCAACTGATCATCCAAAAATCTTAGGCCAGACTGGTACCTCTACTTCACATATGCATAATAAGACATGTAAATGTGAAAATAGAGTAAAATATGAAAACTTTTGTACTCTAGACAAGTTCAACAGTCTCAAAAATTTTATTGTCATTTATTTCAAAATAAAATTCATGCATGAATAAAAATAATACTAATGCATGATTACCTATGAATTCTAGGAAAAAAAATTACAATGTGTTCCTTGAATGATATATAAGAAGATATATATTCTAAAAAAAACATACCAATAGATTTCCTAAGACTAACATGCTTTTGAAAATATAAAAGTTTTGTAAAGATATCTGCCAACTAAGAATTTGTCGATATGAACTCTAAAGACACTATACCATCTTTAACATGATCATGAATGAAATGATGTCGAATATCTATATGCTTTGTCTTAGAGTGTTGAACTGGATTTTTAGAAATATTTATTGGACTTATGCTATCACAAAACACAATTATTGTGCCTTGAGAAAAACCATAATTCTGTAACATCTGACACATCCACAAAACCTGAGTACGACAACTTCCAACTACTATATACTCAACCTCATAAGTGGAAAGGGAAACACAATTTTGCTTCTTGATATGCCAAGCAACTAAGTAATTTCCAACTTAAAAACACCCTCAACTGATACTTTTTGTATCATCAATATTACCGTCCCAATCAACATTAGAAAAAGATGCGATATCAGTATTAGTACTTGATGGATACCACGGCCCATAATTTACTGTCCCTTTAACATACTTAATAATCCTTTTCACAACAATAATATGAGACTCCTTAGGATTTGCCTGGTAACGTGCACACAAATCAAAATTAAAAGTTATGTCAGGTCGACTGGTAGTCAAATACAACAAACTCCCAATTATACTCCTATAAAGTGTAGGATCGACATCTTTGCCTTTAGTATCCAAGCTAAGCTTGACACTTGTAATCATAGGAGTGCGAGCATCCTTAGCCTTTTCCAAACCAAACTTCTTCACCAATTCTAATTCATAACTAGTTTGGGAAACAAAAATCCCATCACTCAATTGTCTAACCTAAAGCCCTAGAAAGAAGGTCATTTCACTAATCATGGTCATCTAAAATTAATGTTTCATTTGATCTACAAAATAATGAGCAAGTTGATCAGAAGTGGAACCAAATACAATATCATCAACATAGATTTGAGCAACAACTGTATCACTCAATTTTCTGAAAAATTAGTGTTTTGTCCACTCCCCCTCAAACAAAACCTGTTCCCAACAGGTAATCAGCCAACCTTTCATGTCAAGCTCTAGGAGCTTGCTTTAGCCTATATTATGCCTTTTTCAACCTGTAAACATGACCCGAACAATGAGGATCTTCAAACCCTTTCGGCTGCTCCACATATACTTCCTCATGTAGAATGCCATTCAAGAATGCACTCTTTACATACATCTGATACAACTTAAATCCAAGATGAAAAGTGATAACAAATAGTATCCGAATAGATTAAAGCCTAGCAACTGGAGCAAAAGTCTCATCAAAATCAATACCCTCCATCTGAGTATATCCTTGAGCAACAAGCCTAGCCTTATTCCTAACAACTGTACCATTTTCATCCTTTTTATTCTTGAAAATCCTCTTGGTACCAATCACGTTTATCTCTTTCGGTCTAGGTACAAGATACCACACATCATTCTTAACAAACTGCTGAAGTTCTTCTTGCATAGCATTAATCCAATCATTATCTTGAAGAGCTTCTTTGAAATTTTTAGGTTCCAAGGAATATTTTTAGCATACACACGAAACGTCATTCCTAGCCTTTCTCCGTATCACCATCAACAGATCCTATAACATTATCCAAAGGATGGTACAACTTTACCCTTGCAAATGGTTCTTTAGAAGTAGTAGGCTGAACATCACCAATTTGATCATGTGATTCTACAGGACTTGAAGTACCATCATTAACACCAGACATTGGATTATTATCCTTAGCAGACATTGGATACTCAGCCGACATAAAGAACGACTTACTATCTTTTCAACCTCAGAAGGATTATTATCCAATATAAAGAACGACTCACTATCTTTCTCCTCAGCAGACATTAGAGACTCATCAACACATGAGTCATCAACCACTACATTCACTGATTCCATCATAGTTTGAGTTCTAAGGTTAAACACCCTATATGCTCGACTAGTCAATGAATAACGTAAAAATATTCATTCATCACTCTTAGACTAAAACTTCCCAATAGATTCATGATCTTTAAGAATATAACATTTTTCTCCAAAAACCTTAAAATATTTCACATTGGGTTTCTTGCCCTTTCACAGTTCATAAGGAGTTTTTAAGGTGCCAAGCCAAAGATAAACTCTGTTTGAGGTGTAACACGCTATGTTCACTGCCTCGGCCCAAAAATACCAAGGAACATTCCTACCCTGTAGCATAATATTGGTCATTTTCTAAATAACCCTATTATTCCTCTCTCATCACAAAACACTTCAATTTCTGAATTTTCAAACTCCCTTCCATGATCACTCCTCACTCTAGAAATGGAAAAAGTTTTCTCAGTCTGAATTCTTAAACAAATCCTCTTAAAACTTTTAGAAGCTTCAGACTTTTCACTTAGAAATCCAACCCATGCAAACCTTGAGTAATCATCCACCATGACAAAAATATACTTATTTCCTCCTTTGCTCATGGTCTTAGTGGGACCCATTAAATCAATATGGAACACTCTAAAGGTCTAGAAGTACCAATGATATTCGTCTTTTTGTGCTGACATCTAACTTATTTACCTTTCTGACATGATCCACACATAATCCCTTTTGCATAACCAAGCTTAAGGACTCTCTTAACAATTTCTCTCTTAGTAATTTTTGTTAATTCATGAAAATTAACATGTCCCATCCGCTAATGCCAGATTTCAATTTCATTAAGTTTAACTCTATTGCATAACATTTCAGAACTAGGAACAATACAATAGCAATTATCAGTTGAACACATACCTTCCATCATACAATTCCCAGAAGAGTCAATGATCGAACAGTTATCAGGAAAAAAAGTGACCTTATGATTGTTATCAAATATCTGAGTTATGCTCAACAAATTTACTTTAAGACCCTCTACATAAAGCACATCTTCTAGTTTAGGTAGACCAGGAATCACAACCGTACTTTTTCCTTTAACATTTGACTTCTTTCCATCACCAAACGTTACTATCCCACCATGACACTCCTCGTGAAATCCAAAAAATGACTTATCTCGAGTCATATACCTCAAAACTCCACTATCTAAATACCAAAAAGTAGACTTGTGTGCTCTAAGTCCAGTATGGACTACAAAATAGTGTAGTTCAGTTTCTCTAATCCATGTTTTTTTCATCTTCGGAGCTCCATTCGCTAATCTTGAGAAATTCTTCATTTATTCATTCAGCATTCGAATTTGATCTTTAACATGATCCTCATGTTGAACTCTTTGTTCCTTCACTGACTTCAACACCTTCCCTCGCAGCTTCGAACACCTTAGTCGAATGTGACCTCTGACACCACAGTGGTGACAAACAGGAATGAACCTCTGAACTCTATCATTCAACCTCCTATGATATCTATTTGTAAGAAAATACTTGTTTTCAACAGGTCTTTTGACATAGGCATGAACACCAGGATTCCAATTTGAATTTCCTTGTGAAGAACTAGACGCTACATGGGAGGCCCTTACAAATGTAGTTTTTGCAACAACATTCGAATTGGAAGTTACTCCAACAAAACCCAAACCCTTTGCATTTCCTGCATATTTTCCAACACTCAAGATAATTGAGCTTAAGAGTTCCACTAGACCACTTCTGAATAGTTAAGTTAGCATCTTTCAGCTCTTTTTCCGAACTGTCAATCTTAGTAAATTTCTCAATCATGTCCTTATTGAGGTCATCTACTAACTTCAAATCCTGAGTTCTTTCAAGTTCAGATTTCTTCAAATCTTCAATCAGATTGGCCTTTTGAGTCTATAAGAGATTTTGAGTTTGAGAACTTTTGACTAATTCATCTTTTAAAGAATGTAATTTTTCGTCCATGTTAAGACTCTTAGTCAACAGTTTCATGTGATTTTTATGAAGTTGTGCGGTCTTATCAAGTAATTTGTCATAAGACTCTTAAAGCTTATCATCACAACCTTCATCACTCTCAGAACCTTCTTCATCAGACATCACCCAACTTGTAGCAAATTCTTTAACCTCCTTGCTTTGTGCAGCAAACACAGTGAAATTTTCAGAATCATTACCTATATCTGAGTATGTCGCATCCCTACCTGATCCATTATCAAAGTCATCATCCCAACTGACAACTTATCCTTTAGATTTTTTTAAAGTGTTTGCACACTATACAGCTATGTGACCATATCCTTGACATTCAAAACATTGGGGTTTCTTCTTTTTAGGATCAGACATGTCCTTCCTAGTTTGAGTCTTATTTTTATTTCTAGACGCACCCAACTTATTCCAAAATTTTTATGCTTGGCAATTCTATTTAGCCCTAACAAATTAGTTCAATCTCTTAGCAAACATGGCTATATCATTCAAATTCAACTCACTTCCTTCATCAGGTTCAACATGATCCTCCCTAGTGGTTTTGAAAGGTATGATCTTCGCTTTTGTGTCACTAGCCTTCTTAGGGGGTTTTTGAACCCCTCCATCTCATAAGATTTTAAATTTCTAGCCAATTCTTCAACGTTAATTTCTTTAAGACTCATGACCTCTGAGATGATAGTGACCTTAGATCGAAAACGTTCAGGAAGAGACCTAAGGATTTTCTTTACTATGGTAGTCTCATAAATAGGCTCACCTAGGTTATAACAACCCGTTACAATATCAGTTAGCCTAGCCTCAAAGTCAGCGTAGACTTCATCCTCCTCCATCTTCAGCTGCTCAAATCGAGAATTCAGAATTTGAGGTTTGATTGTTTAACCTTCGAAGTACTTTTATGAGTAACTTGGAGAATGTCCCAAGCTTCCTTGGCAATTACTCACTCGGAGTTACAACATTGTATAACGCATTCAACGCTTTTGAGTTCTAATTCACACTATTCATCTCAACAGCAGTCCAATTGCTTGATTGTTTTGCTTTTATTTCATTAGTAGTATCGTCTTTCATAGTGGGAGATGAGTATCCTACTTCTACATCATTCAACACTCTCTCATCTAAAGATTTTAGAAACGCTCTCATTCTCGCTTTCCAATATGCGTAATTCGACCCATCAAACAAAGGGGAACTAGATATGGAACCTCCTTCACGAGGCATCTCCATCGTCTAAGTTCATGACCTAACCATAGGTAGTTAACCTAAATCGGGGCAACGATGCTCTGATACCAATTGAAATTACCTAGACGATCTATGAAAATAGCCTAGAAGAGGGTGAATAAGTTTTTTGTCGATTTTATGATCAATTTAAATTATTTAGCAAAAATTCAATTTTAATCAGTCACAAACCTTAATTCTCAATTCAATTCTCAAAACAGATCAATCAAACAAATATGAATATAAGTGCAGAAATTTAAATCATGAGGAGACAGAGATTTTTATATGGAAAACCTTAGGAAGACTCCAAGTAAAAACCACGAATATGCTCGGGTATTGATGTACTATGAATCAGAGAATTTGTACAGACTCTATAAAAACAGAGCTTACAACTGCTGTAATTTGTTGTTCTTCACTCGACGTCTGAAAATCTAGATTCACTTGTGCTCCACGAACCTTTCGTTCAGATCTCCGAACTCTGACGACTCTGCTTCTCCATAGATCAAAATGACAACGAAGCCTCCTACTTCGATCTTCGCACTCAGACGGTATCTCTAATCACTCAATGATATTCTCTCACCATATGTATATCTTTGTAGAAAAAGAAGATGAAGTTATTGAAAACTTGCAGAGAATTCTTAGAGACGTGTCTCCTCTTGTTGTAGACTTGAGTATTTATGGACAATGATGATCCAAATCATAAGTTTTCCCTTTCCTGTAATTTCACATCCAAACCCTATATTCTAGTGAATATATTGTATATAGAACGCACTTTGATGTATATAAGTCGTGATCATCTCATAAAACCAACCCCCGAACAATTTGGATATCGCAGGCAAAATCTGGCAAAAACTTGCCGCAGCTACACTTCTAGCGTAGGTCCAAGCGTACTTCCAACCGTAAGAATGTGTTTTCCAACCACTTTTTTAAACTGAAAGCATAGGCTTAAGCGTAGGTATTATTGTCAAAACCACTTTTCTTCACAACTGTGCCAAAATGACCCTCTTGAACCCATGATACTTTTTACTTGAGGAGGCGGCTTCGGAAAATGTCATTTTCGCCCTCCAAGAGACATTTATGCTCAATATGCTCACTTTCATGCTTCACGTGTATTCTTTATTACTTCAATGCTTGATTCTGCCTTTGATGAAGCTTATCGATGTCATTAACACCAAACTAATGCATCTAACACTCAACATGGTTATTGTCTAGAACATGCCATAAATAAACAATATATAAAAATATTCTTACAATATCTGCTTAACAGATGTGGCAGGAGGCAATTTTCAAATGAATTCAACTTTTGCTTTATATACCTCTATCCCTCGATTTGATAGAATACGGCCCAGTACTATCCCCTCTTGAATCATAAAATGGCTCTTTTCCCAACTTAGGATCATATTTATCTCCTTGTATCTCTTAAGCACCAGTTCTAGTTATTTTAAACAGTCTTCAAAGGTTTCCCCAAAAACTTAGAAGTCATTCATGAACACTTCAAGAAATTTATCTACAATGTTAGATAAGATAGATATCATATACCTTTGGAATGTTGTTGGCGCATTACATAAATTGAAAGGCATCTGTCTATACGCTAAAGTGTCATATGGACAAGTAAAAGTGGTTTTCTCCTAATCAACAAGATCAATTGCCACTTGGTTGTAGCCAGAATATCCATCTAGAAAGCAGTAATAACTCTTCCCAACTAACCTCTCCAGGATTTGATCGATGAACGGAAAATGAAAATGATCATTCCTCGTGTTCAGGTTGAGCTTCCTGTAGTCAATACACACACGTCACCACCTCTTTCATATTTTGATTCAGCCTTTGTTGCATTTCTCTCAATGACTTTGCATCATCCTCAAGATGTATGCGATGCATGAAAATTAAGGGGTCTATGCCTTTCAAGTAAGCAACACTCCATCCTATTGCCTCTTTGTTCTCACTCAAGACTTTGACCAGTCTCAATTCCTATTTTTCTATCAGTTTTTTAAGAGATAATCACAAGAAAATTCTCATCGAGTCCCAACAAAACATATTTCAGTTTTTCAGGCAGTTTCTTGAGTTCCAAGGTAAGATGAGTAGTTAAGGATGGAATTGGTGGAGTATTTGAATCTATCGGAAGTGGTTCAAGTGGCTCCTGCCATGGATGAGTGTATAATGTTGTCTCCATCTCAAACAACTTTTCATTTTGCAGCTTCCAATATGACTCCCAATCAACTACTTCATCATTCGGCCATTGTCTAGTCATAAATGACTCCAGCTCATCCTTCTCCAGGATTTGAGTCCCAAAATCTGCTATGATATCATCCAGTTCACTGCACTCATTAATCTGGAAACATTCCCCGACTCAAGCAATTTGTGGCTTCCTTCGAACACATTCATCATAACCTTCATATTTCCAAACGTCAGATCCATGGCTTCGGTTCTGCAGTTAATGCATGCATTTGTCGTGGCCAAGAATGATCTTCTTAATATCATCGGAATATGTTTCTTTGATTCAGGGACAGGTTCTGTATCCAGGACTATAAAATCAACCAGAAAATAAACAATTTCCACTTAAACAATGACATCTTCAAGAACATATCTTGCCTGCTTGACCAATCGATCAACAAATTGGAGTATGACGTTAGTGGGATTGAGCTCACCCAACCCTAGTTGTTGGTAGAATGAATAAGGAAGCAAGTTAATACTCGCACCTAGATCAAGAAGAGCTCTACCAATTTCATGGTCACCTATGACACATGCACCAGGATCTTTCCTCTTAAATGGAGTATCACTTAAAAGTAATGAACTCACTTGCTCAGTCAAGAGTATTTATTGGATTCTTTACCCTACTCTTTTGCTTCTGGCTGCAAAGATCTTTGAAAAATTTAGCGTAAGGTGGTATCGGGGCGATTACATCTCAGAGAGGTAAATTAATCTTGATTTATCGGAATATTTTCAACATATCAGATTCTTTCAGCTTCCCGTACTTGGTCGGCTCTGTAAGATGCTGAGGAAATGGCGTTGCCTCCTCGTAACTTGCCCTGTCTTACTCTTCAGGTAATGTCTGATTGACATTTTCTTCCAATGATGGTTGATCATTGGGATAGCGACAGGCTCACTAAGTAATCTGCATGGCTCTCTTACATTTCTTTCATTACCATTTGGCCCATTTGCATATGCAGTTGCATCAATGATTGGGTATGAATGCTTAGCTTGTTATGAATGTCCAGTATAACCTGCTCTAACCTACTAGTCTGGAAACAGGGTGGACGAGTTTGGATTTTTTGAGAATGGGTTTTGTAGTTATATGATTGCACAACCTGATTATTATTAAATTGTTGAAGATCTTGGGAATTATTAATGACCGAAGAGCTTGGGAATTATTGAATGATTGAAGAGCTTGGGAATTATTGAATGGATGAAGAGCTTGGGAATTATTGAATGATTGGAGAGCTTGGGAATTATTAGATGTTCTGGGTTGCTAATTCGACTGAGAATCTCTAGCCATGATTATTGGTTATGAGTCGAATGATTGTTGACTATGTTGGAACCTTGGTTGTTGATTGTATGATTGCTATCTCTCAGTGAACCTTGGTTGTGGGTAATATGACTATGATCTATCTGTGAACCTTGGTTGTTGATTGGATGATTATCCTTGTTAGGACATTGAAGGTGGATTCTCCACATTTGTGGATTTATAAGAAATGAGTGGATGATTTCTGGCATTGGAGGTGTATGAATTAGTGAAAGGAGCATTATTAAAATAGTTCCACGATGCATTGGCATCAATAGTCATTATCTCCTGACACTCATTCTGAGAGTACTCAGCTTCTACTTCAAATGTCTCTCTCAGAGGGGAATGACTTCGCTGCCTAAACTTTTCAATTCTCTCTAATTTCTCTCCAAAACAATGTCATGGTATCTCTCACATCATCATGCTCTACAACATAAGATTTCTCAGATCTCATATCTTGTTGCCCACCTCTAGACCTCAAGTCAGATTGATATTGAATTGTGTTTTCACTAATATTATCAAATATCTCCAAAAGTTCTTTAGCTGGCTTCAAGATAAATTGACCCTGTATTGCTGCATATATCAAGGTTTTATACGCCTCTCCAAGTCCCATGTAGAAATTATAGCAATATCCTGTTCAGAAAACCTATGGTGGGGACACTTATACAAAATTTCATTATATCTCTCCCAAGCATCATGAAAATGTTCACCAGGTAGCTGCCTAAAGCTTTTTATTGCATCTTGTGTTTCTGAGGTCTTTCCTATGGGATAATGTTTTTCAATGAATTCTTTTTTAAGGGCTTCCCAATTAATTTTGATTTCTTTTGTTAATTTGATGTACCATCTTTTAGCTCTCTCTTTCAATGACCAAGGGAATAATCTCACTCGCAAGTCATTTTTGGACAGACTGTCATACCTAACAGTAGAGGGTAGCTCTAGGAAATCATTGATGTGTTGATATGGGTCCTCTATTTTAAGACCTGAAAATTTTGGAAGCATATTAATCTTGCTTGTCTTGACCTCAAAGTGTTTCGCTCCTTCTTCCTCCAAAAAATGAGCATAGGAGTCATACGTGTGATGTCCCACATTGCCCGGGTAGATGTCTGGGGATGTGCTTATATGTGCAGTGTTGTCTCCAATTGGTTTGAGGCCTTTTGGGAGGAGCCCAAGAGCAAAACCGTGCGGGCTGGGCTGAGAGTGGACAATATTATACCAAGTGTTGGAGCGGGGTGTTACAATTGGTATCAGAGCCAGAGCCCGACCGAAATTAAGTGTGGGAGCATGTACATCACCCGTGGGTCGCCAACGAGGATGTTGGGTCTCAAGCGGGGTGATTGTGATGTCCCACATCGCCCAGGTACAGGTCTGGGGATGTGCTTATATGTGCAGTGTTGTCTCCAATTGGTATGAGGCCTTTTGGGAGGAGCCCAAGAGCAAAACCGTGCGGGCTGGGCCAAAAGCGGACAATATTATACCAAGTGTTGGAGCGGGGTGTTATAATACGCATCAAATGCATAATATCTTTTCAGTGATGTCTCTGGTGCCCTTGGCGGGTTGGATCTTTGGTCAGCCATCGCTTCTTTTTTTAACTGACACCGTCACTCTTCAATAGCTCGACATAAACGACAGAGAATCTTTTCGATTTTAGGATCGTACTCGACTAACGCAGTGCTAAAATTAGAACTGGTAGATCAATCAGTCATATGCTACTCAAACGACTATTTTATTTTCTTTTTGACATTTTGTGAAATTCAAAATTAACTAAAGTAACTAATTATAAATTAACTAAAATCTAACTTTAGGTATAACTACAATAACGTAATGCAAATAAATTACAAAAGCTATTTGAACAATGCTCAGTCCCCGACATCGGCACCAAAAACTTGATGTCCGTTTGGTTGTGCTAAAAATATGTGTTAAAAATGACCCCTTATGACGGCTTAGGTTTTACCTATTCCAAGTGCACGAATCGTATTGTATTATAGTTCAGCTTGTGAAAGGTTATCGATCCCACAGAGACTAAGTCGTATTCTGAATTCTCGTAAAATAATATTCTTAAATTGCTAGAAAATATGGTTTGTCGTTTTGAAATTAATTAACTAATTAACTAAGAAAGAAAGTAAAGATAAATTAAGACAAGAAAAATATAAATAAAATCTAATGTTTCCATACTCCACCACTAACTGCATAATATAATTTATAATTCGCTCAATTGCAAGAGGGTGATCCATAACAGTGAATCAGGTCATATCTCAAATACCTAAATACGACCCCAAAAAGGATTACCAAGAATCGGATTGCGACAACCTATCTCGTGACTGACCTAACTAGTACATGTCAATTAAACTACTCTAATCTACTACTAATGCATGAAAATAAATTAAAGCATGTCTATATTAAATCGCCAAGGCATGGCCTGCGTTAACCAAGGGTTTCAAGTTTAAATACCACCATTGTGTAGAAAATCATAAGTTAAGCATTCGAGTTCCATCCCGTAGTGAATAACCATGATTGTGTAAGATAAGTATATTCATTCAGTCTAAGACAAGAATTAGAACAAATATATAAACTTGTATCAAGAATAAAAATGGTCTCTCATCTATTACAATCGTTACAGTATGGTCACAGTTTCCCCTCATTACAATTAAAACAAATAAAAGAACTACATTACTTAGCACGGGTTTTGCTAGAAAATCATAGATACCAAATTAGTTGTTCATGGTAGAAGGTGACTATATCAATGGCTTCAATGGCTCATCCATGATCTTCTTCTCTGGATCTCTAGGTCTTCAATGGCTGCTCCCTTTGAATGATATGTGAATAAAAGTTATGAAATTACATGAAGAGAGGTCCCAAAATTATGGGGAGAGAACTCCCTTAATTCTGTAGCAAACCTTAGTATATATTGACAAAGGTGAGGAAAACCCTAACTTGGAGAATAAGATTACCCTTTTTCGTAATTTCACACCCAACAATGCAAAACCCTAATATATTATGTATAATATGCTTATATTACATGTATAGAGGTGTTGTGGTCGATCTTAAAGTCATCCGGCTCAAAACGGATCAATCCGGGTCAAAATAGGATTTTGGCTCAAATATGAAATTTCCAACTTTTTCTGCGGGATTCCTCTCACTCTTTTGAAAATATCTGGAGTTACACACATTAGATGGAGCCATGTAATATATTGTTGAAAATATGACTTCAAGATCTTGATGATAGGCTAAAGAATCACCCCATTTGAACCTTTTCTGACCGAGATATGAGCTCCCTAATTTGACTAAAATTTTGTGCTAAAAACACTATTAACTACGCTTTAAGCGTAGGTTCAAGAATAAAATGTGTTTTTTGGCCGCTTTTTGGTTCCAAAAGCATAGGCTTAAGCGTAGATTCATCATGAAAATCCCTTTTCTCCACAATTATGCCAAAATGGCCGTCTTGATTCCAAGAGACTTTTTACTTTAGGTGACGGCTTCGGAAAATGTCATTTTTTCCCTACGGGAGGCATTTTTGTCTTGAAACACACATCTTTGACTCTCCTTTTGGATAGAAACGAACATAAACTTGGTTAATTCAGCAAAGTTAGCTCTATTTCTTCATTAAGCTCCTGAAACATGTTTGAACATACAAATGACATAAAAATACCAAATAATGGAATGAAATGACATAACTAAAGCATTATAAAGGCTTAAAATTGACATTTTTGAGTGCCTATCAATGGAGAAATGAAATCTTATGAGTATAAGATAGTGAACTCACCACTAGCTTCTTCAAAAGATGAAATCAAGAGCTACTACCAATGGAACTCACTTGGTAGTTGGAAGCAAAACTCAACCTTCCATAACATGAACAAAAGAAGGGCAAAATCAATTTCAACAAAAGGAATTCATGAACATGAAAGCTAGGGTTCTAGGAAGAAAACGCTATAATTGAATAAAAGACTTACCAAAGTAGTTCAAGAACACTACACCAAAGGACCACCTCAAGAAATCATCACCCACCAAGCATGAAGAGAACGAGAGAGCAATAACTTGTGTTGAGAAGATGAAAGTCTTGAAAAGTGTAGAGATTCTCCACTAACATTTCTCACCATCCAAGGGTTGAGAATAAAGCAAGGAAAATGAATAAAGGATCCAACGGTGGAAATGAAGTCTTGCAAATGAAAGACCAAGAATAATGCATTCTTGCATTTGTGTGCAATCCAAACAAGGCCCAATGATTCAAGGGTTGTGCACAAAGAGGGAATAATTGAATCAATGGTGGAGATTGAGACAACACTTAGAAGTATGACATGATTAAATCCTTCCCAACGTTGGATTAATTCCAAGAGTGCCATCATGACTCTACATTACCCTTTTACCCCTTGTCATCCTCTTTATTTACCCTTATGCCACTCATACACCAACAGTTAGCCAAATCTCTACAATTTCCACTAAGTACTTTTAATATGAAAATGACAATTTACCCTTTGGTCATTTATTTCCCGAAATCATTTTCAACAATTTTCATTATTCTCAAAACGAAAATACAACATGCAACATACAATTTTAATATCACATAAAACATGTAAGTCATGCTAAGCACATAAACACATTAAGCACATAATCACATAAGTACGTAAGTGTTAATAATTTTTTTAAATTAGCACGTAAAAATACCGGACGCTACAACCTCCACACTTGAGGAGATTTCGTCCTTCAAATCAAGACGTAACTAAAGAAGACACAAGTCCATGTATTTTTTTCCCGAACTTCACACTCACTTTCACAAGTCGCTTCTTTGACATCGTGATGGTTCCATAAGGCCTCAACTAACGGAAAGGTTTTGTCTCACAAAACCCGTTCTCGAGCACCTAAAATCCTCTCAGTTCGCTCCCTGTAGGACATGTCCTCGGCAACAACGACACCCATACACTCAAGACATAAGATGGATCTTGATCGCACATGTGAAGCATAGAGACATGAAAAACATTATTAACCCATGATAAATCCGGTGGCAACACTAAACGGTACGTCACCTTGCCAATACGTTTCAGAATCTGAAAAGGCCCAATAAATCGTGGTGAAACCTTGCCACACTTCCCGAACTTCATTTAGCCCTTTCGAGGTGAGAGTTTCATAAGCAAATGATCACCAACCTCAAAGAACAAAGGACGCATACACCGATCTGCATAGCTCTTCTGTCGGCTCTGTCCTATAACCAAATATTGTCGAGCAATCCTAATCCTCTCGGTCACCTCATGAACCATATTGGTCCCAAAAGTGTAACATCACCAACCTCAGCTCAACAAGTCATTGAACAACATGATCTACCATACAACGCCTCAAAAGGTGCCATCTGAATACTGGCCCGACAACTATTGTTATACATGAACTGCTTATGAAATCAATAGCACAAGCACAAGAGGACTAATCCCAAGTTCAAAAATCAAGGTAAGACCAAAGGTCTAAACAATCACTATTAATACTCCCATGACTATAATGAGCATACCTCAAGTCTGTATGCTACATTAACCTCAGTAAGGAAGATCACATCTTCAACCTCAAGAGCACCAGAAGGATCCACTACCTAGCAAAACATATGCTAAGTTCATAAATCAAAGCACCTAATCCTCGAGTGATAATGGCTATCCTATAACCATATCACTCAGTTCATAAACGCAACTACTAAGGTACTAGATCCATAATCACGATCACAATCAATAATACACATATAATTATTATATATACAAAGGTGACTACTTTGTATTGAAAGTTGTCCCATATCGATAAAAGGCAAAACTACCTCTACATCATTCCCTATAAATATAGGGTCTCTCCTATTATATTGTGTGCACAAATAGAGAGAGAGAATAGAAGAGATACATGCTAGTATTTTTCTTGGTGAGAGTCAGGAAGCTTATATTATTCCGGTGATACAGGTGTGAGTATACATTGTGTGTGTGCGTGTGTTTGATCTGCTGATCAACCCCTTGTAATCCTCTCTTTGATTATAATGAAATGGTGATCTCAGTGCACGTAGGCTTATTTTGGCCGAACCACTATAAATCTTTGTTTCTGTTGTTTGTTGTGTGTTTGTGTGTGTTTTCTGATTTGCAGGTACACATGGCTTCTAACAGTGTTCTCGGGCGGGTGTAAAAACCCTAACAAGTGGTATCAAAGCTTTAGGTTGAAGCAAAGAAGAAACCCGTACGTTCTGGTCTAGATTCGAAGATCGATTTGCCTGAAATCAGAAACCAACCATATAAGGAGCTTTGTATTGACGAGACGAAGCCAGTAGTGTCAACATTGTCGCCGGAAACTACCGCATGCGCCACCATGCGCCGCCTGATATTCCAGCCAGATTTTCAGCTCCGATGCGCAGCAGTTTTGGTTCGGGGCTCTTTCACGGAACATCGTTGATCCATATAAGGAATATAATATATTGACGGAAAGCTATTTCGAAGATGAACATTTTGACATAAAATAATCCCTATAGGTATTGGAATGCACCCGCACGCACCCCGAGAAGGTATTAACATTGTCAGTAATTTTCTGTCTTATGTGCAGATTTATATGTTTTCCCGTTCGGAGTCATTTTTTACCCATTTTTGACGCAGTCAGGTGTTCTTAAGATTTTAAAATTTTATGGACACAACCGTGTGATCGTTTTTATGTAATTTGACTCCAAACACCTTGAATAGGCTCAGTGGGAGGTATGGGAAAAGAAAATGCAGCAATGATCGACAAGTTTGATGGTACAAACTTTGCCTATTGAAAGATGCAAGTTGAGGATATGTTATTCCAAAAAATTTGTTCTTGTCATTAGAAGGGAAGAAGCCAGAATCAATGAAAGATGAGAATTGGACAATCCTAGATTGAAAGGCTCTTGGTACGATTAGAATGACGTTGTTAACGTCCGTCGCCTTCAACATCAAGAATGAGAAGACAACAAAGTCTCTCATGGATTCTCTTTCGAGCATGTACGAACAACCATCTGGAGTGAATTCGGTACATCTCATCACTAGATTAGAAAATCCGAAGATGTCCGAGAATGGGAAGGTAAGTGAACACATCAGTGTTCTTAATAAAATTGTTGAGCAGTTGGAATCAGTTGAGATGCCAATCACTAGCAAAATGAAAGTGGGTTTTCTTATAAGCCAATTACCAGAGAGTTGGAGCACCACAAAGGCTGCAATTAGTAATTGTTCAAGGCTGGAACCGTTATAGTATGATTCCGTAGTAAGTATGATACTCACAGAAGATATCAGAAGACAGAGTGATTCAGGCTCTTCTAATAGTGGCTCAGTATTGAATGTCGATACCAGAGGCAGATGTTCGAGCAGGAAGAAAGGCAGAAACCAAAGGCGTGGTCGTTCCAAGTCGAGACACAGAAGATCGCATAAAAGATCATACTCTCGAGGTCCCAGAAATTTCAAAAAGATTGAGTGTGAGAATTACGGTAAAACTGGTCACCTCAAGAACCAGTGCAGATCACCGCATAAGATGAGGCAAATATTGTCTTAGAAGAAGTTGATGATACGTTGATATGCTCTTTGGAGAGCAAAGCAGAGTTTTGGGTCTTGGACTCTTAAGAATCATTCCATACTAGCTCAAGTCGAGAGCTCTTTGAGAGCTATATACCTGGAAATCTTGGCAAGGTTTATCAAAGTGATGATCAACCCTACAGTATAGTTGGCAAGGGTGAAGTACATATCAGACTCAACGGATCGATATGGAAGTTGAAGGATATCAGACACATTCCAAACTTGAGGAAGAACCTGATCTCAGTAGGCTAGTTGGCGAGTGAATGTTATCTGACCACTTTTAATGCAGGAGAGCAGAAAGTTTCTAGAGGGGCTATGACTATAGCACAGGGAAAGAAGAACGGTACGATGTACACTACAACCAAAGCTAGCACTTTGATAGCAGTTGTATAAAGCAATGAGGATCACAATTTGTGGCAGCAGATGCTAGGTCACATGAGTGGAAAGGGGTTTAAAGTTATGCTCGCAAAGGGAAAACTACCAGGCCTAAATTCGATTGATATCAACTTCTGTGAGGATTGCGTATTCGGTAAGCAGAAGAGAGTTAGTTTTCAGAAAATCGGCAGAGATCTTAGAAATGGGAAGCTTGAGCTAGTTCACATTGATGTCTTGGGGCCAATAAATGTCTCATTTATTGGCGAAAAGTCCTATTCCGTCACCTTCATTGACGACCATTCCAGGTTGGTATTGGTTTACTTCTTGAAACATAAATCTGATGTGTATGATGTGTTCAAGAAATGGAAGGCTCTGATAGAGAATGAGACGGGTTTGAAGATAAAAAGGTTAACATTCGATAATGGTGGAAAATATCAGGACACCAGGTTCAAAAATTTTTTTTATGAGAATGGTATCAGATTGGAGAAGACTGTTCCACGTACACCACAGCAGAATGGCATAGCAGAACGTATGAACCAGACATTGACTGAGAGAGCCAGAAGCATGCGCATTCAAGCAGGGTTGCCAAAATAGTTCTGGGCAAATGCAGTTAGTACAATAGCGTATCTAATCAACTGAGGTCCATCAGTACCATTGTAGCACAGAATACCAGAAGAGGTATGGAGCGGTAAAGAGGTAACACTTTCACATTTAAAATTTTTTGGTTGTGTTACATATGTACATGTTAATGATAATGTGAGGGATAAGCTTGATACCAAGTCACATAAATGTACTTTCATTGGCTGTGGAAGTGATGAGTCTGGCTACCGCTTGTGGGATGACGAAAACCAAAAGGTTATCCAAAGCAGAGATGTAGCGTTCAATGAAAAAGTGATATACAAGGGTAGGCACACAACTGCCTCAGAGCCTACAGCATAGAGTGATCCTGTGCGTGTTGAGTTAAATGATGTTCAAGACAGTGAGAGTTCTAAGTCAGAAGAATAGATTGAAGATGGCACTACTCAGCATGATGATACACCGCAATCTCCGAATCCTATTCCTGTACCTAGGAAGACTTCACGACAACATGTGCCGAATAGGAGATACATGAATTACATGTTGCTCACAGATGGAGGTGAACCAGAGTACTATGATGAAGCATGCAGTGCAGTAGATGTGAGCCAGTAGGAGCTTGCGATGGAAGATAAGATGAAGTCTCTTATCTCCAACAAGACATGGAAGCTAACCAAGCTACCGGTGGGAAAGAAAGCTCTCCATAATAAATGGGTCTACAGGGTCAAAGAAAAACATGATGGTTCTAAGAGGTACAAGGCGAGACTCGTAGTAAAAGGCTTTCAGCATAAAGCAGGAATCGACTACACCGACATATTTTCTCCGGTTATGAAACTGAATACCATTCGTTCAGTTTTTAGCATTATTGCATCAAAGCGTTTGCACCTAGAGTAGTTAGATGTTAAAACTATTTTCCTCCATGGTGACCTAAAATAAGAGATCTATATGCAGTAACCGGAAGGTTTCTCCATGAAAGGTAAAGAGAAACTTGTGTGTAAGTTGGAAAAGATCTTGTATGGTTTGAAACAAGCTCCAAGATAATGGTACAAGAAGTTCGATGGATTTATGCAGAGACATGGTTACAACAAGTGCAATGCTGACCATTGTTGCTACTTCAAGAGGTTTGACACGAGTTACATAATCCTTCTACTTTATGGTGACGACATGTTAGTAGTTAGGTCTAATTTTACGGAAATCAGCATGTTAAAGAAGCAGTTGGCAAATGAGTTCGAGATGAAGGACTTAGGCGCAGTGAAACAGATTATTGGTATAAAAATCAACAGAGACAAGCAGAAGGGTACTTTACAGTTGTCTCAGGCTGATTACATTGAACGAGTTCTAAAGAGGTTCAACATGAGTGATGTTAAGCCGGTTGACACACCTTTGGCTAGTCAGTTTCGATTATCTAAAGAGTAGTCTCCCAAGTTAGAAGTAGAGAGGAACAATAAAGCTAATGTTCCATACATTTCAGCCATTGGTAGTTTGATGTATGCAATGGTTTGTACGAGACCAGATATTGCATATATAGTGGGAGTAGTCAGCATGTTCATGTCCAATCCAGGGAATACTCATTGGGAAGCAATGAAGTGGATATTGTGATATCTACGAGGTACCATAGATAGATGCCTTTGTTTTGGAAAAGGTGAAGTGAATTTACATGGCTTTGTAGATTCAGATTTTACAGGTGAGATAGACCGCAGAAGAAGCACTACTTGGATTTTACAGTAGGTACTACAGTAGTCTGTTGGATTTTGCAGTTACAGAAGACCGTAGCGTTATCTACTACAGAGGCTCAGTATGTAGCCGTGACAGAGGCTAGCAAAGAAATGATTTGGTTACAAGGATTGTTGGCAGAATTGGGATTTGAGCAAGAGGAAAAAGTTTTGCAGAGTGACAATTAGAGTGCTATACATCTGGCGAAGAATTCAGCATTTCATTCGACGACGAAGCATATAGATCTTCATTATCACTTCATTAGATCTCTATTAGAGGATGAAGTTTTTACTCTTGAGAAGATTCAAAGAAGCAAGAATCTGGCACTCATCATTAAAGGAGTTATTTGATGGTGGCAAAGTCGTCAAGTGGGAGATTGTTATATATATAAGGGTGACTACTTTGTATTCAAAGTTATCCCACATCGACTACAAGGAAAAACAACCTCTATATCTTTTCCTATAAATATTGGGGCTCTCCTATTATATTGTGTTGCACAAATAAAGAGAGAGAATAGAAGAGATACATGCTAGTATCCTTCTTGGTGAGAGTTAGGAATAATATAAGCTTATATTATACGTGAGTGTGTTTGATATGTTGATCAAACCCTTGTAATCCTTTCTTTGATTATAGTGAAACGGTGTTCTCAATGGACGAAGACTTATTTTAGCTGAACCACTATAAATCTTTATGTCCGTTGTTTGGTGTGTGTTTGTGTGCATTTTCTGATTTACAGGTACACACGACTTCTAACAGTGTTCTTGGGCGGGTGTAAAACCCTAACAATAATGACCTCAAAAATTTTATTCACATTTCAATTCTATAATCATTATATCATTGCCTTCCTATATCAATCATTCTGAACCTCAAATTCTCAATTGGTTCAATTAACCTAGTACATCATAATGCTAAAGGTACACTTTGAATCTCCAAAGTCCAATCACAATTAAACCTCAATCATGACCCACACTCTTGTGGATAAGCTACGATCACACCTAGATTACTCAAATCGCCAATCTATAAGATATAAAAGTCTTCCAAGAAGACATCTCAATCTAATCATTTAATTAACGGTTCAACGACAATCGTTCATCAACTCAATTCACTAGTTCATACATCGCATACAATCCCTTTAAGGTTCCAAACCACTTAGATACTACCACAGACCATAGTACATCATATCTTACAACTAACTCTCTAATGTCCATAAACTTCATTGCTCAGCGAAACCTGATTGTTTCCAAGTCAATCCCCCAACTTAAAAATTAACAGTACATTTAATCCTACCTAAGTGACACCTCATATAGAAACATAGGTCACATGACACTAATAATCCCTTAATATAAAAACAAAGTAGCTAAAATGTACATTGACGAGTCCTTAATTCTCAACGAAAATAGCTTCCACTTTCCTCATACCACAAGCACAGTTAAATAACATAACCATACACTAAGTACAATCAACCTCGACTCACGTAACGAGGTACATTAGCGAAAACTCGTAGAAGGAGGTACATTAGCGAAAACTCGTAGAAGTAAACCAACTACACAACCATGAAGCAAAAATGAATATACTCCAAGTATGCTGATATCCGTCAAGTGTAGTTAAAAATATGTGATAAGAATGCACCCTTAAGACGGATTAGGGTTTACCTATCACAAGCGCACGAATCGTATTATGGTATAGTTCGGTATGAGAAACGTTATCGATCCCACAGAGACTAAGTCATATTCTGAATTCTCGTAAAATAATACTCTTAAATTGCTAGAAAAATATGATTTGTGGTTTATGATTGATTAACTAATTAACTAATAAAGCAAGTAAAGATATATTAAGACAAGAACATTAGAAACAAAATATAGGGTTTCCATACTCCACCACCAATAGCATAATATAATTATATTAATGTAACAATTGCAAGAGGGTGATCCATAACTATGAATAAGGTCATACCGCAAATAGTTGAATAAACCCCAAAAAGGATACTGTCAAACAGATTTGCTACAACCCATCTCCGGAAAAAGTGTAACTAGTACATACTATTTAGTTTACTCTAATCGACTCCTATTGCATAAAATTTAACTAAAGTATGTCTATACTACCTCATCGAGGCATGGCCTATGTAAACCTAGGGTTTCGAGTGTTAAAACCATTTTGTAGAAAATCATGAATTAAACATCTGAGTTCTAGCCCATAGTGAATAATCATGATTTAGTAGAATAATATATTTATTCCATCGAAGACTAGAATTTAGAACAAATATAAAATTCTGTATAGAAATCAAAACGATCACTCATCTACAACAATCATCATAGTATAGTCACAGTTTCCCCTCTTTACAATTGAAACAAATAAAAGAACTACATTACCTGGCTAGGGTTTTGCGAGAAAATCATAGATACCGAATTAGTTGCTCATGGTAGAAGGAGACTCCAGCATTGATGTAGAATTGCCCTCCATGGTCGTCTTCTCAAGATCTCTAGGTCTTGAATAGCTTCTCCCTATGAATGATAGGTGAATAAAAGCTCTAAAATTATGTGAAGAGACATCCCTTAGATCTGTAGCAAAGCTTGGTATTTATAGGCAAAGGTGAGGGAAACCTTAACTTGGAGAACAAGATTACCCTTTTTCGTAATTTCACCCCCAAGCAAGAAAAACCCTAATATTTGATGTATAATATGTGTATATTACTTGTATAGAGGTGTTGGGGTCGAACTTAAAGTCATCCTGGTCAAAACGAAACAATCTGGGTCAAAATAGGATTTTGGCGCGAATCTAAAATTTCTAGCATTTTCTACAAGACACCTCTCACTCTTTTGATCATATCTTAAGCTACACACATTGGATGGAGGCTTTTAATATATCGTTGGAAAGCTGACTTCAAGCTCCTGATGATTGGCTCAAGAATAACCCCATTTGGACCTTCGTTTACCGAGATATAAACTCCCAAAGTTGACTGAAAGTTTATGCTGAAAACACTGTAGCATTCCACAGCTACGCTTCAAGTGTAGGGACAAGCTTTATAAACTTACTTTCTGGCCACTTTTTGCGACTGAAAGCGTAGGTCAAGTGTAGCAAAACCCCTGGAAACCACTCTTCTTCATAATTGTTCCATTTGAACCCCCTCGACTCCTTTGGTATGATTCTTGAAGTTGCAGCTCCGAAAAATGACATTTTTGCCCTCCGAGAGACACTTATCTTGAAAACACCTCTTTTGTTCTCTCTTTTGGATAGACACAAACACTTCTCTAGTTAATTCACCAAAGTTAACTCGTAATTTTCAGTAACCTCTTGAAAGACGCTTAAACACACAAATGACATAAAAATACCAAATAATGGATTGTAAAGACGTAACAATAATAAGATAAGGGCTTATAATGGGTACTTTTGAGCACCTATCACACCCCCAAACTTACATATTACTAGTCCCTTCGGAATTAACTTAGGAAAACTACCTTATGATGATTTTTATCCTAACTAACCTATACTAATCTACACTACTCCATTACTTTCGTGAGGGTCAACGATTATACTTAACACGTGTAACAAGCCTTTTAAACCCCTGGGTTACCCCTAGTGGATGAGTGAAGTCTCGTGAAGGTTTCCAGTGATGGTACCTATGAACATCTCAATTATCTGTAATCACGTATTCATGAGTTCACACACAATTTAATTAAGTCATGTTATAATGCAAAGGATAACATGAATGCAAATACTCTCACTCACTACCGAACAATAATTATATCGAGCTTCGTGTCATGAATGGTTTCCACTAAAGTAATTTTTTTCGTTACTCTCTACTCCCTAATCTAGACAACCTTCCGTGTATTTAGTGAACATTCTACCATAGTATTTCAATTTCTATTTTCCTACTTCATTGATCAAATTTTGCCTTTTATTTTTTCAAAAATACATATTTCCATCTTTTCACTTTTCATCCCTTTTTGTCTTCCTAAGTCTTCGAACTTTCCTGCAGGGATTTTTAATCCCGACCAACTAGGCCCGAGCTTCTTTCATGGGATTTATGCTCATTAGTTTTCTCATCTTTTTACACGAATAGTGATATTGGTGATACCAAGGCCCGGTTATTCAGATCGAGGAACTACTTTTTACATTTTCATTTTTTCATATAAATTTTTCAACTTTTTCTCCATTTTAACTATAACATCTCCCCTTCTCCCCTTTTATTGTGACAAAATTATTCTTTTAACTACATAGTCCAACAGTAATCTATTTCCCACAGTAAATGTGTGCTTGTGCTTATAGGTTAAGATCGTCTTTTTCAGTTTCAATTTCAACCAATCACTTACCCATGTAAAACCACATCATTCCACTAACTCGATCTAATCATTACTCTCATGAGTGGTAATCTCACATCACATAATACTCATACATTATAAACACACTCCATCACATCATAATGCAAAAACACTCATGCGTGAAAACAAAAAATTTCTCTAAAAATTTTTAATTTTTCAATTTTGTTTTTCATTTTTTTTCAAATTTTTCCCTTTAGCCAACTATACCTTCCCCCCAAACTTAAATTACACCATGTCCTCATGGTTCACAATCATACTCATGAGAAAGAATATAGTTACCCTTGAAGTACAATTCCAAAATTTCCACTCTTTATGCAAATTATCCCCACAAACTTGAATCGAGTCACCTCTAGAAATATTCAACAAAGCACAAATACCCAATATCATAGCAAGGGAAGAAGAAATATAATCGCTTTTCCAAAAATCATTACTCAATCTAGAAAGAGGAATGAATTTTTTTTTTCAATGAAATAAATAATGATTTGGCCTTAAGGTCCTACAATCTCTAAAAATTGAAATTGCAAAGACGTGGCCTTCAGGGTCTACCATCTCTAGGAATTTAAAATTGGCATAAATTAAATGACCTACTATTCTACAAACCTAGGCTAGAAACTAAATTTCACAGCCTAGGACCAATGTTTAACGTCTTTGGCACAACGGCTCCACAAAGGGCTATCCAACACCCTTCCTCTCTTCGACACTTCCACCATATGGTGGAGAAATTGTGGGAAGTAAATCATTCCACGATGTCCATTGCGAACACTCAGTAACAAGCAAGACATCAAGCACATAATAATCATCACATACCTTCTCTTTTTTGTCAAGCTCGACACTTATCCCATGTTTAGTACCTATGTCCAACGATTCCTTTGTCACCAAATAAGGTAATGGGTCATTCACCACCTCATCAATCCGATCAATTACGTTGTACTCATCCCCTCTTTGTTTATATTCAAGACGCAAATCATCGAGATATTGGGTAAATTTTGCTTTAGGTTCAAGTGGTGTCTCTTTTGGTTCTTGTTGTAAAGGAATGGTTTGTGCGCACTCGTCCTCTGAAACGTCATTCTCAGTTTCAAAACATTCCCCTTTTTCACTGTACCCATCTTCCTCATCTTCAAAATTGGGCTAAAACTCTTGAGTATTAAATGGTTATTGACCTCTATTGAAATTTGGTTGAGGATTTTCAGTGTTCGAAGATGCTAGGAAATAATCTTTAAAAGACAATGATCGGGTATTATACTGAGTACTGAATGGTTGAGTATTTTCAGTATTAGGAAAGTATGAATTGTCTCCATTATATGTGATCTCCTCACAATTTTGAGGTGTCTCAATTTTGCTCAATGATGCGAAGAATTTTTCTTCAGAAGACAAAGACTTCGGATAGGTGGTTGATCTTGCTTTGATGTCACTCAATTTTGGTAAGAAGTGCTTCGCAAAAGACAATGGCTTCTGACGTGAATATGCACTAGACTCTTCAAATTGGAATTGATTCGATGGTTGAGGATAATAATCTTGACTATATGATCGATACCCTAATCCATGATCCAAATATCGTGGATCCTCATTAAAGCTTTAATATGAATTTCCTATACCTGATTATTGGTATTAGAAATTGGGATGATCTCTCCAATCTGGGTTGTATGAATTATAGTATGGAACATTCGCCAAATTGGTATAACCATTATACATTTTTTTTAAAAATAAAAACTAACTACTTCTAAACTATGGACGGAAAATAAAACCAAAATTATACGTAAAATTAAGATGCACTAAAACTCACAAGTGGTCCAACAATCCAATCATCACTGCTCTGTCGATTCCCTTCGCATTTTACAATGTACCTCGCGAAAACATAAAATCCAACTTTAGATGTAATACAATACAAATAATTTGAGTATACTAAATTACTAAAATTCAGAATATCCGTTAGTCCCCGGTAACGGTGCCAAAAACTTGATGTCCGTCGGGTGTAGTTAAAAATATGTGATAAGAATGCACCCTTAATGACGGATTCCGTTTTACCTATCGCAAGTGCACAAATTAAATTATACTATAGTTCGGCTTGAGAAAGGTTATCGATCTCACAGAGATTAAGTCGTATTCTGAATTCTCGTAAAATAATACTCTTAAATTGCTAGAAAAATATGATTTGTGGTTTATGATTTATTAACTAATTAACTAATAAAGCAAGTAAAGATAGATTAAGACAAGAACAAAAGAAACAAAATCTAGGGTTTCCATACTCCACCACCAACCGTATAATATAATTCTATTAATGTAACAATTGCAAAAGGGCGATCTATAACTATGAATCCGGTCATACCGTAAATAGTAGAATACAACCCCAAAAAGGATATCGTTAACCGGATTTGCTACAACCCATCTCCGGACAGAGTGTAACTAGTGCGTGCTATTTACTTTACTCTAATCTACTTCTACTGCATAAAATTAAACTAAAGCATGTCTATACTACCTCGCTGAGGCATGACCTATGTAAACCTAGGGTTTCGAGTGTTAAGAACCATTGTATAAAAAATCATGAATTAAGCATCTGAGTTCTAACCCATAGTGAATAATCATGACTGAGTAGAAAAATATATTTATTCTATCTAATACAAGAATTTAGAACAAATAAAAAATTATGTATCAAAATCAAAACGATCATTCATCTACAACTATCATCATAGTATAGTCACAGTTTCCCTTTGTTACAATTGAAACAAATAAATGAACTATATTACTTGGCTAGGGTTTTGCGAGAAAACCCAAAATACCAAATTAATTGCTCATGGTAAAAGGAGACTGCATCGTTCATGTAGAATCGCCCTCTATGTTCGTCTTCTCCGGATCTCTAGGTCTTGAATGGATCCTCCCTTTGAATGATATGTGAATAAAATCTTTGAAATTTTGTGAAGAGGAGTCCCTTGGATCCGTAGCAATGCTTTGTTTTTATAGGCAAAGGTGAGGGAAACCCTAACTTGGAGAATAAGATTACCCTTTTTCATAATTTCACACCCAATAAAGAAAAACCCTAATATATGATGTATAATATGTGTATATTACATGTATAGAGGTGTTGGGGTCAAACATAAAGTCATCCGGGTCAAAACGGATCAATCCAGGTCAAAATAGGATTTTGGCACGAATCTGATGTTTCCAATTTTTTCTGCAGGACACTTCTCACTTTTTTGATCATATCTTGAGCTACACACATTGGATAGAGGCTTCTAATATATTGTTGGAAACATGACTTCATGATCTTGATGATAAGCTGAAGAATTACACAATTTGGATGTTTTTGTACCGTGATATGAGCTCCCGAAGTTAACTGAAAGTTTGTGTCAAAAACACTGCAGCTTTCCACACCTACACTTCAAGCGTAGGGACAAGAGTAGAAACTCACTTTCTGGCCACTTTTTGCAACTGAAAGCGTAGGTCAAGCATAGCAAAATCCCCGGAAACCACTTTTCTTTATAATTGCTCCGTTTGAACCCCCTCGACTCCCTCGGTATGATTCTTGAAGTTGCGGCTTCGACAAAATGACGTTTTCGTCCTCCGGGAGACACTTGTCTAGTTAATTCACTAAAGTTAACTCGTAATCTTCATTAAGCTCCAGAAACACGCTTATGAAAACAAACGACATAGAAATACCAAATAATGGATTGTAAAGACGTAACAACAATCAGATATGGGCTTAAAATGGGTACTTTTAATCACCTATCATATGCAATGGAGGAAAAGAAGAAACACGATAGTTCAATACTCATGTGAAGACACAGACACGGTCGACGACTTGAAAAATGAATGAAATCCACCATACTAACTCATTAATGCCAATGCCCACACTATCACTCAACACCCGACACATCAAGGGTTGACAAAGGAACTCACTCTCAATCCGAGTCCATGACTCTAGTGATCAACCACTAATGAACCTCAAGTTTACAAGTCATACCTCTTTTCTACTTGGAACCGCAATCATGCACTAACTAACATTCACTACACTATAATCACACTACTTCATACCTCAATCAACGGTAATCTTAACATCTCCAATTTTCATGCCCTCTAGGTCAACAAAGTCCTAAACTTATGTTCTTACCACAACATAAACCACATGACTCCAATAACTACTTATCAAGTCCACTATCTCTTCGAGATTTATAGACACTCTCCTAAACTATTCCTCAAATCATGTTTCGATAATCAACACTCTCGTATTCTAGTTAATAATCATGCCTCAAGTGAATCACCAAATCATATTCCCGAAATTAAAAAATCACAGGGAGATGATTAGTTACAACACCACAAAAATCCACATATCAAAGTTTCCAAATCAAAATCGTCACTAATAAGTGAACCTAAATGTACACCAACCCTCAAAATTTTAACCATCACCAAATAACTAGCAATCGTTTCCTCGAACACTCGTTCCTACTTGATGACATGTTATTACAACATACATTGATATGTTAACACACAGTGAATACCACAAAAGAAAACATCTGCTAGTAAAGGCCCTAAAAAACAAGTCAATATCTCGATGCCTACACAAGAACATCAAATTTCAAAACCCCTAAATAGTACAAGAAAAAGGGAAACCAAAATCAAAGCTTAAGAGATACACCACTTAATTCCCAATGACATGTTATCACAACATAACGTGTCACATTCTCTAAGTCCCCATAGGAGACCTACTATGACACAAGGGAAAGAGGAACTCATCCCCAAACACAGAATGATATCAAAGCGGTTCATGCCCGGACAACAAAACTGTTCATCCCTCCTAGGCATACACTCTCACATGAAGCATCACAATAACAACTTAACCAATGGCTCACTAGGGTTAGGTTAAAATCAGAGACGTAGTCACTAGTACCATTCATCAGAGGGTAGCCCTTCACACTTACCATCCTGCATGAAACTTACGCTCTACCGCATAAGTCAAAACATTGCGTTCGCAACACACAATAAAAAATTCCTAACAAACCATTGGTAGTTACTCACTAACTCGAGAAGCTATGAAACTTTAGACATTGGTCAGTCAGTTCCAACTCAATACCACTTGAACTTTAAAAGGTTGACCGAGATACTACCTTTTGAAACAACACACTTGATGAACACGTCAAACAAGTGGCTTACAAGACTCATGTATGACGTTGGTGCCATCCGATACGATGGCAAAAAAATAGGCATGGTACATGGCCTAAGCCCAATAGAAAACTTTACATCATGGTGAGGACGTAATGAAAATTTAAATCTTCGGGAAGGACATCCCAACACTCGTACACATACTCGGTACGTCGATAAAACCACATACTTCTCCGTCGGCTACTCTTGCCGACAAGAAGCTAGGTAAGTCACGATTTCCACAAACCATGAAAAGTAACACTAGCGTTGCTCCAAACGCCCAAGAATGAAGTACTCATTCTGTAGCGTACACAAAGTTATACAAGCCCTATCATAATAGGAAACAAAAGAAGATTCATCATGATCACCAAAGAAGAGGAAGTGATCGCTCGAAGGCGCGCCCATAGACACACGAACTCGAAAGCAATCAATTCACACACGGAAGGTTGATAACCAATCCATGCCCAAAATGATGCCGAAACTTGTCATGCCAAAGGGAGTGAAGGCAAACGATAACGACCGTCGAGCAATCACGACTTCACAATCATGACACAGTCGAGTCAAGTACACACTACATCTCACTAGCGCATAGACAAATAATGTATCATCAAGAAAAGAAATAGATAATCCCAAAGATGGAACAAGGGAGAACCAAAGGCGGTAATAATAAAAGGATAAGAAAATCCCAAACCATAAATAAGCTAACCCAACTTCTAAAACCAATAAGGAAAGGATTAAAGCACAACTAACCCAAATGTATGCCAAACAACGTAATACCGCCATGCCGACATATACACAAGTTGACACGATAAAAAAAAATTAACCACAACTACTAGGTGGCAAGTCATAAACAAAAGACAACGAATTGAAAAGTGATAACGGCCCTTGCCCATCGTCCCATAGAGAAAGAACATGCCTAATAGCAAGTTATCACGCCCCAAACTTCCTAGCACTCCAAAATACGAGCCTAAGACTCAAGGGAATGACGTGGAAGTGAAAAGAAACGAAAATAAATAACATACAGTTGTTAAACACCCACACAAGGGTAAAAACATCATTTCACGCCTAAAAAATGTCAAAAAGATCACTCGGGATCGTAATAGGAGTGAAACGAATCAAACGACACCTTAAACAGATCATTCGAACACCCTATGTTCATCTAAGCGTAAGATGACTAGAAAACCAGCAACTAACCATACAAATGTAGCTGACTACAATTCCTAGTGCAATGAAATGTAGTTGACATAATTTTCCAACCTCTTAATTCCAAAATGTGAAATTTTAAAAAGATAGAAAAGTGTCAATTTTGCATACAGACTCCGTTTTTCGAGTCATTGGTCCTGAAAAATCACAAATATTGGAAAAATGGTTCTTCACTTAGGAAATTCACAAATATACCCCAAAACCTCGGGAAACGCATAAAACGCAAACTTTGAATAAAAATGAATCTTTAAAAATCTCATAAATTTATCCGACTTGCCCCCGGTCTCCGTTTTAAACATCGCCAGCCTCCAAAAGTCAAAAATTTTATTTAAAGAGTTAAAAAAAACCATTTCTAAAACAAAGTAATTTACCGGGCTACGAGGTAGGAGAAAACATGTTTTTCCTTCCAAAATGAAAAGGGTTTGTGTTAAAGCCTAGAAAAATGCAGTTTTCAGCCAAACACCTAATAACCATATCTACATTAACAATCCACTACACAACACTAAATGAAATGATTAATAGATTAATATTCGAGCCCCTAAGGCAAAATATGTCATAGTTTTACATTTTCGGCACCGAAATGCACCAAAAGAATAAAGTCCCCGTGCATAGCACTCCGAGGGATATACATTAAAGTTAAACTACACGGCAAACATGCTAACCGGCAAAAGATAAGAACTTAATCATTTGTTTACAAGTTTACAATGGTGTCACAATTAACCAAAATCGTTCAAAAGTGGCTCCAACCACAAGAATCAAATCAAACCCTAATGATAGTTAATTTAGGGTTTCATGGGGAAATGAAATCTTCTGAGTATAAGATAGTGAACTCACCACTAGCTTCTTCAAAAGATGAAATCAAGAGCTACTACCAATGGAACTCACTTGGTAGTTGGAAGCAAAACTCAACCTTCCATAACATGAACAAAAGAAGGGCAAAATCAATTTCAACAAAAGGAATTCATGAACATGAAAGCTAGGGTTCTAGGAAGAAAACGCTATAATTGAATAAAAGACTTACCAAAGTAGTTCAAGAACACTACACCAAAGGACCACCTCAAGAAATCATCACCCACCAAGCATGAAGAGAACGAGAGAGCAATAGCTAGTGTTGAGAAGATGAAAGTCTTGCAAAGTGAAGAAATACACAAGTGTAGAGATTCTCCACTAACATTTCTCACCATCCAAGGGTTGAGAATAAAGCAAGAAAAATGAATAATGGATCCAAGGGTGGAAATGAAGTCTTGTAAATGAAAGACCAATAATAATGCATTCTTGCATTTGTGTGCCATCCAAACAAGGCCCTATAATCCAAGGGTCGTGAACAAAGATGGAATACTTGAAATAATGGTGGAGAATGAGATAACACTTAAAAGTGTGAAATGACCAAATCCTTCCCAACTTAGGGTTAATTCCAAGAGTTCCATCATGACTCTCAATTACCCTTTTACCCATTGTCATCCTCTCTATTTACCCCCATGCCAAATCTCTATAATTTCCACTAAGTCCTCTTAATATGAAAATGTCAATTTACCTTTTGGTCATTTATTTTCCAAAATCATTTTCAACAATTTTCATTATTCTCAAAATGAAAAATACAACATGAAACTTACAATTTTAATATCATATAAAACATGTAAGTCATGCTAAACACATAAACACATTAAACACATAATCACATAAGCCCTTAAATGTTAATAACTTTTTTAAATTAGCACGTAAAAATACCGGACACTACAAACTCAACACCTTAGGAGATTTTGTCATCGAAATCAAGATGTATCTAAAGAAGACACAAGTTCGAGTATTTTTTTCCCGAACTTCGTGCTCACGTTCACAAGTCACTTCTTTGACATCGTGATGGTGCCATGAGGAGTTAACTAACGGAAAGGTTTTGTCTCACAAAACCCGCTCTTAAGCACCTAGGATCCTCATGGTTCGCTCCCCGTAGGACATGTCGTCGGCAACAACGACACCCACACTCACAAGACATGAGATGGATCTTGATCGCACATGTGAAGCATAAAGACATGAAAAACATTATTAACCTTTGACAAATCTGGTGACAACACTAAACAGTATGCCACCTCGTCGATATGGTATAGAATCTAAAAAGGCCCAATAAATTATGGTGAAATCTTGCCACACTTCCTGAACTTCATTAAGCCCTTTCGAGGTAAGAGTTTCATAAACTGTTGACCAAAGATTTTCCACCATGGGTAAATATAACATTTTGATGATAACAAGCCATTTAATGTGGTGAATTTAATGTCTACTTGAGTTATGCTTAATACGTTATTGATTCAAGATAAACTCAAGAGAGCTAGTGGATCCATGAGAAGATCAAGTAAAGGTGTTTATAGCTCAAAATACATTGGAGACAAGGATGGAGACATCAAAGAAATGGGTAAAATAGTCTTGGGTGAGTGCTAGATTAAATGTAAAGTTATTTTTGAAATAACTTATTTAAAATCTCAAATCTTGACCATATAGCATATAGGATAATGCATATCATTCATGAGTCCATGCATCATTAGCATTAGACTATGAACATCATTTAGTCTTTGCTAAAGTTGAGTTAGTTCAAGCTTTCATAAGCTATGGAAGAACTCAACAAAGATGTTGTCCTAGAACCATTAACTTAACTCATATCACTTGAAATGGATTCTAGATGCATATTAAAGCTTTGAACAAAATTGTTAAACCATGAAAAGCTTTTGTCTAATATTGAGAATTTGTTTAAATTGGAAAAATATTTTATGATCTCAATATTGACTTTAGGCATGTCAAGGACCTGAATAAGTTTCTAATACATCCTAGGAGTGTGTCAAAGTCATTTCGGAAAAATCCCAAAAGATTTCACGAAAAACCATCAAGTGGGTTAGAAGTTCGAAATGAAGCGTCTCATATAAACGACCATATCGCACTCCAAAATGGGTCAAATGGAGTGATTCAAAAGCCTAAAATCAATACCTTGAAGACTTATTTCCAAAAAGATAAAGAAATCCTTTATCCGAGTTACGGAACTCTAGTAATGACCAAAATAGTGAACTGTGTTGAAACTGAGCTGAACAACCCAGTCGACAGGGTAGCCGGCCAGTAGACTGCCTGAGTCAAAGAGTTACAAATAAATTTCAGAATGAATTTTTAAAGACCCAGCCGACTGCCCCAAAACACCCAGTCGACTGCATCACCGGAATTTGAATTCAAACGGCTAGTTTCGGATCCAAAGTGTTCCAAAACTTCCCTAAACACCCCCGAACGGCTATATTGTGTTCCTATACTATATATATGCCTTATATGAGCCAAAAATGGTTAAGAGAAGAGAGGGAGATAGGACTATGAAAAATCTATCATTTGAGCTTCAATTTTGAAATTATTTTTGGGTAGAAAACTCCTGAATGAATCACCACATAAGCATCATTCATATTTTCTTCTTGTGATTCATTCTTCATACTTGAGTTGAGCATTTCAATTGAGTATTTCATTTATGACTCTAAGTACGTCAGGAAGTGAGCTTTGAATTTCTATATCCATATATTGAGAGATATTATTATACACTCAAATTCAATTCTTATTCATTTGAGAGTGAAAGTCCAAGAAGTTGTCTTGGCATAGGAATGGCTTGTTGAAGCTTTTTAAAGGTTTCTCTCAACCTTAAAAAGAGTGGATTTGGTTGGCTCTCCACCCGCAAGAGTGAGCAATGGTTGGCTTTTCACCCGGAAGCAAGAGTGTTCTAAGGTTGGCTCTCCACCCGCAAGAGTGAGCAAGGTTGGCTCTTCACCCGGAAGGAGTGTGTAAGGGTTTTCTATTCACCCGGAAGAATGAGGCATGTAAGGGTTTGCTTATCCCCGGAAAGAGAAGCACGATAGTGGAATCCTTGAGAGGTTATCTGAAGGCATGGAGTATACCAAAGATTTGGTTGAACCATGTAAAAATCTCGGTGTCTATGGTGTGCATTTTCTCTAACCCTTATCTATTTACTTTAAAAGCAATTGACATTTATAATATTGAGATTTATATATATCAATGCTATGGAATTGCTTGTGTTTGTGTATCCATGAAGAGGTTAGGAAAATGCATAGTTGAAATGAATTAAAATTTTGAACATGATTAGATTATAGCTTAGACTACCTTCTCATTTAGATATAATCCATGTGCACACCAAGTGTTTGATAAAATTCATATTCAACACACCTTAGCATAATATGCTCATATGCACCCCAAGTGTTTGACACAATGCATATTGAATATATCATTCTTCTTAAGAGTTTATATGCACAAAATGTTTAATTACTTTTTGTAAACTCTTCAAAGTATTCTTTATGACAAATAACACTTTGCATCATTTCTATACATATGTGAGAAAAGTGTTTATACATATTAAGTTATAATGAATGCTTGAACTAGTTCTCATTCTTGAATCCATTATGTATATATTTGGTAATGCAATTTATTGTTCATGATTCAAAGTATGAAATGAGGTAGTCACTTAAGGATCATCGATCTAACTAAGTGTTTGACTAGAGCTCTACAAAGATTAATTTTGTTAAAACAAAGTCAAACCGAAAAAGACTCAAAATTTGTAATTGACCCTATTCACCCCCCCCCCCCCCCCTCTAGGTGTTAATATGTGGCCAACAATTGGTATCAGAGCCTAGGCTCTATTTTTGCCTTAACCGGCTTAGTGTTGATCCATGACAAACTTTGAAAGATTTTCCCTACGTAAGGTTATTTGACCTTTTATTCTCCTATGATGTTTACAAGTTAGTTATATGCATTTAAAGGCTAAATGATAATGTTCTTATAAGGGTAAGTGTTTTTAGATGATCTTTAGTGCCTAATGACCATTAAACACGTACAGGTCATAAAATATGAATTTTGATGATGGAATGCAATGATTGAGATGTCTAGGTGAAATTTGAAACTTTATACATTGTATTGACTTGATACTTGTATTTATATATTCATTGATATATATATGTGCTTTATGAATGTATTCATTGATTGATGAATAAACATTGTTCATGCATCACATTCTTTTGATTATCTTAAAATTGCATGAGAAGAGTGACACCTTGTATTAGAGAGAAATTTGTTTGAATAGGTGACTCTTATGAAAAACAACATTTCATTAAGCTTTCAAATGCTCTAAGAATTTTGAAATGAAAGGAAATTAATCCTCCCATGTGCAAAGCTTTATAATTCTTGAAAAATGGTATATAATTTATTTTTGCTAATCAAGGGAAATTATATTGGTTTTCATGTCAATTCTTGAAAAATTGAACATGAATGATGCATATGGTTGTTTACTATGATCCATATATGAAATAGAGTTTCATTCCTATTATTAATTTCATATTGGTTCATTTACTTGTTAAATAACCATGAGCATATCTTACTATTTGAATTGACAAATGCACTTCATGATAATGTTCTTGAATGATAAACTCTAATGAAGCATATTGATTGTATAAAAATCACTCATTTTGTGCTAATATGCTTATAGAGATTTATGCCCATGATTGTGCTAACACAAATGGACCCAATAGCAAATGGGTACCAAAGAAAGCTACTTGAGTGTATTGTAGGTTTGGATTGATTCCTTACTCAAGAACTATCAATTCCTCAATAGTAATGCTTCAATTCAAAAGGGGAGATGAAATCAAGGTCTCTCACAAAATGAGTAGATGATGCAAATCATCCACAAGCAACTCCAAGTAAAATGGGTAAAGCTAGCACCATGGTACACATTTTCTAACCTCCATTACTAATGTGCTTTTATTAATAACATTAAACATGACATACATATGCTTATTCAAGTATGTTGAATCGTTATTGATATGTCATGGAATAAATTTAATGATTGGTAATAAGGGTTATTGGCTACTTGGTGCATGCAATTGAATATGCTTTTGATGATTTCTTGATAGTAGCTTGCATTGAAATGAGAGTTGGATATATGATGTCATAATATTAGTCTTTTCAAATATATTTGATGCAATATTTTTCAAAGACTAGTCTTATGAATGAAATATTTTGATCATGCATGAAAATTAAGTAATATTGTCATGACCACCTCTAGACCATCAAAGCTATTTTACTTGAATTTGGTTGATATGTTGAATAGCTATTTCTTGATATTTGTCTATGTGCTTCCATGATTTTTGTGCTTTATCTAAATCTTCTTGATATCATATATTGCACTTTATATTGATGTGTTTGAACTTGAAGTGAAATGAAGATGGGCTTGAAATAAATGAGTAATCAAATAAGTCCACACTAGTAAAGCTCAAGATAGAGTAATTCTTTTTTTGGAAGAGCCAATTCATGAAAATCAAAATAAGAATTACTTATTGGGCTCCTAAGACTTGTAGATTATTACACCACCATTATTTTGGAAATTTATTTTGGTGAACATTCTAAAGATGCTTGTATATGATCATCTTAATGTCTTATCAATATAATGTTTACCATTTGTGTTTCAAATTAAAATATTAATTGATGCTAAATTTGTCATGCTTGGATCACTATGATGCAAAAGGGACCAAGAGTCCGTCATTGAAGGAAGCATGTTGATAAGAGGAAATATTGTGCTTATATGTGGATATCTTGAATGTGTATTGATAAGCATGTATCATGAGTCTTATGTGCATATATCATAAAAGACATACATTTTTATTGTGTTTGTATGTTATATAATTATTATCTTTTTATAAGTTTTTCAATGATATATATACATATATATATATAATGTTTTTAATCTCCGATATTTTATATTTTTATATATTTATCATTCATGCATATTCTTGTATATTCTATAATGCATTATTTCTTCTTATCAAAGACTAAGTGTGATGACCTAAGGTTTTGACCATTATTGTCCCAAGATCTTAACTAAGAAGGATGTAGATTATTCTTTGCACATGTGAATGTAATTAAATTTCTAAGAATGCCACATGCATCTTTGCATGAAATGTTTTTATCTAATGCATTCTCATATGATTTTAAAATGAAAAATTTTCATGTTGAGAATCACAATGCTTTGAAATGTATAAGTTTTTTACAATGAGTTTTAAAACTATCATAAGTCGTGCTTAAATTGAAGTATGCTCCAAGAGGTTGTTTTGAATGGCTTTATGTGATTTTCTTATGGATGAAGGTTATTTTAGAACCTATATTGATAAACATTCTTTTTGTTGTTTATCTTTTATAACTTATCAAATTTGGTTATAAGATTCACATTGGAGTATTATGTTTACCAATATTTGATGTGTTGTGTAAATAAGTTTATCACAAATATGCAAACTATTTCAAAATGAGCATGATAGATGAACTTATTTCCTTTTTAGGTAAAATCCATTTAAGTGTCATGAACATAATTTCAAATACTTTTTGACACTTTGGTTTTCGGACTCTATGGTTTCTTTGGTTGACTACTCTTGGACTTAGATGATTATAGTAACATAAATAAAAGTATATATTATGTGTTATTTATATATATATATATATATATTCATTATCTTGTTCATCTCTTATTATTTTAGATAAGTATTTTTACCAAATATATAAGAAAAATATTTTGTGTTAATTATCTTATAGCACTTGAGAAGAATGCATACATTGCCATTACATTACATTACAACGACATGTATTTATGAGAAATATTGAGCTCACTTTCATGATTATAAAATGTTTCGTCAATATTCTCACCAATTGTCTCCAAGAGAACTTATTTTGTAAAATTCATAGAGAAATGGAAATGTCTTTGAATATTAATGTGTTAGCATATGTTTTGTGTATCTTTCACTTGCTTATTGTAGGATACTCATCTCTTAGTCATCATTATGATTTTTAATTTATTCACATTACATTCTATGATTAGATATTGCATATGTGTTTATTGAATTTTAAATGGTTGAGATGGAGGTGGTATTGACTCGTTCTTAAATGCTTATATGTGATGTTAAGTGAATTCTCATACATGACTATGTGATTTTAAATGATCTAGTGATTGAGTGTTCCATGTTTGCATATAGTATATTGAATACTATGATTTGAGTTTTCATTCAAACACACACACTTGAACATTAAGCCACTCTCCGTTTGAGTCATTCACTTGATACATGTACTTCATGCACGAAAATCTATTTTGATCATGTATCCTATTTGTCTATGAAAAGCAATCAAATGATTTAGTCATCATTGATTACACGTGCTAGCATGTCCTTGTTGCCATCATGAATGCAAAACTATGTTTGCAATTTCAAATGATATATTCTATGATCACAATTCATACATGCAACTTGATGTGATGATCCTCTCCTTCTAATTTATTGTATCTATTCTTTTTGATGATGTTAAAGGGGGAGAAAGATTAGTTGATGTGTATATGTTGTATGCACATTCTTAGGGGGAGCTTTGCTCCTTGAAATGATCGCATGCTACATGTTTAGGTGTTAACATCATTTAGAACATGGTTATAAGGGAAGAACTCCCAAAGTTTATGCATATGTGCTATTGTTATATTCATTGATTGCATATTGATAGGGGGAGCATTTATAAAATGCCCTCAATTGTTTATTGGCACACATCAATGTTTGTCATCATCAAAAAGGGGGAGATTGTTGACCAAAGTTTTTCCACCAAGGGTAAACATAACATTTTGATGATAACAAACCATTGAATGTGGTGAATTTAATGTCTACTTGAGTTATGCTTAATAGGTTATTGATTCAAGATAAACTCAAGAGAGCTAGTGGATCCATGAGAAGATCAAGCAAAGGTGCTTATAGCTCAAAAGACATTGGAGACAAGGATGGAGACAAATACCCAAAACTTAAACAAATTGAAGATCAAAGAAATGGGTAAAATAGTCTTGGGTGAGTACTAGATTAAATGTAAAGTTATTTTTGAAATAACTTATTTAAAATCTTAAATCTTGACCATATAGCATATAGGATAATGCATATCATTCATGAGTCCTTGCATCATTAGCATTAGACTATGAACATCATTTAGTCTTTGCTAAAGTTGAGTTAGTTCAAGCTTTCATAAGCTATGGAAGAACTCAACAAAGATGTTATCCTAGAACCATTAACTTAACTCATATCACTTGAAATGGATTCTAGATGCATATTAAAGCTTTGAACAAAATTGTTAAACCATGAAAAGCTTTTGTCTAATATTGAGAATTTGTTTAAATTGGAAAAATATTTTATGATCTCAATATTGAATTTAGGCATGTCAAGGACTTGAATAAGTTTCTAAGACATCCTAGGAGTGTGTCTAAGTCATTTCGGAAAAATCCCAAAACATTTCACGAAAAACCATCAAGTGGGTTAGAAGTTCGAAATGAAGCGTCACATTCAAACGACCATATCGCACTCCAAAATGCGTCAAATGAAGTGATTCAAAATCCTAAAATCATGACCTTGAAGTCTTAGTTCTAAAACGCTAAATAAATCCTTTATCCAAGTTACGGAACTCTAGTTATGACCAAAATAGTGAACTGTGTCGAAACTGGGCTGAACAGCCCAGTCGACTGGGTAACCACTCAGTCGACTGCCTGTTGACCCAGTCGACTGGGCCAAGAAGGCCAGTCGACTGGCTTAGTCAGAGAGTTACAAATAAATTTCGGAATGAATTTTTGAAAACCCAGCCGACTGCCCCAAAACACCCAGTCGACTGCATCATCCGGAATTTGAATTCAAACGACTAGTTTCGGATCCAAAGTGTTCCAAAACTTCCCCAAACACCCCCAACCGGCTATATTGTGTTCCTATACTATATATATGCCTTATATCAGCCAAAAATGGTTAAGAGAAGAGAGGGAGATAGGAGTACGAAAAATCTATCATTTGTGCTTCAATTTTGAAATTATTTTTGGGTAGAAAACTCCTACATGAATCAACACAAGAGCATCATTCATATTTTCTTCTTGTGATTCATTCTTCATACTTGAGTTGAGCTTTTCAATTGAGTATTTCATTTATGACTCTAAGTATGTGAGGAAGTGAGCTTTGAATTTCTATATCCATCTATTGAGAGATATTATTATACACTCAAATTCAATTCTTATTCATTTGAGAGTGAAAGTCCCAGAAGTTGTCTTGGCATTGGAATGGCTTGTTTAAGCTTTTTAAAGGTTTCTCTCAACCTTAAAAAGAGAGTATTTGGTTGGCTCTCCACCCGCAAGAGTGAGCAATGGTTAGCTCTTCACCCGGAAGCAAGAGTGTTCTAAGGTTGGCTCTCCACCCGCAAGAGTGAGCAAGGTTGGCTCTTCACCCGGAAGAAGTGTGTAAGGGTTTTCTATTCACCCGGAAGAATGAGGCATGTAAGGGTTTGCTTATCCCCGGAAAGAGAAACACGATAGTGGAATCCTTGAGAGGTTATCTCAAGGCATGGAGTAGACCAAAGATTTGGTTGAACTATGTAAAAATCTCGGTGTCTATGGTGTGCATTTTCTCTAACCCTTATCTATTTACTTTAAAAGCAATTTCCATTTATAATATTGAGATTTATATATATCAATGCTATGGAATTGCTTGTGTTTGTGTATCCATGAAGAGGTTAGGAAAATGCATAGTTGAAATGAATTAAAATTGTAAACATGATTAGATTATAGTTTAGACTACCTTCTCATTTAGATATAATCCATGTGCACACCAAGTGTTTGATAAAATTCATATTCAAGACACCTTAGCATAATATGCTCTTATGCACCCCAAGTATTTGACATAATGCATATTGAATATATCATTCTTCTTAAGAGTTTATATGCACAAAATGTTTAATTACTTTTCGTAAACTCTTCAAAGTATTCTTTATGACAAATAACACTTTGCATCATTTCTATACATATGTGAGAAAAGTGTTTATACATATTAAGTTGTAATGAATGCTTGAACTAGTTCTCATTCTTGAATCCATTATGTATATATTTGGTAATGCAATTTATTGTTCATGATTCAAAGTATGAAATGAGGTAGTCACTTAAGGATCATCTATCTAACTAAGTGTTTGATTAGAGCTCTATAAAGATTACTTTTGTTAAAACAAAGTCAAACCGAAAAAGACTCAAAGTTTGTAATTGACCCTATTCATCCCCCCTCTAGGTGTCAATATGTGGCCAACATAAACAAATGATCACCGGCCTCAAAGAACAAAGGACACCTATTCCTATTTGCATAGCTCTTCTATCGGCTCAGTGTTATAACCAAATATTGTAGAGCAATCCTAATCCTCTCGGTCGCCTCATGAACCATTTTGTCCCAAAAGTGTAACATCACCAACCTCGGCTTAAAGAGTCGGTTAACAACACGGTCTACCGAACAACACCTCAAAAGGTACCATCTAAATACTTGACCGACAACTGTTGTTGTTGAAGGTGCTGAATATTGGTTATTTTTTGCCCCTATCTTCTGTTTGTTATGTCTTTACATTCCGTTACTTGGTATTTTTATCCCGTTTGTGTGTGTAAGCATGTTTCAGGAGCTTAATGAAAAAATAGAGCTAATGTCGGTGAATTAACTGAGTTCATGTTCATTTCTATCTCAAGAAAAGAATCAAGAGGTGTGCTAGAGCAAAGAAGAGCTACCAGAGGGAAAAATGGTCATATCCCGACATCGTTATCTCACCGAAGGGCAAAAATGTCATTTCCAGACATTATTATTTCACCAAAAAGCATCGGGAGTCAAAGGTGACCAGTCTAGCTTAAATATGAAAAAATGGGTTTTTACAACAAAAGAGGCAAAATACCCTATGTCATTGGAGAGAAAAATAGGCGGATTGGACCTAGGCTACGTTCTTGAGCTATGCTTTGGTTTGTACCCTACACCCTAGACCTATGCCCAATCATAGGTCAGAAGCGTAGGTCCCACCTTGAGGCCACGTGATCCCTTTACGTGCAAAAGTTGTTTCAGTGTTGTTTCAGAATTTTCCAGTTTTGTCCCTACTTCAATATATTAAATGATCGGTGATTCCATACCTCTACTATTTACACCATATTTCATAGACATTATTCATGTATTATGAAATTCCAGAAAAGGGCAACCATTAGGGTTTCCCTCACTTGTCTATAAATATGAGAGGGTTGGGTTTAAAGAGGTGTTCTGTTTTTTAGATAGAGTTCTGGTTATGATTTTCACGCACGTTCATTCATAGAGTTCTCACGTTCAAATTCAAACTTGCTTCCATTGAAGAGAACCACCATTGAAGACCTAGAGATCCATAGAAGAAGGCCATGGATAGTGTTTCTACACTGACAATGCAGATTCTCTCCGCCATGATCAACTAACTCGGTATCTAGTATTTTCTCGCAAAACCCTAGCTAAGTAATGTAGTTCTAATTTTATATTCAATTATAGAGAGGGGAAACTGTGACTATAATGTAATGATTGTGTTAGATGAGATACCGTTTTTATTCGTAATACAAGTTTATATATTTGAATTGATTCTTGTCTTAGACTTTTTGAATATATTTATCTTACACAATTACAATTATTCACTATGGGCTGAAACTCGGATGCTTAATCTGTGACTTTTTACACAATGGTGCTCATAAAACTTGAAACCCTAGGTTAACATAGGCCATGCCCTGACAAACTGATATAGACATGCTTTAGTTTATTTTCATGCTTTAATTTACTTTTCTACATTTACTTTCTGTTAGTAGTTGGCATGCACTAATCAGTTTAGTCTTGAGATGGGTTGTCACAATCCGATTGAGAGTAATCTGTTTTGGGGTAAAACTGTTGGCGCGGTACGACCTGATTCACAGTCTATGGATCACCATTATGTAATTGATATATAATCTGAACTATATTATGCGGTTAGTGGTGGAGTGAGGAAACCCTAGTTTTCTCTCTCTCTAAATCATAACCATTATTTATTATTGCTTTCGGTTTTATTTTCATTAGTATTAGATAATTCACAAAAACAAACTCTTTTCGGAAAAATATAATTCAGTGTTTTTAGACAATTAAAGTGAACAATCCTCATCTCTGTGGGATCGATATTCCCCTACTCAAGCAAAACTATCTACAATTAATCTATGTGCTTACAGAAAGGTAAAACCTAAAGTGTCGTTAAAGTATCGTTTTTAACCACATATTTTGCACACACCTGAAGCCCACCAGTTGTACACGAACTGCTTATTAAATCAATAGCACAAGAACGAGAGGACTAATCCCAAGTTCAAAAATCAAGGTAAGACTAAAGGTCTAGACAATCACTATTAATACTCCCATGACTATAATTATTATACCTCAAGTTCGTGCGCTACATTAACCTAAATGAGGAAGATGAAATATTCAACCTCAAGAGCACCAGAAGGATCCACTACTTAACAAAACATATGCTAAGGTTCTAAATTAAAGCAACTAATCGTCGAGTCATAATGGTTATCCTATAACCATAACACTCAGTTCACAAACGCAACCACTAAGGTACTAGATCCATAATCATGATACACATTTAATGACCTCAAACAATTTCTTCACATCTCAATTCTATAATCATTATATCATCGTCTTCTTGTATCAATCATTTTAAACCTCAAATTCTCAATTGGTTCAATTAACCTAGTACATCATAATGCTAAGGGTACACTTTGAATCTCCAAAGTCCAATCACAATTAAACCTCGATCATGACCCACACTCTTGTGGATAAGCTATGATCACACCTAGATTACTCAAATCGCCAATCTATAAGATATAAAAGTCTCCGAAGAACACATCTCAATCTAATCCTTTAATTAACGGTTCAACGACAATCGTTCATCAACTCAATTCACTAGTTCATACATTGCATACAATCCCTCTGAGGGTCTAAACCACTTAGATGCTACCACAGACCACAGTACATCATATCTTACAACTCACTCTCTAATGTCCATAAATTTCATTGCTCAGCGAAACCAGACTGTTTCCAAGTCAAACCCCCAATTTAAAATTTGAACGGTACATTTAATCATACCTAAGCCACACCTCAAATAGAAACATAAGTCGCATGACACTAAGAATCCCTTAATATAGAAACAGGGTATCTAAAACGTACATCGACGAGTCCTTAATCCTCAACGAAAATAGCTTCCACTTTCCTCATACCACAAGCACAGTTAAATAATGTAACCATACACAAAGTACAATCAACCTTGACTCACGTAACGAGGTACATTGCGAAAACCCATAGAAGTAAACCAACTACACAACCGTGAAGCAAAAATGACCTTACTCCTAGTACGCAATGAAGGAAAAGAAGAAACGCGATAGTTCAATACTCACGTGAAGACACAAACACGGTCGATGACATGAAAGACAAAGGAAATCCACCACAGTAACTCATTAATGCCAATGCTCACACTATCACTCAACAGCCTGACCATCAAGGGTTGATTGTGGAACTCACTCTCAATCCGATTCCATGAACTTTAGTGATCAACCACTAATGAACTTTAGTCATATCTATTTTTACTTGGTACCACAATCATGCAATAACTAACATTCACTACACTATAATCACACTACTTCATACCTCAATCAATGGTAATCTTAACATCTCCAATTTTCATGCCTTCTAGGTCAACAAAGTCCTAAACTCACTTTCTTACCACAACATAAACCACATGACTCCAATAACTACTTATCAAGTCCACTATCTCTTTATGACATATAGACACACTCCTAAACTATTCCTCAAATCATGTTTCGATAATCAACACTCTCGTATTCTAGTTAATAATCATGCCTCAAATGAATCACCAAATCATATTCCCAAAATAAAAACTCACATGGCGATGATTAACTACAACACCACAAAAATCAACATATCAAAGTTTCCAAATCAAAATCGTCACTAATAAGTGAGCCTAAACGTACACCATTCCTACTTTCAATAAAAAAAATCAACACTTATACACAAGCCCACTACTTACGAGTTGGAGAAAATGCAAGATCATAATGTTTATCTTCAAGTTACACAGAACGATTTACAACTCTTTCCACACAAATAGCCACTTCAAGGCTCAATAACACATCTCTTACTGTTACACAAACTTCCAATCCATAATCAATGAATCACTACTCTTATACCTCAAGTCCATCGATAACAATGAAAGGAAACGATTACATCATAACCCCAAGTAAGACAACCTCAAACTACTAGAATAAAACTTGTTAACTGATAGGTCCTCAAAAGTATCCATTTTACGCCCCTATCTTACTGTTGTTATGTCTTTTCATTTCATTATTTGGTATTTTTATGGCATTTGTGTGTTAAAGCATGTTTCTGGACCTTAACAAAGAAATGGAGCTAACTTCGGTGAATTAACCAAAGTACATGTTCTTTTTATCCAAGAAAAGAGTCAAAGAAGCATTTCGAGACAAAAATGGCTCTCGAAGGGCAAAAATGGCATTTTCTGAAGCGGTCACTTAAAGCAAAAAGTCTCGTGGAATCAAGATGGTCATTTTAGCATAATTGCAGAGAAAAGTGATTTTCATTTAGAATCTACGCTTAAGCCTACACTTTTAGAAGCAAAAAGTGGCCAAAAAACAAGTTTTTACGCTTGAACCTACACATAAAAGCGTAGCTCCCTACGCTTGGAGCATAGTGAACAATGTTTTCAGCATAAAATTTCAGCCAACTTCAAGAGGTCATATCTCGGTAAAAGAAGGTCCAAATGGGGTGATTATTGAGTCTATCATCAAGAGCTTGAAGTCAGCATTCCAAATAGGGCTATTCTTGGGGCTATCCAAGGTGTGTAACTCCAAATATGATCAAAAGAGTGAGAGGTGTCCTACAAAAAAAGCTGGAAATTTCATATTCGAGCCAAAATCCTATTTTAACCCTGATTGATCCGTTTTTACCCGGATGACTTTAAGTTCGACCCCAACGCCTTTATACATGTAGTATACACATTTTATACACCAAATATTAGGGTTTTGCTTCGTTGGGAGTGAAATTACGAAAAAGGGTAATCTAATTCTCCAAGTTAGGGTTTCCCTCACCTTTGCCTATATATACCAAGGTATGCTACAGATCTAAGGGACTTCTCTCTACATAATTTTGGGGACTTCTCTCCACAGATTTTGGGTGAATTATCTTCACATAATTTTAGAGAGATTTTATTCACATATCATTCCAAGGGAAGTGCCATTCAAGACTTAGAGATCCGGAGAAGACCACACTTTTTAGTGCAAACGCAATGTAGTCTGCTACAAAAATCAGTAACCAAGCTTCCAAATCTAGCAGACTACAATTCCTAGTGCAATGAAATGTAGTTGACTAGAAAAATCAGCAACTAAGCTAACAAATGTAGCTGACGACAATTCCTAGTGCAATGAAATGTAGTTAACTCAAATTCCAGCCTCTTAACTCCAAAATGTGAAATTTTATAAAGATAGAAAAGTGCTGATTTTGCACACGGACTCCGTTTTTCGCACCATTAGTCTCAAAAAATCACAAATATTAGAAAATTAGTTCTTCATTTATGTAATTCACAAATATACCCCGAAACCTCATGAAACACATAAAACGCAAACTTTGAATAAAAGTGATTCTTTAAAAATCACGAAAATTTATTCCACTTGCCCCCATTCTCCATTTTAAACATCGCCCGCTTCCAAAAGGCAAAATTTTTATATAAAGAGTTAAAAAAAAAAAATTATAAAACAAAATAATTTACCGGGCTACGGGGGTGGGTGAAAACTTGTTTTTCCTTCCAAAACGAAAAGGGTTTGCTTGAAAGCCCATAAAAATGTCATTTTCGGCCTAACACCTAATAACCATATCTACAATAACAAACCACTACACAATACTAAACGAAAGGATTCATAGATTAATATTCGAGCTCCCTAAGGCGAAACATATCGTAGTTTTACATTTCCGGCACCGAAGTGCACCGATGTAGATACAATATTTACACAACACAAAAAGATCCTTTTCTCATTACTCTTCATTGGATTATATACATTTTCCCTATGGGCCCTTGGCCCATTAGGGCAATTTTTTCTACTTTAGAATTTTGCCCTTACTTTACACGTCAACTATTTTGTCCCTATACTCTGCCATTATCTTGAGTTGCAAGTCTCTTATAGAATGTTTGAGTTTCTTCTGGAATGCTCTTCGGGTTGGGCCATAAGATGGACCTGGTAGTCAATCTCGGGATGGACCACAAGGCTGACGTGTTGGTCGGGTTATGATGTTGGTACAATGACCGGATCATCATCTCGGACCTTTTTTGGACCGATCCGGTCGGGACGAGGCTTTTATATGGGGTGGGAAAACTCACATGTACACAGGACTCTTTTAGCTCATGGGCCTTCTTTTTAATAGGCCCATTATATGAAAGAATCTTAAGGCCCATCAAAAAAGCCTTTGAAGTTGGTGTGCGGGACGCGTGCCTGATGACGCGGAGACGCTTTTAATACTGCAGTTGTCGCCATCATTGCAATTTTGAACTTGTGGCTGAGATGGCATAGGTATGCGTGAGATGGGTCGGGTCATGTCGGTTCGGTGCCCTGACCCGGGCAGCTGAATCGTCATACCTATATAACCTGTATATCATTCATATACGCCATACGTGCACTATTTTCGGATTGTTCTTCCTTCATCACTTTCTCTCACCGATATCATCAAGCATTCTGTGCAAATTCAAATCCATTCTCAAATCCACATAATCCCCAATTTGTCTCACCAATTTCTACGAATCTCAGTGATCGTGGTTGAGTGTTTTGAGCCCTGCTGTGAAGTGTTTGACCGGACGCACCCATATTTGCCTGTTGGTACAACTGTCGGTTTCTGCAAATCATTCGCCGGAGAAAAAATACAAAGGGGGGACTGCTGGTATCTTCTTTACCTTTTTGTATGTTATTCTTCTCAATTTTCTACCTTTCATCAAATATGTCGGGGAGTGATGACACTAGGTCGGTTAGTGACCTGCAATTGACAGACACCGATTTGACCATTACTGATCCCGAAGCCTCAGTAAGCACCCCATCCGTAGAGATTACCCGAGGCACTAGGTCTAGTCCACCAGAAGTTACTCAGGACGCTGGGGGTCGAGTTGTAAAGGGTGATGCTGGGATTGATCAGGATCAGGATGCTGAGGAGGAAGAGAATTTTTGTACTGACCCTCTCCCAGCCAAATACAAGAAAGACGCTCAACTTAAGAGCCTCGGGGTTCCCGAAAGGGTGAAGGTTAGACATTATCCTCCGGACAAAGACTTTAGGATTGGTGAGGGGCTGAAGGACGGGGATATATTGCTTTCCTCATTCCACCTTACCATACTAAAGTTTCCAATTCATCCTTTCTTCCTCTTGGCATTGGCAACTTTGGGTCTGGCCCCCCTTCAAGTTGGTCCCAATTTCTATAGGATCCTGGCCATGATCCTACTGATCAACAAAGAATTGAACCTAGACTTAGGTTTGGTCGAGCTTCTATTCTCGTACAAACTTCACAAACAGAAGGATAATAGGGGTCGGTACAACTTGACCTCGTATCTTAAGAGGAAAATGTGTGACAACGTCCCGAACTCCAATAAGGGATGGAAAGAGAGGATGATAGTAGTGAGTGGTTGGTGCAGGCATCTGATAAGTGCATAAATCATACACGATTAACCTCCAAAAATATATTTTTTTAGTCATTTATTTTAAATTATTTTAATTAATATGTGTGTTTTTCTATTTTTATAGGTTATTGGTGATTTCTGGTACAAATGGGTTAAATTCATCTAAACAAGCCCAAAATCTGTTTAGACCACGTCTTAGTATTTAGGCAATATATTTTAGCCCGTTATTCGGATTGGTGTGAGCCTAGTGTTCCTAGAAATCTGATTCAATTTAAAGAATATTAGTATTTCACATAGAAACCCTAATTCTGAATTTTAGAGGGCGAAAAAAACATTTTAAATCTGGCATACTATTTTGTGCGAAAATCAGCATCAGCTTGGTAATATAATCACCGATTTTGAAGGAACAATCAAAATGGAGTGAAATCAAGGGCTGTGGGAAGAGGACTTCATTAACAAGAAAATAGTATCTCACCAATATCTTCCAAATTTACTTTCCAAATTGGTCAAAAGTGGGCTGCAAGATATCACCAATTAGGAAAAGAAATATGAGAATATTGTATTCTCTTGTTTACTTTCCTAGATGAAACCTTGAGGACCCTTATAAATAGGGTATATGTGGATGCACAAATGATGGACGGCCAAGAAACAGAAGGGAAAGACCTGTGCGATCAACGAAGAAATCCAAGATGTCTTCCACTTATGATTTCGGGTTTGGTCGTTCTTGTTTTATTTTTCTTGTATAGTTAATTCACTCGGCCAAGGCCGAGAGGAAACCCTAGTCATGTTCAATATTATACTTTTCAATTGTAGACATTATTGAATATTTTGGTTAATGAGTTCTTCTTCTTATTATTATATATATGTTAATGCCTTCGATTTTATGTGCTTTAACTGAGACTAAAATTGAACGTATTTCATTCCTAGCATATAGGTTACTTGTGTCTGACCACGAACATGTAATCTACTTGGCAATTTAAGAAGAAGATAATAAATTATAATTGTTTATGCCTGACCATGGATAGATAATTGTGATTTATATTTTCCTTCAATGATTTATTTATTATTTTTGGCCAAGATAATAAAATATTGAGTTGAATCTATGCCCTAACCCGGATAGACCATCTATGAACGTAATAATAATTATTATTTAGATATGTGGAAATTAATTGGATATTTAATGAGTTTACAATTGAAAATCGGATTTGTGATGATTAGTGGTGGAATCAAAGCCTTGGTATTCCTTTTGTATCATTGTATTTATATTATTTTTTCACAATCATCAATAATTTATTTAATTAGTTAGATAATAGTTTTTAGATTTAATTTGTCTTAATCAATCCTCGTGGGAATGACCTTACAATACTTATACTCTTTACTACTATGATTCGTATACTTGCGAGTAAAATTTGATTTGGGTTAATCTATCTTTTGGGTTAATCTAAATTTCACATCAAGTTTTTGGCACCGTTGTCGGGGATTGTATTTAATCCAATTAAATTTGAAGATTATTATTTTTCATAATTCTTAGTTTAGGTTTATTTTATTTTATTTATTTATTTATTTATTTTTATTTTTTATTTATTATTTTTCATTCCAAATTTCTGTGATTTCTTTAATTCCATGCAACATCCAAGTCATTGTCATCCTTTTACAGGTTTGATATTGCTGTTTCCTCAACTGCAGGACGCCTGGTACAGAAAAGGGGCGTAAAGTAAAAAAAAAAAAAAAAAAAGAGGAAAGAAAAAAATCGCACTATTGCATAATTTTGCAATTCAGGTAAGTGACTCTAACCTTATTTTTTATTTTATTATTATTATTTTTTAAGTTAGAATAACATAGAATTTTTTTTTTCTAGGACCACAATTTCTTCATTTATATTTATTTTTAATTTTGTTTTTCTCTTCTTTTCTTTTATTATTGTTAGTACACTTATTTTTGAAAAATAAAAAATAAAAAAATTTCACACACTCACTCCTTTTTATTTATTTATTCTTTTGTATTTTTTTTTCTCTCCTTTATTTCTTACTTGTTTTATTTGTGCATTTTAATTTAGCATTTTGCATAAAATTTGAGTAAGGGCACTAACCGCTAACAAGATAAGGATTGGATTTCATCACCAATTCCTTGCCCACCTAGGTTAAAAATTTCCTTCCATTTGTCAAACCCAAGCCTAAATTTTTTAATCTAAAATCAAGTAGACGTTGGCCCTAAGATTTTCATATAGCTCATAGGACCCTCTTGGAAAAAGATTTGGTAACTCCAGTGAGCACCTTCCAACTTAACAATGTCTAGAAAGGTTCTGTCAAACGACGACTCTGTTGCTTAATGTTGTGTGGACGTACCGTCATTAAGCAGGCCTAGTGCCTCTCCACCTACCTGGGAACCCACCTGGTTGTTTAGTTGGTAGGCCTTAACTAGTCATCCTTTGATTTACTTTGGAAGAGAGTAGGAGCTCTAATTAGGAGAGAATTATTGTGGCTATTATTGATAATTCTCTACAATATTAGAAAATAAACATTAACATTGCCTTTAAATTAATTCTCACAAAGAAAATTAGAAAAAAAAAATAAAATACTTGTTTGGCTTGTTTGGTTGCTAGCGGACTAAAATGTTTCATGACAAATTTAATCTTAGGAAGTCCTTCGAGCCCAACCAAAAAGTTTAGTTATTCAACTCTAGATTACGTCTCTTTCCTGGGAAGTTGTGTTCTAGATGGACTGGTCCATTCACTATGACAAATGTTTTTTTCTCATGGGGCAGTCGAGATTCAAAACCCTAAGGATGGTAGTATTTTCAAAGTGAATGGGCAGAGGTTGAAACCATACTTAGATGGGTTGGTAGATAGAGATGTGGAGTGTATTCGTCTAGAGGACCCTATTTATCAAAATTGTTGAGTTTATAAAAAATAAAAAAGAAATAAAAAAATATATATTTTTGTGGATGCTTATAATCCAAGTTTGGGGGTGGCATACTTGTGATTCCTTCTGATCCATTTTTTTTTTTATTTATTTTTTTTTTTTCTCCTTGTTCTTGCTCAAAGTTGGATAGTACGTCATCCAAGGTAATTCTCAAACTTGCCCTTGTGACTTTCATTTTTAAATATTGAGGACAATATTTAATCTAAGTTTGGGGGTAAAGGGAATTTTTTTTTTATAGATATATGTACATATTTTCATATTAAGAAAAAAAAAAAAAGGTTTCAAAGCCTATGCAATATGTTCAATATTTATATATCTTTGAGTATTGGATTGTCATCAGTTTGGTTGAGATTTGAAAATCATTAGTATATTTGAGACTAAAATACTTAATCTAGTCAGAATGAATGATAGTCCTTAGTCTTTTATACTTATCATTATTTAGTTGATGACCCTCATAGTTAAACCTTGAAACATATTTCACGAGCACTATCAGCTTACATTTTTTTAGAAAAGGTCTGAAATTTAGTGATATCGTTCTATTATCTTAGAAAAAAAAATATCAGTAGACCAGGATGAGATTCAATCAGGACTCTTGTGATGAAAAACAAAAATCCAAAGGGTTGGCTTGAGGTTGGGAGTAAATTAAGCTCCTCTTAGGTAAACAATTCCTTGTGGAAGTATGTCAAAAAAAAAAAAACAATTTCGTCAAAGAAAAAAAAAATCACTTGAGTTACCAATGTAAAATTGTTCTTATTCTGAAAACTCGATGATTTTTGAGATTTTGGAATTATGTCATGAGTTTTTGACCAATTCTAAATTAGTGTTTAGTTGTTGCACTTTACAACAAGGATGGACAATTTAGGTCTTCAACTAAATTTTGATAAGTGAATTAGACTTAGCTTAAATTTAATTTAGACGGAGAATATGGGTTTGACATCTCAAATAAATTAATGATTCGAAAATCTCAAGTTAATGACAATTTACTATTCAAGTTTATATATGTGATTGTATATTGCTTTGAAACTTATTTTTCGGATGTTTCTGGGTATCATCACTGGAAACCCTCACGAGACTATAACTCGTCCACTAGGGGTAACCTAAGGGTTCAAAGGCTTATTGCATATGCTAGATGCAATCGAGAGTTTCTGCGAAAGTGGTATAGTTAGGTTTTTTTTTTTTTTTTTTTTTTTCGCTCGAGGCTAGCAAAATATAAGTTTCGGGGTATTTCGAAAGTGCATAATTCATACACGATTAACCTCCAAAAATATATTTTTTTAGTCATTTATTTTAAATTATTTTAATTAATATGTGTGTTTTTATATTTTTATAGGTTATTGGTGATTTCTGGTACAAATGGGTTAAATTCATCTAAACAAGCCCAAAATCTGTTTAGACCACGTCTTAATATTTGGGCCATATATTTTAGCCCGTTTTTCAGATTGGTGTGAGCCTAGTGTTCCTAGAAATCTGATTCAATTTAAAGAATATTAGTATTTCACATAGAAACCCTAATTCTGAATTTTAGAGGGCGAAAAAAACATTTTAAATCTGGCATACTATTTTGTGCGAAAATCAGCATCAGCTTGGTAATATAATCACCGATTTTGAAGGAACAATCAAAATGGAGTGAAATCAAGGGCTGTGGGAAGAGGACTTCATTAACAAGAAAAGAGTATCTCACCAATATCTTCCAAATTTACTCTCCAAATTGGTCAAAAGTGGGTTGCAAGATATCACCAATTAGGAAAAGAAATATGAGAATATTGTATTCTCTTGTTTACTTTCCTAGATGAAACCTTGAGGACCCCTATAAATAGGGTATATGTGGATGCACAAATGATGGGCGGCCAAGAAACAGAAGGGGAAGACCTGTACTATCAACGAAGAAATCCAAGATGTCTTCCACTTATGATTTCGGGTTTGGTCGTTCTTGTTTTATTTTTCTTGTATAGTTAATTCACTCGGCCAAGGCCGAGAGGAAACCCTAGTCATGTTCAATATTATACTTTTCAATTGTAGACATTATTGAATATTTTGGTTAATGAGTTCTTCTTCTTATTATTATATATATGTTAATGCTTTCGATTTTATGTGCTTTAACTGAGACTAAAATTGAACGTATTTCATTCCTAGCATATAGGTTACTTGTGTCTGACCACGAACATGTAATCTACTTGGCAATTTAAGAAGAAGATAATAAATTATAATTGTTTATGCCTGACCATGGATAGATAATTGTGATTTATATTTTCCTTCAATGATTTATTTATTATTTTTGGCCAAGATAATAAAATATTGAGTTGAATCTATGCCCTAACCCGGATAGACCATCTTTGAATGTAATAGTAATTATTATTTAGATGTGTGGAAATTAATTGGATATTTAATGAGTTTACAATTGAAAATCGGATTTGTGATGATTAGTGGTGGAATCAAAGCCTTGGTATTCCTTTTGTATTATTGTATTTATATTATTTTTTCACAATCATCAATAATTTATTGAATTAGTTAGATAGTAGTTTTTAGATTTAATTTGTCTTAATCAATCCTCGTGGGAATGACCTCGCAATACTTATACTCTTTACTACTATGATTCGTATACTTGCGAGTAAAATTTGATTTGGGTTAATCTATCTTTTGGGTTACTCTAAATTTCACAACAGCATCCCGATGCCATAAACATACCTGTCAGCCATGTTTTCCAACTGACCCCACTTCCCGAGTTTAGGAGTTTTCATACCCGAGCCTCATGCCATTGCGATCTGTGTAATGATAAGTTGGGCATGCTAGTGATGGGTTTCCTTCACGCTCCTCAGGAGAAAAGGGAGGTCGGGTATATAAGATCCCGATTTGAACTGTTGCAAGCCAAAGTATGGAGTCAGGATTTGAGGGATAGCCAGAATTGTCTGACCGGATCTGTATTGCAGGAGCATGCATCGGGAGCGTCTGCGCCAGCAATCGCCTTAGGTTCTGCTGCGACTACGTCTGGATCGAAGAGATTCAAGTCCAAGTCATCAGCAACCAAAAAGCTCAAGAAAAATATGTCGGGAGGCCAGCAGAAAAGGAAAGCGGTTACCATGCTCAAGCTTTCAATAAAGATGGCTAAACGGGCTGACATCGGCTCCACATCCTTTGTTTATGGGGTTGATGTCCCTCCAGTTCCCGATAACCCTTTAGTCAGTATATCAGCGGGGCCGACTGGAAGCCGAGCCGCCACGCCCCCTCCTCCTCCTCCGGCAGAGCACCCTCCGGTCACGCCCCCACATCCACCTTCTCATAACCCTCAAACGGCTGCATCGGGGGAGGTTGAGGTCGAGAATGATCATGCCTTGGTCCTGAGGTCTACAAGTTTGGATCAGAATCCATCTCAGGTTGTTCCTTCAGTTAAGCCCAGTTCAAGCCTCAGTATGGCACTGGGGGTTCCTGCCTTGATGTCTGATTCTCGGGAGTTAGATTCTGACGAAGAGGGTCAATCCCGACCCACCAAGTTGTGCACCGCTATCTCGCATTATGTCAGGAAACAAGATCATAGGGAGATCGAAAGAGCTGCTGAAAGTGGGAAATTGGTTCCCCATGGGCCCCGGTTCAGGTTGGATACTAGGAAGGGCCACCCATATCTGTCTGTGGGGGATCAGACGATTGGGAACTCGGAAGCCCTGCGGGAGATGGCCCGTATGGACCCCGGCCGATAGGGTGGCGATGGGGCAGTACGACAGGATGAGCTTAGCCTTGAATGGGCCCGAGCTTGCAATGAAGGTAATATATATATTATTATTATTATTATTTTTTATTTACTTAGATTTTATTTATGTGCTAACATTCTTTTTTCAGATGTTTCACACTACTCAGGCATACAATTGCAAGCTTGAGGATGATGCCCGGGTCATAAATGTCCTGACTCGGGAGGCTTAGGTCAATAAAGTTGGGTGTGCCAAGTCTCTGGAGCAGGTCAAGAAGGTTAATGACAAGATTCAGTCCCTAACATATAGGGTTATTTCAGCTGAGGAAGAGCTCGCAGCTGTCAAGGCAACGATCTCAGAACTTGAGGGTCAGGCTCAGGAGGCTGAGCAGATGGCTAATCGGGAGGCCCAGGCTTGGGAAGCTCTAACTCTCCAAGTACAGGCCCTGACTGAAGAAGTAGAGAAGTTAAAGACTTCGGGGCGGCAGTTTCTTGGGGAGAAGGTCGAGGTCGAGAACGTCTTAGGCGTGGAGAGATCTCGGGTAGAGATGTGCCACAAGGGCGGTAATCAGATGATCTCTCACTTCGAGCTGACCTGCAAATACCGTTATGAGCAGGGTTGGTGGGAATGCATATTGGAGCTTCAAAGGCCTGAAGAGGAAAGGGAGATCCCGACTATTGAGGATCTTGATAGCAATATAGGAGTTGGGCCTCCGTATGATGATCCTGAGCCCGAACCCGACGACCTGGCCTTTGGCGAATTCCTTCAGGACGACTTGTCCGCTCCGCCTTCCCGTTCTGGCAAGGATGAGCCTGAAGCCACGGAAGGACAGTCTATCGGGACCAAAGGCCCAGGTTGTAATGGAGATCCTCCCGTGGTGGAATAGGGCTCTTCCTTTAGCTTTTTGCCCCTTCCCCTGTTTTTTCTTTGATCTTGTGTTTGTAACAACTTAACAATGCTTCATTGTATCAGCCTTGGCCACCGGAGCCCATTAAATATAAATAAATTTATTTATTCATATTTTTGTTGGGGATCTGTATGATCGATACTTGTTTCTTTTGATACGATAATAAAAATCGGGACTTTGAATTGTGACTAGGTAAGACTAACCATAACACCAGACAATAACAGTCGGGATTTTGAATTGGGACTAACAATAAACAACGACGGTCGTCGGGCCTATGGTCATCTCTCGGGCACTTTTGGGCCCATCAAGAGGATTCATCACTTAGATTTTAAAACTGATATTTTGTAAAAGCCGACCACTGGTGGGTCTGTGAAGATCTCTCGGGCACTTTGGGCCCATGGAGAGGATTCGACACTTAGGTTTTGAACTGATATTTTGTAAAACCCAACCATTGATGGGTCTGTGAAGATCTCTCGGGCACTTTGGGCCCATGGAGACGATTCGACACTTAGGTTTTCAAACTGATGTTTTGTAAAACCGACCACTAGTGGGTCTGTGAAGATCTCTCGGGCACTTTGGGCCCATGGAGAGGATTCGACACTTAGGTTTTCAAACTGATATTTTGTAAAACCCAACCACTAGTTGGTCTGTGAAGATCTCTCGGGCACTTTGGGCCCATGGAGAGGATTCGACACTTAGGTTTTCAAACTGATATTTTGTAAAACCCGACCACTGGTGGGTCTATGAAGATCTCTCGAGCACTTTGGGCCCATGGAGAGGAATCAACACTTAGGTTTTGAACTGATATTTTGGAAAACCCGACCACTGGTGGGTCTGTGAACATCTCTCGAGCTATTTGGGCCCATGGAGAGGATTCGACACTTAGGTTTTCAAACTGATATTTTGTAAAACCCAACCACTTGTGGGTCTATGAAGATCTCTCGGGCACTTTGGGCCCATGGAGAGGATTTGACACTTAGGTTTTCAAACTGAGATTTTGTAAAACCCGACCACTGGTGGGTCTGTGAAGATCCCTCGGGCACTTTGGGCCCTTGGAAAGGATTCGACACTTAGGTTTTGAACTGATATTTTGTAAAACCTGACCACTGGTGGGTCTGTGAAGATCTCTCGGGCACTTTGGGCCCATGGAGAGGATTCGACACTTAGGTTCAAACTGATATTATCTTGGTGATTTCGATATTCGTGGAGATGATTGGGGAAAAATGGAACTTCTATTGCAATCTTTTGGGCTCTAGTGGCCTTTCTTTACAGCAGTCAAATCAAAATATTTCTAGGGATAATACCTCTTAAGTCGGGATGCATTTTGTGTGTTGGGCTCCCTTCTGTTATCAGAGTTCCTGAGTAGTCTGTAGGCCCCGCGCCCTATCACTACAGTGAAGGTGTAGGGTCCTTCCCATAGGTCTTGGAACTTACCCACGTGTCCGATCTTTCGTCGAAGAACCATGTCCCTGACCTAGAATCCACTTTTTTTTACTCTCTTATTAAAGTGATTCCTGACCCGTTGTTGGTAAGCTTCCAGTCTTATCCCGGTAATTTCTCTCTTCTCTTCCAGCAGGTCGAGCTCGTGAGCCAAGCGCTGGTTATTTGTTTTCTCGTTCTAGGCCAGTGATATCAATGTCGGGACGGTATACTCCGTCGGGATTACGGCCTCCGCCCCATATGCCATAGCGAAGGGTGTTTCATCGGTTGGTTGTCGGGGAGTGGTTCTATACAACCACAGTACCTCTAGTAATTTATCAAACCATGCTCCTTTGGCCTTCTCAAGTTTCTTTGCCAGGGTGTTGAAGATGGAACGATTGGTCCTTTCTGCTTGTCCATTGGCTTGCAGGTACCCTACCGAGGAGGTGTTTTGATTGATTCCATGCTCGGCCAGAAACGACCTGACTGGTTCACAGTCTAAATTTGTGTCGTTGTCCATCATAATGGTCTGAGGCACCCCGAACCTACAGATGATGTGATTCCATATGTACTTGACTATGTGGCTGCCCTTTATAGAAGGATAGGCCTCGGCTTCAACCCATTTGGTGAAATAGTCGGTGGCCAGGAGTACATGGGTATTTGATCTGATGGCTATTGGGAGTGGTCCAACTATGTCCATTCCCCATCGGGCAAAAGGATGTGGAACAATTGTCATGTTCAAGAATTCCGGTGGTTGGAGTATATCATTACCGTGCATCTGACAGGTTTTGCATTTATGCACATATTCCTCTGCATCCCGGCACAGGTAGAGCCAAAAGTAACCCTGGGATAGGATTTTGTGGGAAAGAGACCGGGCTCCCGAGTGGTTTCCACATGCTCCATCGTGTATCTTTTGCATTACTGTCTCTGCCTCGAAAGGAGTTACGCACCTCAGATATGGACCCGAGAAATATCTTCTGTTGAGTTGTCCCTGGATGATCGAGTACCTGGCTGACTTCATTCTAATTTTCCTTGCCTCTGCCTTATCAGTGGTTAAAGTCCCGACACTGAGGTAGTCGATAATGGGATCCATCCAGCTCGGCGGGAACTAGACATATCAGTTCATTGGGTTCTCGAATGCTTGATGTAGTGATGAAGTCGGTCAGTACTACTTGGGTCTCACCAGCTACAGACGCCTGATTAGCTAAGTGATCAGCAGAGGTGTTTTCTTCCCGAGGGATTTGGCTAAATGTTAACTTTTGAAAATCTTTGGACTCCTTGAGCAATAGCTGTAAGATTCCATTTTGGGGTCTCTGGTTTCGTACTCTCCGGTTATTTATCTGACTATCAGCTGGGAGTCACTGTATAAAGATAGGGATTGTATTTGCAGGCTCCTGGCCAATCTCAGGCCCGATATGATTGCCTCGTACTCTGCCTCGTTGTTAGTGGCTGAGAATTGTAATTGCATCGAGGCCTGTAACTTAGTCCCGTCAGGAGTATGAATTTCCAGCCTGATGCCTGCTCCATTGGCGCTCACTGAGCCGTCCACGAATAATTTCCACGTTTTTAACTCAACGGGTTGATCAGCTTCTCGGTTTCTCCTTCTAATAGGAAATCGGCCACGGCCTGCCCCTTGATCGAGATTCTGGGAACGTAGGTTATATCATAAATCCCCAGCTCAATGGCCCATTTGGAGATCCTTCAGGAGAGATCGGGCTTCGCCATAAGTACACGAATCGGAGTGGTAGTGGGGACAATGTTCTGGTGAGCTTCAAAGTAATGCCTGAGACGTCCTTTGGCATTGATCAGGGATAGAACCAACTTTTCTTGTTTGCTGTATCGGGTCTCGTGATCGGCTAGTGCCTTACTGGTATAGAAGATGGGCATCTAGAGGTTCATGTCCTCTCTGATGAGTACAACGCTAGTTGATACGGATGATACTGCCAGATACAAGAGTAATACATCATCGGGTTTGGGTGTCGCAAGAATGAGAGGCTTGAGCATGTATTCTTTCAATCGGGATAGGGCTTTAGTTTGCTCGGGCCCCCACACTTCTCCCTTATTTGCTTTGATCGCCTGGAAGATGGGTCGGCATCGGTCAGTCAGCCTTGCGATTAATCTGCTTAAGTCTACAACTCTTCCAGTCATAATTTAGACTTCTTTGTGTGTGGCTGGCTCTTTCGTTTCTAGCAGAGCCTTCACTTGGGTCAGGCTAGCTTGTATGCCCGATCGATCAACTATGTGTCCTATGAACTGCCCCGAAGACACCCCAAAGGAGCATTTGGCTGGATTGAGTTTCATCCCATGTTTCCTCAGGGTATCAAATACTTTTCGGAGATGCTCCAAGTGGTCTGTTTTCTTTCTAATTTTGACCACTGGATCATCAATGTAAGCCTCGACCACTGTGCCCATCATTCCTTTAAATATCCTGTTCACCAGTCTCTGAAACATGGCTCTTACTTCTTTTAGTCTGAAAGGCATAACTTTAAAGCAATAAGTACCTGTCTTGTTAATGAATAAGGTTTTTTCCTTATCTGTCGGGTCCATTGGGATTTGGTTGTATCCCGACTAGGCATCCAGGAAAGTTAGTCTCTCGTAGCCCGCGATAGCGTCGACCATTTGGTCTATTTTGGGTAGGGGGAAGCTGTCTTTTGGGCAGGCTTTGTTTAGGTCGGTGAAGTCGACACAGACTCGCCACTTCCCGTTTTTTTTTCTGCACGACCACCACGTTGGCTAACCACTCGGGATACTGAACTTCCCTGATGAACCCAGGTTCGAGCAATTTTGACACCTCGTCAGCTATGATTTGGTTCCTTTGGCCCCCCATTCGCCTTTGTTTCTGTCGGGCAGGTCTTTCATATGGATCAACATGTAATGTGTGTCGGGATATGGAGGGGTCGATGTCGGGCATATAAGTATGTTCCCATGCGAAGACGTCATGATTATCATGTAAGAATTTTGTTAGTTCATTTAATTCACTTGTGGTGAGACTTGTACCTGCGTAGGTGACCTTGTCGGGTTGGTCGGGCATTACAAATACCGGCTACAGAGGTTCTGCGATGATCGGGCGACCCGACTCCCCATCTTGTAGTTGTTATTTGGACCTCTTTCGATCGGGCTTACCCTTCATTCCTTTGATAGTGATGGCGCAACATTGTTTGGCCGCTACTTGATCCCCTTTGATATCAATTATGTCGTAACCATTTGGCCCGACGCACCTCATCATTTGATGGAGAGTTGACGGTATGCCTTGCATCATGTGAATCCATCCTCTTCCCATTAGCAGATTGTAAGAGGGGTTCACGTCCACCACTACAAAGGTCTCGGACAAAGTTCTTTGGGCTGCTGACACGGGCAGGCTGATCTCCCCGAGGGGTTCGACTTGCTTTCTGTCAAACCCGACAATTGGATTTCCGAAAGTTAAAATGTCCCTCGGGTCGATCTCCAATTTATCAAAGGCCCACTTGGTCATGATATTGGCACTGCTTCCTGGATCAACCATCACTCTCCGGACAAGACATCCCAAGACCATCAGAGTGATGACTAATGGGTCATCGTGTGGGACCTGGATGTCTCGGAGGTCATCCTGGGAGAAAAGTATCTGAGACTGCCCCGTTCGGTGGTGGACTTCGTTTATCCCGGCTATCCTGCTGACATTATGTGCCCTTCTCATTTGTGATCGTCTCGGCCCTTCGACACCTAGTGGGTCGGGACCTCCATGGATCATATTGATGACTATGACCGGGTGAGCTGGGGCTTGATTCCGTTGGTTATTCTGTGCGGGTTGATGGGCACTTGGACCATCCCTTTTAACGTAGTCCTTCAGCTCTCCCCGAGCTATCATTGTCTCGACCTGGCACCTCAGGTTCCCGCAATCATTCGTTGTATGGCCAAAATCACTATGGAGGGCGCAGTGCTTTGATCTATCCCTTTGGTCGAGGGGTTGCCTGATTGGGGGAGGAGTCTGGAAGATCCCTCTAGCTTTGTTTTCTTGAAAAAGCTTGGCAAGGGTCACCTTCAACAGGGTGAACTTCTCTTCAAAAAAAAAAGAGAAGTTTCACAAGTGGGGATCGGGGGATTTGAGCACTTGCGATCAATCGGCTATCGGGATGTATCTGAAGCCTTATCCTTCGACTTGATTTCCACATTGATCAATGCCGCTCTCTTCTGTCGGGTTGCCTCCTCCTCTTCTATCCTTAGGTGACCCTGACCTTTAGAATTGAGTTCTCCGATTCCCGAGGGTGGTCGTTTCACAAGTGACTGGTGGAACTTGGTCCCCAGAATCAGTGTCATCCTGAAGGCATCCACGGTTGAGTGTTGGTCGCAGTTGTCGATGGAAGACGATTTGACGTTGAATCTGGACAGGAAACTCTTGAAGGACTCGCCTTTTTCCTGAGTCATGGTAAAAAGGCTCAATATGGTTTTCTTTTGCCTCTTGTTCCCGAAATACTTGGCCACGAAGAGGTCGGACAGTTGCTGTCAGCTGCCAATGGATCTCGGTGGCTGCTTCCTGAACCAGAGGAGTGGCACGTTGACGAGACTGGTCGAGAATACTTTTCATAACAAGGCCTCATTCTCGGCATACATGGTCATTTTTTGGTGGATCTAGTAAATATGTTCCTCGAGATCCTTCGTCCCGTCGTAGGGAGTGAATCTGGGCATGACGAACTTCTTGGGGAAGGGTTCCCGGGTGATTTCTAAAGTGAATGGTGACTGAACTGAGTCGGCAGAGGCCTGGAGGGCCTCGCCATCGGTACATTGGGTCCTCAGATCCTTCATGACCTTCTTTTGGAACTCCGCCATCATCTCCTGAAGTTTTTGCGATGTCAAAGGCTCGTCGGTGATGGGAACCTCGCATGCGGCCAAGTTCCTAGCTGATCGATGAGAGGTTTCATCATGCTCCTCCCGTGGTTCAGCTTGTTCTTGGATCTGCAAGTGATCGGGAACTATCGGAGGGATAGTCGCCTGATTCAATCTTGCCAGGAGCTCCTCGCTCCTCTTCTCCACCACCAGGCTTCTCGCTTTCTGCGGCTTCGCTCCATTTCTCGGCTTCGATGAGCTGCCGCAAGAGGTGCTCGAACGTTGTCGGAGCACTTGGTGGTCTGTCGCCGAGGATCTGTATATCTGACTGGGATCTGGTCACCGGCATGGTCAGGTTTGGACGGAGAAGATGATTTTGAAGATCTAGTGGTGGTATTTGGGCTTTGCTCAGCTTTTTGAGGTAGGAAGATGGTCGGCGAAATGACCTAGTTTCCCACAGACGGTGCCATTGTGTAGATACAATATTTGCACAACACAAAAAGATTCTTTTATCATTACTCTTCATTGGATTATATACATTTTCCCTATGGGCCCTTGGCCCATTAGGGCAACTTTTTCTACTTTGTAATTTTGCCCTTACTTTACATGTCAGCTATTTTGTCCCTATATTATGCCATTATCTTGAGCTGCAAGTCTCTTCTAGAATCTTTGAGTTTCTTCTGGAATGCTCTACGGGTCGGGCCATAAGATGGGCCTGGTAGTCAAATCTCGGGACTGACCACAAGGTTGACGTGTTGGTCGGGTTATGATGTTGGTACAATGACCGGATCATCATCTCGGATGTTTTTTGGAGCGATCCGGTCGGGACGAGGCTTTTATATGGGCCGGGAAAACTCACATGTACAACCGAAAAATGTGAAATTTTATAAAGATAGAAACGTCCCCACGCATAGTGCTCCGAGGGATATACATCAAAGTTAAACTACCCGGCAAACATGCTAACCAGCAAAAGATAAGTACTTAATCATTTGTTTACAAGTTTAAAATGGTGTCACAATTAACCGAAATCGTTAAAAGTGGCTCCAACTACAAGAATCAAATCAAACCCTAATTATAGGTAATTTAGGATTTCATGGATGAGGTCCATTGGGGTGTACTAAAAATATGTGTTAAAAATAACCCCTTATAACGGCTTAGGTTTTACCTATCGCAAGTGGATGAATCGTATTGTAGTTTAGTTCAGCTTGTGAAAAGTTATCGATCCCACAGAGAGTAAGTCGTATTTTGAATTCTGGAAAAATAATATTCTTAAATTACTAGAAGAATGTGGTTTGTTGTTTTGAAATTAATTAACTAAGAAAGCAAGTAAAAATAAATTAAGACAAGAATAATATAAATAAAATATAGGGTTTCCACCCTTAACCGCATAATATAATTGTCAATTCACTTAATTGCAAGAGGGCGATCCATAACTGTGAATCAGGTCGTACTACAAATAGCTAAATACGACCCCAAAAATGATTACCATCAACCGAATTGCGATAACCCATCTCATGACTGACCTAACTAGTACATGTCAGTTAAATTACTGTAATCTAATCCTAATGCATGAAAATAAACTAAAGCATGTCTATATTAAATAGCCAATGCATGGCATGTAGGGTTTCAAGTTTTACTACCACCATTGTGTAGAAAATCATAAGTTAAGCATACGAGTTCCAACCTATAGTGAATAACCATGATTGTGTAAGATAAATATAGTCATTCAGTATAAGACAAGAATCATAAAAAATATATAAACTTGTATCAAGAATAAAGACGGTATCTCATCTACTACAATCATCACAGTGTGGTCACAGTTTCCCCTCGTTACAATTGAAACAAATAAAATGAAAACATTACTTGGCTAGGGTTTTGCTATAAAACCCTAGATACCGAATCAGTTGCTCATGGTAGAAGGTGACTGTATCATTGATGTAGAAAGGCACTTCAAGATCTTCCTCTCCGGATCTCTAGGTCTTGAATGGCTCCTCCCTTTGAATAATATGTGAATAAAAGCTATGAAATTATGTGAAGAGAAGTCCCAAAATTATGGATAGAGAAATCCCTTCAATCTTTAACAGACATTTGTGTATATAGGCAAATGTGAGGGAAACTCTAACTTGGAGAATAAGATTACCCTTTTTCGTAATTTCACACCCAACCAAACAAAACCCTAATATCTTATGCATAATATGTGTATATTACATGTATAGAGGTGTTGGGGTGGAACTTAAAGTCATCTGGGTCAAAACGAATCAATCCGGGTCAAAATAGGATTTTAGCCCGAATCTGAAATTTCCAGCTTTTTTTGCAAAACATCTCTCACTCTTTTGATCATATCTGGAGATACGCACATTGGATGGAGACATGTAATATATCATTGGAAATTTGACTTCAAGATCTTGATGATAGGCTCAAGAATCATCCCATTTGGACCTTGTTTTACTAAGATATGAGCTCCCGAAGTGGACTGAAATTTTATGTTGAAAACACTGTTAACTACGCTTTACTTTTTAAGCGTAGGTTCAAGCGTAAAAATGTGTTTTCTGGCCACTTTTTGCTTCTAAAAGCATAGGCTTAAGCGTATATTCTTTATGAAAACCACTTTTCTCCACAATTGTGTCAAAATGACCGTCTTGATTCCACGAGACTTTTGGCTTTAGGTGACGGCTTCGGAAAATGTCGTTTTTGCCCTCCGGGAACCATTTTTGTCTTAAAAACACCTCTTTGACTCTCCTCTTGGATAGAAACGAACATGAACTAGGTTAATTCACCAAAGTTAGCTATATTTCTTCATTAAGCTCCTTAAACATGCTTGAACACAAAAACGACATAAAAATACCAAATAATGGAATGAAATGACATAACTAATGCAAGAGAGGGTTCTAAAATGGACACTTTTAAGCGTCTATCATAGCCCCAAACTTACATATTAATAGTCCCTTAGCAATGAACTTAGGAAAACTAACTAACATTCAATACACTATAATAACACTACTTCATACCTCAATAACAGTAATCTTAACATCTCCAATTTTCATGCCTTCTAGGTCAACAAAGGCGTAAACTCATGTTTTTACCACAACATAAACCACATGACTCCAATAACTACCTATGAATTCCACTATCTCTTCGTGACAGATAGCCACACTCCTAAACTATTCCTCAAATCATGTTTCGATAATCAACACTCTCGTATTATAGTTAATAATCATGCCTCAAGTGAATCACCAAATCATATTCTCGAAATTAAAAACTCACATGGAGATGATTAGTTACAACACCACAAAAATCAACATATCAAAGTTTCCAAATCAAAATTGTCACTAATAAGTGACCCTAAACATACATCAACCCTCAAAATTTTAACCATCACCAAATAACTAGCAATCGTTTCCTCGAACATTTGTTCCTACTAGATGACATGTTATCACAACATACAATTATATGTTAACACACATTGAATACAACAAGAGAAAACATCTACTAGCAAAGGCCCCAAAAAACATATGTCAATCTCTCGATGCCTACACAAGAACACCAAATTACAAAACCCCTAAATGGTTCAAAAAAAAGGGAAACCAAAATCAAAGCTTAGGAGATACACAACTTAATTCCCAATGACATGTTATCACAACATAACATATCACATTCTCTAAGTCCCCATAGGAGACCTACTAAGACACAAGGGAAAGAGGAACTCGTCCCCAAACATAGAATGATATCAAAAATATTCATGCCCAGACAACAAAACTGATCATCCATCCTAGGCATACACTCTCACATGAAGCATAACAATAACAACTTAACCAATGCCTCGCTAGGGTTAGGTTAAAATTGGAGACGTAGTCACTAGTACCATTCACCAGTGGGTAGACCTTCACACTTGCCATCCCGCAAGAACCTAATGCTCTACCGTATAAGTTGAAACATTGCGTTCCCAAGACAGAATAAAAAATTCCTAACAAACCATCGGTAGCTACTCGCTCACTCGAGAAGCTATGAAACTCTGGACATTGGTCGATCGGTTCTAAGTCAACAACACTTGAACATTAAAAGGTCGACCGAGATACTACCTTTTGAAACAACATGCTTGATGAACATGTCAAACAAGTGGTTTAAAAGACTCTTGTATGACATTAGTGCCATCCGATGCGATGCCACAAAAATAGGCATGGTACATGGCCTCAACCCAATAGAAAACTTTACATTATGGTGAGGACGTAATGAATATTTAAATGATCGGGAAGGACATCCCAACACTCGTACACACACTCAGTACGTCGACAAAACCACCTACTTCTCCGCTAGCCACTCTTACCAACAAGAAGCTAGGTAAGTCACGATTTCCACAAACCATGAGAACCAACACTAGCGTCGCTCCTAACGCCCACGAATGAAATACTCACTCTCTAGTATACACACAGTTATACAACCCCTATCATAATAGGAAGCAAAAAAATAATCAATGTTATCACTAAATAAGAGGAAGTAATCGCCCGAAGGCGCGCCTATAGACACATGAACTCGAAAGCAATCAATTCACACATGAAAAGTTGATAACCAATCCATGCCCAAAATGATGCCAAAACTCGTCAAGCCAAAAGGAGTGAAGCCAAATGATAACGATTGTCGAGCAAACGCAACTTCACAATCACGACACACTTCAGTAAAGTGCACACTACATCTCACTAACGCATAGACAAACCATGCATCATCAAAAGAAGAAAAAGTTAATCCCAAATACGAAACAAGGGAGAAGCAAAGGCGGAAGCAATAAAAGGATAAGAAAATTCCAAACCGTAAATAAGCTAATCCAACTTCCGGAAACAAGAAGGGATTAAAGCACAACTAACCTAAAGTTATGCCAAACAACGTAATATCGTCATGCCGACATACGCACAAGTCGACACGATAAAAAAAACATTAACCACCACTACTAGGTGACAAGTCGTAAACGAAAGTTAACGAAGCAAAAAGTCATAACGGCTTTGCCCATCATCCCATAGAGAAAGAACAAGCTTTGATACCAAGTTCTCACGCCCCAAATTTCCTAGGACATCAAAACACGAGCCTAAGACTCAAAGGACTGACGCGGAAGTGAAAAGAAATGAAAATAAATAACATACAGTCGTCAAACACCCATAGAAGGGTAAAAACATCATTTCACACCCAAAAGATGTCAACAAGATCACTTTGGATCAAAATAGGATTGAAACGAATCAAACGACACCTTAAAAGGATCATTCGAACACCCAATGTTCACCCTAGGATAAGATGGTCAATTCAGGGTTAAAATATTAATTTCAAGTTGTAACAACAAATATTGGACCTAGCACAAGCCGTTGGAACAAACGAAACTCAATTTGGTGCAACGAAACACAAAATACGAAAGTTGGAAAACGGTGTCGAACAATCACAACCGAAACCAAAAGTTGAAGTACTCCACTTTCACTAGGGGTAAAATGTCAATTCAGGGGAAAAATGGTCTTTTTAAAGTTCGAATACGTAGTCTGGACCTAGGAGCCATGGAAACAAATGGGGCTCAATTTGAAGGTACGAGGCGGAAACTACGCATTTTTTCAAGCACATGCATGAGCTTTGCTACTACAGCCCAAAACGTAGTAGACCACACTTTTTAGTGCAAACGCAATGTAGTCTGTTACAAAAATCAGTAACTAAGCTTCCAAATGTAGCAGACTACAATTCCTAGTGCAATGAAATGTGGTTGACTAGAAAACTTAGCAACTAAGCTTACAAATGTAGCTGACTACAATTCCTAGTGCAATGAAATGTAATTGACTCAATTTTCTAGCTTCTTAACTCCAAAATGTGAAATTTTATAAAGATAGAAAAATGTCGATTTTGCACACGGACTTCGTTTTTCGCGCCATTGGTCTCGAAAAATCACAAATATTTTAAAAATAGTTCTTCATTTATGGAATTCACAAATATACCCCGAAACCTCAGGAAACGCATAAACCGCAAACTTTGAATAAAATTGATTCTTTAAAAATCTCGTAAATTTATCCGACTCGCCCCCGATCTTTGTTTTAAATAGCACCGGCTTCTAAAATTAAAAAAATTTATATAAATAGTTTAAAAAAAACCATTTCTAAAACAAAATAATTTACCGGGCTACGAGGGTGGGTGAAAACGTGTTTTTCCTTTCAAAACGAAAAGGGTTCGTTTGAAAGCCCAGAAAAATGTCAATTTCGGCCTAACACCTAATAACCATATCTACATCAACAATGCACTACACAACACTAAACAAAAGGATTCATAGATTAATATTCGAACTCCCTAAGACAAAACATGTCATACTTTTACATTTCCGGCACCAAAGTGCACCAAAAGAATAAAGTCCCCGTGCATAGCGCTCTGAGGGATACACATCAAAGTTAAACTACCCGGCAAACATGCTAACAGGCAAAAGATAAGTACTTAATCATTTGTTTAATGTTTACAATGGTGTCACAATTAACAGAAATCGTTCAAAAGTTGCTCCAACCACAAGAATCAAATCAAACCCTAATGATAGCTAATTTAGGGTTTCATGGATAAATGAAATCTTATGAGTATAAGATAGTGAACTCACCACTAGCTTCTTCACAAGATAAAATCAAGAGTTACCACCAATGGAACTCACTTGGTAGTTGGAAGCAAAACTCAACCTTCCATAACATGAATGAAAGATAGGCAAAATCAATATCAACACAAGGAATTCATGAACATGAAAGCTAGGGTTCTAGCAACAAAACCCTAGAATGGAATAGAAGACTTACCAAAGTAGTTCAAGAACACTATACCGAAAGACCACCTCAAGAACTCATCACCCACCAAGCATGAAGAGGAGGAGAGAGCAATAGCTTGTGTTGAGAAGATGAACGTCTTGCAAAGTGAAGAAATACACAAGTGTAGAGATTCTCCACTAACATTTCTCACCATCTAAGGGTTGAGAATAAAGCAAGGAAAATGAATAAAGGTTCCAAGGGTGGAAATGAAGTCTTACAAATGAAATACCAATAATAATGCATTCTTGCATTTGTGTGTCATCCAAATATGGCCCTATGATCCATGAGTTGTGAACAAAGATGGAATACTTGAAATAATGGTGGAGAATGAGACAATACTTAAAAGTGTGAAATGACTAAATCATTCCCAACTTAGGGTTAATTCCAAGAGTGACATCATGACTCTCAATTATCCTTTTATCCCTTGTCATCCTCTTTATTTTCCCCCATGCCACTCATATACCAACACTTAGCCAAATCTCTACAATTTCCACTAAGTCTTCTTACTATGAAAATGTCAATTTACCCTTTGGTCATTTATTTCCCGAAATTGTATTTAACAATTTTCATTATTCTCAAAATGAAAAATACAACATACAACTTATAGTTTTAATATCACATAAAACATTTAAGTCATTCTAAACTCATAAACACATTAAACACATAATCACTTAAGCACCTAAGTGTTCATAAATATTTTAAATTAACACGTAAAAATACTAGATGCTATAACCTTCACACTTTATGAGATTTCGTCCTCGAAATCAAGGCGTAACTAAAGAAGACACAAGTCCGGGTATTTTTTTCCCGAACTTCATGCACAAGTCGCTTCTTTGACATCGTGATGGTGCCATAGGGCCTCAACTAACGAAAAAGTTTTATCTCACAAAACCCGCTCTCGAGCACCTTGGATCCTCACGGTTCGCTCCCTGTAGGACATGTCCTCGGCAACAACGACACCCACACTCTCAAGACATGAGATGGATCTTGATTGCACATGCGAAGCATAGAGACATGAAAAATATTATTAACCTGTGACAAATCCGGTGGCAACACTAAATGGTACGCCACCTCGGTGATATGGCCTAGAATCATAAAAGGCCCAATAAATCATGGTGAAAGCTTGCCACACTTCCCGAGCCTCATTAATCTCTTTCAAGATGAAAGTTTCATAAACAAATGATCCGCATAGCTCTTCTGTTGGCTCCATGCTATAACCGAATATTGTCGAGCAATCCTAATCATGTCGGTTACCTCATGAACCATATAGGTCCCAAAAGTTTAACATCACCAACCTCGGCTCAACAAGTCGGTGAATGACACGGTCTACCGTACAGCGCCTCGAAAGGTGCCATCTGAATACTAGCCCGACAACTGTTGTTGTACACGAATTGCTTATGAAATCAATAGCACAAGCACGAGAGGACTAATCCCAAGTTCAAAATCAAGGTAAGAATAAAGGTCTAGACAATCACTATTAATACTCCCATGACTATAATGATCATACCTCAATTCCGTGCGCTACATTAACCTCAGTAAGGAAGATCAAATCTTCAACCTCAAGAGCAACAGAAGGATCCACTACCTAGTAAAACATATGATATGGTCATAAATGAAAACACCAAATCCTCGAGTGATAATGGTTATCCTATAACCATATCACTCAGTTCACAAACACAACCACTAAGGTACTAGATCCATAATCATGATCACAGTTAATAATTCATATATAATGACCTCAAACAATTTTTTCACATTTCAACTCTATAATCATTATATCATTGCATTCCTGTATCAATCATTTTGAACCTCAAATTCTCAATTGGTTCAATTAACCTAATACATCATAATGCTACATCATAATGCTAGGGGTACACTTTGAATCTCTAAAGTCCAATCATAATTAAACCTTGATCATAACCCACACTCTTGTGGTCTTGGTTGGTTGTGTAGTACTAACCAAATAGATCTTTCTTTCACACTTAGAGGAATATCATTTATTGTACTTTTGAGGTTATTAGTTGGTTAGATGAGGTTATGATTAAACTTGTCTGGTTGTGTGGCAATGGTCTCTTGATTCTGTTAGTGAGCTATAGAGTTGGTATCAAATGTGAATTTAAGGTTTGAATAAATTGAAAGAGGTATTGGTTGAAACTTGTTAGTTCCTTGGTAGTGGTCACTAGTTTCCTCTTTTCATGATCTTAAGGGATTGAAGCATTTTTACTAGGTACTCGAGGTACTGCATCTTTACACATTATTTCTTGTGCTTAGTTCATTCTCCTAAACATTTCTTTCACTTTCCTGTGTATACTAGTATATGTTTTTTACTTATATGTCACTCCTTGAGCCATTGGTTACGGCATGGTATCGAATCTTTTCCCTGTGTTATCATTTGATTTCATGGGGTTGGAAATGGATGGTTGTGTTTCATGGATCCAATGCGTTGCCCTTCATTCATTGTCCTCTTGGACATTATAGGAATCCTTGAGTTATTGTTTTGGTTGGTTTGAGAGTGCATTCTCTCAGTATGTTTGTTTCATACATTCTTTCATTTTGAGTCTCAGGTATGAGACTTGTTATTTAGTGCACACACGTAGTGTTGCCTTTCCTCTTCTTTTGGTTTCTTTGTCCGGGTGTGTTTCTGAAACACTTGTGGTGTTCTTAACCTTGACATTGTTGTCTCGGTTATCCGTTGGTTAGCATTGGGATCTATTTTCCCTTGCTTTGTTTCTTAACCCTTATGTGGTTGTTCATGAGATTATTGTTCATGTACTCTCTGTAATTTGATCGGTTAGCTTTCCTTATTCATAGTGAGAGCATTGGTGATTTATTGATCATATTGGAGATAGTATTAAGATATCAATATAGTGATATGATTGAGGTGATTCAGTCCTTAAGAGGTATATTTCCTCTAGGAATGGGATGATGGTCTTCATATATATATATATATATAGTACATATACTATATATATATGTAATGATGATAATTATGTTAGTACGCAAGAACGTGAGTGTTTTCCCTCATGTGTTCTCGGGGAGTGGGTTGTGAGCCTTCCTTAGTACTAGTTGTGGATTTATCCTCTTTTGGATATTAGAGGTGATTATGATTCTCTCTTTTTAGATCCTATGGTTAGCATTGATAACACTTGGTGATTAGTCAGTTTGGACTGGGTTATTGTGTACTTCACGTATATTTGTGAGAGTAGTGTAGACTGCTAGAGTTGGTACTTGAAGTACGAGTCTTAGTTGTACTTTGTGAGACTCATGTTGTGTACTTATATATATGTATATGTATATATCCCCTTTATACTTACATAGGGTAGTATATGAGTGTGTGTCTTGTGATTCGTGGCTAGGATTTGTAGTGTACTATCTTGCTAGATGGTTTAGCGTTACCTAAACAGTCAGAGGATGTGGTAGTTAGGATTTTGTTTTTCCCACTGAGCTTCTTTTCTCACGGGTGTTTTATGCCCCTGGTATTCCATGCCAGTTTATAGAAAATGTTTCAGCTACGGACAACATACGGTGCAACGACACATTTTCTTTATTTTCCTTGTCGCAGTTTTAGAATTGCACAGGGTAATACGGTTACAGTTGCAGTGCGACTAGATTGGGGACAATAGTTGGCCACTGTTTTCCCATTATTAGTCTCTTTACCCATGCTGTATGGGATTGCCATGTATTTCTCTTGGGAGCCAGTCTATTGGCATCTTCCCTATCGATGTATCTTTTATTTCCTGTATTTATTATTTCAGGATGTCATTGTATCTCTTCGGCACTACAATGTGTCAATCTGCATTCTTATTCGAGCATTGTGGCTCTATAAATTATCAAGGGTTATGTAGAGGTGGCGGTGGTTTTCTTTCCACTACCTCGTGTAATGCCCTGTATTTTCCTTTTTCCTTTCTGGAATTCTTTTCCAAGAGTTGACATTTTGTGACATCACTTATTCACAACGTCTTGTGTAATCTTGGTACGTGTAAATTTTTAGCGTTTATGTTTTGGACTTAGCAAGATGACTTCATGGATTTGCGTTTCATTGGCGACTACGTGGGTTCGTTGCGACATTTTCCTATTGATGCTTCGACGATCGTGTTACTTAGTTTATTGTAGACGTTTTGATGTAGCACTAATGTGATTATGTGTTTATGTTTATTTTTGAAACATTTGGAAGTGAAGGGTATTCTCGGTATTTCACTTGTGTGGGAGTTGTTGAGGAAGTATGAGAGTCTTCCTATGTGTTTTTGAGTGTTTAGATGTGTCCCGGATTGTTTCAGAGTTTTCCGGTATCATCTTGGGGCCTTGGAGCCTTTTCTTGCAATTATTGTTTCAGGTCTACCGAGTACTCGATGTACAACTCGGTAGATTGTTTACCGAGTACTCAGCTATTAATCTACCGAGTACTTGAGGTACAACTCAGGAGTTTCCATAGATTACCTATATAAGGAAGTGTTGACCTAAAAACATTTATTATTTTTCTCTCTTCTTCTCCAAACTCAGCCTACTCTCCCCCACTTGGTTTTTCTCTCTATCTTTGCCTATATCATATATTTGGGCTTGGATTTTGGTTACGATTTCAATACAGAAGTTGGTCGTGGTAGTCTTGCCTTCGATTTGAGTCATGGATTGGTAAGTGGTTTTCTCTATTCGTAAGTTATTTTCCCAAACCCTAGTTTTGGGATTTTATTGGCAAACCATCTATTGATTCATATTTTCCTTGTTGTTTGAGTCTTGATTCATTCTTAGGAGGCTATGGAGGAACTTTTCATCAATTGGTTTATTCAGTTTCGGTTTCGGTTTCGGGTGAAAGCTAGGGTTTCATAGGCCTTGGTTGGTGGTTGGCTTATTCTTCATTTGAGGTAGGGGGAAAGCATTCTGAATCTCTCGTTCTTTGACTCGTGAGTGTGCGATTTCATTTTCGGGCTTTATAACCCTAGATATATTTTTGCTAAGTGTAAACTTGAGAAATATGAATTTACGATTTATTGGTATTTATGTGCTATAATCCATGTTTATGTCATCCTTGAAATATGTATATGATGCATGCTAGATGGGTTATGAGTTATGGACTTTTGAATTTGAAAAATACTTGTATGCATATATATGTGAATATGAGTATTGAGGTGTATATGTATAAGTGTAATTATACATATAGGATTATGGGTTTTGGTAGTGTAGCCTTGATAGCAAAAGTAGGCTAGCTACCTTGGTTAGTGGATTGAGATGTGGAACTTAGAGCGTTATTGTAGTTTCCCTATTCTTGTGAATTTTGATGTTTTTATATTGAACATTAAGCTTATGCATTAAAATGAGTTAGTGTGTTGATTATTGCTTTAATTGAGATAAAATCATGTTAAATGAATGGAATTGTTATCCTTCTGTATAAAATGACAACTTGATGATTTGGGATCATGAATGATGCATGAGAACGCATACTTGTTGATTATTGCTTTAAATGAAATTTAAAAGCATGTTGAATGATGAAAAGCATTTGTGTTGACATTTTGGGAATGTTGGTTATAAATATGATGTGATACATATTTATGTTGATGCATGGGTCATTGAGGACATAGTGCATGGGTTCACCTTTTGTATTGAGAATTCAATTGGTGTTGGTCTACGTCCGTTTATGTAATTATGCGTGAGTAGACTTGTTCAGGATCGTTGTAACAACTAGTCAGGGGTGCTTCTTGCTCCTACAGAACCAATATTCTGAGAAACGTAGATGGTATGGAGAGGACTTGTCCAAATTCTATGTGCACGAACGCTTCATATTTGACGTCTTCCTTGTTAAAAGTGAAAAGAGAGCAAAATCATTTGGGAAGAATAGTACGATAAATCTACATTCATTCATGAGAAATAAAAATGAATTGTTGGAAAATGATTCGTTAACCCTTGGAGTTAGGGTGTGTGTGGTTGTGTGTGTACCACGAGGTGTGTGAGTCACATTGCATTGAGTTACTATTATGTGATTTATGTTGGCATGTGGATCATGATATTATTCCATGTGATTGAGGAACATGTTTATTGTAAATTTTGCGATATAATTCATATGTTATTAAAATGCTCAAGTATTGAATGATGTGAGAATATGATTTGCATGCTTGTTTTGAAGTATAATATGAGATGAATATCTATACTTGTTATTATGTGTTTATATGCCCTTAGGTGGGGTTGTGAGTTAGTTTTCTATGACTTTCTTGTGATAAGTAAAGTCGATAGTGGATTATGGGGTCGATTGTGAAATGTGACATTTGAGAATGTGGGTGATAGTTGAGTAACTTGATTGGTAGTGGGGTATTGACCACTTGATGTTTCTTGCACCTTTGAGGGGTGTTCAATCCTTGATAGTTTGGGATTTTGGTTCGTTATGTATCGATGACCAATTGGTATTTCTTTTGCACTTGAGGTTTGGAGTTTAATTAAGTGAGGTTAGGATTGATCCTAGTCACTTGTGTGGTAATTGTCTCTTGATTCCGTTAGTAGTCTAAGAGAAGTGATGTTAAGTATGAATTGAGGTTTGAATGGATCGGAAGTGGTTTTGATTGAACCTAATTAGTTTCTGAGTGTTGGCTACTAGGTCTTCCCTTTCATATCCTAAGAATTGGAGTGTTCTTAAGGTCGTATCCTTAACCACTTGGGGTGGTTGAGATAAGTTGTCGTTTTGAGAATGAATTGATTTCGCGGTTGGAATCAAGTTGTTAGATCATTTTTTCGGTTTTGTTGAAGTGTTGTCATGCTTGGACTTCCTTCTTCAATCTTCGTTCTTCTTGGTTCATGTTGGATGTTGAGTCACTCCACATGATGTTGTAGGTGTTTCGGTGTGCTCGGGGCTAACTCGGAGTCGTCCGACGTCATTTCGGGGTTTTTTGAGTTCATTCCTTGACATTTATTCTGGGGGCCACCGAGTACTCGGTGATGATTCTACTGAGTACTCAGTGAGTGCGTAAGTTCGGACATTTGCGCGCGAGCTTCATTTTTCGCCAGAGAGTTTTGGGCATTTTTATGGCTACTGAGTACTCGGTGTATAACTTGGTGGAAGAGCCACCGGGTACTCGAAGTTTCCACCACCGAGTACTTGAGGTACAACTCGGTGGCACGTGTTTGTGTATTTCTTCTAGCTACTTTCTATTTTCTCCCTTATGCTTCACCACTTCTTCTCCTATGCTTTGAGCATTGATTAATGGTCTTTAGGGATGAGTTTTGTTAGGTTGAATGATCGGCTTAGATCCACCTTTCTTGAGTGTTAGTCGCGACGTGATGCCGAGCCACTCCTTTTTATGTCATCATTTGATCCATGGGGTTGGAAATGGACATTGGGTTCCGTGGTTCAAGCGTGCTATTTTGTTCCTTCTTCGTCCTCGTGGGACGTCATAGGAATCCTAGAGTTGGGATTGTTCGGTTGACTTGAGAGTGTCTTTCTCTCAGTATGTGTATCTCATACTTTCGTTCATTTGAGTTTTGGTTATAATATGTGTGGCTTATTGCACATACGTAGTGATGTTTCCTCGTCATAGGTGGATGTTTCTCCATGGTGACGTGATGTTCCGGTTATTCCTTTGGTTAGCATTGGAATTTTCATTCCTTGCTTGGTTTCATGGTCTTGTGTGGTCATTCATGAGGGTAGTGTTCACGTACCCTTTGTGATTGAGTAGTTAGTTTTCCTTGTTCATAGTGAGAGCGTTAGTGATGGAATTGATATACTTGTGGATAGTATCATGAGATTGATGTTGTGGTAGGAATAGTGCTACTGATGTGGGTAAGGTTCACCTTGTGAATAGGTGGATGTGTCGTATGTGTATTATGTATATATACATTGACGATGGTTATGTTGGTATGCAAGGATGTGAGAGTTCCCTTGGTACTGGTTATATATGATCCTTGTTATGGGCATTGTGGTGATTTTAGTTCCTTTGGATCCTATGGTTATTGTTGTGGCCACTAGAGTGATTGGTTATGTTACGATAGGGTATTGTGTACTTGGAGTACGTTTATGTATACTGCTAGTGTTGGATTGGGGGTACGAGTTATAGTTTTCTCCTGTGAGGTTAGAACTGCATGACTTATAATTATTTTTTATCTCTATGTATATATAAACATATATATATGTATGTATGTGTTTGCCATATGATGTTATATTATAGTTTCGTTATGTGTTAGTTGCCCTTGATGATGCTTGGTAGGGGACTAGAGGGATATTTTCAGGGATCTCGTATTGGTGTGAGTGCCAAGTGGGATGATTGACCGACCTAGGGTAGATGCATGTACACGGGTTGGTTCGCACTGGACTTGGATGATCAGAGGATGTGATGATTATGATTTCCTTTTTTCTACGGGGCTTGATGAGCTCACCCCAGCGTTGGTTTGCCCTGGTGGTTTACACCAGTTTGTAGGTTTTGTTTCAGCTAGGGGCTACTTGTGGTACAATAATACATTTCTTCTGTTTCCTCATTGAAGGTGTTGGATTCGTCTAGAGTGTTAAGGATGTTGTTCAGGATTTGGGACGTTCGTACATAGTGTTGTTCCATTTTAGTTTCCTTTGTTTGTCCCCTATATTGGGACCGTTGTTGTTTTATTCTTGGGAGGCAGTCTGTTGGCGCATCCCTTCCTTGTATTTGGTATCATTGCATTGTTTTAGAGATGTATTCTTTCAGTACCTAGACATGCCTTGTGTATCATTTGGTTTAGCTTCCGCTTTATTGTGTATGGAATTATTATTGTTAATAATATTCCATTCGGTTTATGGTTATTGATAATCTTAGTTGGTCGCTCATTTTATTGTGTATATATATATTTAATTATAATTATATATATATGGGTAATTATATTTATAAATCTATAAAGTTATATATACATATATATATGTATATCTGTAGATAGACAATAGAGAAGAACGCACTACACAGACCCTATTTCGCACCACTTTTCCTTCTCATTTTTCCTTCCCGATTAGTACCATAGTTGCTTCTTCTTCATCTCCTTTTCATCGCCGGTCAATGAGAGAGAGAGATGTTCGGTAGAGCTGTCGTGCGCGAGAGAGAAGAGCTTTGTCGGACTGGTGGGTTGTCGGCTAAGGGTGACGGCGGCGCATGCGCAAGGATGGCACAAGATCAGGTGGTCGGAGGTGAGACGCGCTGGTGGTGATACACGGTGACAGGGGCGAGCAGCGCCGGTTTCGGTCAGACTGTTTACCGCGATTTGGGAGGCTTACTGAGCTCCGTTTGGGTTGATTTTCGGAGGGTAGGTTCGTCTCGGTATCGTGTACGACATTCTAAAAATTGAACTTGATTCGTTGAGTGATTTGTCAGGAAATCGTGATTATAGGTACGAAAATTATATTAGTATTTCTTAGATTTGTTCCGTTTTGTTAATTGATTTCTAATGGGCTTCGGCTGTGTTGATTGTCAAGGCGGACGTTTTGGTTTGAGGAGAATTTTATTCAGACAACTTTGGTCGATTGGTCCCATTTTTGGGTGTTGACACTATTCATGGTAGGCCCCACTTCGGGCTTGAATATTTTTAGGCATATTTGAGCATGTGTATTGGGTGACGTGTCGATATATCCGACTCATTCATGGGCGCGACGGTTAGTCCGTAGACACGTGTCGAGAGGTATGGTAATCACTATTGGTACAGATGACTCTAGACTTATATGTAATATTTTGATTTGAGCATGCTAATTGTATAAAATGAATTAGAAATCATGTTTAGGATTAATTATCATGCTTGTATGTTTATATATATATACGAGTATAAATACATATATATAGAGAGAGAGGAGTTGTGTTGTCACTTTGGATAGTGGATTAGGCTTAGTTCCATCTAGGTGATTGGAATTAGTAGCGCTAGACGTAGTTTAGTGTATACGTGTAGGCACAGTGAAGTACGTTTCCATTTTATGTGATTAGTAGAACCGAGTATGAATTTATGTGATTTATGTGACGTGGCTTCTCAACTTAAAACGTTATTCTAAGTTCTCCTATTTTTGTGTATTATTGCTTTAATACATTTAAAAGCACGTTAAAGGAGATGAAATTGAAAAATTGTAGATTATTGCTTTAATTGAATTAAAAGCATGTCAATATAAATGAAATTGATATATATGTGGATTATTGCTTATATGTGAGTAATTATGAGCATGTTAATGAATTGGGCATAATATATTGCATAATGACATAAATGCATGTATTATGATGAGGCATGGTTTTTATTGAGGCCCTTTATGCATATTGAGTACACTGTGTCATGTTAAGTACATGGATGTTGGTCTATGTGGGTCGTGTAACCATGGATGTTGGTCTATGTGGGTCGTGTAACCATGGATGTTGGTCTATGTGGGTCGTGTAAATATTATGAGATACATATTTGTGTTTGATTTGTGTCGGATCATCGCAACAACTGGCTTGGAGGTGTCCCCCACTTAAAGAACTGGTATGTCCGAAAATATGATATAGGGTTAGTTGTTGCCCCATCGTGGTGGTATGCGCCACTCTCAAAGTCTCAGTTTTTCCATGCATTCGATCTTCGGATCTTAAGTCGCGGGCTAGTCTCGTGCAACCGACATTCCTTGTTGAAAGTGAGAGAGAGAAAAATCACTTGGGAATAATCGGTACGGCACTCTGAATTCCTTCGTGAGCCTATATCCTCAGGAGTGAATGGTAGAGATTCTGGATCCATTGACCCTTAGAGTAGGGTGTATGGTCGTGTGTGTACCATGGGTGGTGTTGAGTCACATTGCATTCATGTAGCATTTATGTGATTCCATTTGACATGTAGATTATGCTATTATTACATGTGGATTTTGGAGCAGGTTTATTATGAATGTTGCTAAATGAATTCATATTTTAATATAATGCTCAACTGAAAATGGATAATGTAAAAATATGATTTGCATGCCTCATTTTAAAGTATAATGAAATGTAAATTCTTATACTTGTGATTATATGTTTTATGCCCTTTGAGGGTTAAGTATGCTGGGTTAGTGACCTCTTTGGATAGTTGAGGTTAGTGATAGATTTTAACGTCAACTGTGAGTTGAGGCCTTAGAGAAGGCGGATGGTGAAATTGTGGACTTAGTTGATTGGGTAGTATTGGCTATTAGATGTCTTTCAACTTTTAAGGAATGTATTATCAACCGTACTTTAGAGATTTTGGTTGAGTTAGACTATGTGACAATTAAACTTAGTTGTTTTCGTGACAACGGCCATTTAGGATCCTTGGCATCCTTAGTGATTGTGTTATTCCTTGGAGTTGTAGTTACTCTTATCATGACTGTCATTCGAAAACGGCCTTTTTTAAGATTTATAATCGAACTCTTCTTATTTAAAAGGGAAAAACCAGTTTTCACCTACCCTCGTAGCCACGACAAGTTTTTGTACTTTAAAAAGTGATCTTAGGATCTTCTTTAAAAATATTTTTAACTTTTAAAAGTCGAGGATGGCAACTGACGGAGACCGGGGGCAAGACGATCATTTTCTATGTGTGGATTCTTAAAAGAAAACCTATTTCTTAACATTTCTCGAGATTTCGAAGATTATTTCTCAAGATCTCGACCTATAGTGTTTTGAAATGTGTCTTCTTGTTTCACCTTTACTTACGATCATTTCTAAGTCTCGGGTATGAGGCTTGTGTTGTTTAGTGCACACACATGATGTTGCCTTTTCCTTCTTCTTAGTCGCTTGACATCACCATCTAGGTGATTTAGATTTTTTACAAATGTTAGGGGCATGGAAATTAATTGGTACATTCTGAGATTCAAACTTGAGCCTCTCAGACACCCTTAATTATCAACATGTATTATCGACACTATGTATTCTTATGAAATTGTGACATACTTTAGAATTTATTTCAAGTGTCTCTAAGTGCAATGTGTTTATTTGGGCGAACTCGTAGGGTTATTATAGATTTATTATGCTTTGGTAGCTGTGTTTGTGTTATACCCACACACACACCAAATTTTCATACTGGATTAACGACATGAAAATTTATTTTCTTCTTTTTAGGTATTTTGAGTAATATCTGGTAATTATCTTCTGCATATAGGGACCATTCATATAATAAGGATCTGACAGGATCTATTCCTTCATCAATTAGAAATCTGCATAAATTATCAAAGTTGTAAGTGAATATTGATTGATATTGTGGAGTTTTAGCTAAACAACGAACATGGCCGATTGGGATCCTCTAATAAAACAACCCCTTCTACTTGTATGGCAGAATCTTAATTGGTTGCAGTTTTGGTGGTGCGATTCCTGACACAATAGGATCTATAAAGCAGTTGGTATTTCTGTAAGGATTTCGACTTTGGTATTGTTCTTCCATTCACTAAACATTAAAGAACCCGCAATATTTGGATCAAAATATAAAAAAACTACATGATCTACAAATGCAGTTCGCCTCCATACTGCATTTGGTTTCTTGAAACAATTCTGGTTGAATGTTCGACCAGCTGCTTCTTTGTCAAGTGCTTCTGTTTCAGTTGTAGCTCTAAATTTATTACACTACATTTTGATGGTCGCAACAGGGTCGAACTAAAATCCTATTTTTATCTCTAAATATGCTTCCAAATGGACCATTACACATTAGATCAAACTCCTAAATTTTGTTTTTCTTTTGCTACAAGTAGCTATAATTTGAGGTGTTGGCACGTCAATGAATAATATTTTCATCCTCTATTTAAGAGGACAAACCATTTACTTTATTATTTGACAGAGGGCTGAGGCTGCAGAAAGTAAAGCGGAAGTGTTAGGAAAATGTCTCAAATTCTATTGTAATTAGGTTTTTTATTTAGAGTTGTATTGTAAAAGGAATTTTTTGTTAGAGAGTTTTATTCTCCAAGGAGTTGTAATCATTGTCCAACAAGAAAATAAGTTTTCTTGTTCAACAAGGAATGAGATTTAACTTTATAAATAGGGACATAAGGTTTGTGTTGAGACTTATAAAAGAGATGTGGGGAAAAGAGGAGAGGAAGAGGGTGTGAGAGTGATGTGTGTACCGGGTGAGAGTGTTTTGTTGTTCACCTATGTAATATATTCCTAATAAATATTCTTTCTGTCCATGGACGTAGGCCAAAGATGGGGCTGAACCACGTTAAATATTATATGTTATCTGTATGATTTATGTGTGTAAGTAAAAACAGGTAACGATGATCTTAGGTTGATTAATTCCTAGGTCTGAGATGGGAATTAATTCCTAACAAGTGGTATCAGACCTAGGTTAAAGCAGATCAGTATCAGAGAGTTTCAGGTTGAAGCAAAGAAGAAGCTCGTATGTTTTGGTCCAGATTCGAAGATTAGAGTTATTTGAAATTAGAAACCAAGCATACCAAGAGCTTCGTCTTGATGATACAAAACCGGGACAATCAAGCGCATCTCCGAAAACAACTGCACGCGCCTCCACGCACCACCTGAAGTTTCGGTCACGCGCAGCAGTTTCGTTTCAGGCATATTTCGCGGAACATAGTTGATCGAGACAAGAAGTATAATATATCAATGAAAACATATTTCAAAGACGAACATTTAAGTGCAAAAATCAGTCCCATCGGAGAAGGTGCGCACCCGCACGTGCCCAGAGAAGTTTATGACGTCGTCAGTAATTTTTGTCTTTTGTGCTTATTTATTTTTTAGCCCGTTTGGAGTCATTTTTTACCCTTTTTTTACGCGGTCAGAGATGTTCTTAAGGTTTTGGACCACTCCGGACACAGCCGTATGATCAGTTTTGCATGATTCAACTCCGAACACCTCGAATAGGCTCAATGGGAGCTATGGGAGAAGAAAAGGTTAAATAGGTCAGATGCAACAGAGTTTCGTTGTGACTGTTTTTTACTCACTAATGAAGATGAAGAAGATAAAGATGATGAAGATGAGGTGATTGCGGAGAAGGCGCAATTATGAAGATAGTGTTAAAGATGATGTTGATGATTGATGATGTTTATGTTAAAGAATGTTGAAGATACACACATAGTCACGGTAGAGGTGGAGCATGATGTGTGTAGATGAAAAAGAAGAAATTTAAGAAGAAGGGTGTTGATGAAATAGAAGAAAATAATGAGTAGAAGAGTGTTGATGCTTGAAGTAAGGTGGAGCTTTAAGAAGATGACAGAATTCGAGCTAAGGTGGAGATTGTTTGGAAAGTGTCTCAAATTCTATTGTAATTAGGTTTCCTATTTAGAGTTGTATTGGAAAATGAATTTCTTCTTAGAGAGTTTTATTCTCCAAGGAGTTGTAATCTTTATCCAGTAAGAAAATAAGTTTTCTTGTTCAACAAGTAATGTGGTTTAACTCTATAAATAAGGACCTAGGATTTGTGTTGAGACTTAGAAAAGAGATGTGAGGAAAAAAGGAGAGGAAGAGGGTGTGAGGGTGATGTGTGCACTGGGTGAGGGTGTTTTGTTGTTCACCTATATAATATATTCCTAATAAATATTCATTCTTTTCGTGGACGTAAGTCAAAGATGGGGCTGAATCACGTTAAATATTATTTGTTATCTATGTGAATTATGTGTGTGAGTAAAAACAACTATTGATGATCTTGAGAGGGTTAATTTCTAAGTGTGAGATGGAAATTAATTCCTAACAGGAAGCTGGTGAAATATGCGCAATCAATGCTATTAAAAAAGTTGAGCAAATGGAGCAAAACATGGAGAAGAAATTGAGTCAGATGATGATGAACTTCATGTCCCAATTCATGATCTCAAATAAGATGGAACATGTACAATGATATATGGGTGCGTTTGGAAACTAGTGTTTTTGTTTTCGTTTTTTATCTCTTGAAAACAAAAAAATTTCTTTTTCTTGTCCTAAGGGTAATCCGGAAACAAAAACACATTTGGTTGAAAATTTTGTCTAAAAAATTTTTGGGAACAAAAAAAAAAAAAAAATTTGGAGGTTAGGGTTTGGAGGTTGAAGATGAAGATTAGGGAATCTGCAACAATTTTTTTTTTTTTGCTGAGAACAAACAGTGCCGAAAATAAAAAAAAATAATTTTGGTGTTCTCAAATTTTGAACTAAGGATGAGAAAACGCTTTTTTTACTATTCACGAAAACAAAAACTATCAAAGGCTTCCAAATGCGTTTTTGTTCCCGTAAACAGTGAAAACATAAGAACAAAAACGGAAACACCCATATCCAAACACACCCATAATTGTTTTTTTTCCTTTTAAAGAGTCAATTATGCATGACATGCACAATTGCTGAAGCTCTGTTAATTGAGTTTAGATTGATTTGACCCATGCTACTCTTCGACCAGATTGAAATTAGTTGACCCATGGATATGCCAATTCCATATGATATATTTATAACATGTAGTCGCTAGTGGGACTGCTTTGCTAGATGAAACAACTAGCTATATTGCTTGAATTGTGTAGCTGGATGAGGAACACAAGACAACCCCTTACTTTTTTTAGTTCAATTGCCATGAATATCAAATTTTAGTTCTCAAATGTTATTTCCTTGTTGTTTCCTTACAGCAATATTTAGGTCCTATTTGGATTAATTTTTCAAATGTTATTATTGGTTTCCTAAAAGGAAAAACTATTTTGAACGGTGTTTGACAAAAAAATTAGAAGAGTTTTTGGGCCTTGGAAGAGTGTTTTAAATAAGCTAAGGGTATCAGTTTCTCAAAACAGCTTATGTTTCTCTTTTTCTTCTGCGGGAAGCCAGAAGTAAAAGATATGTCAAACAGGGCCTTAGTATGGAGTAAGACATTAACACCTAAATATTAAGGACTATTATATCTTATTAGGTACTAAATTTGATTTATCTTTCATTCATTATAGTTATATAATTAGAGTTTTTATCTATTTTTTGTTTTTTGACAATATGGGGGCAAGTGGCGCAAGGAAGAAAGATTGAATCACAACTTACTTCTTTATTACAAGAAAAATTACTTTCTATCACGGATATTTTATAACGAACTTTACAATGTAGTGGAAAGACCGTGGTAGGAAGTACCTTTTAACAATGTGCTTCAAAAGCTCATGGTGAAAAATGAATTTTTACCACAAAATTAATAAACCGCGGTAGAAAGTTGCTTTCTACCACGAACTTAACACTATAGTGGAAAGACCGTGGTAAAAATGTACTTTTCACCACGGGAATAAAGTCTGTGGTAAAAAAACTCATACTTTTTACCAAAGATATAAAGTCCGTGGTTAAAAACTCATACTTTCTATAACGGGCTTAAATTGACCGTGATAAAAATCTACTTTCCACCACGGGTTTAAAGCTCATGGTGAAAAATCCATACTTTCCACCACGTGCATAAGCCCGTGATGCAAAACTCATACTTGCCACCAAATACGTAAAATGCCTGTGGTATAAAGGGAGTTCATGAGCCCGTGATGGAAAATTCATACTTTACACCACGGGTTTAAATTGTCCGTGGTGTAAAAGGAGTTCTTACCATGGGCCGAAGTCACTATAAAGTGTTTGAGAGTCCACTTTCCATGTACAAAGTATTCTTAAAAAGACCAAATATATTAGAAAAGTATATGGTTAACATCATTTACATCATATGATGTTTATCCTTTTATTACTTTGACCCCTCAGGTTTGCATATCTTCATTTGCACCTCTACTTTATCTGACACAGCTGATTTACACCCCTGTCTGTCACATCAGACCTGACATCAGCAAAAAGATTTTTTATTAATTCCAATTCTACCCCTCATCTTGTTGTTTGGATACAAGGGTAGTGTTTGCTTATTTTAATTTATCAATTTCACCCTGCTATATACTTTATTTTATCAGTTTGACCCCTTGCAATAAATAACAATAATAATATATATTTTGATCTTAACTTTACTAATATATTTCTAATATTATTAAACACATTTTAGAAAAAAATATATATATTTTTTAAACTATATTTTGATATTTACTTTACTAATATATTTCAATTAATCCATTATGAGCTAAAAATTAAATCTATTATCACCGTTATCAAACTCTAATCCAATACTTTTTAGAAGGGGTGTGAAACAAAATATATAGCTCTTTGTTTTGATTGTTATTTTGGCATCATTTTTTTCTGATTTGGCACCAATTTGCTACTTTTATAAAAATCAGGAACATGACTTTTTTGTTTCCACTCACCAGACTTGTAAATTCTTCAAAAAATAAAAACCATTCATAATCTAAAAAATCCCAATAGTATTATCCTTCAACCAAACCACCTTGACTTTTTACATTTGTAATTACCATTTACAAACCCAATATTTAAATTCCTACCATTTTTTAGCTTATAAAGTGGTTTGCTCTTTTCTCGCAAAACACACAAAGACGAAGCTTCAACTCTGTGTTTCTCTGATCCTTCATTAACCACCGTTGGATCTATTTACCTCTTAGTTTTCCCAGATCTGAAACCACCAACCCCACGCGATTCTCCCGCCGCCGTCGTGGAAGATCCTGTTCCGGGCCGGCGGTGATCCAGACTCATAGTCGTCGCCTCGACGTCGTTGAGGAGGACGTTGCGAGTTCCATCTGCTGATGGGTGAGACAGTTGAATTAGGGTTAGGGTTTGAAAGAGACAGAAAGAGGTTTCGAAGAGAGAGGTGTTCGTTGAAGAGAGAGAGTGTATACAGAGACGGCAAAATACAATTAGAAACCCTAAAATGGTTAAGGGTCTGGAAATACTATTTTTTGTATTTGTTTTCTGTCTTCATATATAAAAACTGTTTTTGTATTTGTCTTTGTTTTTTTTCAGCAAAAAACTAAAAACAAAAAAACGTTTGGATGAAAATTTGTATTGAAAAATAAAATGGTATTGGTAGGCGGCGGTGGTGGCCGACGGTGACCGCCGGCGGCGGCGGCGGCGGTGGTGGTGGGTGACTGGCGGCGGCAGCGGCTGCGAATGGTGGCGGGGGGTGGTGGTGGTTGGTGGCGGCGGCGGTGGCGAAGGTTGTATCCTAAACAGTGAAAAAACTCAAAAAACAACTAAAAGTTGTATTGGGTGTTTTCACTACTTTTACACACTATTCACAGAAAGCAGTTTTCTTGGGAAAAAAAAAGTGAACAGTAAACGCGTTTGCCAAACGTGTGTTTTTTTTTTTAAATGGGTGAACAGTAAAAAAACAAAAAATGTTTTCTCCGTATCCAAACGGACCCTAAGTGTAGGGTTTTATATCTACCTCAACAAGAGAGTGGGTTTAATATTCAAGGGTAATTTGGATATTTCACTGAGTTTTGATTAAAGTCAAATGAAAACTAATGAGAGGGGTGCAAATAAAGATATGCAAATTTCAGATGTGTAAATGAACTTAACCCAAAAGTATAAGAACTCTTTTAATTAATATTAATGCAATAGTTTTATTGGGAAGGATAAATCTATTTGTAGACAAGCCTGAAATTATTTTTAACTAATTAAGAGATAAGAATCATGCAATTCAATATAAAATAATTTTTAATGTCATGTCTTTCATAATTAGCTTTACTACTTTAACGGTAGTATTATATGATGTATGTATATATATAGAAGGGCATTTTCTAAAATATATATGCAATAACTTCAATTGATAGAGATTATAGTTCATGGTATATGTGTTTTGGGAAATAATATATATAATAATATTTTAAATTTATTTTTGACTCAAAATAAAATTATATATTTATCTATTATTCTAATTTAATTTTATTGTTATACAAAAATTATATGTAATAAAAGCATAATATTACATATATATATATATATATATATATATATATATATATTTTTTTTATTTAGGGGATATGGTTTCGTGTATACAATCCACTTGTAGTTCTAATCAAGAGATTAGATAGGAGTAGGCATGGTAACAATTTTAGTTTTTAGAGAGAATGACAACCGCGTGTCATGATATGCATTACCTTGCTTGTTTTGATTTTCTTATTTTTATTTTATTGTTTTATTCCTAACCACTTTATTTGAACAAGTAAGAGTTTAGTTTACTTTATGTTTTCACTCATAGAAGTTGTTGATGAATATATGCACATGCACAATAATAATAATGCATATGCTTAAATTTTATATCAGGGTCCTATATTGAGTTAGTTCACTAAGGCTCTATTTGATAACACTTATTTATCATTTAAATATAAATAAATTCAATATTTATTCAATTAAGTACGTTTGATAAAAAAATTTAAACATCAATGCAAACATTAAATCGCTCTTAAAATGAGATAAAATTTTAAGTGACAGGGTCACCACTTAACACTAATGTCTGAAGACTGAAAATTTACAAAAATATCAGAAAATATATTTTTTTCAAAGCACCACTTAAAACCTTCAGTACTTGAAATTCAGATCTTAAAATTTTCAATACTAAATTTTTCAGTTTTATTAATTAGCACCTAAGGCATTGTATAGACGTTGTTCTATAAAATGTGTCATTTTTCATAAAAAAAATTATAGCTAACTTATTAATCCTATATAAAATTAAAAATAATTGAGTATTTATAATAATTTGTTTCTTGTACTTGATTTACTTAAATTCATGAACAACGATTAATTGGAATTATAATTCTAGGAATATAATAAGCAATATATCCTAATAGTAATAAATAATTTATTTAAGTAGTAAATAGTTACCTAATTCTTTTTTGGAAACTATACTAGAAATAATTTATGCTGAAAAACTATAAATATTATTTTATTTCTTTGTATGTTTTTGTTTTCAATTAATTTTATATTTTTTTCAAAAAATATTAAAAGTATAAATATATTTTAATTTATTTGATTAAAGAAAATTAATAAAACAAATTTATATATTTTAGAACATTAAGTAATTTCTGTATTTGATGTATTTTTATAGAATATATAATTAATTATTTATTTCTTTTTAAAGTTTGTATATTTGTATATTACATATATTTGTGTATTTATGTACAAGTCCTATAATTATACAATTGAAAAGCGTAATCTGAGAAATAAATCAGGGAACCATCCGATCTGCAGTTTTGGAAAAAATCCCCTCTATTGCCTCTCATTTTGTTCTCTCACTAAAAACCCTTCCTCGCCTCTCTCTCCCTCCCACCTCTAGTAGCTGAGCGAATACCCTGCCATTGTTCGAGTCTTCATCTACAGGTCAGTTCTCTCTCTCGATTTATGTCGATGATTTAATTGGTTACATTCAAAGTCATTGTTTATATAACCGTATATATATGTGTAGATATGTATAAGTATGCATAAATCTTTTGCTTGGATCAGATTTGTGTTGGTGTAGTATCTCTTTTGTATGGTGACATCTCAGTTAGCATTTTGATAACCTATACTATTGAAAAGGCTTATTAGATGAGATGTAGTGTAATATGGATTAGAAAACTATGATGCAATTGACCTGTTTGATTAAATTCCTCATAATAAAACTTAACTCTCCACATAGAGATTTGAATTATATTTGATTTTACTTGTGTGCGTAAATTCAATCAATCCACCCTTGTATGCACTATATATTTCATGTTGATATTTTATGATTTAGATCATAATATCTGTAACTTAATACAAGTATAATAACTCCTATGATCATCTTTTTCTTAGAGGTGAGTTTTTCTCAGTGTGTAGTCTTGGGTAGATGAGGTTTGTGGTTGGCCATTTTACTATTGAAGAATTTTATTAAATTTGTGTTTAGTTCTTTTTGTTGTTCAAGGTTTCCAGGAATACTGAAATGGGCATAACCAAAGGATGTGGTTATGTTACAATGAGCTCAATGGAGGAAGCAAATGTTGAAAATAATGGTAAACTTGATTCATGAAGAATCAAATGTGAAACAAGGAAACCCAGTAGTCATCTAGAAGCTGTCATTGAAGACTAACTAGAGGCTGCTAGAAAGATTCAAGAATGGTGGATGAAGAAAGTTGTCAAATGTTCACACATATAGGTTGAACATTCAAAGTTTCTTTATTATTCTTTGTATGCCTATAAATAGAGATGTGTTGTATAGTTGTAGACTCAGAAGCTGGAAGCTAGGAAAAAAATTAGAGTGTGAGATTGAGAGAGAAAGTGTGTATTGTTTTTGTGAAAGTTTGTTTGAAATAAAAGAGTATTTATTTCATTATTTGAGTGTGTTGATCCTGGGTATTAGAATCACCGTAAGTGATTTTTCAACATGGTATCAGAGCTAGAGTGAAGCTTGAGCAAACCCCAAAAGAATTTTCCAAAAACAGAGTCGAATCTTTTGAAGCATATTCGTGACACACTAGTGCTCAAACCAACAGTTTGAACATAGATCCAGCTTCTCCGTTCCTCCAGGAACGTAACCGTGAAAAGAAAAAAAGCCAAACTCCTCCAGACGCGCCCTCACGCGCCTCCACAAGATCGACGAGTGACGCCCATGCACCAAGTCATCTTGAACCTCTAGACGCGTGTACAACCCACGCGCCTGCCATGTCAGCAGTGATGTCATCCCTTGCCATGTCACCCTGCCACATCATCCACCACATCAGCATAGTGCCTCGTCATCACAAATTTTCTGAAAAATATGAGTTTGCTCTCGTTGGTATTTTATCCGTTCTGGGCTCATTTTAACTCTGATTTGAGAAAATGAAGAGTCATTTTTTACTAAACGGAACGCTCCGGACGCAACCGTGCAGTCGGTTTAACCAAATTCAACACTGATCTTTAGAACTAAGCACCTCAAGTGTTTAGACAAGTCAGATGGCATCCTCTAGCAATTTTTTCCAGCCCCAGCTTCCGCGACTGAACAAAGATAATTACGATAAGTGGTGTATCCTGATAAGAGTCCTTTTAGCCTCACAATATTTGTGAGATATGATTGATACCGGGTATGACGAACCAGAAGAAGTAGATAATCTAAGACAGGCCCAACAGGTAGAGCTTAAAGAAGAAAGAAGAAATGACAAGAAGGCGTTATATCTGTTTTAACAGAGTGTAGATAAAACAAGTTTTGAGAAGATCGCCACCATCAACACCGCCAAGCAAGCATGGGAAATTCTTCGTAAAGCAAATCGAGGAATTGAAAAGACGATAAAATTAGACTTTAAGGTTTAAGGGGGGAATTTGAATTGCTTCAGATGAAGGAAAGTGAGTCAATTTCTGAGTACTTTACCAGAATATTGACTATTGTGAATCAGATCAGAGGATGTGGAGAAAAGATCGAAGATGTACGTGTGCTCTAAAAGATAATGAGATCGCTCAATTCAAAATTTGAGTGCATGGTTGTAGCCCTTGAAGAATCGAAGAATCTGGATGTCATGACAGTTGGCGAGTTACAAGTCACGCTAGAAATTCATGAACAACGAATCAACAAGAAGAATACCTCAAGCACCCCACAGGAAGAGCAAGTCATGCAGTCAAAGTTCTCAGTAAGAGAAGAGAGATAGGGAAGTTTACAAAGAGGTCGAGGTAGAGGTCGTGACTATCAAGGAAGAGAAGATGAATTCAGAGGTGAAGATAGGAGAAGAAAAGTGAAGTATTATAACTGCAACAGGTACGACCACTATGCTCGTGAATACAGAAGAGAGCTAGCAGATGAAGATGAAAAGGACGAACAAGTGTACTTTGTAAAGAAAGACACAAATGAGCTAAACGGAATGGTATTGATGGCACAATATGGGAATCCTGTTAGCTGGATATTTGAAGAAGAAACAGAGCCCAAGGAGCTCGTGATTGAAGAAGAAGAAGAAAATAAAACAGAAGAAGTGTCACCAACAGTGCCACGAGATGAGGTTGAAGCAGTGCCACCAACAGTGACACAAATTGCTCCCATACCTGACAGAAAAAAGTCAGAAGTGGATCCGGGTAAAAGATACTGGACCAGAAAGAAGACAGATATGGATTCGGGTGAAAGAGACTGGACTAGGAAGAAGTCAGAACAATATCTGGTTAGCTTCATCAAAGCCATTCAAAAGAAGAAATGGAAGATAGCTATGGATGAAGAGATGTCCACCATAGAGAGGAGCAGTGTAGTCCACCAGAAGGCCATAAGTCAACTGGGTTGAAATGCGTCCATAAGACGAGAAGTGAAAAAGGCGAAGTTCAAAGATATAAAGCTTGCCTGATTATGAAAGGCTACAAAAGAAAAAAAGTGAAACCAGACGAGTTTAATAGTCTGAAGAAGTTTAGAAGAGTGAAGCCAGACAATTTTAATAGTTTGAGGAAGAAATGTAATGCCTCAGTAATGGTTCCAGGGAAAGGATGTGCATAGAAGAATATGGTATCTTTTCAAAGTTCAGGCAGGTCGACTCGATTCAGTTCGAGGTGTTTATCGCTAGTCGTGGACTTGACTAAGAAGAAGAAACTAAACCATCTCTGTGCAAAATTGGACGAGAGAGGCAGAGCTAGGAGCAAGATGAAACAGAAAGTTCAAGACAGGTTCATAAGACTGAAGAAGAAGCAAGGATTGCAGAAGATTCCTAAAGCAAGTTTAAGGGGGGATGTTGAAAATAATGGTAAACTTGATTCATGAAGAATCAAATGTGAAATAAGGAAACCCAATAGTCATCTAGAAACAACCATTGAAGACTAATTAGAGGCTGCTATGTAGATTCAAGAATGGTGGCTGAAGAAAGTTTTCAAATGTTCACACATATAGGTTGAACATTCAAAGCTTCTTTATTATTCTTTGTATGCCTATAAATAGAGATGTGTTGTGTAGTTGTAAACTTAGAACCTAGAATCTAGGAAAAGAATTAGAGTGTGAGATTGAGAGAGAAAGTGTGTATTGTTTTTGTGAAAGTTTGTTTGAAATAAAAGAGTATTTATTTCATTATTTGAGTGTGTTGATCCTGGGTATTAGAATCGCCATAAGTGATTTTTCAACAGCAAAAGCTACAATTGTTGCTTTAGATGGCTCAGTAAGTCTCAATTCTTGCTGCACTTTATGATAGATACCAGCTTACATGTGTATATAGATTTTGTATTTTGGCCGAAATTGTATCCTATTGTTAAGGATGTAAGTGGGCGTGAAATAAGGGTTAGGTTTTCAGTTGATGTGAATAATATTAATAGGAAGCTTGAGGCACTGAATTCAATACCCAAGAAGGATTTGATATTTGAAAGTCCTTTTAAAATTTATGTTGGCAACCTTACCTGGTCTGTCAAACCTAAAGATTTGAGAAAACACCTTAGCCAATTTGGGACAGTTGTTAGTGTAAGGGTGTTGTATAATCGTAAACGGCGGAGGATCCGCATCTTAATGTTTCTTTCCTTTTCTATGGAGGCTGAATCTAAAGATCCAAAGTCATTGAATGGAACAGTTGAGTCCACATAGCACTTTCATATTCGTTTTCCTTTTCAAACTTTGATTTTTCTTTAATAGGTTTGCTTCATTAAAGTTCCTCTTTGAAATTTAATATTAAAAATGAGCAAAAAAAGATGATTCATTTGTTTAGAAGTACTTAGTTTATAGGATCATTGTGTTTTTGCCTTATGAGATCTGGGGTGACCTTGGTGATCTTCACTTTTGTTGATTGAGATCTCATAGAAAAATTGGAGGTAACAATTGTCCTTTTATTTGCTGTTTGGTGGACTTGTTTTTACTCAATAGCTTTTGCTTCAACTGTTCACTAGAATAGCTTGTGTGAATGACCAGACATCATATCCTCCATTGTTGCTTTGTTTTCACTTTAATCATGCTTTACTTGTTTTTGTAAATGTTTTCACTTGATTATTATCGAATGATAAATTTTGCTTCTTAATTCAAAATATCTTAATGGGACAGGATCAGTTGTTGTTGAGGGTGAAGTTGATTCAAATGATCTCATAGGTTATGCTCTTCTTGGAAAGTGTATATCATTGAAGTTAGAGATCCTGATGTGCCTTTGTACAAGCCTCAGTCTACATTTTTTTATTTAAATGATGCTCATGGCTATAGTATTGCTTGGCCTATCAAATTCATTAAAATTTGTAAGTAAATCAAGTATTCTTATGCTTAAATTATAGGTCTCAACGTACAGTTATTTTACATTAATATCATCTTTTCTGTCACGCCCCGTTATTCCTGATACCCCAATCCGGAGAATCAGCGAATCCCGAGGTATGACGTCACCGAAAACAACAACTAAGATTAACAATAACATAGAAATACATGGAATATGAATTAAAATGAAGTATTCCATGTCACCTGAGTGATAGAAACTCTGTAAAGAAATTCTAACGAAAATCTGGCAAAGTTCCATTTGTAAATGGAACATCCGGACAACCCAAAAACAGCACAACATAATATCCTGCCCATAACAACAGAAATAGAATCAATGGCGCACAACCCAACATTCCAGAAACCTACTAGGGCCGAGGTAGTGGAAAGAAAACCACCCCTACCTCTACACAACCCTTTCTAAAACCAACTGAGCCACCAAGCTCGAATAAGAATACAGAAAATCATACGGTAGTGCTGAAATGATACAAAGGCACCCCCAAAATAATAAATACACATACTAAAGATACAACACAAGGGAATCTGCCAACAGCCTAGCTCCCAAGAGAATAAAAGAATACACAAGTATGACTACGGAAGGAGAAACAAAACTACCGTCTCAAATCACCCATATCGTCGCCGTCAAGCATGCCGTGTTGCATCCACCTGCAAACCTGCAACCTGTTGTGGGGGTGAGCAAAACCACGCGCTCACCATAATATCAAAACATCACACTCATAGTCGTCTAGAAAACGCTAACCATCCCGTGTGCATGCATGCATCTACCCTAGGCCAATCAACCATCTCACATGGCACCCCGCTAATCCGAGACCCCATCAATAACCTTATCACTAACCTCAAGTACACTACGGATATCATAAGAACTACAGATCAATGAAAATATAAACAACACATGTATACGTATATATATATATAACGTCCTGTAAATAACTAAGTCTGTCACCTAGGCCTATAGACAACCAATCTGAACTCCACTCTCATCTAGAGATACAACAAGGACTAACTATCTACCATACCGTGCACCTAGCATACTGCTCAAGATTCCTAGGAGGTAAATAGATCACGCACTAGGACTACCAAAGGTGAATCATCATTACCATACCCACAACTCGATCATCGCTCATAACTACCATCGCTATCAAATCATTCCTAGAGAGAAAGTCGCTCTCATATTTTCTATCTTTAATTCAATTATTCTACTTACAATGACCAGTGAACCAACCAGTTCACTCGAAGAAACATAAAAAGGGAAGGTACTATCTCCACACCGGATTCGGTAACCAACCGAACTATCTCTAACTCACACTGCCTATCTAGGCACTGGAAAGGGTTATTAGACTCATTTAGTCCCAAACAGATGCCGTGGTCCTCGGGTTTTTAAAGAAAAACGTTGAACCCCAAAGGATTCAACCGATTTTTAAGAAAAAGTTAGGACCCGGTCAAATCTTATTTGGTTCCATCGTCTCCGAACCCAACCGAAACAACAGGAATCACACTAGGTGTACGTAACTCAACATCACAAGTTCGAGCTCAAACCCAAGGAAGAACTACTAGAGTTCAAATTGATAACCATTTTAAAATCACTTTTAAACCTCTTTCAAATCTGGTCCTAAGACCTTTAACATTTATTTAAAATTTTATAAAAATAATCCCGTAAGAGTGCCAAAACATGACCGGCATAAGAAGGAATCCTAGACAACAAGCTAGGAGGAACCTGGATTTATTGACCTCTAACGATGCCGAGATCTCGGAAATAACATTGAGATCCTTAGAACAGGGCAACCCGTGCCCTAATTCATCGATTTTACAAAACAATTTCAAATGATATTTTCTGAAATTTCTTTCAAAAGTGAATTTGCATTCGGTACTCCTGGTCCCTAGAATTTAAACATATTTTACAAAAAAAGTTTTTGATTTCTGACTTTCATAAATAGTTAATGGGCACCAGGGTAATTAAAGAACACGATTTATAAAAATTCAAAAGCTTTAAGTTTTCAAAACTTTTAGGAAACCCTGGTTTGATCCCAAAGATCCAAACTATGACCCAGATTTCAAGGTACCAGAATAACCACGATTTTTATACTCAAAACTATTCCCACAAATGGGAGGAAAGAATAACAAGCTCACAAATATCAGTAGTCGAAAGAGAGAGACGACAGGATTTATGAGCCTAGACCAACCTTTGAATTTCTAAACTCCTCACACCACCGAAGTGGTCTAATAATCAACCCGTGGTAGTACCACTCACCAACCACGAAGGCCTATATGGCCGAACATTACAAACTCAACTAAATCCCTGTAAAGCGTAAATTAACGCAACTAGACACCCAACTCGGGGGAGGGGCAGTTAATTACCAAAACCTGTTTTCATTTATATCCACACTCAACTCAATGAAGTCTAGAGCCAAACTTAAGGGGAACAGTTTCACCTCAAAGCCTAATTCCCCTTATGTTCACGTAACCACCAAAAACACATGTCAATCGTGACTCCACTAATCCAGGTTTTAACATTGTTACATTTCCTTTCTTTTAAATTTTAAAATCTTTAACTTTTATTCAGATTGAGTTAATTTCCACCATTTTTAATGAATTTACAAATACCATCCCGTTCACAGCCACTCAGCCGTAGCTCCCAAGGAAAACATAAATCTTATTACAATACAGATACCATCAGCTCAATAACAGCAAATATCAACAGTATGAAAGATCCATAAATGATCATATAAATGAATGAATGCTCAATGTGAATGGTATGCAATGACAAGGGATACCCGGGTATAATGTCGCCAAAGTAACACAACCACGAGAATTATATCGACTTGTGAAAAACATACCGTGTTCGGATCAAATCCTCCCACGCCTCCCTGATTCTCAGATTACTAGTCCGCCGGTAGCGAGAGACACCGCCTGGCCAGTTGTTGCGACTACCCGAAAGACTCACTTACACCAATGGTATACGAATGAGACATGAAACCACACTTAATGCAATATCAATGCTCATGGTGTATGAAATATGTATATCATGCCTCAACACTGAATCAATAATCGAAATATAACATCATCAATTGACAAATATATGTCTCACAATCCGTTTTTATACAACCAATCCACAATATATAATCATTTTCATTTTCTAAAAGCATGCTTTATAATTCAATTATAGCAGCAAATCACGTCAATTTATCTCAAGATCATCCGGGTTCTCAATTTTCCGATACTAATAAATTCTTATAAGCTCGCATGCTTTTAATTTAATTTTCGGCAATTGTTTTTAAATTAGTCCACCTCATGGATAATTTAATTCGCAATATAACTTCATTATATTTTTCAAGAAAAATAAACTAAAAAGATAACTAAAATCGTGTCTAAGTTTTAACATCCCTCGTTCTCGTGAATCCCCTAACTTATTTTTAATTTTAATAAAATATAAATAATAGGGGAAAAATCAATTAACCGGACCTACGTCCACATACACCTTCTAATTTAATTTCTCTGAAGTATTTCTATTTCCGACACATCTAATCCAACTATGGTTATTTTATAAATCTTATAAAATTCCTAGATTTCTGTCTATCACTAGGAATTTAATTAAACGTTTCTATTTACCCATAAACATGCAACGAAGATGTATTAACGTTTTCTATGCACTATTAGTGAGTTTCAAATATGTATATATATAAGAATATATATTTAAATTCCCACCTATTTTATTTTCTTACAAATAGTCCCGAACTGTCCCGCCATAAACAGTGTCGACGCTTGAATATAGAGCCCGGCGACCAAAGTCATCCAAAAATTATTTTGAATATACCGAAACGTCCGTCTCGACGACCTATATAATATATACGAAGCCCATTAGCAATTGGTTAATAATTTTGAATAAATCTAATATAACCCAAATGAAAATTCGAACCTATAAATCAAATTTTCGTACAAACCGCTCAACGTAAAAATACAAAGTTTTAGTATGTCGTACCTAGCGTCGATACGAAGCTTTCCTCAAAATTTCACGCCAAACGAATCTCGAATCGGCACCGAGTCGACCCAACTCGGGACTGGCGCACCATCACAGGCGCGAACTGCGCCGCCATCACCACCACGTCGCCGCGTAACCACCACCATCAAGATCAGCCATGGCCGCCTCTGAACTCCGGCGAACTCCAGCTCCATATTGCGTATCTGACGCAACCCTAACTCTCTCACTCTGTGTCGCCAACTATAGCTCCGACGTGAGCCACCACTAGAACCCACCGTCATCGCCAAGCCCGACGACCACAACCACCAGTCGCGATTCTCTTTCTCTCTCGTGTTGCGCGACCCATGTCTCTTCCTTCCTTTCTCTCTCTCGTTGAACTAGTGCAGACGAAGAAGCAATCGCAGATTAGAGGTGAAGGAAATAGGAGACGGCTGCTTGTGTGTGTCGCGTGGGTCGTGAAGGAGAAGAGAGGTTGGTTCTCTCACAACCCCAACCATAAACACATTATCCATTATCGCATATACATATATATAATATCCATTAATATATATATAAATACCAATAATTATTATTACACATTTTTAATTATGTAATAATAATAACCCAAAATTTATTACCCACTTTAAAATAATCAATTATAAAATATTACGAGAAAATTCCCGGCCTGATGGCCCGTTACACTGTCAACCGAATACCCACCGCGAAGGAACGGTCTAAAATCATCTGTATCGAGTGCGGAACGAAAAAGATAACCATTTAACCTCAATTTATTAATAAATAATAATATATGGAATATTATCAAAAAAATCCCTAAACGATGACACGTGTACCCAGAAAATCTACGGGTTGCCCGGTAAATAATACCAGCGAGGATAAATAATTTGAGGTACAAAATCTAACTACCTGAACATCGGGTACGTACAAGACTCATCGAATAACTACAAATAACTCGGGCACGAAAAGAATCCAAAACAATAATCAAGTACAACCACATCAACACATAGGAGCACTTAAAAACAAAAACAAAAATAAGCACACCAAGCAAACAAAACATGTACATACAAACACAAAGTACGTCAGTCAGACATGGCACGTTCTAAACCAAATACGAAACAAAATTACAACTTCTTACATCACCTAGCACATCCTAAGCTTGACAAGATGCTAAGTGATAACGTCCCAACTATATCGCGTAAATACAAACTCAGAAAATGAGAAAGGAGAATACAAATACTCCTAAGAACGTCAGCTAAACAATGCACGTCAATCAAATGAAACACATATTAATCTCATTACAAGGGAAAAACAAAACGTCAAACCCCTAATGCACTAAATGCCGAACTCGCACAGCTGAGTCGAAACCTTTAACGTCAGTCAACAAAATGTACCGCCACCCAGTCGAAGCACTAAAAGTCGAGCGTCTAAACGAATCCACTTAGTCAACAATAAGAATTCACGTCAACGTTTCACTAAGCCCGAAACACTATCGTCACGTCAAGTCAAGTCGCGTAATCACCAACGACAGTCCCCGAAGTCCTCAAGGAGACAATCGTCTAACCGCCCAGTCAGCTCCAAACGTTAAACGCGAAAAATTTACACGTGAAACACCAAGAATAACTATGACGTCATGAACAAGTGACATCACAACCGAAAATAAATCGGAAATAATTCCAGAAAATTGGGAAGATAAAACGGGGTGTTACATTTTCATTTTATATTCAATTACAATTGAGATATTATATTTTGCATTACTCTTACTTCATTTTTTATATCTTTGTAGGATTTGGTTATTTATTGGTGATTATCTTCGATTTGTTGTTGTAAAGCTGTCTCATGAGGAATTAATTACAAGTGCGGTACCAAAATAGACGAAGAAGAATATTAAGATTTGAAGTAATTTAATAGGATGTTTAAGGCGGTTTATGCATCAATTGTTTCTTTTTGTCCTTGTACGGCTTGTTTTATGGTACATTTGTTACGACTTATTAAATTGCTATAAATTTCTGAAATTAATATATTTTGATGTTTTTTAGTAATTGTCTATAGTTCAGTTGCATTTTTGTGTAAACTTTTATGGATGGTTTGTTTGAACTTTTAGGTTTTATTACTAATTATATTATAATGGCTAGGGAATATATTAAAAACAATAAGATATATATTATATACATATGCGCGCACAAGCATTTTACCACGGGCTGAATCCTTAGAAGAAAATCATATTTCGAAGGCATTCTACTACATGCACAAAATGTAGTAGAATTATATGGCATTATACAATGAAAAAAGATCATGGTGGAATGTCATACATTCTACCACAAATTTTTCCCGTGGTAAATTGTCATATAAATCTATCACTTTTTTTGGGCGTGGTGAAAACTAATGCATTCTACAACAAGTTTTTCCCGTGGTAGAACATAATATAATGCTACCACTTTTTTTTGCATGTGGTAGAATGTCAAATATTTTACCACGGAAGTAAACCGTAGTGAAATGTCAAAATAAAATATCATGGACGAGAACCGTGGTGGTATGTTAAACATTCCATCACGGTTTTTGTTTGTGATAAAAGAAATATTAGTTTCCACCATGGTTATATGACTGTGGTGAAATGTGGTTGAGAAACAATCACATGAGCTTATATAATGGATAAAAATCCTAATAGAATTCGATTTTGCCCATGGTAAAAAGTAATTTTTCTTGTGGTTTGGGACGCTGAATATCATGCTCTTACTCGAGAGAGCAGTACCGCTAGCAACTACAACTACAATCTACACAAAATTTAGAACTTCAATAAAGTAGGATGATAGAGTTCAGAATTTGTAAAAGTGGTGGAGAATTGTACAACTTTTACGTGATTTTTTTTATATGGATAATTTCATTTTCGTATTGGTTTAGATTGTTAGATGTTTGGATTTGTAATTCAAGGATATTTCCAAAATATAATAACCTTTCAGGGAATTATGAAATAAATGTATATATCAATTGTGATAGAAAATAACATTATTACATTAATTGTAATGGAATTTGCAGTCACAAATGTATGTCTCAATTGTGATGATAAAATAGTAATGTCACAAATAACAGTCAATTAGTGGCGGATTAATTAGTATCACAAATAATAGATAATTAGTAACGGATTAATTAGTGTCACAAATAATAAACTATTAGTGGCGGAAAATTATTGTCACAAATAAAAGTATTTGCAATGCGTAATAGTGTCACAGATGATGGAATAAAAAAATGTCACTAAATTTTTCTTTTTGTTACATTATTATTCTGTCATAATTAATAGCCATTAGTGATGATACAAATGGACTGTCACATTGGAGAATTCGCAACGCATTCTACTGTAAGAGCATCGTGACGAAATATTTTTGTTACTAAAAATTTTTAGTGACAAAATATTGAATATTAGTAATGTTTTCCGTCACAAATGATCACATTTGTTGTACCGGACAAACAAATTTACTTTTTTTTTTTTTTGAAAACTGTACAAAATAGGAAAAGCCGGCATATAGCCCTTCGGGTCTTACAAAGGGACACACACATTTAGTCCTAACTAGAGCCACCAAACACTAAAAGACAAAATTCGATCCAAACAAGGGTTGCCATTCTCTTGTTCATCATTCCCATGAAGTTGGTCGGTGAGAAATAGAGAAAATGTGTAATGCAGTGAGATTGGAAAATAAATATTAAAAGAGACGTAGTCTTAGGGTCTGTTTGGATACGGAAAAATAATTTTTGATTTTTTTACTGTTCACCCAGTTAAAAAAAAAAAACACGTTTGACAAATACATTTACTGTTCACTTTTTTTTTTCCAAGAAAACTGTTTTATGTTAATAGTGTGTAAAAGTGGTGAAAACACCAAATACAACTTTTAGTTATTTTTTGAGTTTTTTCACTGTTTAGGGTACCACTTCCGCCACCGCCCCCACCGCCGCCGCCACCAACCACCACCACCCCCGCCACCGGTCGCCGCCGCCGACCCCACCACCTCCAGTTGCCGCCGCCGGGCCCCACCGCCACCGCCGCCGCCAATCACCCACCACCACCGCCGGTCACCGCCGCCCACCAATACCATTTTATTTTTCAATACAAATTTTCATCCAAACGTTTTTTTTATTTTTAGTTTTTTGCTGAAAAAAACAAAGACAAATACAATAACAGTTTTTATATTTGAAAACATAAAACAAATAGAAAAAATAGGCTTTCTAAACGCACCCTTAGGTTTCATGACAGTTGTCTTAATATTATTATAGAATTAGGAATTAATCATAGATTCAAATACACACGTGCAACAAATGGTGCATTAGTCATTTATTATTTCTAGTAAAATGCACGTGCATTGTACGTGATAAAAATTCATGATATAATTATTTTTTAGTATTCATAAATAACAATAATTTTATAATTTAAATCTTAAAAAAATTGATATTAAATAAGGAGCTAATTTAGTAAGGATACATAAAAATAATATAATTCTACAATATAAATAATTATTTCTATAAAATTAAAATAAAAATATATATAAAAATGAAAATTAAACCAATTATTTATATATGTATGCATAGATTTCTTAGAATAAATGGAACTTTTTATATTTTGTCAGGCCAAAATGAACAGAAAAAGGAAAAATATTAGTTGCTTAAAATTGGAAACTTATCATAATAGAAACAAAACCCTAAATAGTATTTTTGAAACAAACGAAAAATAAAAAATACAAAAGAATATAAATTCTATTATTAATTCAGTTCCTCAAACTCAAATTATAAATAAATAATAATAAAATTAAAGTATTAAAAATTATAAAATTTAATTTTTTAAAAAAATTACAACTAATATAATTTAAAAAATAAAAATAGATAATAAATTTAGAAATTATAATAGAATCATCTTATAGAAATAGTGATGTATTTGTGAAAATATATATAAAAAATTAAGTAAAAAAAAGTATAGAAATTATGGTATATATAGTGAAATTAAGAAAAGAATCGAATAATATACAAAAGGTTGAAAATTATGAATGATAAGAGTAAATAAATATGAATAAATTAAAGTATTCATTAAAGAGCAAAATAAAGTGAATAAATAATAAAAATAAAAGGAAATAAAAAACAAATTAAAAATATATATAAAGTTTAATAATATAACATATAGGTTATTGAAGAATCTAAACCTATATACTATGTTAAAAGAACTATATAAAAAACAAATTAAAAAAAGAGAATTAGAGAAGATAATTGAGTAAATTTTTTCTTATATATATGGATAATGAAAGCATCAAAATTAATTAAAAGATAATTTTAAATTAATTTCATAGAACTAATCACCAAAGGGTCCACCTCTCAGATTTTACACTTAATGATACAAAGGTACTTTACATATTTTATTTTTTCTAAAATGCAAGATTAGTCAAAGAGAGGGACATACTCAATTCTTTCTTCTTCTTTCAAAAAGCTAATTTTCTCCTGGGTACCTGCTGAATCTATTATACTAAGTTCTTAGTCGAATGCGTGATTGCGGCACACCATAGCTCATCCCATTCTTCAACATCAGAAAAGAATAGGTATAAGACAGTAAGAAGAAAAACAAAAAACAAAAAAGTATAGGTTCATAATTGGATAGAATAAATTTATTTTACGAGATTGAATGAGAATGATTGGAAGAGCAAAAGAGAGAAGACAAATAAAATAATTTTTAATACGTAATTTCATCGATCATAGATGAACAATGTCTCTCCAAACCTGCTTAACGATTTGTATTTCCTTACCTCAATCTCATAAATCAGAGATAAAAACTCTTGGTGGCCTTCCACATCATTGGAACATGTCTGGCTTCCGTATGAAATCAAATTTGAGTATATATAGGATACATAAATTTCTCGTTAATTAGTAAATGATTGAAGTTTAGTTAATATAGAAGTTTATTGTTTAATGAACAGAAGGATACATGTTGATTAGTAAAAAGTGATTTATATCTAAATAATTTACTGTTGATAAAACCACGTACCCCGCATAAGTGACATTAGTTAGATCACAGATTTTATGCGCAGTAAAAAGAATGTTATTAATACTATTATGACAATGAATTTAGTTAAAATAGAGATAATTTGGAATCCTAAACTTTTCCTATTGTTTGGTTTTGCTAGAGTTAGAATATAACACAAAAACAAAATTAATCCTACTAAAATTAAGATCGAGTAATAGGGACCCAATTTATTAAAATTAAGTTTATGCAGAGATAGTATTTAAATATAATTAACATTTAAAATTAATAAATAGGGGTATAAATATTTTGTTATTTTAAAATTATATTTTCCTAAGATAACTACAAAATTGCTTAGTTATCTATACTACTGTTAATATATTCTTATTGATAATGTTAAGAGTTCTATATTGATCACAAAATTATAAGTTATATATTGATCACAACCCTATTTTTTATTTTTAAATTATATTTTAATTCTAAACATAATTATATTAAATTATATCTATAACACTCCTACAACTTTCTACTATTATCTTATATATATTTCCATATTTAATTTAAATATAATTAAAATTTAAAATTAATAAATAGGGGTATAAATATTTTTTATTTTAAAAATATATTTTCCTAAGATAACTACACAATTTCTTAATTGTCTATACTACTGTTAATATATTCTTATTGATAATGTTAAGAGTTCTATATTGATCACAAAATTTTTAAATTCTATATTGATCACAACCCTATTTTTATTTTTAAATTATATTTTAATTCTAAACATAATTATATTTTCTACTATTATCTTATATATATCTCCATTGAGTAATTGAATGAATAGAATTTAATATAAAATGATATAATTAAAATTATGTTAGATAGTATAGTCAAATATGTTATAGAGGTAGAATTTATCTATAACAATAATTATGTTTAGAATCAAAATACAATACTCTACCATTAATAGTACAGTCAAATAAAATTTTGTTAACTAAATAATAATAATAATAATAATATTATCTATTTTCTTTGGTATTTCAATATAAGAATTAAAAGATAATATAAAAATCAGATTTAACACTTAGCATATATCAAAAAGAGAGAAAAAAAACTCAAAGTATAATTATACTTTACCAAAAATGTATATAAATCATGAAAATAAATTAATAATACGAAAATATTAATTATATAAATTTGATAGAAAACTATACCTGAATTAATAGTAATGTTACAATTGTGCACAAAATTAGGAAGAGAGACCAAGATACCCTAATATATATATAAATCGTGAAATAAAAACTATTTTGAATAATAGATGACACTGAATGAATATATAATTAGTAAATGATATCATTTTAAATATTTAAATCTATCAATTCTAAATCAACATAAAAAAGAGAAATTGAGAAAGAACGAGATCAACGTACCAACTTTCAATACAACTAATATGTATAGTGAATCCCAAATTTCTATCCCTATAATATATAGGGATAAATACAACTAATAGAATTAAATACAACTAACAGATTTCTATTTTGTTATAAATACTATTAGGATTCTAATTGGTCAAAATTTCCAACTTTAATTAAAATTATTTTGTTAGAAATACTTGTATTAGGATTCTAATTGGTCCAAATATACTTTAATTACAATTTTAATACTGAAATACTGAAATGTTGAAATACTAAAATACTGAAACCCTTCACACTTTTAATAGTAGTAAATAAGTATTTAAATCTATCAATTCTAAATCAATATAAAAAAGAGAAATTGAGAAAGAAGAAGAGATCAATGTACCAACTTTCAATACAACTAATATATATAGTGAATCCCAAATTTCTATCCCTATAATATATAGGGATAAATACAACTAATATAATTAAATACAACTAATAGATTTTTATTTTATTAGAAATACTTGTATTAGGATCCTAATTGGTCCAAATTTTCATCTTTAATTAAAATTATTTTGTTATAAATAATTGTATTAGGATTCTAATTGGTTTAAATATACTTTAATTACAATTTTAATACTGACATGCTGAAATACTGAAATCTTAACACTTCTAATAGTAGTATATAGATAAAGAAATCCGTAGCAGGAAAAAAGAGATAGATTCATATTTTTGTAAAGTTTTGCTTTCCGCGATTCACGAACCCAGCCAACAATGTTTTTGGTCATGCGTGATGTTTTTCGTCGTGCATTACACGCATGGGACATATTTATTTTTTCGGAAAAAAATTATTTTTTCGACAAAAATTATTGTTTGGAAAAAATTTATTTTTCGGAAAAAATTAATTATTTATTTTTCGGAAAATTAAGTATTTTCCGAAAAATTATTTTTTATATTTTTCGGAAAAATAAATTTTTCCCGAAAATTAAATTTTTTTCCAATTTTATATATATATATTTTTCATATTTATATATTTTTAATACATATTAGTATATATATATATAATTATACGAAGACCAAGACCAAGACCAACTCCTTATCAAACATTATATATTGGTTTTAGATTTACCTAAAACCATCCAAGATCACCAAAACCAAAATCACAAGACCAAAACCAAAACCAAGTTCGCAAACGGGGCCTTATAGTGTTTTAAGCTCATTTCCTCATTAATGTCATATACATATATATGTATATCTTATATTATATCTCCCATTATTTGCTTCTACCATAACTAATAATTTTAGCCCCGTTTGGTAACCGGTCTGGTTCGCTTACCTCTGGTCCGGTCTGGTCTGGTTCGGTCTGGTTTGATCTAAGTGATGTTCTGAAATTCTATTTGGTAAGCGGTCTGTTCTAATGGTCTTGGTCTGAGGAAACTAGAACCAGACCATATTTGACAAACTGTCTGGTTCCAAACTTCTTTGAACCAGACCCTATTTGACAAACTAGTCTGATATTAAATTTTGTTTATTATTCATTTTTATATAAATATAATTCATTTAATTTATTATTTATATTATTATTTATTCGTTTATTTTAATTAATTTATAAATATATTTTATTCATTTATTATTCATTTATTTTTTATTATTATATTTATTCATTTCTTATTATTTTATGTATTATTTAATTCATTTTGCTTATTATTTATTTATTTATTATTATTTTTATGTATTATTTAATTCATTTTTCTTATTATTTATTTATTTATTCTTAATCTTATTTATTATTTTATTTATTTATTATTATTATGTATTATTTAATTTATTTTGTTCATTATTTAATTCATTTAATTTATTAATTATTATTATGTATTATTTATTTCATTTTGTTTATTATTAATTTTTTTCTAAATATAATTCATTTAATTTATTATTTATATTATTATTTATTCATTTATTTTAATTAATTTATAAATATATTTTATTCATTTATTATTTATATATATATTTTTAATTATTAAATTTAATCATTTATTATTATTATTTTTTAATTCATTTTGCTTATTATTTATTAGTTTTTTATGTATTATTTAATTCATTTTGTTTATTATTAATTATTTTTATTTTATTTATAAATATGATTTATTTAATTTATTATTTATATTATTAATTTATCATTTATAATTATTTATTTGTTTAATTAATTTATAAATATATTTTATTAATTTATTATTTATTATTATATGTATTTATTATAAATATATTTTATTATTCATTATTTTGTTTATTTTTTATTCATTTATTTATTTTAATTTTTAAATATATTTTATTTAATTTATCATTTATATTATTATTTTATTCATAAATATATTATTATTTTTATTTATTCATTTATTTTATTAATTTCTAAATATATTTTATTAATTTATTATTATATTTATTTATTGATTTTTATTTTTATGTATTATTTAATTCATTTTGTTTATTATTTTATTTTTATGTTTTGGTTACATATTGGTTAGATGTGGTTCAATTATTGGAGGATATTTTGGTTAGATTTTGGGTAGATTTTATAACTAGACAAGATAGAACCACAAAAAATTGTGGTCCTAAAAAAGGTCATTTTGGTTCAATTTGATCTGGTTATATTTTTTGACATCAAAGCAAAATAAATATGGTCTGATCTCAAACAATCATGACAAGATAAAAAAACATAAGACCACCGAAAAACAAACAGCCTTAGGATTTTGCCAAAAATGACTTTATTGGACTGGACTGCCATCAATATGCAACTATATATATAGAGACAAAACTAATTAAGGAAGAGGATTTTGCCAAAAATGACTTTGCTTGCTTAGCCTCACCAGTCGAAGTAGCTCTCAACCTCCAAAATACAAACAATTACACTAATAACAGAATCTATCAATCCAATCTACATCTCCTCTTCTCCAACCTCTCCACCGAAGCCACCACACCCGGCAATGGATTCTATAACACAACCTTCGGCCACGACTGGAACATAGTTTACGGCCTCTTTCTGTGCTGGGGCTATGTCCCTGTGGATAGATGTCATGATTGTGTCACTATTGCAAGTCAAGAAATAGTACAGGTGTGTCCCAACAGAAAAGCGGCCATGGTTTTGTATGACCAGTGCTTCATCTTATCGAATATAAACACATCTTTTGTGGCAATTGGGTTGAATACGAACAATGTGACTGAACCTGGGCGGTTGAGTAAGGTGTTGGCGAGCACAATGAACGAGCTCGTGTCTCGGGCTGTGAAGTATGAGTCAGGTAAGAAGTTTTCTGTATTTAGAAGCTAACTTCACAGCATCTCAGAAGGTGTATGGGCTTGTGCAGTGCACACCGTACCTGTCTATGGATGCTTGCAACACCTGCCTTGGAGCTGCCATTGCCTATCTTCACCTATACTGCAGCAGAAAGCGTGGGGCGAGGGTTATGTTCCCAAGCTGTTATATTCGCTACGAGTTGTATATCTTCTATACACCTGCACCAAAAACTACGCCATATCTTCCATTCCATTCCCCACATTCTCGGAAAGGTGAACTCCACAGTACACACAATATATACCTTTTCTCTGTCATCATGTTTGGATTAGATATGAACTTGCTTGACTGACTCACCCAAACAAAAAGAAAAGAAAAGAAAATTAGGGTTAGCCCTTTGAGCTAGCTATCCACTAGCTGAACACTAACCTTAAATTCATGGCTTCGAGAAAGTTTTATATTCAAATCTCTCTAGCACAGGAATTTATTTAGACTATATTTTTTCTCCATTGGATGTATTAGATATAGGAAATCAGTGCTTTGAACAGTTTAAAAATTAAACAAAGTAAATGGGTTCCTCTCGCCCCCCTCCTTCCCCTCATCTCCCTTACCACTCTTCTTCTCAGTTCGCTGCCCCACCACTGCGCCACCCCCCCCCCCCCCCAAACCATTCCTGCACCTTTCAATGTTTCTGTTGGGTCTTCTAGTGTAGCCTACTCTGCTCCGCCCACCTATCATTCTGCCCCCAAGCATGTTACTGATGCACCTATCTTACATGTGCCATCCCCTTCATGTGGCAAGGAAGGAAAGGTGCCTCATGTTGTGATTACTGATGTTACTGATGTTATTGATGAGGAGAATGTGGAGGTCTCCCTGGCAATTAAATTTAGTTCCATAAAGAATTCTCTCTCCAGAGAGCTCATGTCTATTGTGAATGTTGTTGATCTCCTACAAAGGGACAATGAAGTGTTACATAGGAAATTGTCTCTAGCCCTACCAAATGAAGATCACCACAAAGGATTAAGTCCTATGACTAACCAGGGAGAGGAAACTATTTCACTAAGAGAGCAAATCAATTCTTTCTTAAAGCAGCTTCACCTGCAGGATGTCAATCAGTTTTGTGGTGTGCCTGACATTGGTGTGAACCCTACTAATGTATGTATGGCTCCTATTCCTGTTGGTGCTTCCACCTTCTTCCCAGTGGCTCCTCTTCCACCCGCTCTTCCATGTTTCCCGGCACTTCTTCCCTCTTTGGTGCCTTGTGCTAGTCTAGGTGGAGAGGTTGTTGCCTCTCACGCGCCACCTCTTGGGGTTCCCCCTCATCTTCTTGAGGTTCCTTTGGGTATTTCCCCATCTGTTTTTTCACCTTCCCTAGGCCCTACTACATCTCACCTTGTCCCCTTAAGTGTTGCCAAGGGGGATGACCCTTTTCCCCATCTTGTTACTTTGAACCAAAAGAATGTGCCCCCATCCCCTTTTCCAGGAAATTCCTTGGGCCACCACCCTACTTTTCTCCCCGTTTCATTTTCTCCCACTCACACTCCAGTTATTCCTCCCCCACAAACCATTGTCCCCATCCCATCTGTGTTGCCACCCATGTTGTGGTAAGAGATTTCAGCCCCCAAAAAATTCGTTTTTAAACCATCTTCTATGGATGGTGTTACATTTATGGACCCACCTCTTGAGATCAATGATGAAGGAATTAAGGAATGGAGTAGTTGTTTGGTGAGTTTTTTTGTGTCTAAAAAACTTCCTTTCAACCTGGTTGCTTCGATTGTCAGGGACAAATGGTCTAGTAAGGGTCTCTTTGATGTTGTTGGACTTGATTCTGGGTTCTTTATTTTTAAGTTTAGATCTGAAGCTGAATGTTTAAATGTTTTGGATGGAGGTCCATGGTTATTTGCTAGCAGACCTCTAATGTTGAAGAAGTGGAGACCTAAAATGCAGTTCAACAAAGATTCATGTTCCTCCTTGCCTTTATGGGCTAACTTCTATAATATTCCTTTGGAATATTGGACAAGCAAAGGCCTGAGTTGCATAGCTAGTGCTGTAGGTATCCCCTGTTTGCTGATGACCAAACAATGACTAAGAAGAGACTTTCTTTTGCTAGAATTTGTGTTGAGATCAATGTCAATCAAAAATTGGTTAACACTTTCAAGCTCAAGGTTGGAGAGGGTGAATTCATTGATATCAATGTTCTATACCAGTGGGGATTGGTTAACACTTTCAAGCTCAAGGTTGGAGAGGGTGAATTCATTGATATCAATGTTCAATACCAGTGGAAACCCCAGTCCTGCAGCTATTGCAAGTGTTTTGGGCATAATGAAGGTCATTGTCCTAAAATGATTAGGAAGTGGGTGCCTAAGACTATGAATGTCCCCCCTAGTGACCAATGGGTTCGGGTGACTAGTAAGCACACTACCAAGAGTGGAAATGATTATCCTCAGCCTCTTAGGCCTGTTGTTCCTGGTGCTGGTGATCAGGGCATTCTTCCTTTACCCTCTAACATTTGTCTCTCTACTACCCCATGTGCTAGTATTCCATGTTCCCCTTCAACCTCGTGCGTGCCTACCTCCCACATGCCAGGTATTGTGTTTTCTCATCCCCCCTGTCTTCTTCCCATTCCTCCTCAACCTGCACGCAACCTCTTATGCACTCCCTATTCCACATCTTCTCACTCATCGAATAGATTTAATGCTCTTTCATGTAATGAACTTGATGATGTGGCCTCCATGGCCAGTGATGTTAGTGTTCATGTTGGTGATCCAATTAATGTTACCTCTTCTGCCATCTCTGCTCCTATCCCTATGGGTTGTGTAAGTAATAAAGGTTCTTCTCCTAGACTCTCACCTAGGGAAAGAAATAAGGTTAAAAAGAATGTGAAGAGAGCTGCTAAGATCAATAATAAGACAGCCATTGAGGACTACAAGAAGTTATTTGCTGACCTGTAAACTCCCCCAAAAGCTTAATGATGTTTGGAGCATGGAATGTAAGAGGTATGAATAATCCTACTAGATAGAGTGAGGTTAATTTTTTTTTGAAAGAGTGTAACCTTGATTTTGTGGGTCTTATTGAGACTAAAATTAGGAAGGTGAATCAAAACATGGCTCATAATTCTATTTCATGTTGGCCCCTCATCACCAACATTGATTAAGCTCCTTTGGGCAGATTGTGGGTTATGTGGAACCCTAATAAACTCAAGATTGATGGGTTGAAGATGACTGACCAATTGATTCACTGCTCAGTTAGGTATCTAAACTCAAATACCAATTTTTTTGTTACTTTTATATATGGGCAGAACTTTGAAAATGAAAGAAAAGTTTTGTGGAATGATATCAATATCATCTCTCAAGGGTTGAATGAACCTTGGATTCTCTTAGGTGATTTCAATACTGTGAGGAGACCCTCTGAAAGGTTTGGTGGCAGTGATCATTGGAGTAATGGGATGAATGATCTAAATGATTGCATTGTTGATACTGGGCTTGATGACTTAAGGTTTACTGGGCATAATTTTACTTGGTCCAACAAAGTTATGAATGGAAGAATAATTGCAAAGAAGTTGGATAGGGTGGTTATCAATTCCTTTTGGCTTTCCATTTTTCCTAATTCTTTTGCCAAGTTTGATCCTCCTTTGTGCTCTGATCATAGTTCCATGGTGGTCTCTATGGGGGAGCAGAATAGGATTAGAAGATGTCCATTTAAATTTTTTAATTTCTGGTGTGAGACCCCTCTTTTATGGATATAGTGGCTTCTACTTGGAGCACTCATATTGAAGGATTTCCTATGTTCAGAGTTGCTTCAAAATTGAAATTGATCAAGCAAAAGCTCAAGGAACTTTACCAGAAGGAATTTAGTGATGTTTTTACAAGGGTGGTCCAAGCCAAAGTTAATCTTGAGAAATGTCAGTTTGATTTGGACTCTGACCCTGGTAATGATAGCTTAAGAATTCTAGAGAAGGATCTGGCCTTAGCTTACTCTAGCCTTAGTAAGATTGAGGAGCAACTCATGAAGCAAAAAGCTAGAATTACTTGGTTAGCTTTGGGTGATCAAAACACTAGCTATTTTCACAAGTGTGTTCAGAACATATTAAATAGGAAACGGGTGGAAAATATTAAGCTTTCTAATGGAAGGGTGTCTTATGACATGGGGGAAATTCAAAGTTGTTTTACCACCTATTTTGAAAGGCTCCTTGGTAGTAATCCTCAGAGCTACCCAGATATGAATTTTATCTCTAATTTAGTTAATAAAACTGTTGATAATGGGCTTTTGGAGTCTGTTACCTCTATTCCCACTAATGCTGAAATTAAAAAATGTTTCTTCTCCATCAAGTCTAACAAGTCCCCTGGACCTGATGGGTTTAATTCTTATTTCTTTAAAAAAACATGGCATATTGTGGGAACTGAGGTAACTAGTGCTGTGAGGCAATTTTTTGAGAATGGTATGCTTTTAAAACAAATCAATACTACCATTATGGCTCTGATCCCTAAAAAGCCAAATCCTGAGAGTCCTAGTGATTATAGACCAATTTCGTGCTGTAATGTTCTCTATAAAGTTATTTCAAAGCTTTTGGCAAACAAACTTAAGCTGTTTTTGCCTAATCTCATTGACAAGGCTTAGAATGCCTTTGTCAAGGGGAGGAGGATAGGGGATAATATTCTTCTTGCTCAGGAACTTGTTAGAGGGTATCATAAGGATAATCTGTCCCCTAGATGCACTCTAAAGGTTGACTTGCAAAAAGCCTATGATTGCTTAAATTGGCAATTTATTCTTGATGTTCTTCATCTCCTTGGTTTCCCTCATATTTTCGTTTCCTGGGTTAGAACATGTATTTCTACTGCTTCCTTTTCAGTCTCAATCAATGGTGAGATGTGTGGTTTTTTTCAGAGTATTAAAGGTCTTAGGCAGGGTGATCCTCTATCACCCTACCTTTTTGTAATTGCTATAGATGTTCTATCCCAAATCACAAATTCGCTAACATCTTCCCATAGCAGTTTTGGTTTTCACTGGAGATGTAGTTTAACAAAGCTCTCTCATCTTTCTTTTGCTGATGATGTTTTAATGCTTTTTAAAGGCAATGTTGAGTCTGCCACCATCATTAAAGAGGCTATTGATTTATTTTCTCTTATTTCTGGCTTGGTCCCTAATCCTAACAAGTGTCAGTTATTCTTTGGTGGTGTTCATCCTAGTGTAGTTGATGCGATTTGTGACTTATTTTCAATTCCTGCTGCATCTCTGCTTATCAAGTATTTAGGTCTTCCTCTGTTATCTTCCAAGCTTTCGTCTAGTGATTGTAAATGCCTTATAGATTCTATGATGGCTAAGGTCACTAATTGGACTTCTAGATTTCTCTCTTTCACTAGTTGGTTCCAACTAATCAAAACTACTTTGACTAGTGGTCACACTTATTGGACAAATCTATGGATTCTTCCTAGTTTGGTGTACAAGCAGATTAACTCTATTTTGCAGAAGTTTCTATGGAATGGGCCCTCTATGACAAAATTAAAGGCTAAAGTTTCTTGGGAACAAGTTGGTCTCCCTAAGGATGCTGGAGGGCTCGGTATTCAGAATATCCAAGAGTGGAATAGAGCTTCTGTCCTTAGGCACATCTGGATTCTGTGCTCAAAGGATTCTTCTAGCATTTGGAAAGATTGGGTGATGGCTAATCCGATCAAAAGACAGAACTTTTGGGCTCTTAAGATTCCTCAGGATTGCTCTTAGTTCTGGAGGAAGATTCTTCAGCTAAGGGATGTTGCTCAACCTATGGTGAAGCACAAGATCTTCAATAGGGAGAATACACTTTTCTACTATGACAATTGGCTTCCATGTGGACCACTTTTTAAGGTAATTCTCAATTCTCCTCACTGTCAAAGATGGAATGTTAACAAATCTGCTAAGGTGTCATCTTTCTTGGTCAATGGTGTATGGGTCTGGCCTAGACATATTTCTATTCTGCTTAACCCTCTCATTAACTTAGCCTCTATCCCTAACCCTTACTCCTCCCAACCTGATACTATTCAGTGGGTTCCTTCACCTTCCAAAGTGTTCACAGTTAAACATACCCTTAATGCACTTATTCAGCAACCTAACCATGTTCAATGGCATAAGCTTGTGTGGTTCACTAACCACATTCGTAAACCCTCTTTTTGCTTATGGTTATGTATTCTTATGAAACTCCCTACAAATGACAAACCTTTTTTCAAGCACACTTACCAGCCAAACGTATGTATTTTGTGCCTCAATGCAGCAGAATCTCATGACCACTTATTTCACAAGTGTGATTTTTCTAAGGAAATTTGGGGGAAAATCCAACATTTATGTGGTTTTTATACTGGTACTGTCTCGTGGGAGCAATTCATTCTTTGGGCTGCTTTGAATTGGAAGAATAATCTTCAAAGAAGTAGAACTTTAGTGTGGAAATTATCTGTCGCATGCTTTGTTTACTACACTTGGAAGGAGAGAAATCAAAGAATTTTTAACAATAAAAGTTTACCTCCTCCGCAGATTTTCAATGAAATTGTCACTTCGGTCCGGAATAGGCTTTTCTCCATTAAACTCCCTAATTGCCCTTATGCGAAGCAAATGGCTTTGGATTGGAACCTTCCTTCGTCTTTCTATGAACCTTCAATCTCAAACCCTTTTTTCTCTTTTTCATCCTTACCATGTAGGACTCCTATTGTCGAATTGCACCTTCGGCCTACTACACCTCCTTTTCTCCATCCACAACCCCCGTGAGCTATTGACCATATGGGTGACCATAACAATTGTTGAATTTCCATGGTGTTGATCTGAGATTTGAGAATGGGTTCCTATGTGATGGTGGCTGATAACAATAGCCTTAGTTTTTCCCTTTATCTTTTTTTAGGGTTTGATCATTATTGAGTTATTAATGATACTTTGTGTAAGGTGGTTTTGGTTGGAGGCCTTATGCTGTGGTTTCTTTCCATGTGGGGCCTCTCTTTGTACTTTGTATATTCTTTTCTCTTCTCAATATATTTTATTTAACGAAAAAAAAAAGAAAAAAAAATTCAATGCTTTGATCTTATTCAGTGCATCCAAGGAACAATGACCTATTTTTTTCAACATAATCAAATTTTTGTTCCTATACTAATCATCGTAAGAAACATTATCTGAAAATTTTAACAATCCATTTTTGTGTTAATGCAGGAAGAGCACAACTAATTATTGTTGTTTTTCTTTCAGTAGTTGTTGAACTGGTGGTAATTCTCTCTATTCTCCTATGGTGCATAAGGAGCGAAGCAAGAAAGAGAGAGAATGGTATAGAAGAAGAAATATCTGGTAATTCATAGAAAATGATCGAGCAAATTTTGTTTGGATAATTTGTTTTCCATGTATGTACTCTGAGCAAATTAAGATATTGCTGCATTTGTTGCTTGGTTGGGTAGTCGGCAGTGATATGATTGACTCCTTGCAATATGAATTCAAAACAATTGAAGCAGCCACAGACAACTTCAGTAAAGATAACAAAATTGGTGAAGGTGGATTTGGTGTTGTCTTCAAGGTAAGAATATAACTAGTTCTCAGCATTACATATTTTACAAATTAAATTCTGAAATGAGAAAATATAATCCTGAAGTCTCTCCTACAATCTAATGGCAGACTAATTAATTACTCCTCTAAAATTAAGGATAAAACTTCCATACCTGTCATATATGTAAGGGTAAACTTCCCAGCGGACCGGAGATGGCGGTGAAGAGACTGTCTAAAAGCTCCGAACAAGGCGAAACAGAATTTAAGAATGAGGTCGTCTTGGTAGCCAAGCTTCAACATAGAAATCTGGTGAGGTTACTAGGCTTCTGTTTGGAAAGATAAGAAAAGATGCTCATCTACGAATACGTCCCCAACAAAAGCCTTGACTACTTTCTATTCGGTTTGGCCCTTCTCAGCACACATCTAGTTTCTGAATTTTCTTAATTTCTCTGCCTGATTTTATAATTAAAACAAGATTATTAATCTCCTCTCTCCAATTACCAAAGGCAAGACAAGCATAAATGAGTGTATACATATAAAGCTTGTGCATCAAATTATCTACTCCCTCAATTTCAGATATCACTCCTCTAGAATTTTCTGAACAATATAGACCAGTCCATGAAAGTGCAACATTTTGAGTTGTAAATGTTTTTTTTTCCCCAAGAAATGAGTGTGAATGTTTTATATATTAGATTGTTTATATTTGCTCGTAAGATTGCATTGCATTATTACATAGTGTTTATCACATATTATTCTCGTTGATATTTACCCTAATGATTGATGTACAGATCCAGAGAAAGGGAAACAACTGGATTGGTCACAACAGTACGAGATTATAAGAGGCATAGCAGGAGGAATCCTATATCTTCATGAAGATTCTCGACTTAGAATTATACACCGTGATCTCAAAGCTAGATACGTATTATTAGACCAGGACATGAATCCAAAAGTTTCAGACTTTGGCATGGCAAGAACTTTTTGTGTGGATCAAACTCAAGGAAGTACAAATAGAGTAGTTGGGACATTGTAAGTTTCCTAGCCCTACAACTCCAACATTTTCTTTCCATTATCTGAGTTACTGAAGAATATACAGTATCTGATCAGACTGATGCCAACCAAGACTTTTAATGAACATATAATTTTAATACTTTCAGAAATTTCGTTTAAAAGAATATGTTTGGGTTGCTTAATTTTTATTTTTTTTGAAAGGATGTTGGGGTTGCTTTTACCTTCTTATTTGTTGTCTTCTTAATTTGAAACTCATTTCGTAAAAGTGATTGTGCTGGATTGCAGTGGTTATATGTCTCTAGACTATGCCATGCGTGGACAATTTTCAGTGAAGTCTGATGTGTTTAGTTTTGGAGTCACAGTGTTGGAGATAATAAGTGGCAAGAAGAATATTAGTTTCTATCAGTCATATGGCGTCGAGGGACTGTTGGGCTACGTGAGTTAACACAGAATATTAAACTTCCCAAATTTTCTTGTCAATGGACATATCTTCCTAACTACTTGGAAGAAAAGTGTCTCATAATTTTTCTAAATCATTTTATATGGTATTTTACAGGTCTGGAAATATTGGGCAGATGGGACACCTTCGAACTGGTGGATCCAATTCTAAGAGATTCATATTCAGGAAATGAGGTGATTAAATGTATCCATATAGGTCTCTTGTGCGTTCAAGAAGATATGGATGCTAGACCTTGTATGTAGTCTGTAGTTCAAATGCCTCAACAACCTCCATTCCTTGCTCGTGGTGGAAAAGAGTTGAACTGTTCAATAGGGATGGAATCTCTTTCAAACGGAGCATCAACAAGTGAAATAAGTCCTCGGTGATGTTAAGGACTACGTGAAGGTCATAATTGTTCTGAAATAAAATGAAAATATATAAGACTATAATTTATAGATATATATGTATAAATAATATATGTATTGCATGTTTGAAGAGTGAATGTGAAAATTAATTTTCCATGTTGTAATTTATATCATCTGCAGATAAAGTGTGAAATTTGAAGGTCCTTCCTTCTCTCATCTGCAGATAAAATGTGAAATTTGAGTGTTATTTAATAATATTTTGGTTATTTTTCCAATTTATTATGTATTAAATTTTGTTTGTAATTTTTTGCTAGCATATTCTCAGCTTGAAATGCTTTTGTTCGAATCTCAAGTACTAATCTCTCCTTCTTTATGTGTGTGCTCATGAGCTTTCTCTGATTAGTAATTTATATCATGAGTTTTGCCCTAATTTTGCTTGAAAATATGTTATCTGAATTTTTGTGTTTAATGTTTGCCTGTAGTATATGATTCCTAATTGAACGTAGTTTTCTGCAATTATGGAGATTGGAGCATTATATTTGAAATTACCTAGATGATCAATGAAAATAGCCTAGATGAAGGGTGAATAGGCTTTTTGTCGATTTATCGACAAATTAAAATTAGTTGCGGAAAAGTCAATTTTAATCCAATTATCAATCAAGATAAATCATGCAATGATTAATCTAAGTGCAAAAAATAAAGCAATAGAGACAGATGATATTTTTAAGTGAAAAACCTTGGAAAGATTCCAAGTAAAAACCACGGATACCCTCGGGTATCGATGCACTATAAATCAAGAGATATATAAACTCTGTGAAGCTTTAGACTTACAAATCCCTCCAGATCTGCCTTTCTCCACTCGATGTCTGACAAACTTGAATCACTCACACTCCATGAAGCTCTTACTTCGCTCCGTACTCTGATGACTCTGCTTCTCAATGAATCAAATAACCATGAAGCCACCTGCTCCGATCTCCGCACTTATACGGCTCCGCTTCTCAACGGATCAAAGCAACCATGTTGCAATCGGCTGTGTGTAGATTTTTTAGAATCTAGGTCATTCAATTGTGCATAAGATCGTCGATGTAGAAACACAATTGAATAAATCCTAAACAAGATAGAACTAGAAGATATAGAATCACTCAATGTTTTTCTCCTCTATCTTTATCTCTATAGAATAATATGAATCTGTAGAAAACTTGCAGAGATCTCTCAAAGGCTCTAAGGCTCAAAATCTCACTCACATCTGTAAATGACCATGGTATTTATAGACAATGCTTAGGAGAAACCCTAATCTTCCCCTTTTTCGTAATTTCAAACCAAACCAAGTAAAACCCTATTTTCTGATCAATATTATGTGTATGACATGTATCTCATTGTGTAAAGTCACAACCGCCTCAAAAGAACCCAACCCTAGGACAATTTTGTCATTTTCGAGCATATGACACGCCAGATCCCTATGCTTGAAGCGTAGCTTATCTTGATGCGTAATTAAATTGTCCATGAGTAGTAGATGCATCAAAACAACACTTTCTAGCCACTTTTAACTACTACAAGCGTAGGCCATGTGTAGCAAAATCCTCAGAACCAAATTTTCTCGGGACTAATGCCATTTGAACCCCCTCGACTCACTTGCAATGATTCTTGAAGTCGCGGCTTGAAAAAATGACGTTTCTGCCCTTTAGGAGACATTTTTTGCTCAAACTTGCTTATTCATCATTTCTCTTGTAATATCCACTTCTTTAGACTTGATTTGAATTTGATGAATCTTGTCCATGCCTATTAAACCTTCCCGACTCTACAATTCACTCAACATGAAAATTCACTTGACATGGTTATTGTCTAGAACATGCCAAACACAAATAATTCTATAAATGTTCTTATAAATACTATAAATGTTCTTACAATCCACCCCTTGAATTTCTGAGACAAAACCATGTTTTACAAACACATCCTCACTAATAACAACATAATATCTATACCTATGAACACACACCAACAAATATAGATATAGAATATCAGATTGTCCTCATGACGATCTTCCAATCCTACAACCACAACACTAAACAACATACCATGAAAAGCAAGTGTGAAAAATAGATATAAACTAATATAATGATCATATGAAAATCATAACAACAATGCAAGCATAATGATCATCATAGACACTCTCTCTCCCCCTAAAAATATACTCCCCCTCAATTAAAAACTCTCTCCCCCTTAACCAAATAATCTCTCCCCCTTACTTAATACTTCTCCCCATTTTTGTCACTAAAATGACAAGCAAAAATATATATCAATCAAAATAGAGGGAAAAACTCAAAATGTAACCATGAGGAAAAAAATCATGGAGGAGACTCTAGAGAATCTAAGTTAAGCACTAAATGCTAAGATAAAGTACTCTATAAGATTATATCCAGATTCTCAAGTATCAAAAATCTCTACAATGTATGAACTTAAGACTAATGCATGAATGCAAAATGCTCAATTAAAAAAACTATTTTTGTTCTTGGAAACATGCGAGCAAGGCAGTAGAGATAACGAGCTAATCATTAACACATCATATTCGCATATTTGATTTAGCTATTATACATATGATAGTGAAGAAAATCAGCATAATACCTTATTGATATAAGTAGGCACAAGGCAAGCTTTACATAGCATTTGCATATATGAAAAATATTCAGGTGCAAGCAAACAACTAAGATGAAAGCAATACGTATTAGTTCTAATATTCTCCTCACTAACCATGATGATACTTATGTCCAAAACCTAAGCTAAAAGTCAAATCGTTAACTTGGACCTTATTGCTTGTTAAAACAAATACCCCATTGTCACACAATTTATTCTTTTCACCTTTTCAACTTTTTCACCATATCCCTTTTTATCTTTCTAAGCTCCGGACTTTCTAGCGAGGATTTTTAGTCTCGACCAACTGGGCCTGAGCTTCTTCCTTGGGATTTATGCTCATTAGTCTTCTCCCCTTTTTACGCGAACACTCAATTACTTTGTGGTAGGAGGCCTAGTTACTCAGATCGAAGAACTACTTTTTGCATTTCTATATTTTAAACATCTCATCATTTTCTCTTCATTCATCACTACCACAATATTCATAAGCATGCAAGAGGTATTCAAAGCATAGATTAATCTAGCATAGGTCATGAACCTACATATCACTTCGGATTAGATGAGAAAGACTAAAAGGTTCAATAAGTATTACACTCATCTCCGAAGTAAAAAAGCACCCAAAGTTAATGAGTTCCAAAAATAGTACTTAAACATGTCAAGTGAACAATTCATAGCCTTGGGTCAGACTAATACCTCTAATTTTCATAAGCATAATAAGATAAGTAAATATGATAATAGAGTGAAATATGACAACTATTTGTACCCTTAGCCAAGCTCAACATGCTAAGAAATGTTTTTCATTTTATGATTTTTATGGACTTTTTTGTCATAATGATGTATGCATGAAAAATCCTAATAGTAGCAAAACATGATGCATGCATAAAAAAAATAAAACATGCAAACAAACCAAAATGTATGATAATGTATCAATTATAGGATAAAAGATAATGCAAGATATTCCTAGAATGATACATATGAAGACATTTATCCTAATGATAACATGCCACTAGATTTTCTAAGATGCACATAGTTTTGAAAATCTAATGGTTTTGTAGAGATGCCTGTCGAATGAGAATCTATGGATATATCCTTAAGACCTTTCTCAGAATTAGAGTCACTCGTTCTACATGCAGTATGAGCAAACAAACAATTCAGTTCATATTTCCTAACCCATACCTGTTTAACTTTAGGTGCTCTATTTGCTAGCCTAGACAACCTTTTCACCTCTTCACTCAACACCCGAATTTGATTTTTAACATTGGGTCCTTTTTGAGTTCTACGCTTCCACTCTGATTTCAAAGTTTCTCCTTTTAACATTGAACACACGGGTCGAATGTGACCTCTCACTCCACAATGATGACACACTGGGATAAACCTTTGAAAAACATTGTTTAAACCCTTATGGAATCTAGAGGTAAAGGGAGGCTTACTCTCAACTGGCTTTCTGACATAAGATTGAGCATTAAGATTCCTATCAGAATTACCTTGAGAAGAACTAGATGCTACTTGGGAGCCCCTTACAAAAGTAGTTTTGGGAATAATGTTAGAATCACTTGTTGTTACTTTGAACCCTAACCCTTTTGTATTTCCTACAGATTTCCCATACTCAACATATGATTAAGCTTAAGAGTTCCACTAGACCATTTATGGATAGTTGTGTTAGCATCCTTCAATTCCTTTTCCAAACCCTCAATCCATGTAGATTTCTCACTCAATTATAATCTTAGAATTCTTAATTCCTCATTGAGACCATCTATACTCTTCAAAGCCTGAGTCCTTTCTTGTTCAGACTTAGTCAACTCTTCTCTTAAGGGTTGTCTCTCCTTGTCAACATTTTTTAATTGAACTATATATTTTGAGAAGACTTTGCCAATATGAATAGAATTTTCATAAATTTTATTGTTTGCATCTTCATACGAGTCCCCACGATCTTCATTATACTCCTAATCATCATCCTCAGACATTACACAACTTGCAATAATTTCCTCAACCTCCTTACTTTGTACAACAAACACGGTGATATTCTCAGACTCATCAGCCGCGTTAGACTCAGTAGAGTCACTAGCCGTTCCATCATCTAATCCATCACTCCAAGTAACAACTAGGACCTTTTGTCATTTTATTCTTATTGGCATACTCATCAGCTATGTGACCGAACCCTTGACACTCAAGACGTTGAGGTTTCTTATTTTTAGGGTCAATCTTGTCATTTTGATTAAGGACTTTTCTATTTTTAGAATCGTATGATTTATCTCCAAATTTTTGTCCTTTAATCAATTCTTTACCATGAGAAGATTTTAAAAACTTATAAAACTGCTTCTTGATCATGCCAATCCGTCTAGGTCTACTCTCACCCTCCTAATCAGAATCACTAGGATCCTTCTTAGTTGTTTTAAAAGCTATGCTTTTCTCTTTTGTTCCACTCGACTTCTTAGAGGATTAATCACACATCTCCATCTCATAAGATTTTAGATTCCCTACCAATTATTCAAGTTTAATTTATTTAAAACTCATGATTTCATATATGATAGTAACCTTAGACCAAAAACATTCAGGTAAAGACCTAAGATTTTCTCCACTATGGTAATCTCAGGAATGGGCTCTCCTAGATTATGACAGCAAGTTTGAGCAAAAAAATATCTCTCGAATGGCAGAAACGTCATTGTTTCAAGCCGCAACTTCGAGAATCATTACAAGTGAGTCGAGGGGGTTCAAATGGCATTAGTCTCGAGAAAAGTTGGTTCCGAGGATTTTGCTACGGATTGCCTACGCTTCCAGTAGCGAAACATGGCTTGAAAGTGTTGTTTTCACGCATCTGCTACGCATGGACAATTTAATTACACATATGCCTATGCTTCAAGCGTAGGCTAGGCTACGCTTCAAGCATAGTAACATCTACGCTTGAATCGTAGGAGTCTGGCGTGTTATATGCTGGAAAATGATAAAATTGTCCTAGGGTTGGGTTCTTTTGAGGCGGTTGTGACTTTACAAATTGAGATACATGTCATACACATAATATTGATAAAAAAATAGGGTTTTACTTGGTTTGGTTTGAAATTACGAAAAAGGGGAAATTAGGGTTTCTCCTAAGTAGTGTCTATAAATACCAAGGTCTTTTACCGATGTTAGTGAGATTTTGAGCCTTAGAGCCTTTGAGAGATTTCTGCAAGTTCTTTACAGATTCATATTATTCTATAAAGATAAAGATAGAGATAGAAAAACATTGAGTGATTCTATATCTTCTAGTTCTCTCTTGTTTAGGGCTTATTCAATTGTGCTTCTACATTGACGATCTTATGCATGATTGAAGGACCTAGATTCTGAAAAATCTACACACTGCCGATTGCAACATGGTTGTTTTGATCCATTGAGAAGCGGAGCCATCTGAGTGCGAATATTGGAGCAGGAGGCTTCGTGGTTATTTAATCCATTGAGAAGCGGAGCCGTGAGAGTACGGAGTGGAGCATGAGCTTCATGGAGCGCGAGTGATTCAAGGTTGTCAGATGTCGAGTGGAGAAAGGAAAATTTGGAGGGATTTGTAAGTATAAAGCTTCATAGAGTCTGTATATCTCTTGATTCATATTGGATCGATACCCGAGCGTATTCGTGATTTTTACTTGAGGCTTATCCAAGGTTTTCCACGTAAAAATATTGTGTGTCTCTATTACTTTATTTTTTGTACTTATATTGATCTTTACATGATTTAGCTTGTTAGATAATTGGATTAAAATTGACTTTTTCGCTATTAATTTTAATTTGTCAATAAATCCACAAAAAGCCTATTCACCCCCCTCTAGGCTATTTTCATTGATCGTCTAGGTAATATCAATTGGTATCATAGCGTGGTTGCCCCGTTTTAGGTTAACTACCCAGGGTTAGTTCTTGAACTTAGACGATGGACATACCTCGTGAAAGAGGTTCAGTATGTAGGTCCCCGTTGTTTGATGACTCTAATTACACGTATTGGAAAGCGAGAATGAAAGCATTTTTGAAATCGCTAGATAATAGAGTTTGGCTGGCTATAGAGGTAGGATATTCACCTCCTACTATGATGGATGCAATGACTAATAAATAAAAACCAATACCATCGAGTGAGTGAACTACTGCTGAGATAAACAGTGCTAATTGGTACTCCAAAGCATTGAATGCTTTATACACTGTTGTTACTGACAATAAGTTTAAAAGAATTGCCACATGTGAAATTGCTAAAGAAGCTTGGGATATTCTCCAAGTAACTCATGAAGGAACTTCAAAAGTTAAGCAATCGAAACTCCAAATTCAAAATTCAAAATTTGAACAGGCTAGGATGGAGGATGAAGTTTTTGCTGACTTTGAGGCTAGGTTAACTGATATAGTATTTCTCTTATAATCTCCACTTCTTTAGACTTGATTTGAATTTGAGGAAGCTTGTCCATGCCTATTATACCTCCCCGGCTCCACAATTCACTCAACATGGTTATTGTCTAGAGCATGCAAAACACAAATAATACCATAAATGTTCTTACAAATACTATAAATGTTCTTACAATATTGTTAATTTATTATGTTAATTATTTGAGAATAGAACTGAAGTTGCATTTATTTTTGTGTTCAAGCAACAAAAAATGGTGTTGACTATAGATAATATATCAGTACCTCATTTTATGAGTTCTTATTAACTAGAAAGAATATGCAGATTTCCTTTATACATCATGATATGGAGCTTCATATTATGTTTTGGTCAAAGAGATTTTCATGAAAACAAAATTGGGAAATTAATTCTTTCAATTACTATTATAGGTTTGTTCTTGGTGGGTGAGACTGTTCATTGAAATTTGTAAGTGTTTAAAGGGCCACTGATTCAAAATGCAAAAAGAGAAGATTGTCACTAATTTATGTTTGACGTCATCCCTAGCATATCTTTTTTATTGATTGTTATTACTTCATTTCAATTTTGCTATATATACTTGTTTTCAAACAATACTTTCACTCTAGTTTGCATTATGATATTCCTCTTCTTATGTCCATTTCTCTTGCTTCTTTCTTATAAGCTTAGCTCATTGGAAATGACTGAAAATGGGTTCATAGTGTTATGTATTTTTTTTCCACTACTACAAAGGTGCGTACAATTTTTTCTAGGTTCATTAAGTGTGGACAGACGCAGAAGCTTATTTAGCCTCTTATATTGTTCCTATATCTCATTCTCATGATTGTCTTCATGTTTTCGTTGACTTTAGAGAAGATATACTATGGACACAATGACAAATGGATCTCAACAGTCTCATCCCCATCAATCCGATTGTATAAATTTTTGAAGATTTTATTTTGTTACATCTTCTCCCTAAGACTATATTTTTTAATATTATATTGAATATTGTGCTATCAATAGGTATGCGTAATGAAAAGGGGAAATGTACTGTGGATTCAATGGCAAGTGCGTCTCAAGAGTTTCTACTGTTGGAAATAATAAACTTGATTGCTTGTTGTGGGAGTTACAATAGTTTTATTAAGTGTCTTAATGTTTGTGTTAGTGGGAGTGTTAGTGGTAGAGAATAAAGTTATGGTAATTGATAGAAATGTTAGTAAGAGTTACCCTATTAAGTATTATGTTAGTGGGTTAATGGGTCTTTATTTGCATTTAGATATGATAGTTATATGTATCTTTTGAGGCCTATATAAGACTATGTACTTTACATGTTTTCATCAAGTTGAATAAGAGAAATAAAGTATTTTCTCTAATTCTTCTTAATACACTTCTCTTCCTAAACTCTAGGCCACTATTTCCAACAAAGTGGTATCAGAGCTAGGTTGTGAGAGTGAGAGGAAATAGCAAACAGTTCAATTCCATTTGGAATTCCTCAGTTCACCAAAGAAAACTATGAAAATTGGTGTATCCGTATGAAGGCAATTTTGGGAGCACAAGATGTGTGGAATATTGTAGACAAAGGTTACAATGAGCCTGAAGATGAGGCAACCTTGTCTCAAGCCCAAAGAGATGTATTCCAAGCCAGAAGAAAGGACCAAAAGTCGGTCATGATCATTCACCAATGTCTGGATGATGCAATGCTACAAATGATTGCTAGTGCTAGTAATGCAAAACAACTATGGGAGATTCTTCAAAATTCTTTCCAAGGAGTGGAGAAAGTGAAGAAGGTTCGCCTCCTAAGTTTAAGGGGTGAATTTGAAGCATTGAAAATGAAGGAATCTAAATCAGTTTCAGATTATTTTTCAAGGGTTCTAAGTATTGTGAACCAACTAATGAGATATGGTGAAGTCGCTATAACGGATACAAGGGTCATTGAAAAGATCCTTAGGTTGTTGGATTCTAAAATCAACTTCATTGTTGTTACAATTGAAGAATCAAAGGATTTGGACTCCATGACTGTTGATGAACTTATGGGTTCGTTGCAAGCCCATGAATAAAAAGTGGTGAAGAAACAAGAGGCTTTTGAACAAGTGCTTCAAACAAAGCTTTCTTTGAAAGATGGAGATAAGAAGTATTGTGTAAACCAAATGAGCTGAGGACTTGGAAGTGCACGTGGCCAAGAAAGAGGAAGAGGAGATAAAAGTGGTCATCACATAACCACTCACGAAGAAAAATACTACGATTCACAATAAGAAAGAGGAGATCATGGAAGAGGAATAATTTCGAGGCCATATGGAAGTAGGTATGACAAGTCTCATATTCAATGTTACAATTGTCAAAAATATGGTCATTATGCATCGGAATGCAAAAATGTTACTAATAATGTAGAAGAAGAAGCTAATTTTGTTGATGGAGAAGTGAAGCTTACATTGTTATTAGCATACAAAATTCAAGAAGGTGAATAAAGTTAAGAGACAATTCAAGACAAAAAGTGGAGCAATCCTATGGATGAAGAAACTATGTTAATAGAGAAGAATGACGCATTTGAGATTTCATAAGCAAGAAGGAGGTGGAACTCAAAGTTCATGGAAAAGATCAAGTTGCTGATAATTTCACCAAGCCCCTCAAGGTTGAAAGAATTGACCAGTAAAATCAAGTTTAAGGGGTTGGGGGGGGGGGGGTTGGAAATAATAAACTTGATTGCTTGTTGTGGGAGTTACAATAGTTTTATTAAGTGTCTTAATGTTTGTGTTAGTGGTAGACAATAAAGTTATGGTAATTGATAGAAATGTTAGTGGGAGTTACCCTATTAAGTATTGTGTTAGTGGGTTAGTGGGTCTTTATTTGCATTTAGATATGATAGTTATATGTATCTTTTGAGGCCTATATAAAGGTTATGTACTTTACATGTTTTAATCAAGTTGAATAAGAGGAATAAAATATTTTTTCTAATTCTCTTCATACTTCCTAAATTATAGGCCACTATTTCCAACATTTACAACCACACGTCAATTTTAAGCAAACTCAGCAGCAAAATCAGTGCACTCTCTCTGCAAAACATCAGTCTAAATCCACCCTACAGCAGCGTATTTCATATCAAGAAAAGCTGGAACAACAGTCTCATCCCCATCAATCCGATTGTGTAAATTTTTGAAGATTTTATTGAGTTACATCTTCTCCCTAAAATTATATTTTGCTTATATTATACTCATTTTTGTGCTATCAATAGGTATCATAAGGCGTTATGAAAAAGGAAATGGTCCTATGGATTCAATGGCAAGTGCATCTCAAGACTTTCTACAACCACCATCTCATCCAAGTCTACCACGTTCAAGTCAACAGCTGAATGCAGCGAGGCATACTCAACAACAGCATAGCATCAACATGCTTTCGATCTTTACAGAGCCTCAACAATATAGTCAGCAGCAAAGTCAACACAATTTCTCTACAGAAAATCAGTCATGCCCCACTCAACAACAACCTAGTTCATCAGGAATAAAATGGATAACTCGAGGACCCACATTGTGTGCTGAAATATGCGTCATGCCTGCTACACAACGTATTGTTGTCCCTTTTAATGGCAAGGGTCAACCTACTGAGAAAGAAGGTGGAATATTGGGTCAATTTTTAGGTACAGTTGCACGGAAAGGTAATATGTTGCCTCTTAATTTTACTGATTGGAGGGAGATATCAGATATGCTAAAAGAGGACGTGTGGGATACAGTTTTGGTATGATTTATAATCTTCTTTATTTATTTATATTATCACTTATGTTAACATCAACTAAAATTTTATTTTCATTTTATGCAGGGCAAGTTTGACATTCCATATGAAGCTAAACGATGGGTTATAACATCTACTGCTAGGAAGTGGAAGGACTTTAAATCTCGATTAAAGAGGAAGCACTACAAGAAACAAAATACCACTTTGGAGGATGAACGAGTTATGCCTGAACAATGGAGTTCTTTAGTTGAATTCTGTAACTCAAGTAAAGGGCAGGCAAGTATTATGCTTAGGGATGGCAACGGGTCGGATTTGGGACCGATTTGATTAATATCATTACTACCCCATTTAAAAATTACTAATATCAAACCCACCTCAAACCTGCGATGAGTTGTTATCAGTAATACTATTACCACTCCGTCGGTATAAACGGATTCCATTGGATTACCATCAGTTCTACTAAATTATAATTTTTTTAATTAATATATCAAGTTAATACATTAGTAACTTTTAATTTTTAATTTTTTTTTTCTATACATTTGTATGTTTGTGTCCGTTACTATAAAAGTTTTAATATCTCGTTGCAATGGACGATGTGATGATTTTTCAGCAACCACTCATCCAATCGTGTATAAAGAACTTCGGTGTAGAAGCATAATTGGAGAAACTCAACACAAGAGAGAACACCAATATGTATGATCACTCCATAATCACTTCTCTGTGTGTATCACTCTGTAGAAGAATATGAACGATAGAATATTGCAGAGCTCTCACCAAAAACCCACTTGAAAGATCGTTGTCAAAAACCGTAACCTCTTCTCTTGTAGAACCTTGGTATTTATAGACCAAGTCAAAGAAAACCCTAACCTTACCCTTTTGCGTAATTTCACAATAAGTTGATAAATCCTCTAAAATATGATGTAAATATGTGTATACGCCTATATGTAGAGATATGGAGTAGCCGATCACTTAAAAACTCGAAGTAGGGATGAAACTGGAAAAATCCGAAAACACTCCGAAACAACTCCTGCACAACAATTGATCACGTGGCCATAAAGTGAGACCTACACTTGGGCGTAGGTCAGGGGCGTAGGTCCATTCCTAGTTCCAAAAACCAAAGCGTAGGTTAGTGTCATTCTATCTCCTTTTGCCTCTGACAACGTAGGGTATGATACGTTTTTTCATATTTGAGCTAGACTGGTTGTCTTGGACTCTCGACACTTTTGGTTGAAATAATAATATATCGAAATGACATTTTTGCCTTTTGGTGAAGTGACGATGTCTAGAAATGACGTTTTTGCCCTCTGGTAGCTCTTTTTTGCTATTACACACCCCTTGACTCCTCTCTCGAGATAAAAACGAACATACTAACAACTCGATTGCAAATACACAAAACTCTCAACATGACAATTCACTCAACATGGTTATTATCTAGAACATGCCAAACACAAATAATACTATAAATGTTCTTGCAATCTCCCCCTTGACATTTCTGAGACAACCATGTTTTCATAATATAGCCTCACAATCAACATAACATCTACACCTATGAACACACACTGACAAATATAGATATAAATTGTCACATTGATTTCATGATGGTCTACCATTCCTGTAACCACAACACTAAACAAACCATTAAACGCAGGTGTGAAAAACAGATATAAATCAATATAATGATTATCAGAAAATCATAACAACAATGCACAAATAATGATCATCATTCTCCCCATGAGAATAAACTCCCCCTTGCTAAATACTTCTCTCTCTAAATCAATAAAACAATCTTAACCAAACAATCTCTCCCCCTCACTTAGTACTTTTTCCCATTTTTGTCACTGAAATGTCAATCAAAGAGAGTATATGATATATCAACAATGTAGAGAGATGCAAGGAAGAACTTAATGAAACACACCAAGATATAGAACTCTTATCATATCATATTCAAATTCTCAGGGTAATAGAAATCTCTACTATGCATGATTCTACTACTAATGCAAAATGTCATGAATAAAAATAAAATAAAATATTTTTGTTTTTAGAAATTTGTGAGCAAGGCAATAGAGACACAAAGCCAATCATTAACACATCATATTCTCAGATGTAACTTGACCATTATACACATGGTATAGAAGAAAATCAACACACATATCTTGTAAACTCAAGAATGCACAAGTCATGTTTTACAAATATATATGTCTGAAAATTCTCATGTGCAAACACTAAGGTAAGATGAAAACAATACATACTAAAGCTGATAATCTCCCCACCAACCTTGATGATAATTCAATCCAAGATCCAAACTAGAAGGCAAAAAATAAAAGATACTTTTTCTTTGTCACACAATTTCCTCCTTCTCATCTTTTTCAACTTTTTCACCGTATCCCTTTTTGTCTTTCTAAGCTCCGGACTTTCCAGCGAGGATTTTTAGTCCCGACCAATTGGGCCCGAGCTTCTTCCATGGGATTTATGCTCATTAGTCTTCTCCCCTTTTTACGCGAAGACTTAGTGCTTACTGAGGCAAGAGGCCCGGTTACTCAAATTAAAGAACTACATTTTGCATTTTTAATAGTTTAAACATCTCATTTTTTGGAACATCACCACAACATTCATATACATGCAAAAAATATTTCATGCATAGACCAATCTAGCATAGCTCATGAACCTTCATATTACTTCGGATTAAATAAAAAAAAATAACAGATTCAATAAGCATTATAATCATCACCGAAGCAACTAGCACTTACGATTAAAGTTTTGTAACATAAAATAATCTTGCCAAGTGATCATCCAAAACTCTTAGGTCAAACTGATACCTCTACTTCACATATGCATAATGAGATAAGTAAATGTAAACATAAATTAAAATATGACAACTTTTGTACTCTAGCCAAGCTCAACAGTCTCAAAAATTTTATTGTCATTTATTTCAACATAAAATGCTTGCATGGATAAAAATAATACAAATTCATTATTACTTATCAATTCTAGAAAAATAATACAATGTGCTCCTAGAATGATAGATAAAAAGATATCTATTCTAAAGAAAGAACACCAATAAATTTCCTAAGACTAACATGCTTTTGAAAATCTAATGGTTTTGTAAAGATATCTGCTAATTGAAAATCTGTGGATATGAACTCTAGAGACACTATACCATCTTTAACAAGATCAAGGATGAAATGATATCAAATATCTATATGCTTTGTCCTAGAGTGTTGAACATGATTTTTAGAAATATTTATTGCACTCGTGTTATCATAGAACACAATCATTGTACCTTGAGAAAAATCATAATCTTGCAACATCTGACTCATCCATAAAACTTGAGTACAACAACTACCAACTGCTATCTACTCAGCCTCAGTAGTGGAAAGAGAAACATAATTTTGCTTATTGCTATGCCAAGCAACTAAACAATTTCCAATATAAAAACACCTTCCACTAGTACTTTTTCTATCATCAACATTACCGGCCCAATCAACATCAGAGAAAGATTCAATATCAGTATTAGTACCTGATGGATACCACATTCCATAACTCACTATCCCTTTAACATACTTAATAATCCTTTTCACAACAGTAATATGTGACTCCTTAGGACTTGTCTGGTAACGTGCACACAAACCAACATTAAACGCTATGCCAGGTTGATTGGCAGTCAAGTACAACAAACTCCCAATCAAACTCCTATAAAGTGTAGGATCGACATCTTTACCCTTAGTATCCAAGCTAAGCTTAATACTTGTACTCATAGGAGTGCGAGCATCCTTAGCCTTTTCCAAACCAAACTTCTTCACCAATTCCAAGTTATAACGAGTTTAAGAAACAAAAATCCCATCATTTAATTGAGTAACTTGAAGCCCTAGAAAGAAGTTCAATTCACCAATTATGCTTATCTTAAATTCATGTTTCATTTGATCTCCAAAATAATGAGTAAGTTGATTATAAGTGGAACCAAACACAATATCATCAACATAGATTTGAGCAACAACTGTATCATCCTCAATTTTCTGAATAAACAGTGTTTTGTCCACTCCCCCTCCAGCAAAACCTATTCCCAACAGGTAATCATTCAACCATTCATGCCAAGCTCTAGGAGCTTGCTTTAGCCCATACAAAGCCTTTTTCAGCCTGTAAACATGATTCAGACAATAAGGATCTTCAAATCATTTGGGCTGCTGCACATATACTTCCTCATGAATAACACCATTCAAAAATGTACTCTTCACATCCATTTGATACAACTTGATTCCAAGATGACAAGCAATAGCAAACAAAATCCGAATAGATCCAAGCCTAGCCACTGGACCGAAAGTCTCATCAAAATCAATACCCTCCATATGAGTATATCCTTGAGCAACAAGCCTGGCCTTATTCCTAACCACTGTACCATTTTCATTTTTTTTATTCTTGAAAATCTACTTGGTACCAATCACATTTATCTCTTTCGGTCTAGACATAAGATACAATACATCATTCTTAACAAACTGCAGAAGTTCTTCTTGCATAGCATTTATCCACTCACTATCTTGAAGAACTTCTTTGACATTTTTAGGTTCCAAAGAAGATGTATAGCATGCATACGAAACCTCATTCCTAGCCTTTCTCCGTGTCACCATCATCTGATCAACAGATCCTATAGATGGTTCCTTAGACGGTGTAGGCTAAACATGACCAATTGAATCATGTGATTTTGTAGGACTTGAAGTATCATCACTAACCACATTGTCCTTTTTTTCAACCTCATAAGAATCATTATACAATATAAAGAATGGCTCACCATCTTCCTCCTTAGCAAACTATGGGGACTCATCAATACATGAGTCATCAACAACTACATTAGCAGATTTCATCATCGTTTGACTTCTAAGGTTAAAAACCTATATGCTCGACTACTCAATGAATAACCCCAAAATATTCCTTCATCACTCTTATACTTGAACTTTCCAATAGATTCACGATCTCTAAGAATATAACATTTTGCTCTAAAAACTTTGAAATACTTTACATTGGGTTTCTTACAATTCCGTAGTTCATAAGGATTTTTTAAGGTGGCAGACCTAAGATAAACTTTGTTCGAGGTGTAACACGCTGTGTTCACCGCCTCGGCCCAAAAATACCTAGGAACATTCTTACCAAGTATCATAACATTGGCCATTTCCTGAATAACCATATTCTTCCTCTCAACTACTACATTTTGTTGAGGAGTTTTAGGTGCTGAAAATTCATGTTTTATTCCTCTCTCATCACAAAACACTTCAATTTATGAATTTTCAAACTCCCTTCCATGATCACTCATCACTCTAGAAATGAAACAATTCTTCTCAATCTGAATTCTTAAACAAATCCTCTTAAAACTTTCAGAAGCTTCAGACTTTTCACTTAGAAATCCAACCCAAGGAAATCTCAAATAATCATCTACCATGACAAAAATATACTTATTTCCTCCTTTTCTCATGGTCCTAGTGGGACCCATTAAATCTATGTGCAACAACTCTAAAGGTCTAGAAGTACCAATGACATTTATCTTTTTGTGTTGAAATCTGACTTGTTTACCATTCTGACATGAACCACACACAACTCCTTTTGCATAACCAAGCTTAGGGACTCCCTTAATAATTTCACTCTTAGTAATTTTTATTAATTCTCGAAAATTAACATGTCCTATCCGCTGATGCCAAATTTCAACTTCATCAAGTTTAACTCTATTGCATAACAATTCAGAACTAGGAACAATGCAATAACAATTATCAGTTGAACGCATACCTTCCATCACGTAATTCCCAGAATAGTCAATGATCGAACACTTATCGGGTGAAAAAGTGACCTTATGATTGTTATCACATATTTGACTTATGCTCAACAAATTTTCTTTAAGACCCTCTACATAAAACACATCTTCTAGTTTAGGTACACTAGAAATCACAATGGTACCTTTGCCTAGAACCTTCGACTTCTCTCATCACCAAAAGTGACTATCCCACCATGACATTCCTCAAGAAATCCAAACAATGACTTATCTCCAGTCATATGCCTCGAACATCCACTATCCAAATACCAAGAAGTACACTTGTGTGCTCTAAGTGCAGTATGAACTACAAGACAATGTAACTCATTTTTTTCTCACCCAATCCTTCTTCATCTTCAAAGCACCTTTTGCCAATCTTGACAAATTCTTCATTTCTTCATTCAGCAATCAAATTTGATCCACGATCTCCATGTTGAACTCTTTGTTCCTTCACCGATTGCAGAGTCTTCCCTCTCAACATCGAACACCTTGGTCGAATGTGACCACTAACACCACAGTGGTGATAAATAGGAACAAACCTCCGGGCTCCATCAGTTGACCTCCCAGGATTCCAATCTGAATTTCTTTTTGAAGAACTCGATGCTACATGGGACGCTTTTATAAAGGTGGTTTTTGTAGAAACATTCGAGTTTTGTAATACTTCAACAAAACCTAGTCCCTTTGTATTTCCTACGGAATTTCCTATACTCAACATATGATTAAGTTTAAGAGTTCCACTAGACACATTATGAATAGTTGAGTTAGCATCTTTCAGCTCTTTTTCAAACTTTTCAATCTTAGTAGATTTCTCAACCAATTCCTTATTCAGACCATCTACTAACTTCAAAGCCTCAGTCTTTTCAAGTTCAGACTTATTCGAATCCTCAATTGACTTGGTCTTTCGGGTCTGTAGAAGATTTAGAGTTTGAGAACTATTGGCTGATTCGTCCTTTAAAGAATGCAATTCTTTGTCCATGTTAAGACTTTTAGTCAACAGTTTCATGTGATTCTTGTGAAGTTGTGTGGTCTTATCAAGTAATTTGTTATAATACTCTTGAAGCATTTCATCACAATCTTCATCACTCTCAGAATCTTCTTCTCCAGACATCACCCAACTTGAAGCAACTTCTTTAACCTCCTTGCTCTGTACAGTAAACAAAGTAAAATTCTCAAAATCATCACCTATTTCTGATTCTGTCACATCACTAGTTGATCCATTGTCAGAGTCATCATCCCAACTAACATCTAATCCTTTGGATTTCTTTAGAGTGTTTGCACACTTTGCAGCTATATGACTATATCCTTGACATTCAAAATATTTGGGTTTCTCCTTTTTAGGATTAGAATTTTCATTCCTAATTTGAGTCTTATTTCTACTTCTAGACTCACCTAACTTATCCCTAAATTTTTATCCTTGGCCATTCTGTTTAGCCCTAACAAATTGGTTCAACCTCCTAGCAAACATGACAATATCATTTAGTCTCAACTCACTTTCTTCATCAAGTTCAACCTGATCCTCCCTAGTAGTTTTGAAAGTTATGCTCTTCTCTTTTGTGACACTAGCCTTCTTAAGGAGATTTTTGAACATCTCCATCTCATAATATTTTAAATTTCCAGCCAATTCCTCAACCTTAAGTTCTTTAAGACTCATGACCTCTGAGATGATAGTGAACTTAGATCGAAAACATTCAGGAAGAGATCTAAGGATTTTCTTAACCATGCTAGTCTCATGAATAGGCTCACCTAGGTTATGACAACCTGTTACAATATTAGTTAACCTAGCCTCAAAGTCGGCGTTGACTTCATCCTGTTCCATCTTCAACTGTTCAAATTGAGAATTCAAAATTTGAAGCTTTGATTGTTTCACCTTCGACGTTCCTTTATGAGTGACTTAGAGAATGTCCCAAGCTTCCTTGGCAATTACGCATGTAACAATCCTCTTGAACTCACTTGGAGTAACAACATTGTATAACGCATTCAACGCCTTCGAGTTCCAATTCACACTATTTATCTCGGAAATAGTCCACTCACTTGACGGTTTTGGTGTTGATTTATTGGTCGCGTCATCTTTCACAATAGGAGGTGAATATCCTACTTCAATAGTATTCCATGCTCTCTCATCTAAAGATTTTAAAAATACTCTCATTCTCGCTTTCCAATATGTGTAATTCGACCCATCAAACAAAGGGGATCTAGATATGGAACCTCCTTCACGAGGCATCTCCATCATATAAATTCAGAATCTAACCCTAGGTAATTAACCTAAGAAGGGGCAACCACGCTTTCATACCAATTGAAATTATTTAGACGATGGTGAAAATAGCATAGAGGGGGGGTGAATAGGCTTTTTGTGGATTTATTGAAAAATTAATTTTTAATTACAGAAAAAACAATTTTAATCCAATCACAAACCCTAATTCTCAAACCACATCATTCAAGTAATATCAAACAACCATCAATGTAGAGCAGAAAATAAAGTAAGAGACAACACAGAGAAGTATAAGTGGAAAAACCAAGGAAAAGATTCAAGGAAAAAATCACGGGTAATCTCAGGTACCGAAGCACTATGAATCAACAAGTATAGACTCTATGAAAGTTTTAGACTTACAATCACTCCTGATATGCCTTCCTCTACTCGTGGTCTGAAATCCTTGAATCACTTTTGTTAGTCACTAATTTACCCTAGAGGGGGGGGGGGGGGGGGGTGAATAGGGTTTAAAAATAATTATCAAACTCTTTTGAAATCTTACTAGCAATTGCTACAAAACACTATATTAATTTACAAAGTAAATATGCACTAAATATCTTTAACTTAATTTCAACAAGCTATTTACCACAATATAAATTAAGCATGCAAGAACAGAAAGTAAGGAGATAGAGATAGAGATAGAGATATTAACACCGTGATTTTTACGAGGTTCGGTAACTCCTACTCCTCGGCTCAAACAATCCCCTTCCTTGAGACTTTCCCAATCCTCACACTATGACTCTTTCTTCAATAGGTGGAATAGGAAAACCTTTACAAAAGAGCTAACTAGCTCTTCACACAATCAAGAGAACAATCCTCCCTTGATATAATGGGCTTCACTCACCCAAGATCACAAATTTGTGTATGCAATCAATATATAACTCAAGAAACAAAAACACTCAAAACCCTAAGGTTTTTATGGAAGATAGATCAATATAAGCTCAAGTGTTTTTAGGTGATATTTCAAGAACTCAAGATATATATATTCTGAAAAGATATTTTCAAGAGGAGGATAAGCACAAAGCTTGAGTTTAAATCTTTAAAATGATTTGAGTGAAAAACGAGATTTATATCTTTCTTGCTATCAAAATATTTTCCAGAAAGTGCTTGAGAGAAAGAAAATAATAGATGAATGATTTTCAGAAAAATTTCTCACACAAGAACCGTACGTTTTCAATCCATATCTCTTTCTTTATATAGTGCATCACTAGGGTTAGGAGAGTGTATCTCCCCCTAGACATTTTGGAGAGTAAGATCTTAAAAGTAGTAAGCAATACCATTTGTTTTTGGTCAAAAATATTATTTAGAAATACTTCTCCTGAAAATCCTGAAGCACCCAGTCGACTGCCTACCGGCACCCAGTCGACTGCCTCCATACTTAGATTTAAAATATTTCCCCAATGGCTATGGTCAGTTGATTGCCTCAAGAAGGCCAGTCGACTGCCTTGGACAGGCCAGTCGACTGGCTCAGGCAATCATAAAAATGTTTAGCTCACTGGTTCGTGCAGTCAGCTGGACTCTAGGCCAGTCGACTAGGTCACCAGCCAGTCGGTTGCCATTTCATGGCCAGTGGACTGGGTGACTCCAAGAAATATTTTCAAGATCCATTTTTGATCCATTCTGAGTTTGTTTGTTTAATTACTTGAGCTTATAAGACCAATTAATGTATAAGGTACCTTGTTACAATATTCTCACTCCGACCTAGCTACCCCAGGTCTTGAGTCCAGCTTTTGTTCTTTCTTTGACCTTTTTGTCGCTTTTCCTTATCGCTTGTTGCTTTTTGGTATTAATGATCTTTCATGATCATTTACCTGTACTTGCTGAAACACTTAGCTCAAAGTCTTATTAGTACCAAACACGGTTTTGAATGTTTTGTTAATATCAAAATAAGAGTTATTGTCTGAAATAGAATTTCAAAGCCAACAATCTCCCCCTTTTTGATGTTGACAAAACATTTCATGTTTGTGCATAAATGGTGAAGTATAAAGTGATACTCCCCCTCAATGTGTGCATTACATGCTCCCCCTTAGTAAATATATTTTTGCAATTACATACACTTGCATGGAGCCACACATAAACATGTCTTGCATACACGAAAGCATAATGCACGAAAGCAACTAACTTCTCCCCCTTTGGCAACATAAAAAGGTGGGAAGTGACGGTTGAATTTATCATGATAATACATCAACATCCAAAGCCATCCCAATTTTTCTACGAATGTTTTTGAAAAAGATTCCTCCGGAAAAGTCTTTGTGAAAATATTCGCTAATTTATTTTTAGTGTCAATAAAAACCAATACAACGTCTCTTTTAGCAACATGATCACGTAAGAAATGATGCCTAATCTCACTATGCTTAGTTTGTCAAGGATGAAAAGGATTCTTTTATATATAAAAATAACACTTGTAAAATCGCATTCAATGGGCACATGATTGAAAATAAGCACATATTCATATGCATAAAGTTTGAGATTTCTTCCCTTATCACCAAGGAGCAAAGCTCCCCCTAAGAATGTGCATACAACCTATACTCATCAACTACTCTTCTCCTCCTTTGACATCATCAAAAATAATAGATACAATTAAGTACAAGAAAAGAATCAAGTTGCATAAATGAATTGTGAGCATAGAATATATCCTTTGAAGTAACACAAAGTCATATTTTCCACATATGTCATGAATATGAATAAGATGATTATCAAATTACAAACATAGCTTTGCATTCATGATTGCAATGAGGACATGCTAGCACAAGTCATCAATGATGACTAAAACATTTGTTTGATTTTCATAGACAAATAGGATATATGATCAACATAGATTTTCATATATCAAGTACATATATCAAGTGAATGACTCAAATGCAAAGTGAATTAATGTTCAAGTAAGTGTATTTGAATGAAGGTTCAAATCATAAGTATTCAACATACTATATGCAAGCAAGAAACACTCAATTACTAGATCATTTAAAATCACATATGAGCACTTAAGAATAAGTTAACAACACCTTGATCTTAACCACATGAAAATCAATAAACACATACGCAACATCTAATCATAGAATGCAATGTGAATAGAGTAAAATTCATGATGATGACAAAGAAATGAATATTCTAAGATAAGCAAATGAAAAATACACAAGACAAATGCTAACACATTAATGTTCAAAGGCATGTCCATTTCTTTATGAAATTTTACACAATGAGTTCTTTTGGATAAACATTGTGAGAATAATGACGAAGAAAATTATAATCATGAAGGTGATCTCAATATTTCTCATAAGTGCATGTCTTTGAAAGCATTAATGTAATGGCAAAAATATGTAATCTTCACAAGTGCTAAAATCACAAGATATATCTCTTATATATATGGTAAAAATGCTTATCTAAAATAATAAGAGATGAACCAATATAATAAACAAAATAACATATAATTTAAGCTAGTCCAAGAGTAGTCAACCAAGGAAATCATAGAGTCCCAAAACCAAAGTGTCAAAAAGTATTTGAAATCATGTTCATGACACTTAAATGGATTGTACCCAAAAAGGAAATAAGTTCATCTATCATGCTCATTTTGAAATAGTTTGCATGTTTGTGATAAGCGTCTTTTCACAACACATCAAATATTAGTAAACATAATACCCCAATGTGAATCTTATAACCAAATTTATGAAAAGTTATAAATGATAAACAACAAAAATAATGTTTATCAATATAGCTTCTAAACTAACCTTCATTCATAAGAAAATCACTTAAAGCCATTCAAATTACCCTCTTTGAGCATTTTTCAAGTTAAGCACGGCTTATGATAGTTTTAAAAGCCATTTTCTAAACCTTATACATTTCAAAGCATTGTGATTCTCTACATGAAAATATTTTCATTTTAAAATCATATGAGAATGCATTAGATAAAAACATTTCATGCAAAGAGGCATGTGACATTCTTAGAAATTTAATTCCATTCACATGTGCAAAGAATAATCTATATCCTTCTTGGTTAAGATCTTAGGATAATGATGGTCAAAACCTTTGGTCACCACTTTTAGGCATAGATTGCAACATTAATATGCATTATAAAATATACAAGAGTATGCATGTATGATAATGATATAAAAGTTTAAAATATAGAAAGTATTATATATCATTGAAAAAATCATAATAATGCAAGAACATTAAACACATATGTCTTTCATGATATGTGCGCATAAAACTCATGAATCATGTTTTTTATTTTTTCAATAAACATTCAAGATAATAACATTTGAGCACAATATCTCCATCTTTTCAACATGCTTCCTTCAAAGAGGACCCTATAGTACATTTTCATAATAAAGATCCAAGCATATATTAAATAGCTTCAACCAATGTTACAATTTCAAACAACAAAGGCTAAGCACATGAATATCATTTTTATGAAAATGTTTATGCAAATACCTCTAGAATGATTACCAAGAAGATATATAATAGAGGATGATGAATCATTTAATCGCATAGAATTTTATCACATATTCTTTAACCTCATTTGCATTAGATAGATCATTCAAAGACAAATGCTCTCTTGAGGTTTACTAGTGTGGACATATTTGATTAAACATATATTCCAAGTCCGTCCAAAATTCACTTCAAAATTAAACACCTCAAATAAATGTGCAATATGTCATGTCAAGAGAATTTAGATAAAACACTAAAATCATGAAGGCCCATGAACAAATATCAAGACATAGCTACTCAAGTAATCAACCAAAATCAAGTGAACTAGCTTTGATGGTCAAGAGCTGGACATGACTATATTCTTTACAATTCATGCATGATCAAGGCTTACTTTCATATATCCAAGTCATTTCAAAGCAAGCTACTATCAAGAATTCATCAAGAGCATAGATAATTGCATGAACCAAGTAGCCAAACACCCTTATTACCAATCATCACATTTATTCCATGACATATCAAAAATGATTCAACATACTTGAATAAGCATGAGTTTGTCATGTTTAATCATCAAGAATTGACAAGAAAACCAATATAAATTCCCTTGATTAGCAAAAATAAATTATATGCCCTTTTTCAAGATTTGTAAAGATATAGCACATAGGAAGATTCATTTCATTTCAAAATTCTTTGAACATTTGAAAGAACAATGAAAAGATATTTCCATAAGAGTTACCCTTTTGAAATAATTTCACTCTAAATCAACGTGACACTTTTCTCATGCAATTTCAAGAAACAAAAGAATGTGATACATGAATAATGATCATTTATCAATCAATGAAAACATTCATAAAGCAACATAGTATACAAATTTTCGTTTCTTTTAGCATTTGACAATTGATTCCCATCTCTCTTAACTAAGCATGCATTGCTCCTAAAAATAACGTCATAGCCATTGTCACATAATTTGACTAATGCTAAATAAGTTATGCTTCAAACCATCAACCAAAAACACACTATCTATAGAAAGATTTGAAGATATACCAATTAAGCCAATCCTTATAATTTTGCCTTTAGAGTTGTCTCCAAAAGTTACATTTCTTCCTTCATAAGTTTTCAGAGAAATGTATTTTGATTAGTCTCCCGTCATATGCCTTGAGCATCCGCTATCAAGAAATCATTTTTTCTTTAAGGCGGAGTTCAAGCATACCTACAAAACAAATTTAAGTAACATTCATTGGTCCCCAATTTATCTTGGGTCCACTAGGGTTAGAGAGAGATGCAATAGTTCCTTTCAAAACCCAAATCGTTTTTGGTATAACATTCTTCTTTCTATGTAAGCATGCAATGGTTCCTTTTGGAACCCAAATCATTTTTGTTATCACTTACTTTTTTCTAAGTAAACATGTATTTCCCTTATGTCCCTTTTTCTTTCAGTAATAACATGTAACATGCTTATGATTATTTGATGATGCATGAGATGATTGTCTTGTAAATGTATGCCTTAATGGTTTTCTCTTTTTCAAGATAAGAGCATCTTTGTCAAAAGCATCATACCCTAGACCACATTTATCAAATGATCCTCTTTGTCTTCCCAACATAATGCTAAGGTTCTCTTTTCCTTTCGTAAATTTAGCTAAGACATTTATTTGATCATCTATAGTATTTTTCAACCTATTATTTTCCTTTTCTAACTCAATGCTTTTGTCATTGCATGAAACTTCTAAGTTGGAAGTAATAGAGCTACATGAAGATTTAGCTTTCTTAAGAAGAGTATGTTTTCGAGCTAACTTTTCAAATTCATCATATAATTTTTCAAAGGCATCTTGTAATTCATCATAAGAAGAGAGAAGTTCATCATATGATAATTTATCTTTATCTAATGTATGTGAGTTTAAATGTACCTCATCTTTATTTGCCATGAGACAAGGGTTTGCCATTTCCTCACCATTTTCTTCCTCATCCGAATCACATGAGTCATGATCATCCCATGTAGCATTCATATCCATCTTTGTTGGCCTTGAAATTTTATTTCAGACAATAACTCTTATTTTGATATTAACAAAACATTCAAAACCGTGTTTGGTACTAATATGACTTTGAGCTAAGTGTTTCAGCAAGAACAGGTAAATGATTCGGAAAGATCATTAATACCAAAAAGCGACAAGCGAGAAGGAAACTCAAGCGTAAACTCGGAAAAGGACAAAAAGGTCAAAGAAAGATCAAAAGCTGGACTCAAGACCTGGGGTAGATAGGTCGGGGTGAGAATATTGTAACAAGGTATCTTATGCATTGATTGGTCTAATAAGATCAAGTAATTAAACAAACGAACTCAACGGATCAAAAACGGACCTTGAAAATATTTCTTGGAGTCACCCAGTCCATTGGCCATGAAATGGCAGCCGACTGGCTGGTGACCCAATCGACTGGCCTAGGGCCCAGCCGACTAGATGACCAGTGAGCTAAACATTTTTATGATTGCCTGAGGCAGTCGACTGGCCTATCCAAGGCAGTCGACTCACTCATTAGGTAGTCGAGTGACCTTCTTGAGGCAGTCGACTGACCATAGCCGTTGGGAAAAATATTTTTAATCTAAGCATGGAGGTAGTCGACTTGGTGCCGGTAGGCAGTCGACTGGATGCTTCAAGATTTTCAGGAAAAGTATTTCTAAACAATATTTTTGCCCAAAAACAAATGGTATTGCTTGCTACTTTTCAGATCCTACTCTCCAAAATGTCTAAGGTGAGATACACTCTCCTAACCGTAGTGATGCACTATATAAAGAAAGAGATATGGATTGAAAACCTAAGGTTCTTGAGTGAGAAATTTTCCAAAAATTATTCATATCTTATTTTCTCTCAAGCACTTTTTGAAAAATCTTTTGATAGCAAGAAAGATCTAAATCTCGTTTTTCACTCCTATCATTTTGAAGATTTAAAACTCAAGCTTTGTGCTCATTCTCTTATTGAAAATATATTTTTGAGAATATATATATATATCTTGAGTTCTTGAAATATCACCTAAAAACACTTGAGCTTATATTGATCTATCTTCCATAAAAACCTTAGGGTTTTGAGTGTTTTTGTTTCTTGAGTGATATATTGATTGCATACACAAATTTGTGATCTTGGGTGAGGGAAGCCCATTGTATCAAGGGAGGATTGGTCTCTTGATTGTGTGAAGAGCTAGTTAGCTCTTTTGTAAAGGTTTTGCTATTCCACCTATTGAAGGAAGAGCCATAGTGTGGGGATTGGGAAAGTCTCAAGGAAGGGGATTATTTGAGCCGAGGAGTAGGAGTTACCAAACCTCGTAAAAATCACGGTGTCAATATCTCTATCTCTATCTCCTTACTTTATGTTCTTGCATGCTTAATTTATATTGTGGTAAATAGCTTGTTGAAATTAAGTTAAATTATTCATTGCATATTTACCTTGTAAACTAATATAGAATCTTGTTGCATGTTCTAGTAAGAATTAAAAATAGTTAGAAAATTATTTTTAAACTCTATTCACCCCCCTCTAGGGTATATTACTGACTAACAATTGGTATTAGAGCCTAATCTCTACTTGTTTTAGACTTAACCGTCTTAGAGAATGATCATGGCCTCAAACATAGTCACTCATGTAGAAGGATAATGAAACAATAGGCCCCCATTGTTTGATGGTTCAAACTATAGTTATTGGAAGACTAGAATGATAGACTTTCTTCAAACTATTGATTATCAAATTTGGCTAGTTATTGTCGATGGACCTTTCACTATAACCAAAGTGGTTGATGGAAAAACTATCCCCAAATTTCCCAACGAATGGGACAATGATGAGCGTAGACTTATGTCTTTTAATGCCAAAGTTAAGGTTAATCAAAATTGTGCCTTAAGTCCAAATGAATTTAATCGCGTCTCTACTTGCTCCATGACCAAAGAAATGTGGGATAAACTTGAAGTTACTTATGACGGAACTACTCAAGTTAGAGAATCTAAAATTGATATACTTATGCATGAATATGAATTATTTTCCATGAAGGAAGATGAAAATATCAATTCTATGATGTCTCGTTTCACTAATATTTTGAATGGACTAAAGTATCTTGGTAGAATTGTTCCTAGATCCGATGCGGCATGCAAAGTCCTTAGAAGCCTTCCGGTCAAATGGGATGCGAAAGTGACGGCTAATAAGATGCACATGATCTTAGCACAATGAGTCTTGATGAGATTTTCGGGTCACTCCTTACATGGGAAATTACCTTAAAGTCTCGTGAGGAAGACGCCAAGCCTAGAAAAGGTATAGCCTTGCAAGCTTCCACTAAAAGTGAAGCAAATGAGAGAATCGAAGAAGAGGTTGATGAAGACATTGCCTTGATCACTCAACAATTCAAGAGATTTCTTCAACGAAAGAAGGCTAAAGGTCAGAGGTTCTTAAAGAGCAACGAACCAAGAGGAGAGACAAGCACGAAGGAGTCCATTATTTGCTTCAATTGTGGAAAACCGGGGCACTATAGAAATGAGTGTTTCAAGCCCAAAAAGGAGAACTAGAAAAGGCCAAACAAAATGGCCATGAATGCAACATGGGATGACTATGACTCTTGTGATTCGGATGAGGAAGAAAATTGTGAGGAAATTGCAAATCTTTGCCTCATGGCAAATGAAGATGAGGTACATTTAAATTTACATGCATTAGATAAATCCATTTTGTCATATGATGAGCTTTTATTTTCTCATAATGAATTACAAGATGCATTTGAAAATTTGTATGATGAGTTTGAAAAACTAGCTAAGAAACATAGTTTGCTTAAGAAATCTAAATCTTCATGTAATTCTACTTGCCTCACCGTAGTTGATTTAAATGCAACAAATGACAAAAGTATTAAGATAGAAGAGGAAAATGTTTTGTTGAAAAAGACTATTGATGATCAAATAAACATCTTAGCAAAATTCACAAAAGGAAAAGAAAATTTGAGCATCATGCTAGGAAGACAAAGAAACTCTTTTGACAAATGCGGCTTAGGATATGATGCATTCAACAAAGATGCACTCTTATTGAAGAAAAGAAAATAATTAAGGCATACTTTTTCAAGACAATCTTCTCTCTCAACTTCAATTGATCACAATCATGTTACATGTTACTATTGCAAGAAAAGAGGTCACAAAGCAAATGCATGTTATCTAAGTAAGAAGAAGAAAATTGTCTCAAAAATGTTTTGGATTCCAAAAGGAACCATTGCATCTCTACATGCAAAAGAAAACTCGGTAACTAAATCATTTTGGGTTCCCAAAGGAACTATTGCATCTCTTTCTAACCATAATGGACCCAAAACCGATTGGGTACCAATAAAAGTCACATAACGCTGTGTTGTAGGTATGCTTGAAGTCCGCCTCAAAAGAAAGATGGTTTCTTGATAGCGGATGTTCAAGGCACATGATGGGGACAAATCGAAATTCATGTCCTTAAAATCTTATGAAGGAGGAAGCGTTACTTTTGGAGACAACTCACTAAGAAAAATGATTGGAATTGGATCCATTGGTATATCTTCTTCTCTAGCTATAGATAACGTACTTTTAGTTGATGGTTTGAAGCATAACTTGTTTAGTATTAGCCAACTTTGTGACAAAGGTTATGATGTTATCTTTAGGTCAAATGCATGCATAGTTCAGAAAGATGGAAAGCAATTGTTCAATGCAAAGAGAAACGGAAATTTATATACTATGTTGCTTTGTGAATTAAATCAACAAGATGTTAAGTGCTTTGTCACATCGAGTGAAAATAGTTGGTTATGGTATAGACGCTTAGGACATGCTAGTATGGACCTCATTCAACGTTTATCGATAAATGAATTAGTCAAAGGCCTCCCGAAGACTAATTTTTCAAAAGATAAAATATGTAGTGCATGTCAAATAGGTAAGCAAGTGAAATCTTCTTTCAAGAGAAAGAAAGATATCACCACTTCTAGACCTTTAGAGTTACTTCATATGGACCTCTTTGGTCCGGAGAGAACGGCTAGCTTAGCCGAGAAACTCTATGTACTTGTCATAGTCGATGACTACTCTAGATTTAATTGGGTTCACTTTCTTGCTCACAAAAATGAAACTCACTCCATTCTTGATAAATTTTATAGAGTCATTCAAAATGAAATTAGGAAAATTAAAAGTGATAGGGGTACAGAATTTGACAATCAAGATCTAGAGAAATTATGTGATGAATTCGGTGTATCTCATGATATCTCGGCTCCAAGATCTCCTCAACAAAATGGGGTAGTTGAAAGGAAGAATAGATCTTTACAAGAAATGGCTAGAACTATGTTAAATGAACACAACCTTCCCCGAAGCCTTTGGGCGGAAGCGGTAAATACCGCTTGTCATGTCATGAATAGAGTTATCATCCGAATGAAATTGGGTAAGACTCCGTATGAGTTGTGGAATGGTTGAAAACCCAATATTGGGTATTTCAAAGTGTTTGGTTGTAAATGTTTTGTTTTAAATGATAAAGATAACTTGGGAAAATTTGACTCTAAATCAGATGAAGCAATTTTCTTAGGTTATTCCTCAACAAGTAGAGCCTTTAAAGTCTTTAACAAAAGGACTTTAACCATGGTAGAGTCTATTCATGTTGTTTTTTATGAATCACTACCTCTACCCTCACCTAAAGTTGACCTAGATGATGATGAAGTTGTAGGGATTGAGGGTAGCTTCAATAATCTCAATATCTCCAACTCATCAAGTAGGCAAATGGATAAGAGTAAAGTTGGAAATCAATCTAATGATGACTTGACTTGCTCCATTCCTAAATCTTGGAGGATTGTGCACAATCATCCTCTTGACCAAGTCATAGATAACCCTTCACAAGGTGTGAGCACAAGATCTCAACTTAGAGACTTATGCAACCACATGGCTTTTGTGTCCAACATTGAACCCAAGAACTTCCACGAAGCTCAATGTGATAATTCTTGGATCATGGCTATGCAAGAGGAACTAAATCAATTTGAACGCAATCAAGTTTGGAATTTAGTCCCTCAACCCACACATCAAACTATTATAGGCACTAAATGGGTTTTTCAAAATAAAAAGGATGAAAATGGAGTGATTATTCGAAATAAAGCAAGATTGGTAGCTCAAGGTTCCAATCAAGAGGAAGGCATTGACTATGATGAAACCTTTGCACCCGTAGCTAGATTAGAAGCAATTAGAATGCTTCTTGCATTTGCATCATCTAGAAATTTCATTCTTTATCAAATGGATGTCAAAAGTGCTTTTCTAAATGGAACTATAGATGAAGAAGTGTTTGGAAAGCAACCACCCAACTTTGAAAATGAACTTTTTCCAAATCATGTTTACAAATTATCTAAAGCCTTGTACGGGTTAAAGCAAGCTCCTAGAGCTTGGTATGAACGGCTTAGTGACTTTTTACTTCAAAAAGGGTTTTCTAAAGGCAAAGTTGACAACACTCTCTTTACAAAAACTGTCAAGAATGATTTGCTGATTATCCAAATATATGTTGACGACATTATCTTCGGATCAACAAATACTTCTCTTTGCAAAGATTTCGTATCTAGTATGCAAAACGAATTTGAAATGAGTATGATGGGTGAGTTGAATTTCTTCTTAGGGTTGCAAATCAAACAAAGCTTGGATGACTTATTTGTTAGCCAATCTAAGTACACTAAAGATTTGCTAAAGCGATTTGGTATGGAGGAAGCCAAACATTCCATTACTCCTATGAGTACCTCTATTAAACTCGACAAAGATGAAAATGGAAAATGTGTTGATATTACTAAATATAGAGGCATGATAGGAAATTTACTGTATTTAACAGCTAGTAGACCGGATATTATGTTTAGTGTATGCTTATGTGCTAGCTTTCAATCTTGTCCTAAAGAATCTCACTTGTTAGCCGTAAAATCAATTTTTCGCTATCTTAATGGGACGATTAACTTAGGACTATGGTATCCACGTGGCCCTTCACTTGATCTCATTAGTTATTCGAATGCCGATTTTGCGGGTTGTAAAGTGGATAGAAAAAGCACAAGTGGTACATGTCATTTTCTAGGTCATTCTTTAGTTTCATAGTCAAGTAAAAAGCAAAATTCAGTTGCCTTGTCTACGATTAAAGCCGAATACATTGCGACCGGTAGTAGTTGCGCTCAAACTCTTTACATTAAGCAACAATTACTTGATTTTGGACTTGTTTTCAATCGTGTACCTATTAAATGTGATAACACTAGTGCTATTTTTTACGGGATCACGTAGCATAAGGTGACGTTGAATTGGTTTTTATTGACACTAAAAATCAATTGGCGGATATTTTTACAAAACCTCTCTCGGACGAACCATTTTCAAAAATTTGTAGAGAAATAGGAATGGCCATGGATTTTGAAGTAATCAGTTAATTTTCACAAAATATCTCGTCCACGATCTTGACATTCAAAAATTTCAAATTTTTTCAAAAATTATTTTTTGAGGGTCAGTCGACTGCCTCAGAAACGGCCAATTGACTGGAGAAACCAGTGAGCTTTTGTGATTTTTATCGACTTCAGCCAGTCGAATGCCTCCCTTAGGCCAGTCGACTGGGTCATGAGCCAGTCGACTGTCTCCATTCGGCCAATCGACTGCCTCTGCGCGAACCAAGTTTTTATTTCTCTTTTCTCTTCGTCTTCTCTCCATTCTCTCAACGTTTTCTCTCATCTCTTCCTTCTTTCACGCCATTTATTCCCTTTTAAACCATTTCCTCACTACTCCACGTTCTTCTCCTCCATTATCACCACTCTCATCTTCATATATATACATATACATACACATATATCTCTCTATCTTCACTATTTTTCATCTTTTCTCTCTATTTCATGATTTTCTTCTCTTTTCTTTTCAAAAATGTTTTCATTTATCTTGGTTCTCATCTCGTTCATGGCTCCAAATGTTATGCGCATCAAGAAACGCGCCCGTCGGGGTGGAAACTCTTCGGCTGCACCTCCTCCACCTTCATCCCCTGGTCATGAGGACACCGATTATGAGCCAGAATCTGGTCCTATGTCTTTTTCTGCTCTTCTTGGTGGTGATGAAGATAGTATTCGTCTCTTCGAAACTAAATTCATTCATCGAAAGTTTGCTCGGAGTCGTATTGTGACTCAATCCTTATGCGAAGAGATTGGTGCCAATACGTTCAATATTTTTCAAAATATGGGTTGGGATTTCTTTCTTTCGCTTGATGTTCCGCATTATCCACGTGTCGTCAAAGCTTTCTACACCAATCTAGTGACTCCTTCTCAACCAAGTCCACCTGCCCGCAAACTTTGCTCCAATGTTGGGGACGAATCTGTTGAGATCACCGTAGCGGTAATTAATACTATTTTTTGGCTACCTCCTGGTGGCATCTCCTACTACTGCCCATCTGTTTGGTACTCTTTGAGTGATTTCAATCCTCTCGAAGATGTTCAGGCCATTTCGGTTAATAAAGACACCACCGCCTTTGCTGAGTTTCCTTCTTCCTCACTTACTCCTGAGGCACGACTTGTGCACAATATTATCACGTACTCCATTTTACCCAAGTCCGGAAGCCGGAGTCTTGTGTCGATTATGGAAGCCTTTCTCGTCTACTGTGTCATGACCAGTCGTAAGGTCAATCTTGTTTTCCTCTTCATTTCGGCAATCCTCGAGTGCCACAGGAAGAAAGGCGCACTTATTTTTCCTACCCATTTATCTTATCTTCTTGGCCAGAACGGTGTTCCACTTGTCGACGAGCCTACGGAGCACAATCCGATTTTTCTGGACAACACTCATCTCAAGCAGATGCACATTGGTAGAAGTGCCGATGGAGTGTTACTCTCTCTTAGGGATGCTCTTCCTGCTGACCAGGCGTGTCCATCTATTCCTCATCCTGATGCTTCTCATCCCGAGGCACATCGTCCGGAAGCTCCGACTTCTTCTTTTCCGTCTCTTGGTAGCGATTTCGATATTCCAGATTTTGGGTTCGGGGGAAATCCCGAAACTCTTACCCAAATCTTGGAAATTGTAAACGCAATGAGGAGGCCCAAAAGAAGATGGCCGAGGACATGAAGCGCCTCGAGGACAAGATCGACCGTATCACCTCCCCTATGGATGCACTTCGCCGTGACCCTCCGCCTTTTAGATTTCGTCAAAGGGGGAGAATTTTTGGGTTATCTAGGTGTTTGGCCATAGCTTATTTTGTGTACCATAGGATGTTACCTATGTTTGTTGTTTATGTTATCTTTAGTTTCTATTTTTATGCTTTATCATTTTGTGGATCATTTTAGGGATAAAAACAACATGTACCGAACTTGCAATGTTAATTGAAAAATGTTGTTTCTATTATCTTTCAATGCATTACTTAAATGTTTATCGAATTGAAATTTCCTAAGGGGGAGCATGAAAATATAAATGAAAGATGCACACATTGAGGGGGAGTATCACTTGATACTTCACCAATTATGCGCAAACACGAAATGTTTTGTCAACATCAAAAAGGGGGAGATTGTTGGCCTTGAAATTCTATTTCAGAGAATAAATCTTATTTTGATATTAACAAAACATTCAAAACCGTGTTTGGTACTAATATGACTTTGAGCTAAGTGTTTCAGCAAGTACAGGTAAATGATTCGAAAAGATCATTAATACCAAAAAGCGACAAGCGAGAAGGAAACTCAAGCGTAAACTCGGAAAAGGACAAAAAGGTTAAAGAAAGATCAAAAGCTGGACTCAAGACCTGGGGTAGATAGGTCGGGGTGAGAATATTGTAACAAGGTATCTTATGCGTTGATTGGTCTATTAAGCTCAAGTAATTAAACAAACGAACTCAACGGATAAAAAATGGACCTTGAAAATATTTCTTAGAGTCACCCAGTCGACTGGCCATGAAATGGCTGCCGACTGGCTGGTGACCCAATCACTGGCCTAGGGCCCAGCCGACTGGATGAACCAGTGAACTAAATTTTTTTATGATTTCCTGAGGCAGTCGACTGACCTGTCTTATTTTTTCTCTTATGGATTGAAAACCTAAGGTTCTTGTGTGAGAAATTTTCAAAAAATCATTCATCTCTTATTTTTTCTCAAGCGCTTTCTGAAAAATCTTTTGATAGCAAGAAAGTTCTAAATCTCGTTTTTCACTCCTATCATTTTGAAGATTTAAAACTCAAGCTTTGTGCTTATTCTCTTATTGAAAATATATTTTTGAGAATATATATATATCTTGAGTTCTTTAAATATCACCTAAAAACACTTGAGCTTATATTGATCTATCTTCCATAAAAACCTTAGGGATTTGAATGTTTTTGTTTCTTGAGTGATATATTGATTGCATACACAAATTTGTGATCTTGGGTGAGTGAACCCCATTGTCTCAAGGGAGGATTGTTCTCTTGATAGTGTGAAGAGCTAGTTAGCTCTTTTGTAAAGGTTTTTCTATTCCATCTATTGAAGGAAGAGCCATAGTGTGAGGATTGGGAAAGTCTCATGGAAGGGGATTCTTTGAGCCGAGGAGTAGGAGTTACCGAACCTCATAAAAATCACGGTGTCAATATCTCTATCTATATCTCCTTACTTTATGTTCTTACATGCTTAATTTATATTGTGGTAAATAGCTTGTTGAAATTAAGTTAAATTATTCATTGGATATTTACCTTGTAAACTAATATAGAATCTTGTTGCATTTTCTAGTAAGAATTAAAAATAGGTAGAAAATTCTCTTTAAACCCTATTCACCCCCCCACCCCCCCTTCGGTATATTTGTGACTAACAATCTTGTTTGTCCATTTCTCATTCTCCTTTTTGAGTTTGAAGCAATCATTTCTATAGTGCCCCGACTTTCCACAATTGAAGCAAGTTGGAGGCTCCCTCTTGCTAGGCTCACCCCTTTGCTCGTTCTTCTTTATAATCTACCACCGTTAGCTTTCTTTCTTTGAAGAAAACTTTGTTGGATGAATAATGCAATGTCTTCATCCACTTCTTCTTCACTCGGCTCATTTGCTTCATTTTTGGTAGAGGCTTGCAAAACCACGCCTTTTCTTAGCTTGGTGTCTTATTCACGAGATTTTAACGTGATTTCCCAACTGAGAAGAGACCCGAAAATCTCATCGAGGCTCATTGCGCTAAGATCTTGCGATTCTTTAATTGCCATCACTTTTGCATCCCATTTGACCGGAAGTCTTCTAAGGACTTTGCGTGCCGCATCGGATCTAGGAACAATTCTACCAAGATGCTTTAGTCCATTCAAAATATTAGTGAAACGCGATATCATAGAATTGATATTTTCATCTTCCTTCATGGCAAATAATTCATATTCATGTATAAGTATATCAATTTTAGATTCTCTAACTTGAGTAGTTCCTTCATAAGTAACTTCAAGTTTATCCCACATTTGTTTGGCCGTGGAGCAAGTAGAGACACGATTAAATTCATTTGGACTTAAGGCACAATTTAGATTAACCTTAACTTTGGCATTAAAGGACATAGTCTACGCTAATTATTATCCCATTCGTTGGGCAATTTTGGGATAGTTTCTCCATCTACTAATTTGGTTATAGTGAAAGGTCCATCAACAATAACTAGCCAAATTTGATAATCAATAGCTTGAAGAAAGTCTATCATTCTAGTCTTCCAACAACTATAGTTTAAACCATTAAACCATGGGGGCCTAGTGTTTGATTGTCCTTCTACATGAGTGACTACGTTTGAGGCCATGATCGTTCTCTAAGACAGTTAAGTCTAAAACAAGTAAATATTAGGCTATGATACCAATTGTTAGTCACTAATTTACCCTAGAGGGTGGTGAATAGGGTTTAAAAATAATTATCTAACTCTTTTGAAATCTTACTAGCAATTGCTACAAAACACTATATTAATTTACAATGTAAATATGCACTAAATATCTTTAACTTAATTTCAACAAGCTATTCACCACAATATAAATTAAGCATGCAAGAACAAAAAGTAAGGAGATAGAGATAGAGATATCGACACCGTTATTTTTACGAGGTTCGGTAACTCCTACTCCTCGGCTCAAAGAATCCCCTTCCTTGAGACTTTCCCAATCCTCACACTATGACTCTTCCTTCAATAGGTGGAATAGCAAAACCTTTACAAAAGAGCTAACTAGCTATTCATACAGTCAAGAACAATCCTCCCTTGATACAATGGGCTTCACTCACCCAAGATCACAAATTTGTGTATGGAATCAATATATCACTCAAGAAACAAAAACACTCAAAACCCTAAGGTTTTTATGGAAGATAGATAAATATAAGCTCAAGTGTTTTTAGGTGATATTTCAAGAACTCAAGATATATATATTCTCAAAAGATATTTTCAAGAGTTGAATAAGCAGAAAGTTTGAGTTTAAATCTTTAAAATGATTTGAGAGAAAAACGAGATTTATATCTTTCTTGCTATCAAAAGATTTTCCAGAAAGTGCTTGAGATAAAATAAGAGATCAATGATTTTCAGAAAAATTTCTCACACATGAACCTTAGGTTTTCAATCCATATCTATTTATTTATATAGTGCATTACTAGGGTTAGGAGAGTGTATCTCCCCCTATACATTTTGGACAGTAGGATCTGAAAAGTAGCAAGCAATACCATTTGTTTTTGGGCAAAAATATTGTTTAGAAATACTTTTCCAGAAAATCCTGAAGCACCCAGTCGACTGCCTACCGGCACCCAGTCGACTGCCTCCATGCTTAGATTTAAAATATTTCCCCAACGGCTATGGTCAGTCGACTGCCTGAAGAAGGCCAGTCGACTGCCTAATGAGTAAGTCGACTGCCTTGGACAGGCCAGTCGACTGGCTCAGGCAATCATAAAAATGTTTAGCTCACTGGTTCATGCAGTCGGCTGGGCTCTAGGCCAGTCGACTGGGTCACCAGCCAGTCGGCTGCCATTTCATGGCCAGTCGACTGGGTGACTCCAAGAAATATTTTCAAGATCCGTTTTTGATCCGTTTTGAGTTCGTTTATTTAATTACTTGAGCTTATAAAACCAATCAACGCATAAGTTACCTTGTTACAATATTCTTACCCCGACCTATATACCCCTGGTCTTGAGTCCAACTTTTGTTCTTTCTTTGACCTTTTTGTCGCTTTTCCTTATCGCTTGTCGCTTTTTGGTATTAATGATCTTTCCGGATCATTTACCTGTACTTGCTGAAACACTTAGCTCAAAGTCATATTAGTACGAAACACGGTTTTGAATGTTTTGTTAATATCAAAATAAGAGTTATTGTCTGAAATAGAAGTTCAAGGCCAATAACTCGTACTTCACGAAGCACGCTTGCTCCGCCAGACACTATGAGAGACTCACAAATCACACCTGATTTTCCTTTCTCTACTCGTGGTTTGAAATCCTCGAATCGCTCCGTACTCGGACGACTCCGCTTCTCAATGGATCAATACAACCTCTCATCCAATCGTGCATAAAGAACTTTGGTGTAGAAGCACAATTAGAGAACCTCAACACAAAAGAGAACACCAATATGTATGATCACTCCATAATCTCCTCTCTGTGTGTATCACTCTGTAGAAGAATATGAACGATAGAATATTGCAGAGCTCTCACCAAAAACCCTCTTGAAAGATCGTCGTAAAAAATTGTAACCTCTTCTATTGCAGAACCTTGGTATTTTTAGACCAAGTCAAAGAAAACCCTAACCTTACGATTTTGCGTAATTTCACAATACGTTGATAAATCCTCTAAAATATGATGTAAATATGTGTATACACCTATACGTAGAGATTTGGAGTCGCCGATCACTTATAAACTCGAAGTAGGGACAAAACTAAAAAAATCCAAAAACACTCCGAAACAACTCCCGCATAACAATTGATTACGTGGCCACAAAGTGAGACCTATAGTTGGGCATAGGTCAGGGGCGTAGGGTCCATTCCAAGCTCCAAAAACCAAAGCGTAGGTTAGTGCCATTCTACCTCTTTTTGCCTCTGACAGCGTAGGGTATGATGTGTTTTTTGCTGTAAAAACTTTTTTTTTCATATTTGAGCTAGACTGGTCGTCTCAGACTCCTGAAGCTTTTGGTTGAAGTAATAATGTATGGAAATGACGTTTTTGCCCTCCGGTAGCTCTTCTTTGCTCTGACACACCCCTTGACTCCTCTCTCGAGATAAAAACGAACATACTAACAACTCGATTGCAAATACACTAAACTCTCAACATGACAATTCACTCAACATGGTTATTGTCTAGAATATGCCAAACACAAATAATACTATAAATGTTCTTAGAACTTACACACACAAGGATGGAAGGGCCATGGATGAAACATCATATAATTTGATTGTATGTTAATTCTATTATTATTGGTTATTATTTTACTTTTAGTTAGAATCTATAAAGCATTTGAGCTACTCTGTGGGATCGATATCGCTTACTCAAGCCATTGTTATTTTACAATCGATATGTGCGCTTGCGTAGGGAAAAACCTAGAATCGTTAAGGTATCATTTTTAACCACATTTTGTATACACCTGACGCACATCATGTAGGACGGTCGCTTTAAAGGAGAAGCCTCAAAGAGAGAATTGAACTTGTGATATATATATATGTATATATACTGGTATATATTACGTATGATATAGATATATATAGATGTGAGGAATTGAGAGATTAGGGTTTTAATTGAGGTTCACTGCTGGGGATGGAAGATGGAGTGCCATTCCCGGCAGAGACGATGATGAATGGAAAGAATTACCAAGAATCAGTAGGCTCTAATACCATGTTAGAAAAAAAAGTGTTTTTGATATTATGATAATGGAGAGAATATAATAATACAATAAAGATGAAGAATATATATATTAAAGTGTATTGAAAGTATATATTGAAGTATGTATCTATTACAATAGAAATGACCCCTATATATAGGGGAAAAAGTGGGGAGAACAAGTAAACTTGGTGTGAGGGACAAATCAATATAATTTAAGTAGGAGAGTGGAGAACATGACAATAGAAATTAGGTAATACTAAATGGGCTAGGATTATCTAGATAGATGGGCCTAAGGGGCCTAAGCCATAATATATTCTAACAGCCATCATTCAAGAGTTAACGTACAAAATATAGCCCAACCAACATAAATATGCAAATTTAAATATTTATATGGGTCTAAAATATAATCCAACATTACAACGTTTTCAATATGAATTTCGGCAAATCCAGAACCTAGAACGAGGAAACAAAAGAAAGGTGTCATTGCACCGCAAACAACCCTTAGCTGAAACATCCCTGCAAACTGGTGGGGAACACCAGGGCAAAACAACACCAGGGTGAGCTCATCAAAGCCCCGTAGGAAAAAGGAAATCATAATCGTCACATCCTCCGACCGTCCAAGTCTAGTGCGAACCAACCCATGTACATGCATCTACCCTAGGTCGGGCAATCGTCCCACATGACACTCACACCAATACGAGACCCCTGAAACATATCCCCCTAGTCCCCTACCATGCATCCTTAAGGGCAACTATCACATAACGAAACCATAATACAACTACGCGTAACAAACACACACCTATATATATATATGTATACATAGATACAACAAATAAGTACAAGTAACGTAGTTCTAACTTCACAAGAGAACACTATAACTCGTACCCACCAATCCAACACTAATAGTCTATACTACTCACATAAACGTACACCAAGTACATAATACTTTAGCGTAACATAGTCAATCACTCTATTGGCCACAACAATAACCATGGGATCCAAAGGAACTAAAATCACCATGATGCCCATAAGAAGGAACATCCCTAACCGGTACCCAGGAAACTCTCACGTCCTTATGTACCTAAACAACCATCGTCAATGTATATATTCACAATACACATACGACACCTCAATCTATTCACAAAGGCGATCCACACTCAGATTAAAAATCACTACTCCTGCCACAACATCAATCTCATGGCTCTCTCCACAAGAAGAACAATTCCATCACTAATGTCCTCATTAAGGATAAGGAAGGCTAACTGCTTAATCACGAAAGGTACGTGGACACTACCCTCAAGAATGGCCATATAAAGCCATGAAACCAAGCAAGGGATGGAAACTCCAATGCTAAACATATGAATAACCGGAACATCACGTAAGTATAGAGGAACATCCACCCGTGATGAGGAAAAATCACTACATATGTGCAATAAGCCACACTCATCATAATCGAGACTTGGAATAAAAGAAGGTATGAGACACACATACCGAAATAATACACTGTCAAGTCAACTGAACAACCACAACTCTAGAATATCTATGACACCCATGAGGACAAAAAAGGAAAAGTGACACGCTGGAACTAGAGAACACAACGTCTGTTTCCAACCCCACGGATCAAATGATGACACAAAGAAGTGGCTCGTCATCACGCCGCGACCAACACTCAAGAAATGTGGATCTAAGCTGATCCTTCAACCTAACAAAAATCATCCCTAAAGACCACTAATCAATGTCCCAAGCATAGGAGAAGAATTGGTGAAGCACAAGTGAGAGAACGGAAAGAAACTGGAAGAAGTACACAAAACAAATACTAACGAGTTGTACACCGAGTACTCAGTTTTAGAGTACTCAGTGACCATCCACCGAGTTGTAAGCAACCAAGTATCTGAAATTTTTGGAACTTTTGCACAAGTGCACCTAGTTATGCACTCACTGAGTACTTGGTAGAATCATCACCGAGTACTCGGTGCCCCATAGAATGAGAAGTAAAGGAATGAACCCGAAAAGCCCTGAAACAAAGCCGAACTACTCCAAGCTAACCTCGAACACACCGAAACATCCATAAAACCATGAGGAGTGACTCAACATCCAACATGAACCTCGGAGAATGAATAATAAAGAAGGAAGTCCAGAAATGACCACACTTCAACGAAAACGGGAAGGAACGATCTAACAATTCTATCCCCAACCGTGAACTCAATTCACCTCTCAAATCAACAGACTCATCTCAACCACCTAAGGCAGTTATGTTGACAACTCCAAGAACACTCTTATTCTTAGGATGTGAAAAAAAATGAAAACCTACTAGTCGATACCACGGAACTAACTAGTTCAATCAAACCACAATTCACACGTAATATCACTTCCCTTAGATTACTAACGGAATCAAGAAACCATTACCACACAAGTGACTAGGATCAATCATCACCTCACCTAATAAAATTCAAAACCTCAAAGTATGATAGATGACGCATTCCTCAAGTGCAAAAGAAATATCAAATGGCCATCCCTACATAACCAACCAAGATCACAAAACTATCACCGATGATACATCCCTCAAGTGTGCAAAAAACATCAAGTGATCAATACCACACTACCAACCATGGTCATAAAACTATCACTCGCTTTCTCTAAGGTCTCATTTCACAAGCAACTCTTTAGTCCACTTCCAACTTTACTTATTAGAAGAAAGCCATTAAACTAACTTATAACACCACCTAAGGGCATATAAGCACATAACAACAAGTATAATTATTCATCTCACATTATACTTTAAAACAAGGCATACAAATCATATTCTCACATTATCCACTTTCACTTAAGCATTTTAATAACATGTGAATTAAATATCGAAATCCGCATTAAACATGCTCCTCAACCACATTGAATAATATCATGATTTACATGCCAACATAATCACATAATAGCAACTCAAATGCATTATGACTTACACACCTCTTGATACACACTTTGCCCAATACGGGTTAACGGATACATACTCTACCTATTTACAATGAGAAAGAGTACCGCACCAATTCTCCCCAAATGATTTTTGACACTTTTCACTTTCAACAAGGAAGAACGGTTGCACGAGACAACCTGTGACTAAAGATCCGAAGATCGAATGCACGAGACAACCCGCGACTTTGAGGATGAGACAACCCACCCTATACCCGATTCTCGGACACACTAGTTTTATAGGTTGGGAACACCCCCTGGCCAGTTGTTGCGATGACTTGACACAAGACTACTCACCCATGGTTACATGACCGGGCATAGCCCAACACCAATTGAATTTCAATGCAAAAGGCGAACTCCATATGCACTATGTCTCAAAAGACCCATGCACCAATACAAATATGTATCTCATCATTTTTTATAAACAACATTTCCAAAATTCCAACATGAATGCCATTATCCTTCAACATGTTTTTAATTCATAGTAAAGCGATGATCAACAAGGATACTTTCTCATGTGCAATTCATAATTTGAAATCAACAAGTTTTCCTTTATTTCACAAGGATGCAACTCCATTCTTTTAAACATGCTCTTTAATCACAATTAAAGCCATAACCAAAAAGAATGTTTTCTCATGTATAATTCATGTACCAAATCATCAAGTTGTCATTTAATTCACAAGGATAACATTTCCATTCATTTAATATGTTTTTATCTTAATTAAAGTTATGATACACAAGTTAAACTTTCCAGATAATAACTTCAAAAGTCACAAGAGTGGGGGGACTAGAATAATACTCTAAATTCACAATCCCACACTCCACAACTCATCTACATCCACATCCCAACTCACTAGACAAGGTAGCTAGCCTACTTACGCTATTAAGGCTACATTACTAATAACCATAATCATATACGTATACTTACACTTAAACATATACACCTCGATACTCATATACATATATATATATATATATATATATATATATATATATATATATATATAGGCATACAAGCATACTTCTATCTCAAAAGTCCAAGAATCATAATCCATTTATCATACATCATATACCTATCTCAAGTACGCCAAAAACATGGATTATAGCACAAAAATACATACAAACCCCAAATTCATATTTTTAAGTATACTACTTAGCAAATACATCTAGGGTTAGAAAGTCTTAAAATGAAATCGCACACTCACGAAACCAAAGGATGAGAGATAATAGATGTTTTCCCCTACCTCAAATGAAGAGAAAAGCCAAACCATGAAACAAGGCCAATAAAACCATAACTTTTACCCATAACTGAAATCGAATCAACCAATCGGTGGGAAGTTTCGCCATAGCCTCCTAACAATGAATCAAGACTCAATCCACAAGGAAAACAAGAATGAATAGGTGGTTTTTCAAGAAACTCCAAAACTAGGGTTTGAGAAAAAAACTCATAAAGAGGAGAAGAAATTTACCAATCCATGGCTTAATTCAAAGCCAAGAACACCACGATCAACTTTCGTGTTGAATCCATCACTAAAATCCAAGCCCAAATAATTGAAATAGGGCAAAGATTGAGATAAAAATAATTGGGAAAGAGAGAGGTTCGGTTTGGGGAACAAGAGGAAGAGAATGAAATATTATTAGGTCAACACCCACTTCGATACAAAATCTGTAGACTCTAACGAGTTGTACACCGAGTAATCGATAGAACAGTGGTCGAGTACTCGGTGAAACAGTAACGAGTACTTGGTACCCCTGAAACAACAAAGTGCAAGAAAAGGCTCCAAGGCCCCATGATGAAACCGGAAAACTCCGAAACAATCTGGGGCACATCCAAACACTCCAGAATACATAGGAAGACTCTCATATAAATGGAAGACTCCAAAATACCAGGTCGTAGGCCTTAGTTCCCGTGACCCCCATTATAAATGGAAGACTTGGGTTAAATGAATAAATTGGGGACATAATGACACTCTTGTAAATAAGTGGTAACCATAGGGGCATTTTTGAAAAATGAGTGTTTCAATGATGGTACACTTATGTGTTGTCATGATTGTGGCCCTTGGATCAACCCACTTCTTCCATATCTCTTCCTAGCTCTTGGATGGGAAATCTCTACACACAAATATCTCTACACACATGCCTACCATCTTCTTCTTCTTCCATTCTCACCAAGAACACACACACACACACTCTCTCTCACTCTCACTCTCTACATAAATTTTGGTCACCCTTGTTCTCCTTGGGTTTTGGCTTCAACTTTTGCTCTCTTCTCCTCTCTATGCTTGGATGAACATGAGCTCTTTCTTAGTGTGGTTTGGGTGGTGTTCTTGAACTCCCTTTTGCTCCATTGGGTAAGTTTCTTTTTTCTTTTGTCACGATTACCTTCCTAAAACCCTAGTATTTTCTAATTTCTTTGTTTTGATATCCATGTATTGATTATACTCTCTGTATGATTGGATTTTTATGGAAGGTTGTTAAACTCACCACCAATAGAATTTCTTTTTATAGGTCTTTGGTGGGGATTGTGGTAAGTTTCACCATCCTCATTTGAATTCTTTTTCATGAACCCTAGTTTAGCTATCATTAGGGTTTGGTTCAATTCTTATGGTTTTGGCCACTTCTGATAATTAAAGCTTGTTTTATAACACCATTGTAATATTTCTTTCATTAAATGGTATATTGATAGTTTGGGAATAAATTGTGAATCAACCCTTGTCTCTCTTGGAAGCTCTCATTTGAACTCTCGAAATTGTGTTTGTTTGCACTCTTTTGCTTGCTTAAATTGCACCTCTTGATTAGCCTTGCTTGGAATGAGGTAGCGAAAAATGAGTTGTTTTAATTTTTATACGAGGGTGTGTGCTTCTGTGTATATATATGTGATGTATACACAGAAGCACACACCCTCGTATAAAATTAGGCCCTTAGAAAACATGATTTTGTGATGATTAATACTTGTTCTGGAAAGTTGCTTATACGTGTATGATTATGAACATATTGACATTTTGAACATAATATATTGCAAAATGATGTAGAGTATGTATTATGATGAGACATGGTTTAATTAAGGTCTTTTTTCATATTGAGTACGCCTTGTCGGGTTGAGTACATTGGTGTTAGTCTATGCCTGTCATATAACCATGTGTGAGTAGACTTGAGTTGGATCGTGGGAACAACTGGCCAGGGGGTGTTTCCACAACCTACAGAATTAGTATATCCGAGAATTGTGATATAGGGTTGGATTGCGCCACCCTCAAATTTGTCAGTTTGTCTCATGCATTCGATCTTCGGATCATAAGTCACAATTTGTCCATGCATTGAGCTTCCTTGATTGAGAGTGTATGTCCTCTTCAAGTGAATAACTTAGGCGACAACTTATATCCGTGACCATAGTAGTTAGTGTGTGTACCATTGGTGGTGTCGAGTCACATTGCATTTAAGCTGTCATATATGTGATTGTGATATTTATGTTGAATCATGTTATATACATGCATGATTATGATATGAGTATGTTGGGAAAATTGTTTGTTGGTTTTAATGGGATCCCGGATTGGCGTGAGAACCATGTGGGGCAAGAGACCGACCTAGGATTAGTAGTGTTTACCTTGGGTGGGTTGTAGCACTCGAACTACCGAGGTTGAGGCGATGATGCTTCCTCTACTAGGCTAGTGAGCTCACCCCACGACTTTAAACATTTTTCAAGTGATGATCCCGTTATGGGAGGTCTGTAGTCTCTTCGCAGATGTGTGGCGCATTGTCTACCCTTTTATGCATGGGTGGTGGACCGTATCACTTTTGTAGATCTTTAGTGTTATGTACATGTATACACGTACTTCCTTTCTTGTGAACATGTAAATCCAACTATGAAAACTCTATTCTTTTGTCGGCTAGCATTTTTGCCGGGTAATTATATTCGATGTATTTCTCTCTCGGAGCGCTATGCGCGGGGAATGATTCTTTTGGTGCACTTCTGTCATGCCCCACCATTCGTAGACTTAAGTCGAGTCCACAAATGGCGACACTCAGCGCCAAGATTAAATTAAGTCCGAAAATATAACTTCTTGGACCACTTATCGGGAAAATAGGTTTCTAAAATCTTACTAGGGGTAAAGTAGTTATTTCAAACTTAGGGAAGTCACAAAAGTCATCGGGAAACGACAAGGAAGTGAAATGAATTAAACGGCTCATGATATGGTTCTTTTCAAGGTCACATTTCGCTCAAGGGTAAAATGGTCATTTCAGGGATAATTTAGTATTTTCAAATTAAAAATGTCTAAATCATACATAGGGTGAACGATAGAAACAAACGGAATCAAGATCAAAGCAACGAGATACAAGTTATAAATTTTTGAAAAGTTGGACATTGCTTGAAAAATCCACAATTACGGCAAACACCCCATGTTCACCCAAGGGTAAAAGAGTCATTTGAAGGGTAAAATTGTAATTTCAAAGTACAAATGTCTAAACCCGACATAGGAGAAGCCATAGGAACAAATGGAACTGAAATCGAAGCAACAAGGAGGAAGGTACGGATTTTTGAAAAGTTAAAAAATTCACATTTTCTACTAAGGCTGGGCGACATCTCCCATGGGGCAAGATGTTCCCCTTTTTAAATCAGGTGTACCAATAAGCTGTTGGGCGTTATCTCCCATGGGGCGAGATGTCGCCCCTTGTAGGGTTTTGCGTTTTCTTGCCCTTTTTGCAAACGAAGTCCGATGTTGACAATTCTGGACCCGAAAAATCCAAAAAATTGTACTTTGACTTTAGTTTTAAAAATATATATATTTTTGTGTGGTCCGATACTGGAAAATTTTCATTTTTCTTCAAAAACTCAAAATATTGGTTTTCGAAACTTAGAAAATGATTTTGGTTGTAAACATAAATTTACGGGGAAAATGCTATATTGCCCATAAATGTCGCAAGAACATCAAAGTTCGCATTTTTACACTAAAGGAGAAAGAAATAGATGGAAGAGTAAAGCAATATGAAAAGGTACAAATTGAGAAGTTTTCACAAGATGAACAAACGGATCCATTGGGGCTAAACAAGGTCCCCACGTTTCCAAAATAAAAATATATGAGCCTCTAAGCTTCAATAGAAAATAAATACAATAACTTGAGAAAACCTACCAAAATATACGTCATCATATCGTAACCCCAAAATAAAAAGTATTTTACAAAATAACGTCTAGAAAAGGCGTTAAATGCTTAACGTTACACAATTGCATTTATTTTAGCTTTTCAACTTCTCAAAAAGGTAATTATAAACCAAAATAGTTTTACATTCCGAAAGTGTATAAAATATCACAATTCTTGCCAAAATAAGCAAAATGAGAGTTTTCAAGTCTTCAACTCTGCTAGCATCCTAAGGCACATTATTTTCGACACGATCACCTGAAAAATGTTCAAAAAGGGGTGAGCTTCAACTAGCTCAATAGGAGACGCTTCCCCACCTCAATCTCGGTTGTCCGAGTGGTACAACCCCAACCTCGAGTGTATGATACTATCCTAGGTCAGTCCAAGCATCCCACTTGGTACGTGTGCCAATCCGGGATCCCATCGTACCCACAAACAAGCCCCAAGCATGATATATATATATATATATATATATATATAAATCTCAAATTTAGCAAACATAAACATTATCAATATCAAATAAGCATGGAATAAAAGATGTGAATGCGATGCTAATGCAACCCTAGACTACAAGGATGACCGGGTATATATATTGTCGTGATAGTACTATCAACCATGAGGAATCTATCGACTCGTTGATAAAACAGTGATCATACCATGTCCTCACAAGCCTCCCAGATTTCTGGAATACTAGTCCGTCGGTAAACGAGAGGAACCGCCTGGCCAGTTGTTGTAACGACCCAAGGTAATGACCAAGGCAAACCGAGACATGTGACTGACACCAAAATAAATGAAATATGTTCAATGATGTTCAATAAATTCAACATGCCTCACACAATTCATAATTAACATCATGATCATTCTAAGTAAAATCAATATAAATCATGCTCCCACACTTCATATAATCATAAACCACAATATATATATATCCATTTTAACATCAATTCATCAACACACAAATATAAGGGGAGCCTAAATCATGTTTCTAAGTTATGCTCAATGCAAGTTCATGTCGTCAAACGCTCACTTTGATGCACACACCCACATAACTGAAAAAGAAAATGGATCATCATTCTCCTACCCCAAGTCCAAAGCCAACTAGTCCGTAAGAGCAAACAAAAGAATTCCCAAAAGCTAATCCAAAAGTCTCCAAAATATTGCACCAATTCTCAAGAATAATCCAAGGCTATCCAAAATCAACAAATGAGAACAAATGAGCTCAAGAATACGAATTTTTTCAACAATTATCAAAGTAAGAATCCAAAGTCATTCATAAGGATTTATAAGCTCAAGATTGAGATTTGAAATGAATTTAGCTTAAAATGGCACAAAGGCTTTCAAGAAATTGCCATCAATTTCCTTAGTGAATAATAGAGTCAAAAGAGTCGTTTTAGCAAGAATTTTCAAGAATATAATCAAGTCTACAAAGGAGTGTAAAGATTTCCATAAACCCACAAGTTAGGACTTCAAATTGAATTTAAGTTCAATATAGTACAAAGTTGGGGAGAAAGAGTGGTCCAAGCTCAAAAGGTGATCAACACTCTCCAAGGAAATCCCGAAAAAGAGTTCACTCCAACACTATAAATATTCAAACAAAGTATTATTTACAAGGATGTTTCCAAGCAAGACATAAACACACTTTTGAGAATAAACTTCCAAGTTTCAAAATTTAGAATCAAATTCTCAACAATAGAACTTTAAGGAAAAATAAATGACTAAAGGGAAAAGAGAGAAACAACTCACCAATACAAGTCTCCCAAAAGAATTCAAGGCAAGGAAAGGAGCTCAATGTTCATCCATCTCAAGATTTGCTAGAGGAGTTGAAGAAAATCAAAGATCAAGCTCAAATTCCACAAGAAACCCAAATTATCAAAGTTTGAGTAAAAGATATTTAAATAGAAGAACCCACTTACCAATACTTGGATGAAAAGGAAGATAAGAGCATCACAAATAATCTTGTAATTTTAGAGATCTTCAAATTCTCAAGGAAAATGGAAGGATTTTGAAGTAGGAGAATGAAGCAAGCGAGAACACCATTTGGCCCTAAAGAGACCGACCAAAGGGAGATAGTGAGGAGGTGTTTGTGTGTGAAAAATGAATTCTCTTTCCTATACACACATACATATATATTTTTGGAGCTTCCATCCCATACCCTTCTAATCCAAGAGTTCACAAAAGAGATGGGGAAAATAAGATGGTGAGATGCAATAAGAGCTTGAGACAAGCAATTTTTAGACTTCTCCACCAAATTCCTTGCAAAAAGAGTAGGATTACCCTTCGACTAAAATGGGTAAAGAAGATAGGGGAGGGGTAGCAATGATAGATCACACTTTCTCTTTCCCTAAGTTACCTTAACAAGTTCAATTTAATTTACCAAAGTGCCACCCATAGAGATTTAGCAGAGAAAATACTTATACAAATTTTCACAAGTCTTCAATTAATACTAAGACTTCAATTTACTCTGAAAAAATAATCGTAAGCTTAAAAATCACAAAATTAATTTCTAAATTTCTTATTTAGCGTAATGAAGCAAAGGAAACTTTCGGACTCAAAATCAGACACTTGTGAACCATCTTCCATCACATGCTTTTTTTAGGTTCCCATGTTGTCAGATAACAAAAACGCTAAAATAAAATAGGAACCAATGTCAAACAAATCCCAAACTTTAAATGTTACACATACAACATATATGAATGAGTCTAATATTATTTTGGTAATTAAATAAAATAATAAAAATAATCGGAAAACATTCACTCGTAAATTTAGGAAAATAACGGGACGTTACAATCTCTCCACCTTAGGAAATTTCGTCCCTGAATTCGGACATACCTAGTCGGGAAAACAAATCAGGGTACTTTTCTCGTACTTACTCTCACACTCCCACATCGCATCCTCGATACCATGATGATGCCACAAGACTTTAACAAATTAAATATTCTTGCCTCACAATACTTGTGTAAGAACATTTGTTAGTATTGTTTATTATTGGCATGTTCTAGACAATAACCATGTTGAGTAAATTGTGAGCTCGGGTAGGTTTATGAAAATTGAAGTGGTCTTGTGATAGGTGCTCAAAAGTATCAATTTTAAGCTCATATCTTACTGTTGTTATGTCTTTACAATCCATTATTTGGTATTTTTATGTCGTTTATGTGTTTAAGTATGTTTCATGAGTTTAATGAAGAAATAGAGCTAACTTTGTTGAATTAACCAAGTTCATGTTCGTTTCTATCCAAGAGGAGAGTAAAAAGATCTATTTTCAAACAAAAATGGCTCCCGGAGGACAAAACCGGTATTTTCCGAAGCCGTCACCTAAAACAAAAAGTCTTGTGGAAAAGACTGTCATTTTGGCACAATTGCGGAGAAAAGTGGTTTTCATGAAGAATCGACGCTTCAGCCTACGCTTTCAGAAGCAAAAAATTGCCAGAAAACACATTTTTACGCTTGAAGCGTAGTGAAAGTGTTTTCAGTACAAAATTTCAGCCAACTTCGGGAGCTCATATCTTGGCCATAGAAGCTCCAAATGGGGTGATTACTGAGCCTATAATCAAGAGATTCAAGTCACCTTTCCAACGATATCTTACAGACCTCCATTGAATGTGTGTAGCTCTAGATATGATCAAAAGAGTGAGAGGTGTCCTACAGGAAAAACTTAAAATTTCAGAATCGGGCTGAAATCCTTTTTTGACCCGGATGACTTTAAGTTCTACCCCAACACCTCTATACATGTAATATACACATATTATAAATCGGATATTGGGGTTTTTCTTTGTTGGGTGTGAAATTACCAAAAAGGGTAATCATATTCTCCAAGTTAAGGTTTCCCTCACCTTTGCCTATATATACCAAGCTTTGCTACATATTTTAGGGGACTTATCTCCACATAATTTTGGAACTTTTTTCTACCCAATTTTCAGATTCATATCATTCAAAGGGAGGACCCATTCAAGACCTAGAGATCCGGAGAAGAAGATCATGGAGAGCATTTCTACATCAACGATGTACTCTCCTTCTACCATAAGCAATTAATTCGGTATCTAGGGTTTTCTAGCAAAACCCTTGCCAAGTAATGTAGTTCTTTTATTTATTTTCAATTGTAACAAGGGGAAACTGTGACCATACTGTGATAATTGTAGTAGATGAGAGACCGCTTTTATTCTTGATACAAGTTTATATATTTATTCTGATTCTTGTCTTAGACTAAATGAATATATTTATCTTACACAATCATGATTATTCACTATGGGCTGGTACTCGGATACTGAGCTTATGATTTTCTACACAATGGTGGTAATAAAACTTGAAACCCTAGGTTTACACAGGCCATGCCTGAGTGATTTAATATAGACATGTTTTAGCTTCTTTTCATGCATTAGGAGTAGATTAGAGTCATTTAATTGGCATGTACTTGTTAGGTTTTTCATGAGATGGGTTGTCGCAATCCGGTTAATTGTAATCCTTTTTGGGGTCGTATTTAGCTATTTGCGGTACGACCTGATTCACAGTTATGGATCGCCCTTTTGCAATTGAGTGAATAAAGAATTATGTTATGTGGTTAGTGGTGGAGTATGGAAACCTAGATTTTATTTCTATTGTTCTTGTCTTAATCTATCTTTACTTGCTTTCTTAGTTAATTAGTTAATTAATTTCAAAACAACAAACCCTATTTTTCTAGTAATTTAAGAATATTATTTTACGAGAATTTAGAATACGACTTGTCTTTGTGAGATCGATAATCTTTCATAAGATGAACTATACTACAATACGAATCGTGCACTTGTGATAGGTAAAACCTAAGCTGGTGTAACACCCTGCTCCAACACTTGGTATGATATTGTCCGCTCTAGGTCCAGCCCGCATGGTTTTGCACTTGGGCTCCTCCTAAAAGGCCTCATACCAATTGGAGACAACACTGCACATTTAAGCACATCCTTAGACCTCTACTCGGGCGATGTGGGATATCACAATCACCCCCCCTTGGGACCCAGCATCCTCGTTGGCGACCCACCGGTGATGTGCATGCTCCTCCACTTAATTTCGGTCGGGCTCTGGCTCTGATACGAATTGTAACACCCCGCTCCAACACTTGGTATGATATTGTCTGCTCTGGGCCTAGCCCGCACGGTTTTTTTCTTGGGCTCCTCCTAAAAGGCCTCATACCAATTGGAGACAACACTGCACATATAAGCACATCCCCAGACCTCTACCCGGGCAATGTGGGTCCCACATCATCTTGAAAAGGCATCAACAAGCTTCGTCAAATTTAAATCAAGCTTAAAGAAAGTGGAAAATACAAAAGAAATGACGAAGGAGCAATTTTGAGCGAAAAATGAATTCCAAAGGGCATAAATGACATTTTTCAGAGCCGAAACTTCGAGAATCATTCTAATGGAGTTGAGGGGGTTCAAACGGCACTATTCCCAAGAAAATTGGTTTTCATGAATTTTGCTACGCCCAACCTACGCGTTTAGTAGCTAAAAGTGGCTAGAAAGTGTTATTTCTACACCCCATCTACGCTCGGTGGAATATAGCCTACACCCCACGCATATATAATCTATGCACTGCGCGTAGTTCCTCTATGCGCCACGCGTAGGTTGGTTAGCGTGGTTATGATGTAAAATTGAAATTTTGAACTCGACTTAAGTTCTCTTGATACGGCTGCGACTCTAACACCTTGATACACGTGATATATACATATTGGAGTCCAGATAAAAGGTTTTTGCTTAGTTCAATGTAAAATTACCAAAAAGGGTAAACTTTGGGTTTTTCTCAGTCTTGTCTATAAATACCAAGGCTTGTTACAGAATTTGTGGGCTTTTGCGGAGATCTCTACAATTCTTCTACAATTCATATTCTTTTGCAGAGATAGAGATAGAGAGAGAAAATCATGGAGTGATACTATATCTTTTAGTTCTCTCTTGTTTAGGGTTTGTTCAATTGTACTTCTACATCGATGATCTTATGCACAATTGAATGACCTATATTCTGAAAAATCTACACACCACCTTGTGCAACGTGGTTGCTTAGATCCGTTCGAGAAATGGAGCCATCTGGGTGCGGAGATTGGAGCAGGAGGCTTCGTGGTTCATTGATCCGTTGAGAAGCGGAGCCGTTAGAGTATAGAGTGGAGCGAGAACTTCGTGGAACACGAGTGATTCAAGGTTGTCAGACATGAAGTGAAGAAAGGCAGATCTAGAGGGATTTGTAAGTCTAAATTTTTTTAGAGTTTGTATGTCTCTTGATTCATAGTGCATTAATACCCGAGCGTATCTATGATTTTTACTTGGAGTGTTTCCAAGGTTTTTCACGTAAAAATATTGTGTGTCTCTATTGATGCTCGCTGAGGGTGAATAAAAATATATGTTATGAACACACCCTTGAGATGGTCTAGGTTTTACCTATCGCAAGCGCACGAGTCAATTATAGTATATAAATGGGTTGTGAAAGGGAATGTCGAACCCACAGAGACTTGGTTATTCACTTCAATAGTTCAAAGATATTGCATTATGGTTTGAAAAAGTGTATGAGTTGATTTTGAGAATTATATCTAAATTAACTAAGAAGAAAAAATAAATTGAGAGTTTGATCAAGAGATAAAACTAGGATTTTCATCCCTTCTATAACACCCCATGTTATTTTTCCTTTTTCTTGAAATTCTTTCTGATTTATTTTCGGTTGTGATGTCACTTGTTCATGACGTCGTGGTTATTCTAAATATTTCATGTGTAAATTTTTCGCGTTTACGTTTGGTTTCGATTGGGCGACTTGGCGATTACGTAACTTGACGCGATGTTTTGTGTTTCGGACTTGGCTAGACATTTACGTGGGTTTTAGTAACGTTGACGCGAGTTCTTATTGTCGACTACATGGTTTCGCTTTGGCGTTTGGAGTTTGGCGTTTGGTGCTTCGACTGGATGACGACACGCTTTGTATGTTCGACGTTTAAGGTTCCGACTCAGTTGTTTCGGTTACGGCATTTAGTGCTCTAGGGATTTGACATTTTTGTTTTCCCTTGTAATTGATTTAGTACGTACTTTGTTTGTCTTACGTGTTTAGGAGTATTTATATTTCCTCTGCTTGGTTTCTCTCATATTTAAATTGGTAGGTGCCCCTCTGTGTTGATGCGACTTTACTTGGTTATTTATTTTTTCGGATTATTTTTGTGCCTTAGTTATTTGTATTTATTTGATGGGTTCGGGAATACCCAGAGAATCAATGGTCCGGTTTCATACCCAAAATTATTTATTCTAATTTATTTTAATTATTTGGTGATCCGTACATTTTTCGGGTTCGTGTAATTGCATTTAGGTGTTTTAGCGGGCCTAGGCATTTTCAGTGGGATCCGTTGGTTGAAAAAATATTTTCTAAGTCTACTAAATTATTTTATAACGTTTTAGACCTATTTCATGTTCACGGCATCGCGTTTCAGGATCGTTTCAGCTAAACAAAGAAAAGTAGGGTCATTTTGTAATTTTGGAACATTTGAGAGTCACATTTGTATTATAGTACATATATATGCTGAGTGATAAAAAAACCACATATTCTGCAGGAGACGTGAGGTAGTCCCACCACACCCATATGATATTATATTATATATGTATATATATAATGAAGGATCATAGGCTTGGTAACCGGCCCATCACTTAATCATTCACCCTAACCCATCTAAATTCATTGAATTTTGGTACCATAAAATTCATTGAACTTTGGTACCACATAAGTATTTATTGTCACTTCTTGATCCACATGACTTGTGTCACATTATCCACACACTCCTTTCTTATACACAGTTTTGAGTTACAAGATTAGACTCAACTAACAAATGAAATAAGAAAAAAAATAGAGAATGAGAGGAAGGCAGTAGCAGACTGCTACTTGGCAAGGAGGGAGAGAGAGACATAGTGCCGAGCTCGGTTCCTGGCCGTTTCTCCACGATTTTGATCACCCACAGCTAGCTCTCGACTGATCGGGTATCCTCCCACGTCCTTAGGCCTTGTTTGGTTGTGTTTGAGGTAACAAATTTCTTTAAAAAGTTGGGTTTTCTTCCCTTTCGAAACCCTAACTCACATATTCTTTCAAATTCCTTTTCAAATCCTTTAAATTGATGAAATTTATCATTGATTCTTGTTAGGATAGGATCATTGGGGAGATGTCTTTTACTGATTGATTAGGTTTGGGGTGTTTTGTGGATGAAGCTAGCTAGGGTTTGTAATCTTGCTTGGAATTTGCTTGTAATTTGCTTTTGAGGTGCGATATTTATATATATATCTAACTCTCACTCTTAGTGTGTAGCAAAATTTTAACATTTCCGATATTGTATGTTTATGTGTACATGATAACACGTGCATGAGTACCTAGCTATTGACAAGACCTAGGATTTTTTTTTATTTTTTATGAAACGATGAAACACTTATAGGTGGATTGAATGAAGTCGGAAATAGAAATTCCTTGAAAAATTAAATAAATTATTTTCTATGAGAAATTAGAATAATTAAAGCCGTACTTGATTTGATTAAGATTGACGGCCTAACACCTCTTGAGTTTAAAGTAAATTAGTGGAATTTGTGAAAAATTGTATGCGAACTTAGAACGTGATATTAGTTCCCCTTTAGCTTATGTTTTACTAAAATTAAAGCATGTTAGGGGATACGTGAAAGCGAAGGACGTGAAAAATTAGACATTGTTTTAGTTCCTTTTATATTCTCGTAAATTATTAAGAAGTAAAATTGCGAACTAGATTGTCCCTGAGGTGGACTTATTTGAAACCGGTTATTGAAATTTAATTATAAGCATGCAGATACATAAAATTTATAAGAATTGGTTAACTGAGAACCTGGATAACTTCAAGATGGATTTGTCGTGGTATATTATTTTAATTTAAATTATAAAACATGCTTTATATGAAATTTTGGAGTTTATGATGTATCATTTAGCATTGGGTCCATGTAGAGGCATATTCCACTTGTGTAGCACCGTGTGTATATATTATTTCGGTGTGAGTTGCATGCCTCATTTGTATCATCTATCTATACCTATGGACCATTTGGATAGTCGCAATTACTGGCAAGGGGGTGTTCTCGCACCCAGGGAGCTAACATCTCTCGAATCCTGAGAAGTTGGGGGTGAGGGCTTAGGCTTCACTTGCCGTTCCGGACGGACCTGTGGTCTCTATACTCTATTTGGTGACACCCACCTTTCCTTGTGCGGGCTTGTTACCCCTATAAGCGATCGGTTTAGGATTCCTTGTTATCTGATTGACCCTCATATAGATAGGGTTACACTTGGGTTACATTGGCACTATCACGAGCATTGACACTGCATTTGCATTTACATTGAATATTAATTTGTCATAGGATTAACTGTTGAGATTTTCTAATGTTATGGCTTACTGATATTGTGCATGCTGTATGTGGATTATTTGAAAAATCTTTATTGTCCCCTTGAGCGCTTCGGCGCAATAGTTGTGACTATGATCGTGCTCCTGGATATAGAGATCACTTGTAATGGTTAAAAAAATTGATTAACGAAATACTCAATATGAATGAAGGCTTAAAGACTTAAAGTTGGAAAGTAAAAAGTGGAATGATAAAAAAAATCAGGGTTAATGGAGACACGATTAGCACATATTTCAAGTCGTTAAGTGAAACTAAGAGGCCTTGTTGGCATAAGTTTTTCCCTTGAGCTGGGTTTCTAGTTGAGTTGGTTATAGCCTTTTCAAAACTTAGATAAGAATAAATTCACGGGTTTGGAGACATATGATATCTATGAATGGAAGGTTGTGATAAACGGGTTCCGTTAGGCTAGAAAAGTGTCCTAGGAACGTAGGTTTGACTTGGAGTTCTAAGTTTTTGGAGGGATAGTTATGACGCTTGATGGACTTAGACACGTACGTGATAACTGTCAGGTATGCCCCTTTTCTATGGGTCGGTGTATGAAATTGTGAAGTGGTCGGTATACCACTCTAGCTGATGTGGAAAGATGGTTTGGTTTCGAGGTCTAACCAGGTGTGATAGGTTAACATTTTCCTTAAAAATCCGAGGGTATCGACATCCGTTTGGAACTAAATGACTCCAATACCCCTTTCTTGTGCCTCAATAGGCAGTATGAATTGGAGATTGACTTGTGATTGTCGAATCTGATATAATGATAGAGCTTTTCCACTTATGTTACTTTTAAGGAATAGATGGTAGCAGTGTGTACCTACCATATGACCACTAGTTGGTTTTATAAATTCTCTTTAATATAGGAGGCCTTGGAGAAAAGATCTTTTAAGTGAACGGATTATTTCACTTATTATTGTGGATAAGAGGATAGGATTGAGGTTTGAAATTGTGAGAGTGAGACTCTTTAGGAATGTTTTGATAGCGGTGTTGTGTAGGAGTTGTGATATAGTTGTGGGCGTGATTATGGTTATTCCCTTCCGGTAGTCTTAAAGAGTGACCTATTTACCTCCTAGGAACTTTGAGCGGCATACTCGGTGCACGGTGTGATGGATAATTAGTTATCGTAGTATCTCTAGACTAGAGTGCGTATTAGACTCTTTGTGTATACACCTATATGGATATGATTCGTTACCTACGGGGTTTTACGTGTATTCATGTTTATACATATGTTGATTTGACCTGTATATACATAGGGTGGTGATATTTTTGTTGCTCTGTGTTCTCTTGTACTTCTTGAGTATGTTTAAGGTTATTTTGAGGTCTTAGATTGGCGGGGGTGCTATATGAGACATCTGACCGACCTAGGATAGATGCATGCACATAGGATGATTAACATTTCCTAAACGGCTATGGCTGTGTTCTTATAGATATTTTGGTGAGCCCCCGAGATTGTGCTCACCCCCACACAGGTTGTAGGATTGTAGGTGGATGCAGTATGACACGTAGAACGATGATGGTACGGATGACTTGGGATGCTTTTATTTAGATTCGCTCATTTTATCCGTATCTATTATGGTATATTCTTATTTCTATTGAGAGCCGGTCTGTTGGCATATCCCCTTTCACTATATCTTTTATTTTATGTATTTATTATTTTAGGGTGCCATTGTGTCTCTTCGGCACTACCATGTACTTTCCTTGTTATTCTTGATTATAGTGATCGTTTTCACTAAAATCATACCTCGGGATTCGCTAATTCTCCAGATGGGAATCTTAGGAATAACGGGGCGTGAAAACTTCACCACTAACCTCATAATATAGTTTCCAATTTGTACAATTGTAAAAAGGGTGATCTATTCCCGTGAATCAGAACGTACCACAAATAGTCGAATACGTACCCCAAAAGGATACCGTCAACCTGGATCGCTACAACCCATCTCCAGACAGAGTGTATCTAGTGCATACTATTTACTTTACTCTAATCTAATCCTAATGCATGAATTTAAACTAAAGCATGTCTATGATACCTCGCCGAGGCATGAGGGTTTCGAGTCATTTCACGCTGAACTAAGCAAAACCCTTAAGTCTGATATATATTATCAGTATATTACGTGTTCTTTGGATCATGGTTGTCTTCTATAGCACTCTAGGTCTTGTATGGCTTCTACTTAGAATGAATCTCCAGAGGCTGCTCTAAAAATTATATAAATGAAGTTATCCAAAATATGTAGCATACCTCTTTATTTATAGACCAAAGCTGAGGGATACCCTAAGGTTGCCCTTTTTCATCATTTCAAGCCGACCCAAGCAAAAACCTTAAGTCTGATATATATTATCAATATATCACATGTTTAGAGGTGTAGAAGTCACAGCCGTCAGAAAGAAACACAAGTCGGGGTCAAAATTGGGATTTCACAACTCCACAACATAGGTTAACTACGCGCGGCCAGTAGAGGCCCTATGCACAACGTGTATACATTAGCTACGCACGGCGCGTAGGCCTTCCTATGCGTGGCGTGTAGGCCTATTTTCATCGGGCATAGGCTGATCATCAAAATAACACTTTCTAGCCACTTTTAGCTACTGGCGCGTAGGCTGGGTGTAGAATTTTTTATGGAAACCACTTTTCTTTGGAATAGTGTCATTTGAACCCCCTTGACTCCATTAGAATGATTCTTGAAGTTGCGACTCAAAAAAATGACGTTTTTGCCCTCCAGGAGTCACTTTTCTCTTGAAAACACCTCTTTAGCTCTCGTCTTGAATAAAAATGAGCACTTCTCTAGTTAATTCATCACAATTAGCTGTTTTTATTCGTTAAGCTTCTGAAACACGCTTAGACACACAAATGGTCCAAAAATACCAAATAATGGAATGTAGAAACATAACAATAGTAAGATAGGGGCCTAAAATGGTCAATATTTGACATCTATCACACTCTCAAACTTACATATTGCTAGTTCATTAGTAGTAAACTCAGGAAAACTTTCTACACTGTGATGATTCTTACTCTACCTACTTTATACTACTCTACACTAATCTAAACTACTTCCTTTCTTTTGTGTAACAAGTCTTTTAAACCCCTCGGCAACATTGAGTGGACGAGTGAAGTCTCGTAAGGGTTAACTATACTACCCACAACTTCTCTATTCTCTATAATCACACATTCATAAACTCACACATGCATTAACCAAGTCATTATATAATGCATAAGATAATATGGATGCAAATACTCCTACTCACTACTGAACAATAATTATCTTAAACTTTGTGTCATGAATGGTTCCCACTAAAACAAAAGATTTTGTTACTCTCTACTCTCAATCTAGATAACCCTCCGTGTTTTTGTGCTCATTCTCCTATAGTATATCAATTTCTCTTCTTCTACTTCGTTGATCAATAAAACTCATTCCTTCCATCCTTCCACTTTTCATCCCTTTTGTTTTTCTAAGCTCCGAACTTTCCAGTGAAGATTTTTAGTCCCAACGAACTGGGCCCGAGCTTCTTTATTGGGATTTATGCTCATTAGTTTTCTCTTTTTTTTTACACAAACACTGTGCTACTTTGTGGTAGGAGGCCCGATTACTAAGATAAAAAAGCTATTTTTTTCATTCTATTTTTCAAAATAAATTTTTAACTTTTCCTCCATTCCATTCAGATAAACCCCCCAACTCTTTTTTTTTTTGTGGCAAAAATAATTTCTCAACTACATAGTCAAAGAACAAATATTTTTCCATAGTAAATGTGTGTTTGTGCTTACTGACCCTGAGGTTGGTCGGTTGGAACTTTCTGAACCGCCTTTCATTTACTCACCCTCTCTTCATGTTGTTCCTGAACCTTGTTCTCCACTTCCCTTCCACTTTTTAAAGTTTTGATTGCTTAAATCGATTCATGAGTATTATTGGCAAATGATCCAAGCTCCATCACTTGCTTATTCTTCAGGTTGGCCACCGGCTGACTAGGCAATCTTTCTTCCTCTATCTTGTTCAGGGCATTAACTACTTGGCCCATCTGGGTATCCAGCTTTGCCAACGCCTGAGTGGGAGAGCCTAGCATATTATAAATGCCTTGTAGAGTCTTTGACAACTAATCTGGGTCAAAGCCTGGTGGTCTCGATAGTGGGGTTTGACTTCTTTGAGATTGAGGTTGGTAGTTGAAGGGTTGAGTGCCTTGAGAACTAGGATGAAAATTTTGAGTCATAACTTGTGGTTGAGAATTGAATGATTGATGATAGGAGCCAAATATCATACATTTAAGGCTCCTAATTATACATTGTTATGTTCATGTTTATCATTATATTAATGTTTTTATATGGTTTTCGTATTTTAAGACGTTTCAGGACTATGTCATGTAAAACAAGTTTAATTCGGTGAAATAAATGGATTTGTGACTCAAGATTGTTTGAGAGCCGGAATAATGGATAAAAGACCTATGAAAAGTGAAGAGGAATGAAGTCGAGAAAAGAAACAGAGCAAGGAAGATGAAACATGAAAATACTAGGTGAAGAACTACCGAGTACTCCGTAATGCCTTCACCGAGTACTCGGTAGTACAAAAGTGAGAAAAATTCTAAATACCTATGCGCGTTCTCTCGCCATTGCGCAGCCACCGAGTACTCAGTGGAATTCTCACCTTGTATTCGGTAAGACCAGATACGACCAGTACACATCAGTAACTTGCATATGCACATGTGGGACTCGTTTCGGCCAGACTCAGCATGGAATGATCTCTAGGCTATTTTGGATACAATATTTATCATATGTGATGAGATTTTGTACCATTTTTCAAGGAATATCACGATACACATTCCTGACTTAACCGTGAAGCAATCAGATTACCAAACAAAAAGGCCTCTTTTTCTATAAAAGAAAGGGGTCTCCCCTACAGAGACCGGAGACTGGGAAAAACAACTTTAGAGGTTGATTGAAGCAAGAGAGTGATAGAAGAACAACCATGGAGGGCGTGCCTACATCAAGAACGCAGATTGACACGACTATGAGCAACTAAACCGGTATCTAGGATTTTTAACAAAACCAATGTAGACTCTTTCTTGTTTTAATGATACGTATGTGATGATTGTGTAGATGAGTGATTACGTTTGATTTTATATAATATTCTTCATTTATTCTATGTCTTGTCTTAGCTTTAATGAAATTTTTATCTTACACAATCATGGTTATTCAATATGGGCTAGAACTCGGATGCTTAACTTATGATTTTCTACACAATGGTGGTAATTAACATGCAATCTTGATTTATACAAACCATACCTAGAAAAGAGAACGAGTGACATGCTTTTAATTTATGTTAGTAGGAGTAGTTTAGAGTAGATGCATCTACTAGTTATGCTTGATCAATGATGGATGTGCCAATGATGGATTAATTATTCCTTTTTTGGGATTATGGTTTTGCCAATTTTTGAGACCCTATATTTGATTCATATATGATGGACCGCCCTTTACAATTAAATGATTAGGAAGATATATTATGTTTTTAGTGGTGGATTAGAAATACCCTAGATCTTTATCTCCATTGTTTTCAACCAAAACCAAAATTTATCTTTACTTTTATGTTATTTTATTTCTTGTCAAATTAGTTCTAGAAAACCAAGCAAACAAATTATCTTTCATAATTTAGTTACAATAATTATAAAGAAGTTGTGAATTCAATAGTCTATGTGGATAGGATATACCCTATCTCATCTATACTATACTATAATTGATTTGTGCACTTGCGATAGGAAAAATTATGTCAAATTTAAGGGCTTATTTGCACACAACATTATCATTATTATTATTGTTTACCCAAGCCTAGTAAGCTAAATTAATTAAGGTTTAGCCACCGATCAATTGTTGACTTTGAGAAAATTGTTGCTGAGGATTCTCCACATTTTGAGAACAATATGAGAGATTAGCATCAGCAGTGATCACCTCATTATTTTGACATTCAATTTGGGAAAGATCAGGTCATAATGCTAAGACATGTCTCGGGGTTGAAAAACTCAAGTTTATGAATTTATCGAGCTTTTATCCTAATAAGGCCACTGATTTTCTGACATCATCATTATTTTTATCTATGATAAACGTTTTGTCAAATCTTATTTCTAGCCCATCTCTAGCTCACATCTTTGATTCATATTGAATCGAATTGTCACTCATATTATCAAACAGCTCCAAGAGTTCTTTTGCTAGCGTTAGTGCGAACTAACCTCTCATTGTTGCATCTATCAAATTCTTATGCTCAACACCAAGCCCAAGATAAAAGTTACAATGACATCGCATTACATTACAAAGACATGTATTTATGAGAAATATTGAGATCATTTTCAGGATTATAAATTTATTCATCAATATTCTCACCAATTTTCTCCAAGAGAACTCATTGTGTAAAATTCATAGAGAAATGAAAATGCCTTTGAATATTATTGTGTTATCATTTGTCTTGTGTATTTTTCACTTGCTTATTTTAGAATATTCATTTCTTAGTCATTATCATGATTTTTACTCTATTCACATTACATTTTATGATTAGATGTTGCATATGTGTTTATTGATTTTCATGTGGTTAAGATGGAGGTGTTGTTGACTTATTCTTAAATGCTCATATGTGATTTTAAGTAAATCTTCATACATGATATGTGATTTTAATTGATCTAGTGATTGAGTGTTCCTTGTTTGCATACAGTATGTTGAATACTTATGATTTGAGTTTTCATTCAAACACACACTTGAACATTAAGTCACTTTTCGTTTGAGTCATTCAGTTGATACATGTACTTCATGTATGAAAATCTATTTTGATCATGTATCATATTTGTCTATGAAAAGAAAGCAAATGATTTAGTCATCATTGATTACATGTGCTAGCATGTCCTCGTTGCCATCATGAATGCAAAGTTATGTTTGAAATTTTGTAATCATCTTAAGCATATTCATGAAATGTATGGACAATATGAGATTGTGTTACGTCAAATGATATATTCTATGATCAGAATTCATTTATACAACTTGATTCTCTCCTTGTACTTAAATGTCTCTATTCTTTTTGATGATGTCAAAGGGAGAGAAATATTAGTTGATGTGTATATGTTGTATGCACATTCTTAGGGGGAGCATTGCTCCTTGATATGATCACATGCTACATGTTTAAGTGCAAACATCATTTAAAGCATGGTGATAGGGGAAGAAATCCCAAACTTTATGCATATGCCTTATTTTAATAATCATTGATTGCATATTGATAGGGGGGACATTTATCAAATGCTCTCACTAGTTTATTAGAACACATCAATGTTTGTCACCATCAAAAAGGGGGAGACTATTGACCCACGGTTTTCCACCACGGGTATACATGACATTTTGATGATAACAAACCATTGAATGTGGTGAATTTAATGTCTATTTGAGTTATGCTTAATAAGTTATTGATTCAAGATAAACTCAAGAGAGCTAGTGGGTCCATGAGAACATCAAGCAAAGGTGCTTAGAGCTTAAAAGACATTGGAGACAAGGATGGAGACATCAACCCAAAGCTTAAAGAAATAGAAGATAAAAGAAATGGATAAAATAGTCTTGGGTGAGTGCGAGATTAAATGTAAAGTTATTTTTTAAATAACTTATTTGAAAGCTCAACTCTTGACCATATAACATATAGGATCATACATATCATTCATGAGTCCTTGCATCATTAGCATTAGATTATGAACATCATTTAGTCTTTGCTAAAGTTGAGTTAGTTCAAGATTTCATAAGCTATGCAAGAACTCAATAAAGATGTTGTCCTAGAACCATTAACTTAACTCATATCACTTGAAATGGATTCTAGATGCATATTAAAGCTTTGAACAAAGCTGTTAAACCATGAAAAACTTTTGTCTAATATTGAGAATTTGTTTAAATTGGAAAAATATTTTATCATCTCAATATGAACTTTAGGCATTTCAAGGACGTTATTAAGTCTCTAAGACATCCTATGAGTGTGTCTAAGTCATTTCGGAAAAATCCCAAAAGATTTAACGAAAAACCATCAAGTGGGTTAGAAGTTTGAAATGAAGCGTCACATTCAAACGAGAATATCAGACTCAAAACTGGGTTAAATAGAGTGATAAAAAAGCCTAAAATCAAGATACTGATGTCCTCTTTCCAAAAACCTAAAGAACGCCTTCATCCAAGTTACGTAACTCCAGTTATGACTAAAAGAGTAAACTGCGTCGGAACTGGGTTGAACAGACCAATCGACTGGGTAAACACCCAATCGACTGCCTGTTGACCCAGTCGACTGGGCCAAGAAGGCCAGTCGACTGGCTGAGTCAGAGAGTTAAAAATATATTTTGGAATGAATTTTTGAAGACCCAACCGATTGACCCAAAACACCCAGTCGACTCCTCATCCGGAATTTGAATTCTAACGGCTAGTTTTGGATCCAAGGTGTTCCAAAACAACCCAAAAAAACCCCAAATCGCTATACTGTGTTCCTATGCTATATATATGCCATATATGAGCCAAAAATGGGTAAGAGAAGAGAGGGATTGTAGTATGAAAGAAATCTACCATTTGTAAATCATTCTTTAATTCATCTTTGGGTAGAAAAGTCTCCTAGAGGAATCACCATGAGTATCATTCATATATTCTCTTGTGATTCATTCTTCCACACATTGAGTTGAGATTTTCAATTGAGTATTTCATTTATGACTCTAAGTATGTGAGGAAGTGAGATTTGAATTTCTATATCCATATATTGAGAGATATGTTGTAAACACTCAAAATTCAATTCATATTCTTTAAGAGTGAAAGACCAAAAAGTTGTCTTGGCTTGGGATGGGCTTCTTGAAGATTGTATAGGTTTTCTATTCACCCGGAAAGAAGGAAACATGTATGGGTTTACTCATTCGCCCGGAAAGAAGGAGATGCGAGGGATTGGTTTTTACCCCCGTAAGAAAAACACGATAGTGGAATCCTTGGGACGTTATCTCAAGGCATGGATGTAGAACAAATATTTGGTTGAACCATGTAAAAATCTCGGTATCTATGGTGTGCATTTTCACTAACCCTTATCTCTTTACTTTAAAAACAATTGCCATTTATAATTCTGAGGTTTATATATAAATGCTGTGGAATTGCTTCTATTTGTGTATCAATGAAGATGTTAGGAAAAAGCATAGTTGAAATGAATTGAATTGTGAACATGATTGGATTATTGCTTAGAATACCATCTCATTTAGATATAATACATGTGCACACCAAGTGTTTGATAAAATTCATATTCAACACGCCTTAGCATAAAATGTTCATATGCACCCCAAGTGTTTGACACAAAGCATATTGAACATGTCATTCCTCTTAAGAGTTTACATACACAAAATGTTTAATTACTTTTCATAAACTCTTCAAAGTATTCTTTATGACAAATAACACTTTGCATCATTTTTATACATATGTGAGAAAAGTGCTTATACATATTTAGTTGAAATGAATACTTGAATGCTTGAACTACTTCTCATTCTTGAATCCATTATGTATATATTTGGTAATGCAACTCATTGTTCATGATTCAAAGTATGAAATGAGGTAGTCACTTAAGGATCATCTATCTAACTAAGTGTTTGAATAGAGCTCTACAAAGATTAATTTTGTTAAAACAGAGTCAAACCGAAAGAGATTCAAGGTTTGTAATTGACCCTATTCACCCCCCTCTAGGTGTCAATATTTGGCCAACACACTTTTTGATCTAAGTGTGAGTATTAACTTGCTTCCTTATTCAGTCTACCAACAGCTAGGGTTGGGTGAGCTCAATACCACATCAGTTATACTATAATTCACCGATCGATTAGTCAAACAGGTAAGAGGAGTGCTTGAAGATTTCATTGTTGAAGTCGACAAGTTTTATTTTTCTATTAATTTTGTAGTCCTGGATACAAAACCTCTCCCTGACTCAAAGAAACACAATCCGGTGATATTAGGAAGACCAATATTGGCCACGGCTAATGCATGCATTTACCGCAGAACTGGAGCCATGGATTTGACTTTTAGAAATATGAAGTTTAGGATGAATGTGTTCGAAGGAAGCCACCAATTGTCTGAATCGGGGGAATGTTTCCAGATTAATAAGTGCAATGAACTGGATGATATCATAGCAGATTTTACGACTCAAATACTGGAGAAGGATGACCTAGAGTCATTTATGACTAAAGAATAGCTGGATGAGGAAGTTGCTGATTGGGAGTCACATTGGAAGCTAGAAAATAAAGAGTTGGATGAGATGGAGACTTTATTATATAGTCAACCATGGAGAAAGCCGGTTGAACCATTTTCGATAGTTTCAAATACTCCACCAATTCCATCTTTAACTACTCCTCCTACCTTGGAACTCATGGAACTGCCTGAAAAGCTGAAATATGTTTTCTTGGGACCCGATGAGACTCTTTCTGTGATTATGTCTTCAAAATTGACCAAAAAACAGGAATCGAGTCTACTCAAAGTCTTGAGTGAGAACAAATAGGCAATAGGATGGAGTGTTGCTAACTCGAAAGGCATATACCCCTCAATTTGCATACATCACATACATCTTGAGGAAGATGAAAAGTCATTGAGAGAAATGCAACGAAGGATGAATCCAAATATAAAAGAGGTGGTGATAAACGAAGTGGTGAAATTGCTAGATAGGGTATCATCTACCCCATTTCTGATAGCACATGGGTAAGTCCAACTCAGGTAGTGCCGAAGAAGTCAGGCATCACAGTGGTACCAAACTCAAAAGGTGAGCTAATTCCATAGTGCATGACCACATGATGGCGTGTGTGTATTGATTACAGGAAGCTCAACCTGAAAACCAGGAAGGATCATTTTCCTTTGTCGTTCATCGATCAAATCCTGGAGAGGTTAGCCGGGTAGAGCCATTCCTGCTTTCTGGATGGGTGTTCCGGCTACAACCAAGTGGAAATTGATCCTGTTGATTAGGAGAAAACTACTTTTACTTGTTCATATGTCACTTTTGCATATAGACGGATGCCTTTCGGTTTATTTAATGTGCCAACAACATTCCAAAGGTGTATGATATCTATCTTCTCTGACATGATAGAGAAATTTCTTGAAGTGTTCATGGATGACTTCTCGGTTTTTGGGGAAACCATTGAAGACTGTTTAAAACATCTAGAACTAGTGCTTAAGAAATGCAAGGAGACGAATTCGATCCTAAGTTGGGAAAAGAGCCATTTTATGCTTTAAGAGGGGATAATACTGGGCCATATTGTATCAAAGCGAGGGATATACGTAGATAAATGAAAAGTTGAATTAATTTCAAAATTGCCTCCTCCCATATTTGTTAAGCAGATACGCTCTTTTCTGGGCCATGCCGGGTTTTATCGAAGATTTATTAAAGATTTAAGCAAGATCACCCGGTCGTTTTGTAACTTATTAGCTAAGGATATGACATTTTTCTTTGATGAATAGTGTCTTCATGCCTTTGAGGAGCTGTGTAATCAACTCTCAACAGCCCCAATTATTCGTCTGCCATATTGGTCTCTACCGTTTGAGCTCATGTGTGATGCTTCTAACTATGCCATAGGAGTTGTGCTGGGTCAGAGAAAAGATAAGCTGCCGTATGCGATTTACTATGCCAGTAGGACTCTGAATGAAGATCAGATGAATTATACAACTAGCGAGAAGGAGTTGCTGGTAGTTGTCTTTGCCTTGGATAAATTTTGATCATATCTATTGGGCGCCAAGGTTGTTGTTTACTCCGATTATGCCGCTTTGAGGTATTTGCTAACAAAGAAAGACTTTAAACCTAGACTTATTTGGTGGATTCTGTTGTTACAAGAATTCGACCTGGAAATCAAAGATAAGAAGGGTTCGGAGAATGTTGTTGCGGATCAGTTATCAAGGATTATAGTCGAGTCCACAAAGGAAAATAGTCCTCTTGAGGATTCATTCCCAGATGAACATCTGTTCAAAGTGGCTGTTGTGGAACAAATATCGTGGTATGCTGACATTGTTAATTATAAAGCCATGGGTCGAATTCCAAAAAGATGGTCCAAGAATGAAAGGGACCGATTTTTCAGCCAAGTCAAATTCTATATCTGGGATAATCCTCGACTACACAAGTATTGCTCTAATCAGATTATCAGAAAATGCATCCATGAGAATGAGGTGCAAAGCATACTCACGTTTTGTCACACATTGGAGTGTGGAGGGCATTTCGGAGCTTAGAAGACAACTTACAAGGTACTGCAGAGTGGATTTTACTTGCCTTCCATATACAAAGATGCTTTTGAGTATTGTAAAGCGTGCCTGCGATATCAAAAGTTAGGATCCATATCTCAACGAGAGATGATGCCTCTAACCCCAATTCTGATTGTGGAATTGTTTGATGTATGGGGTATTGATTTCATGCGACTAGTATATGGTATAGCATGTCATATCCCTGCAGAGCTAGAACACCGAGCATATTGGGTTGTTTGAAGATGTTGTTTGATGTATGGGGTTTTGATTTCATGCAACTAGTATATTGATTTCATTCGATATAAAGAAGGCCGGTGCGCAGCGAAAACTCCAACTTCAGGAGCTTGAGGAGTTGATAAATGATGCATATGAAGACACTCGGATTTATAAGGCTCGAACAAAGGCGTTTTGTGATAAGCATATTAGAAAGAAAGTTTTTGAGCCTGTCCAAAACATGTTGCTGTTTAATTTGAGACTCAAGCTATTTCCTCGTAAACTTCAATCAAGATGGGATGGGCTATATAAGATTACAAAGGTTTTCCCCCATTGAGCCGTGGTGCTCGATGATTCTGACACTGGAAAGAAGTTCGTCGTCAATGGGTAAAGATTGAAGCACTAGATAGAAGTTCAACCAGTTGAGTGTGTTGTAGAAACGGTTGATCTAACTGAACCACCACCTAAGCTGGATATGGTTGTTCTAAAGTATTAAGAGGCAGACACGTCGCACCAACGATGTTAAATATTAGTACTAGGTGATTAAGATTAGTTTTTTATCCTAGTTTGTACTTGTAGACGGTAATTTAGTTGTTTTCTGTATTATTAGTTTGTAAGATCAAGTTCACAAGTTCGAGTTGTGAAATCATCGTCATTTGAGTAGGAAGGGTAAATTAATCGTAAAAGTATATAGGGATGTGTAAGAAGCTTTAGGATTGCATGGATTAAGAAACAGAGTGAAACGGAGACATGAAAATAATTTTGGGCCTAGGGACCTACGCTCCAAGCGTAGGCCCAGCTACGCTTCAAGCGTAGCGACGGGCCTGTTATAAAACAAACCCGTTAGGACATTCCCTATATTTTATTTCAAACTCATCCCTCTACCTTATTTCTCCATCGATTCTCCCGCGGTTTGTTTCTACTGTCTACTCATCCGATTCCTTATCATTTTTTGACGTCGGATCATCAAATTAATTGGTGAGTTTTCTGGATTCGCATGAAGAAATTGAAAAGTCTATGAATCTCAATTTTTGGAGAATCAATGTTTCGATCGATTCAGTGAGTTTTATTCCATTTTTTTGGTTTCAAATGACTTATTTAACTATTCTAAACTTGTAATGACGAACGAGTCTGATAAAAAAGTTGAGTTTTTCGACTTCGGAAGCGGATTGAATATCGAATTTTTGGGATGAAGACTTGTTTAATCGTCACATTGGATATATTTAGATATAGTTTTAGTTTGATATGGTGTCCGACACATTATCACTTACTTTTTAAAAATTCCATATTGTAGGCATGGCTAGAGTTAAGGGTGCGGCGAGAAGAGTGGCCGAGGTGGCTAGACCAGTAGAGCGAGATGTTCGGCAAAGGTTGAGATTATCATCTCCTGACCAAACACCTATTCATCACCAGAGTACACGTGCCTCGAGACCACAATATGTCAACTCGACATCATCATCTTCATCACCTTTTGAGGCGGAGGTGCTCGAGTCCACTACACAGTGCTATGATCTTCACCTCCCATAAGGTAGGCTTATAGTAGGACCAGTTGCCCCATGCACACTATCGCCACCACCTGTATATGAGTCGTAGGCTGAGCAGATGGATGAGGATATCGAGAGTGATAGTGGTGCACAAGAGGATGATGTTGATCAGGGAGATGATGTCGGTCATCTAGATGAGAGGGTACGAGAGTCACCAGTGGAGGGTGACTCGGGTGTTTTGACTACTTTTCTACCAATCCCCTAGAAAGCGTCGGTTAAGGATTTGATAGATCGGGCAATCCGGAAGAAGTATCAGCAGGAGCGCACTTATTTGGTAGCGGTGTTCGATGGTATATAGCCAGTACCTGTTTGGACGATAGGCTGATTGAGGGCCCACCGCTTTCTACCTCTTCTTGCCCCGGCCACCCCGCATATTTGGGACGATATGATCCATGAGTTTTGGCTTCATATACAGCATTACAGCAGGGGGACTGGACTACAGACAGTGGTCTGAGGTATTGAGTTTCAGATTACACCCTAGTTTATTGTTGCTGCTTAGGGTATTCCTGACTAGTGTCCGCTGGAGTTAGCTATTGAGTTCCCGCCTATGCCAGAGGCACTCCCTTCTATTGTCGACCTTGTTGTACTTCGGACTGCAGGGGAGTGGGTTGATAGGCATAGGAACTGCACGAAGAAGGCGAACTATCACCCGATGCTCTAGTTTTGGGATGTGATAGTCCGGTCCCATATTCTTCCTCACAGTCATACTACCATGTGCTATGTGCCATTTTTGGCCCTCCATTATGATTTTGAGTTCAAGAGGTAGATTTCGATTCCACAGATCTTATGGGGGGGCTCTTATACACATTGCATCCACTTGCACAAGGAGACTAAGGTCAGGCAACGTTTAATTAAGGTCCGATTCCCGTGCCTAGTGATGAAGTTGATGTTCGATGCTGCGATCATGATGGATGATGCTGAGCAGAACAAGTTTAAAAATGTAGTCGCGTAATCCAAAGTGATGTGGACAAGTGCATGGATCCGATTGCACGGTGATGTTCTTTTAGTTAAGAGACTGAGGTTTGGTCCACTACCAGCCCATGATGCACAGGTTGATGATGCTGGGAAGGCTGATGAAGGCGTTGCTCAGGATGCTCAGGCTGCTGTTGATGATGATGATATGCCACAGATGTCGGCCATAGAGGAGGAGGTTGTTATGCCACAGGCACCTGTGGGTGGTATACTGTTACCTTGTCACAAGATCAGCTCAATGCCCTTAGAGCACAGATCCAGGGGCTAGAGCAGATACTCACTCAGGAGAAACAGGCCCGTAGACGTGATCAGAGGCGGTTATGTCATTGGATTAACAATATGAGGCAGCATATGGGTGTGCACATTCCACCTACACCACCGATCTCTGATGACGAGGCTTAGTGTAGTTTTAGTTTAGATTTTTGTTTCATTTTTGGTGCATTAGGCTTAAATTGTAGAGCAGATAGTTTGCGATAGGGTTTTATGTGACCGCTTTAACGATTATTGTCTATAAGTTGTTTTTTCATATTTTATAAAATGACAGTTTAAAATCAATTTTATCGAGTTATATGTATCCTTTGATTTTTACGCTTGCATTACGTGTGCTGATATTTTGAATTCTTTCAAGTTTCTAAATCGCATTATGAGGACATTTGTGCGTATAAGTTTGGGGGTGCATGTGTTCATAGTTGGTTGTGAAGGTTTGTTATTTTGAAAAAATATAAAAAATAATTTTTTTTCCATGACAAGCCTACGACGAGGATGATTTTGCAAAAGTGAAAATTTAACCCATTTAAGGGGTGTTTTGGCCTGAGTTATATCTATACTTGTACTAGGACTTACTATAAGGTATTTTGAGGAATTTTTAGGCTTTAGATAGGAGGTTTTAGAGTAATCCTAGTACGACAAGGAAGTGGAATGGAAATACATATTGGAGTTAGATCATGAGTTGTTTCCACTTTCCTATTCAACCAAGGGTTCTAAATCCTTTTCCTCTTTCATACTAAGACATCCATATATAAATACACCCATAGAGAAGGCACAATTTACAATTCATAACAATTGAGCTATACAGATAGATTCTCTTATTCTCTTCTTTCTATCCCGAGAGTGTGAGGATGGATGGTGATAATGAGAATTATTCTAACCCGGATGAGTTCATGGAGGAGGACGAACCGTATGTAGAGGCCGAAAGTTCATGTAATGGAGCAATAAGCCAAAAAGGAAGAAGAACCACACCGAAATCGTTTCTGAACTACAGGCTATAATTTGAAGAAGTGATTCATCCAGAAAGGATGAACCGAGTATTAACTGCACTCGGGAGGAAATCCTTAAGGAACGAGGATTACGACGTTTAGAACAACGAGTGGGAGAAAATGTGTATCCAGGCTTGGTTCGAAGATTCTATAAAGACATGATGATTACCGGACCACCAAGATTTAAGGTTATGTAGACTAAAGTGACTCAGTGGAGTGCTCCGATAGTGATAGGAAAGAGATGTATTGCCGATGCGTGGAATATACTGATTAGTACTCCGAGACACTTGGAAGGCAAACTAAAGGAGTACCCTCCGGTATGGCCCCATACGGATGAGGAAATGGTGAGGGAATTTTGTGCTATGTCAAATCCAGGTGATAAGACATGTGAAAATTGATGGTTGAATTCGGATCTGCTTTATTTGGATTGTGTCATTGCGGCTAAAATTTGACTGAATACTCGGACTAGTGTGAGGGAACACAAATACTTAGAACATTGTATGCCCTAACTCATGGGTATAGAGTGTGTATTCCGACGGTGATAATGGCCTAGATGTCGATTGCTCTAGCAGTTGTGAGTAGAGAATGGGCGAGTGCTGATGAATTTGAACATTATCTTCCATACCTGTTTCTATTATCGAATATCATAAAAATGCAATCGGGTGATAGGATAGAAGAGCTGGATGTGAGGCGATGGTCAATTATGAAGATATATCTAGAGGAGGAACTTGATAAATTGAAAGAGACAGCGGACTTCCGGATATGGTTAAAGAGTGCCTTGGCTACCGATGAAGAAAATGAGGAGGATGGATACTAAGTAGGGCTAGGTTTAGAATTAGTTTTTGATTTGTTTTATTGTGTTTTGTTTTGTTTTCATTTTTTTAGTGACGGTAGACCCTTAGGGCCACGTCTTTATCTTTATCTTTGCTTTTATTTTTGCTTTATTTTATTTTTATTTTTATAGGATTGTAGGCCCTTATGGCTAAATCATTTGAAAAAGAAATATAAAAAAATAAATATAAAAAATAAAAATGAATTTTTAATTGCTTGAAAACATTGTGTGAAATTATGGACATTTTTTAAATTTATTTCCCCTTGCTATGATTGTGGGTATTTGTGCTTTGTTACATTTTTTTATAGGTGATCCAAATCAAGTTTGGGGAGGGGATTCATGTTTTGCTTTCGAATCCAGAAGTGAACTTCAAGGGTCACTATATCCATTCCCATGTATTTCTTTTGACCATGAGGACATGGTCTCATTGAAGTTTGGGGGAGAGGGTATAGGATTACAAGAAAGGAAATTTTCAGAAAAATTTGAAATTTGAATTTTTTTGGAGTAGTTCTTTGTTTTCACGCATCATTGATTTGCATTAACATTTGATTGAATTATTGTTTATGACGTATAAGTAGTATGTGAAGTGATATTCTCATTCATGAGGGTAAAAACTAGATCGAGTTAGTGGAGTGATGAGTGATGTGGTTTTACATGGGTGAGTGAATGAGTGAAATTGAAATCAAGAAGGACAACTTTGACCTATAAGAACAAGTACACATTCACTATGAGAAATAAGTTGATCTTTGCCACAATAAAAGGGGAGATGTTATGGTTGAAAGGGAGAAAATTGAAATTTTTTTGAGAAAATAAAATGCAAAAAAACAGTTCTTCAATATGAGTAACCGGGCTTTGGTATCACCAATATCACTGCTCATGTTTAAAGGGCAGAAGAATGATGACCATAAATCCTATGAAAGAAGCTCGGGCCTAGTTGGTCAGGACTAAAAATCCCCGCTGGAAAGTCTGGAGACATAGAAAGACAAAAAGTGATAAAAGTGGATAGATGGAAATATATATTTTTATCAGAAATGGAAAAAAATTTGATCAATGAAGTAGGAGAAGAGAAATTGAAATATTATAGTCGAGTGTTCACAAGATCATGAAAGGTTGTCTTGATTGAGAGTAGAAAGTAACAAAATCATTCACTTTAGTGGGAACCATTCTTGACACGAAGTTTGAGATAGTTATTGTTTGGTAGTAAGTGGGAGTATTTGTATTCATGTTGTCTTTTGCATTATATCATGACTTAATTGAAATTGTGTGTGGACTAATGACTATGTGATTATAGAGAACTGAGATGTTTGTAAGTACCATCACTAGAAACCTTCACGAGACTTCACTCGTCTACTAGGGGTAACCTAGGGGTTTAAAAGGCATGTTACACGTGCTAAGTGTAATTGTTGACCCTCACGAAAGCAAGGGATTTGGTTAGGTTAGTTATGGTAGATAAAAAAAAATCATCACAAGCGAGTTCCTGAGTTTATTGCTAAGGGACTAGCAATATGTAAGTTTGGGGGTGTGATGGGTCAAATATTAGACATTTTGACCCCATAACTCACTATTTTTACGTTCTTTCATCCATTATTTGGTATTTTTATGCTGCTTGTGTGTTAAAGCATGTTTCAGGAGCTTAAAAAAAATGAAGCTAACTTCGGTGAATTAACTTAAGTGCATGTTATTTCTATTAAAAAAGGAGAGTCAAAGAGACAGTTCGAGACAAAAATGGCTCCCGAAGGGCAAAAATGACATTTTCAGAACTCGTCATCTTCAGCAAAAAGTATCATGGGTTCAAGACCGTCATTTCGGTGCATTCACGGAGAAAAGTAGTTTTGAGGAAAACACCTATGCCTGTGCCTACGGTTTCAGTTTTAAAAAGTGGCTGAAAATTAGATTTTTACGCTTGGACCTACGCTTGAAGGTACGCTTGTACCTATGCTTGAAGTGTAGGCCAGGTACACTTTAAGTGTATTTGCGATAACTTGTTGAGGTTTTCAATGGGTTTTGCCTGCTATGCCCCCTGTTCTATTGCAAGACGTGGGTGCGACTCCAGAACTCTGTATACATGTATATACACACATATATATATCATATTTTAGGGTTTTATGAGGTTTAGTGTGAAATGACTGAAAATGACCTTTCTACACCATTGGCTATTTATACACGACCATATACCAGAGAGAGAGATGGTTGGTCGTTGATTTTGGTGGATTCATTAGTTCTCACATTCATATTTAGACTTGTTGCTATTGAGAGCCTTATTCAAACTTAGAGATCCGAATAAGAAGACCATAGAGATTGTTTTTACATCAGCAATGCAGACACCTTTCATCATGGCTAACTAACTCGGTATCTAGGGTTTTCTAGCAAAATCCTAGCCAAGTAGTGTAGTTCTTTCATTCTTTTCAATTGTAACGAGGGTAAACTGTTGACCATACTGTGATGATTGCAGTAGTTAAGAGACCGTACTGATTTTGGAATATAAAATTCTATGTTTGTTCTAAATTCTTGTCTTGGATGGAGTAAATGTAATATTTTACACAACTATTATTATTCAGTATAAGCAGGAACTCGGATGCTTAATTATAGTTTTCTACACAATGGTGGTAATGAAAATTGAAACCCTAGGTTGACATAGGCCATGCCTTAGCGATTTAATATAGACATGCTTTAGTTTATTTTCATACATTAGGAGTAGATTAGAGTAATAAAATTGGCATGAACTAGTTATGTTAGTCATGAGATGGGTTGTCGCAATCCGGTTGATGGTACTCCTTTTTGGGGTCGTATTAATCTATTTGCGGTACGACCTGATTCACAATTATGGATCGCCCTCTTACAGTTGATGCAGTGAGGAACTATATTATGCGATTAGTAGTGGAGCGATAAAAACCCTAATTTTCTCTCTCATTTGAATCATAACCAATTTACTTTGCTTTCTAGATAATTTTAGTTGAAATAAATAATTTGGTATTTGACCACCGAAACAAACCAATTTTCAGAAAACATAACTCATTGTATTTTAATTTCTAAACTGAACAATCTCAGTCTCTGTGGGATCGATATTCCTTACTCAAGCCATTGCTATTTTACAATCGATACGTGCGCTTACTTAGGGCAAAACCTAACATCATTAAGGTGTCATTTTTAACCATATATTTTTACACAGCTGACGTCACATCAATAAGAATGTTAAATGAATACAAATGTTATCCTTGTGTATTAAAGGACAACTTAATGATTTGGGACATAAATGGTGCATGAGAAAGCATTCTTATTGATTATTGCTTTATATGAGATTTAAAAAGCATGTTGAATGATGAAAAAGATTCGTGTTGACATTTTGGGAATGTAGTTTATAAATATGATGCGATACATATTTATGTTGGTGCATGGCCCATTAAGACATATTGCATATGGGTTCACCTTTTGTAAAGAGAATTCAATTGTGTATTTATGCATGAGTAGACTTGTTTTAGATTGTCGTAACAACTAGTCAAGGGGTGCTTCTCGCTCCTACGGAACTAGTCTTCCAAAAAACATAGACGGTAGGGGGAGGACTTGTCCAAATCCTATTGCACGACCGCGTCATGTTTGACATCTTCCTTGTTCAAAGTGTAAGTGTCAAAAACACTTGGGAAAAATGGTACGATAAATCTACCTTCCTTCATGAGCTTGTATCCTCAAAAGTGAATGGTTAGAGAATGATCCTGTTGACCCTTAGAGTTAGGGATGTGGATCATGATATTATCCCATGTGGTTGAGAAGCATGTTTAATGTGAATTTCGATATATAATTCATTTGTTATTAAAATGCTTAAGTGAAATTGGAGGATGTGAGAATATGATTTGCATGCCTTGTTTTAAAGTATAATGTGAGATAAATTCTTATACTTGTTGATATATGCTTATATGCCTTGGGTGGTGGTATAAGTTAGTTTTGATAGCTTTCTTCTGATAAGAGAAAGTCAGTGATGACTCATAGCGTTGATTATGAGTTTATCTCTTGAGAAGGCGGGAGATGGTTTTGTGATATGTTTAGCGTTGGTATAGCAATGTGACATTAATCGTGATGTTGATGTTTTGGTTATGATAGACGAGGTTGTGAGTGAACCGTGTCGATTGTGTATTGATGGCCATATGATCTTGTTAGAAACCTAAGTGATGTGGTTTCGAATGTGAAATTTAGGTTTGAAAAAAGCAGAAGAGGTTTTGATTTGAAACTAGTTGGTTATGTGGCAACGGCCACTAGGTTCCCTTTAGCGATCTTAAGGATTGGAATGTCACCTGAGGTGTAGTCATTCTTTGTTAAATCATTATAGGGTTTATGGGTTTGAATGTGGAGATAAGTGTGGTTGGATTAGGGTCAGTGTCATTGTGTATAATCACTTACCGTTTCCTTTGAGTTGCCACTTACTTCCACTTCTTGATTCCATAACTCCATTAAGTGTCTACAAATGCGCTTTGGTCTTTCCGTTGGTGTTTCGGTTTGTTTCTCCGAAAACGGATTTTTCATAAGACTTGTATCTTAGTTCATTTGGTCTTTAAGTGAAAAACCCGATTTTGCTCATCCACGTAACCCCGACAAAAACTTTTGAGTTTTGGAAATCGTTTTAAGTTAAAGCTATAAAAGATTTTAACTTTTGAAAATCAGTGGTGTACAAAACGGAGACCGGGAGCAGAACGGTTACTCTTACGGATTTTCAAGGAAGTGTTTTCGATAAAAATAAACCAAGATTAAATGATATTTTTATCATTTCTAAAGTTCCTAAATGAGTTGGGGACTTTGCTTCATGTTTCATAAGAGTTCAAAGTGGTTTGGGGTCATTTTGGGGCGTTTCGAATTGAATCAGTCGACTGATGGAAACTTGGCTTTTCTGATCATTTTTGTGAAGTTTCAACTTTGGGAATCCAGCTGATGGAAAGTCAGCAGCCGAATTATGTCTATGGGCAGCCAACTCATAAAACTTCATAGGTCCTTGCTTCAGCCCAGTTTCGACCATTTTCGAAAATTCATTTTTATCACCTCGTACCTTCGATTGAGGTCCCATTTGTTCATATGGCTTGTGCTAGGTACAAAATTTGTATTTTCAACCTGCAATAATTTAATTGCACTCAAAATTACTATTTTACTCTTGGTGAAAGAGGGGTACCTCAGCTTTCCGTTTTTGTCGGCGTTGTCCGATACCGTTTTCAAAAATGCATATCTCTTGCCTCGTGACTTTGATTTAGGTCCCGTTTGTTTCTATGACCTCTCCTATCTCCAAATATTTGATATAAAATTTTAAATCAATTATTTTCACTTGAAATGACTGTTTTACCCATGGTGAAAGATGGTTACTTTAAGCTTCAGTTTGGGTCGGCGTTATCCGCCATTTTCAAAAATTCATATCTCTTATCTCGTGGCTTTGATTTAGGTTCTGTTTGTTTCTATGGTTTGACCTATGTCCAAATAGGTGGTGTAAATTTCAAAAGTACATTTTTTCCCTTGAAATTACAATTTTACCCTTGGGCGAACATGTGACCTTTGAGTGGTCGGTGTGATGAATTATTCAATCCCTTTCACTTCTTTTTGGTGTTCAGCAACCTTTGTGACTTCCCTTAGGTTGAAGTGATGCTTTTACCCATGAGTTGGTTTTCCGGATGTCGGGTAGTGACATGTGAGGTGATTAGTAGTATGATTTGATATTGATTAGAGGTTTTTGAGCTCAAGATGATCGTGGTCTAGGAAGTGTGATTGTTATCCTTATTCGATGTTATGAATATGAGTGTTGCTCCTATGATTTGGTGTTTATAGTTGTGTTTATTGTCAGTGTAGGACTTGACGGTACATGTAACACCCCGTGTTATTTTCCTTTTTCCTGAAATTATATTTAATTTAATTTCGGTAATGACGTCACTTGTTCATGACGTATTATTTATTTTTGGTATTTGATACCTGTAAATTTTTCGCGTTTACTTTTAAAGTCGACTGGATGACTTTACGGTTTCTCTTTGACGACTACGCGAATTCCTATTCTCGACTACACGATATCGTTTCGATTATTTCGGTTACGGTAATCGGGGGTGAAGCGTATTAAATTACCTTCTTGGTGTTCCGGTTGTTGGATTCCTAAACCGGTATATTTCTTTCGGACTAATTTGGTTATTGGGTGTCTCGTGGACTTTCGGGGTTACACGATATTATTTGGAGACTTCCGGTAATTGTTGGGACTTATTATATATATATAATTAATTATATATATATATAATGAAGTGGGTTTATTTCGCAATTTAGGATAATTAAAGGGTTGCTTTTGCAATTACGGATACTTGAAGGGTTAGTTTTGCAATTAGGTTAGATATATATGTATATGTATACACGACTGACCCGTATCTGCTTCCTCTTCTACACGACTGAGCCCATTTCTTCAACTGCTACTCTTCCTCCTCTCCTTCACACGGACTTCGTCTTCTCCATGGGCGGCGGCCACCATGGTCGCCGGCGAGAGGGTGAGAGAGAGAGAGAGAGACGATCGGGAGAGAGTAAGAGTCGGCTGAGCTGCGCGACTGGTTGCAGTGCGTAGCAGCGGCGGTTCGGCGGCGGTTCGCAGTGGCTGTGGTCGACGGCGGCTGGTGGCGCAAGGCAAGGGTCGGCGAGCTGGGTGGTGGTCGTGCAGGTGGCGGCGCCAGGGACGGCCAGTGCTGTTCGCGCGACAGGGGAGTCCGGCCGGAGCTTCGGTCAATTTTTCGGCGACCTTCCGGTGATCGGTTTGAGCCGATTTTCGGTGAGTAGCTCCGTATATACGTAGTATTCATCATATATTAATTTCGTGAATTTAGGATGAACGATTTGCCCAAAAATTGCATTTATAGGTTATAGTTTTCGTTTGGGGTATTTTAGATTTAACCCAATTAATTAATCGATTATTAATGGGCTTCGTATATATCATATAGGTTGTCAAGACGGACATTTCGATATATTCGAAATAATTATCGGACGATTTTGGTCGGCGGGCTTCGAGTTCGGGCGCCGATACTGTGTTGTTTCGGACTGTTCGGTAACGTATAATTAGGTGGGAAACTTTATTTCTCACTCCACATTATTGAAGTAGTTTTGGGTGTGCAAACCCTTATTTAATTTATTATAGATATATTAAATCGTTAATTTAAATATCTATAATTCGTTTAGAATCGGAATTGGACTTAGGAATTAATTTAAGAAAATTAATTAAATTATTTCCTACGAGATTAAATATATTCCTAATTGAATTGAATAGGAATAGACGACTTAGAAATTCCTTTGAGAATTAAATGAGCTAGAAGATTTGTAAACGTTGGACGTGAGAGACTTAGACGCTATTCTAGGTTCCTTTTTATTACGTGGATTATCTGTTTAAATTATTTTAAAGAAATGATAAGGGAAATTGAAATATTTTCTAAAGAATTAAGAAAATATATTTTTGAAAATATGAGTTATATATGAAATTGTTTTCATATGATTTAAATGCTTTATTGTATTTTAAAGCATGAAAAGAGATTTTGAGATTTATATTACCATGTGGGTATTTTTATAAATATGATGTATTACATATTTATGATTGAGATATGATTTGATTGTACACCATGTCGTGTGAGCACATGGGTGTTGGTGCATGTAGTGCACGGTTTCACCATTGGCAGAGAGAGTTCATTTGGTGTGGTCTACTTCCTTTGTGCGTGGGGCACGAGTAGACGTTTGTGTCGGATCATCACAATAACTGGCCAGGAGGTATCACGCCTACGGAACTAAAAAGCCGGCAAATGTGAGTTAGGAGTCCAGGTAGAGGCTCATGTTCTTGACTCAAGGGTAGTCATGGCGTACGGAGTTGCATGTTGGGCTCTCGTACAACCGTCTTCCCTGTTGAAGTGATAGAGAGAAAAATCACTTGGGAAAGGTCGGTGTGGTAACTCTACACTATGATGAGTAGACAGAGTTTGTATCCGTTACCCTTGGGAAGGGTGTGTTGTGTGTGAGTATCACGGGGAGTGTTGAGTCACATTACACTGCCTATTATTTATGTGATCTCGTTTAACATGTATATGTGCTATATCACATGTGTTGTTGGGGCATGCTATTTATGAATATTGTAAATTAAATTCATATTTTATAAATGCTCAGTTGAAAGTAATTAATGTGGAAGAAAATGATAATATGCCATTATAAATAAGTATAAATGAAACAAATATATTTATACTTGTTGTTGTATACCTTAGTACCCTTGGGGGAGGTTATGCGTGTTGGCATAGTGATTCGTGTGGCTAGCGGAGGCTAGTGGTGGACCGTAGGCTTGACTTGAGTTGAGGCCTTAGAGATTATGGTTAGTAGCCTTAGAGATTGTGGTTAGCAGCCTTGTGATTGTGGTTAGTAGCCCTGTGATTGTGGTTAGTAGTTTGGTGATCGTGGTTAGTTGTGTGAACTCTTTTGAAGATGTGAGGTTAGGGATGATTTTTGTATCAATTGATAATTGAGGCCTTAGAGAAGGCGAGTGATGAGTTGTGTGAGATTTTGATTGATGAGAAGGGGTTATGATTAGGGATTTATTTAGTACTCGAGGTACCGTAGCTTGACAGTCTCGGTTCTTGTGCTTAGTTCATTCCCCTAAGCATTCCTTGTACGGTGTTTTGTACACTAGTACGTGGTCGTTGACTTGTATGTCATTCCTAGATTCCTTGGTTACGGCGTGGTGCCGAACCTCTTCCTCGTGGTATCATTTGATTTGGTGGAGTTGGAAACGGATGGTGGTCTTCCGTGAGTCCAACGTGTTGTTCTTCCTTTATTGTCCTTTTGGGCATTATAGGAATCCGTGGAGTTGTTCATTCTTATGTGGCTGTCATTTCGAAAACGGTGCTTTCTAAGTTTTGAAAGTAAACTTTTGTATTTAAAAGGAAAAACCCGTTTTCGCCTAACCCCGAATAAACGAACAGTTTTAATACTTATAAAATGATCTTGAGATCTTCTTAAAAAAAAAAAGATTTTCAACTTTTAAAAGCCGGTGATGGCAACTAACGGAGACCGGGGGCAAGACGGTCATTTTTACTGTGTGGTTTCTTAAAAGGAAAACTATTTTATTACTTTTCTTGGGATTCTGAGATTTCGGGACTTCTTTCTCAATATCTCATCTTGTAGAGTTTTGAAAGGTGTTCCATTGTTTCACCTTTGCTTCCTATCATTTCTAAGTCTCGGGTATGAGGCTTGGTGTTGTTCAGTGCACACATACAGTGTTGCCCTTCCTTTCTTCTTGGTTTTGACGTCACCACTTAGGTAATTCGAGTTGTTCCACATGTTATGGGCATGGATACCTAGTGGATTGGGTTCCTTGTCCAGGTGTTCTCCTTAAACACTTGTGGTGTTTTAACCTTGACATTGTTGTCTCGGTTATCTGTTGGTTTAGCATTGGGAAGTCTTTTCCTTTGCTTCGTTTTGGTGACCCTTAGGTGGTCGTTCTTGTGAGTTGAGGTCTTGTACTCTTAGTGAATTGATCGGGTGGTCTTGTAGCTTATAGTGCAAGTGTTAGTGATTGATTTATCCTGTTGGTGACTTGTGGACTTGTTGGAGATAGCATTGAGGTTTTCGCATAGTGTGATGATGGGGTGATCCCATCCTTGAGGTACAGACTTACTCTAGGAGAGGGATGAGATTTGTTATATATATATATATTGTATATATATATATATATATATTGATGATGGTTGTGTTAGTACGCAAGGACGTGGGTGTTTTCCTTCCTGTGTTATCGGGGTGTAGGATTTGAGCCTTCCTTGGTACTATTGGTGGATTTTGTTTCCTTGTGGATATTAGAGGTGAGTGTGATCTCCTCGGTTGGATCTTCTGAATTGTGTTGTGAGTAATTGGCGATTTGTTAGACTGGATCTTAGTATCGTGTACTTAGTGTACGTTGGTGAGAGTAGTGTAGACTACTGGTGTTGGGTACTTGGAGTACGAGTTTTAGAGACTCATGTTGTGTATTTATATATATATATATATACGTGTAGATATATATATATATTCCCTATATACATATGTATACTCGTTTACGATAGTATATGAGCGTGTGACTTGGGTTTGCGTGGATGAGACTAGTTGGGCTATATTTATATCTTATTAGACGGTTTAGCTTTACCTAAACTATCAGAGGATGTGGTAGTTAGGATATCTTTTCCCACTGAGCTTATTTGCTCACGGAGGGAATTTCATTGACCCCCCTGGTATTCCACGCCAGGTTGCAGGAATTATACGGCTATGGGCAGGATGCAGTGCAACGGCAGCTTCTTTTGTTTCCTTGTTACAGGTTTTGGAGTTGCGTTGGGTGATGCGGTTACGGTTGCAGCGCGACTGGGTTTGGGGACGGTAGTATTCTTCTTTCAGTTTCTCTACCCATTGTTATGGGATTGTTATGTATTTTCTTTTGGGAGCCAGTCTGTTGGCATATCCCTGTTGATGTATCTTTTATTTCCTGTAATTATTCTTTCAGGATGTATTGTATCTATTCCGCACAGTTAGGTGCTCTTCTGTATTTTTATTCGAGCATTTGTGGCTCTGTTGATGTTAGAGGGTTTGGAGGGGTTTTGGTTCCTTTCCACTACCTCGGCCCTATTAGGATTGATGAATGTGGGGCTTGGAAGCCATTGTGATTATTGAATTGCTATTGGCAGGTTCTTGTGTTGTGGTTGTTATCCGGATGTTCCATTTACAAACGGAACTCTGCCGGATTTTCGTTAGATTCCGCTGCTTTGTTTATTATCCATTTGGGTATTAAATATACCATTTCTACCATTAACCCATGTGTTTTCTTGGTTAATGATGTCTTAGTTGGTCATTTGTATTAAGGATCACATCCTGGATTCCTCGGATGTCGCTGTTCGGAGTCTTAGGAATTTAGGAGCGTGTCAGTTGGTATTGGAGGATGTTAGTGAGTTTCTAGCATTCTACTTGACATGGAGTATATTTTTATTGTTATTCCATGTGTCTCTTCGTTATTGTTGACTCTAGTAGTCGCTTGGTTTGTGTCACCCTTTAGGGGCGTGACAGCATGGTATCTGGGCATTCATTGCAACCCTTTATGGGTGTTGGATGACTGAATGTCTTTTGGTTCTCGTTTCTTTTTACTTCCGCAATCACTCCCTTAGCTCTTAGGCTCGGGTTTCGGAGTCCTAGGAAATTGGGGCGTGACAGTACAAGTCGTAGTGATTTATGAGGTGGTCTGTACTACGTGGCTTATATTGGTTGTATATCTCTCTTAATATATATGTACATATATATATAGGTGTGCATTTATTATATGTTGTTATACTATGGTTTCACTACGTGCTAGTTGCCCTATTTATTGATGAATTGTAGGGGACTAGGGGGTGTGTTTCCGGGGTCTCGTGTTGGCGTGAGTGCTATGTGAGACGTTTGACTGGCCTAGGGTAGATGCATGTACATGGGTTGGTTCGCACTCAACTTGGATGGTCGGAGGATGTGATAGTTACGATTCCTTTCTCCTTCGGGGCTTTGATGAGCTCACCCCAGCTTTCTTTTTCCTGGTGTCCCAAACACCAGTTTGCTGGAATTATTTAAGCTACGGGCTGCTTCGGGTGCAATGGCACTTTCTTTTATTTTCTCGTTGCAGGTTTCAGATTTGTTAGGGCGTTACGAATGGCGTTGCAGGATCGGGACACCCTTATGTAGATTTGTTCCATTTTACTTTCTTTTGTTTGTCCCCTGTATTAGGACTATTATTGTATTTCTTGGGAGCTTGTCTGTTGGCATATCCCTTGTTGTATTTAGTATCTTTACATCATTGTAGAGACGTATTGTTTCGGCGTATCAATGTGCCTTGTGTATCATTTGGTTTAGCTTCTGCTTGGTTATGTATAGAATTATTGCTATTTATAATATTTGATTTGGTTTATGGTTATTTAGGATCTTAATTAATCGCTCTTTGTATGGTTCACACCTCGGATTTCTCGGAAGTCCCGGTTCGGGAGTCTTTGGAATTTAGAGGCATGACAGAAACTATGGATAAAAGACCTATAAAGGACAAAAAATAAGTCAAGTATGCAAAATGAGTGAAGAAGGACGGAGTCGAGAGGAGAAATTTAGTAAAGAATATAAAACATGAAAATACCTGGTAAAGAACTGACGAGTACGCTGACGAGTACTCGGTAATGCCTTCACCGGATACTCAGTGAGTGCGCATGTGTGTTAACTTGCACCCTTAAGGAAAAACGACTAGAACTATGTGCGAACTTGCGCACCATTACGCACCATTATGAAGCCACTGAGTACTTGGTGAGCCAAATTCCAGTATTTAATATTACAGCTTCAGTCTCATTCAAAACACCATAACCTGATCAAAACATCGTTAAATGGAGTGATTAAAAATCCTAAAATCATATCCATGAAGTAAACTTTCCAATGCACTTTGAATCAGATAAAAATTCCTCCCGTAGCTCAGATATTTTTTCACTCCAATACACATAAATCCCGTTTCGACCCCGTTTGACTTGGTTTGCAGTCCAATACACCTTGGGACATAATTTTGGCATATTATGATGAGATTTCACTTCATTTCTCATCAATTCACAAAAGGAAATGATTTTCTTGAAGGAAAAGCAATCCCTATTCAGACATGACTTGATCAACCTCTATAAATTAGAGAGTTGGGTTCATAGTTTTGTATCTATCTATTTAACCTTCATATCCTTCATCTTACATATTTTCAATGGGAGATTCTAGATCAAAGATCAGAGAATAAAGGGACGGAATTGCGTGCCTCAGAAAGAAGAATTAATGATCATGGAGGCGGTGTCTACATCAACAATGGAGATCACCACAACCATGAGCGACTAAACGAGTATCTAGGGTTTTTGACAAAACCCTAGCCAAGTAATGTAACTTTTATTTATCTCAATTATATTAGGGGAAACTGAAGGACACATATGTGATGATTGTGTAGATGAGTGAACACGTTTGATTCAATATGAGATTCTTTATTTATTATATGTCTTGTATTAGTTTAAATGAATATTTTATCTTACTCAATCATGATTATTTAATATGGGCTAGAACTCGGATGCTTAATTCATGATTTTCTACACAATGGTGATTATTAACACACAATCTAGATTAAGACAATCCATGCTAAGAGAAGATGAAATAGCCATGTTTTTTATTTAATGTTTTAGGAGTACTTTTAAAGTAGATGCATGTACTAGTCATACTTTATTCGAAGATGGGGTGTAGCCAAGTCGGATGAATTGTTCCTTTTTTGGGATTAGGTTTGCCAATGTTGTAATCCTATATATGATTCACATCCGATGGATCGCCTTTTACAATTGAATGAATATAAGTCTATATTATGCGGATAGTGGTGGCGTTAGAATACCCTAGAATCTTCATTTATTGTTGTTATCTCAAAATTATCTTTATTTGCTTTATTTACTTTAATTGTTTATTACTTAATAATCAAAACCCAAATCAAATTATCTTAGCAATTCAAGAGTATTACTTTATTAGAATATAGAATACTACTTAGTTCCTATGGATTCAATATACCCTATAATAAGCATACTATTCTACGATTGATTCGTGCACTTACGATAGGTAAAACTAGGTCACATCTAAAAAGGCTTTCTTGCACTATTATTATCCTTATTTATTATCCTAGCCTAGTGGCAAAAACGAATCGAGGTTTTGGCACCGAGTAGTGGCCTAACCGAATGAATGAATATTGTATTTAGTGTGACGAATTATTGCAGTACTTCATGAATTATTGATGCTTTATCATTTATTTTAAAATTCATGAGTATTGAGTTGATTTAATCATGAGAAATAATTCTCGAAAGAGGTTAATTTGATTGATTAAATGAGCATTAAGGGATTGAGTGTATTTCTAATTGGCTATGTATAGAATATCAAAAGATAACTTGCTTAGTTTAATTAATTATTACATCACCTGATAAAATATGTATATAAATACATATAAGCATCATTATTTGGATTTTATGGTTATTACCAAAATAGGACCATAGTTATACATCATATTTATGTACTTATGTTAATATACGTGTTGTTAACTTAAATCACTAATGTTGTGAACATTTTATATTATGAGTGTATTACTGTATCCCTTAATTTGCATGTTAAATCTATTTTGATTCTAATAAAACAAACTTATCATAATTCAGTAATTTTAATTTAATTATAGTGTATTACATTTAATCTAATACTTTAAGTTTAGAACATATTAAACTGTATGTTATGAAATAATTTTGAAAGTATTTGTGCTATTGAATATTTGAAAGGTATAAAAGAAAGTTTATTTTAAAACAAGCTAATTGTTGACTTTATCACTACTATTCATGATTGTATTTTTATCTTGTATGATCAATGTTCAATTGAAATAATTATTCTTCTTGAAAAATTGAGTAATTTATGTATGACTATGAATAAGTCATTTATGTTCAATTTATTCTTAATTCCTGACCTACTTAGTATAGAGTCATTTAAATTCATTATACCACTATTAAATACAAGTGTCATATGAATTGATTAACTAGTATGTTTGATTTAACTGAAGGTAAGGTTTAATTTGCAAGATATAAATTTATCTCATAATTTAAGAAGCCTGAAATATTTTGGGAGGAAGCCTTTAAAAGGGCATTAGTGAAACATCACCGGAAAATAAAAGACATTGTTCAATCTAATTAAAGAAGTATGATAAGTGTCATTTATCTGTTGGACACAGTCAGAATGATTGAACGAACAGAAATAATAGTTTCGAAAAGAACTAAATATCCTTGTTTATTATTTTTATTTAGTTATGCTTCAAATAAAATGTAATGACATTCCTTCTATTACTTTATAGATTGACAAATGTATTAAAGTTTTATTTTAATGTGATGCAAGAAAGGTTTATGACCTAAACCACTAACTGAAAGGAAAATTTCTTATTTGTGAAGGAAAAACAAATTAAAGATATATTTAATTAAAATCATTGGAGCTTTATTTTAAACTTAGAAATTTATTTTCAATAATATATGTTTTGGAATTTTTTTTATGTTCCTTAATGTTTTGTAACTTGTTTTTCGCCCAAAACATATATTGAGGGAATTTCCTACTTCATGAGAGTTATTGATGGTTTAAAAACAAAAATTATTATTGGTTGGTTTTGGTATTATTGTTAATGGTTTTCGATAAAAAAAAACCATACATTATAGTTATTTATTGGCAAAATTTTAGTCTTGTGTCATATTATTAATAAATGTAATTTATGTTACTTGTGACATTAAAGACAGTCATATATCTAGTGAAAATTACGTACTTATGTTTTCATTTATTATAGTGTGTTTTTGGATGACATTAGAGTATGTAAACAAAAAGCACTAAGAAAGTCGCCACATGAATGTTAGAGCTTCTTAAAATTATTGGTATAAACATTTATGTTTTCTTTTGATGTTGTACCTTTTTTACGAGAAAATATTATCACCATATTATAGTTGAGTTTCAAATTATGATTATAACTACTTGTTGCATGAAAGTCTCTACTAATTAGTGTTCTTGAGAGATTTTATAACTGAGGTTGAAAGAAAACAAGAAGAAGGTGAAAATTATAACATAAGATAATGTGATGAATATTATAAGATTTATGATTAAGTAAAGCAATGTTTCAGTCCATTACTAAATTCACTTAATAGTATAGAATGATGCAATTAAAGAACTTAATCGTATCCATATAGATATGTTAAGGATTATGTTAAGTAATTCCTCTTTACCCATTTTATTGTGGTCGTATGATTGTGAAAACCGGTAATGTTAGATTCATGAAAATGGTGGTAGTGATAGGAATGTGGTCATTCAAGTAGTTAGGGCACGAATCCCTTTACCCAAGACTTGTAAAGAAATAATTGTTCATCAAGTTGTTGAACCCCTTAACAATGAAGAACAATTGAATGATCAAGAACTTCATGAAATTGTCACTAATTAAAGAAGGGATATGTAATGATTCGGTTTCATATTCACAAATCATTAACGATAATAATTCTTATTAAGGATTAATGCTATGAATGGAGAGTTGAAATTAAATTAAATCTAAAAATCCGTCGAATGGCCTTAAAGACATAAACGAGACGGGTGTAAATGGGTCTTTAAAACAAAACGCGACTCTAATGGCAATATTGACATAAACGAGTCAGGTGTAGATAAATATTTCACTCATAAAAGAGACATTAACTATAATAGAAACCTTCTCGCATGTATTTAAAAAAGTTTCTTTAAGAATTATTATGGCATGATTTGTTTATTATGACTTAGAATTACATCATAAAAAAAGGTAATATATCTCAGTGGAAGTTTAGAGACATGGATTAAATTAAAAGCTTCACATGAAAGATAAATAATGCATGCTTTGTAAGTTAAGAGGTCAATATATAAATTTAAACAATGGTATCTTAAGGTTGATGATACTATTACTTCTTTTGGGTTTTAAGGAAAACACTATTGATTAGTGTATATACCTAAAGGTCAGTGGGAGTATGTTTATATTATGATTTTATATATTGACGATATTCTTTTTTTTTGCAGTGATATGTTTGAAATTAAGTATGGTTCCAATAGAGATTTTAGCCTAATTATGTTATTTCCTAAGAATGATTTGAAATTAAGTATGGTTCCAATAGGGATTGATTAGTGTATAAATTTAATATTCCTTATTCATTTATGTTAGAAATTTCTTATATGCTTTATAAGGGACTAATGAATATATGCTCACATTTATGAAGACTGATCATTTATAAGTGATTGACAATTTAAATGGAGATTTTGTTGAATGTGGACTAAAAACTCATTTTAGTTAATTGTTTCTTTTGGCTAGAGGAACAATATTATAGAATGTGGAACAATATTATAGAATGTAAAAAACAATTATTATTGTTTAGTCTATTATGAAATCTGATTGTGTAGTATGCTTTGAGGCTACAATTTTTTTGTTTACCATTGAGGAACTTTATTTTAGGACTTGAAATTATGATATTCAAGCCACGAAAAATTTATTGTGATAATGCTGCAATTATCTTCTTATATGACAATGGTACGTAAATTAAGGCCGTTAATAACATTAAGTTGAATTACCTTATCAATAAAGAAGAAGTTCAGAAACAAGAGTGTCTACTGAACACATAAGCAAATAACTTGTGATTGCAAACCTGTTAATGAAAGTACTACCATCCAAGATATTTAAGGAGCAAGTTGAAATAATGGGTCTTGAATGTAGTCAATGATAGATGTTTTTTCCTTATGGATCCTTATGTGTTTATACATTTGGCATTTTGAGCTCGATTATTGTGTTTCTGATATTCTTATTGATTAATGTGCATGCATAATTATGAATGAATGATAATGATGTCCATTAGGGTGAGCTAAAAATATGTGTTAAAAATAGCCCTTTATAACGGTCTAGGTTTTACGCTACGCAAGCGCACGTATCAACTGTAGAATAGTAAAGCTTGAGTAAAGGATATCGATCTCGCATAGATTAAGATTGTTTACTTTAATAATTCAAAAACAAAGAATTATATTTCTGCAAAGTTGTTTGGTTTTGGTGCTCAAAGACCAAATTATCTAAATTAACTATATTATTCTAAAAAGTAGAGTAAATTGGGTTGTGATTCAAGAGAGAGAGAAAAATAGGATTTTAATCGCTCCACCACTAACCTAATAATATATTCATATCAATGCATTAATTGTAAGATAGCAATTCATGAACTGTGAATCAGGTCGTACTGCAAATAGCTAAATACGACCCTAAAAAGGATTACCATCAACCGGATCGCGACAACCCATCTCAAGACTGAACTGATTAGTGTATGCCAATTAAATTACTCTAATATACTCCTAATGCATGAAAATAAACTAAAGCATGTCTATCTCAACTAGCCGAGGCATGGCCTGTGCCAACCTAGGATTTCAACTTTCATGACCACCAATGTGTAGAAAATAAAAAATTAAGCATCCAAGTTCATGGTCATAGTGTTTAATTGTGATTGTGTAAGATAAACATATTTATTAAGTCTAAGACAATAATCAGAATAAACATGTAAACTTGTTTCAAGAATAAAACCGTTATCTCATCTACTACAATCATCACAGTATGGTCACAACTTCCCCTCGTTACAATTGAAAAGAAAGATAAAAAGTACATTACTTCACTAGGGTTTTGCTAGAAAACCCTAGATACCAAATTAGTTGCTCATGGTAGGCGGTGACTGCATCCGTGATGTAGAGACAACTTCCATGGTCCTTTTCTCCGGAACTCTATGTCTTTAATGGTTCTTCTTCTCAATAGCAATAATTTTGAATATATACGTGAGAAAACTTAATGAACGAACCAACCAACCACCTCCTCTAATATATATCTCTATATTTATAGACATACCGAGGGAACCCCTAAAGGTTGCCCTTTTTGGTCATTTCACACTAAACCTAATACAAAACCTTAGTTCAGATATGTATGTGTGTATATACATGTATGTAGAGGTCTGAAGTCACAGATGTATCGTAGACTTAAAACGAGGAAAAAACAGGCAAAACCCTCAAAACAATCTCGAAACTTTACCGCACTTACGCTTCCACCATAGCTGAGCTATGCTCCAAGCGTAGGTACAAAACGTAACTTGGTTTTCTCCAAGCGTAGGATGAAGCGTAAATTTGCGGTTTCTGACCACTTTTTGAGTCTGAAAGCGCAGGATCAAGTGTAGGGATTTTGGTGAAAACCACTTTTCTCCACAACTGAGCTAGAATGACCATCTTGAACCCACGATACGTGTTGCTTGAAGTGACAGCTTCGGTAAATGACGATTTTGCCCTCCGAGAGCCATTTTTGCTCGTAAACACCTCTTTGACTCTCCTCTTGGATTGAAATGAACATGAACTTGGTTTATTCACCGAAGTTAGCTTTGTTTCTTTATTAAGCTCCTGAAACATGCTTAGACACACAAACGACATAAAAATACCAAATAATGGAATGAAAAGACATAATAAATGCAAGATAGGGGCTTGAAATGGATAATATTGAACACCTATCAGATAACATGAACAGTCTTGGAAAAGACATTATTATTGGACCTTTATTATAATTTTCCAATTATAAATCATGTTAAGTAGGTTGTTAATGTTGTGGTTTGTGGAAGGGACTGTGTCGATGTAAGTGACATACAACTGCCATGACTCGCATTAGTAGTCCGTTTGTCATGATGTTTATGGTCGCCAACTTATGGACTCAATCTAGTTTATTGCACACTTATGACTATTTTATTAACCGCTTAAAAATCATATGGTCCAAGTGGGAGAATAAAAGACAAAATTGTGTCCCGCATGATTTTGGACTCTATATTTTAATTACGTCGTGGTACGGTGAGATAGAAATTTTGTTGAGTTAATTATTGGTTAAGAAATAATCTCATAAGGGAAAAAGTCTCCTACTTTGTCTCCAATTATGGTGGAGAGTGAACTTATGGTTGTAGTAGGAAACAAGTCCTCTCCCTACCTATAAACATGCATATATTCCCTCGGTTATATACACTTACAAAAACAACATGATAATAGTTTAAGGTGTGCAAAAATGTTCAGGAGAGAGAAAACCAGTCTTGTATGTGCAAATTTCAGGATCAAATAAAACTTTGCTATATGGTGATGGATCGAGATCAATGGGTTAAAGAAGATTTATGAATGAAAGAGAGGTTTGCTATTATCATGGCTATGTATTATTTATGATTTATTTTATGATTTAATTGTAGATCGTGAGTATGATAGAGTTCTAAACTCCTGGTTTCAATGTTCCACAAATTTGTGCTTTATGTTCTTGCATAAATATCATGTTTCATTTACATAGAGCCCACCATTGCTTGTTGGGGACGCCAAGCATCGGAATGGCCGTCACGTTGGTGCCAGTCTCAACATCATGCATGTAGAAAACGATATTGGTTCCTTAAGCTTGCCAAATTTGGCCTCTGAGATTGTGAGAGTGGCTAGGAACAACAGAAAGGAAAATGTGTGAAAACTTGTTATTGATTTTGGTGCCATTAGTAGTTGGTATATAGTATGGCTAACTAGGCTAGACTAAGCAAGGGCTTAATAGAAGCAAGGACTCGTTAAGTCTCTACTTTGTAGTGTGGAGTACTGGTTGTGGTGCACGCATTATGATCTATATGTATATATATATGTATATACATATATTCTATAATTTTTGGCTATTTGTTGGAACATGCCGAGTTGCTAGTAGGTGAGAGCCGGTGACATATTCTTAATCTTTTGGCCATATGTTAAAAAAAAATCAGAGATATTAATCATGGAGTATGAATTATATGATTCATTGGTAAATAACGAAAATGTAAAACATGTGAAACCATGTGAACATGTTCCTTTGGGTCCGTTTTGGATACCCTGTTTTTTGTTTTTGTTTTTTTACTGTTCACAAGACTTAAAAAAAAAACACGTTTGGCAAACGCGTTTACTGTTTACTGTTTTTTCCCCAAGAAAACTGTTTTCTGTGAATAGTGTGTAAAAGTGGTGAAAACACCAAATACAACTTTTAGTTGTTTTTTGAGTTTTTTCACTGTTTGGGTGGTAAAAACAGTGAAAACACCAAATCCATAAAATACAATTTTCACCAAATAAAAGTGGTGAAAACACCTTCATCCAAACGCTTTTTTGTTTTTAGTTTTTTCCTGAAAAAACAAAGACAAATACAAAAACAGTTTTTATATTTGAAGACAAAAAACAAATACAAAAAACAGGCTTTCCAAACGCACCCTTTGTGTACAACTAGAATCTTGATCTTTACTGTATACTCTTCTTTCTCTGTCAGTGGTGTTGTACACTTCAATCCAATAAATAATTTTCATAAGATCAAAAAATATGACCAAATTAATATAAGTGCGTTGAATGTAAGGCTGAGTTTACCAATTGCTTTTATTTTCTGTTCCTGCTTTATTTTTTGAAATTAAAAAAAAATATATTTTTTTAATTTAGAGAAAATGTTTCCTCTCATTACAAAGGAAAGAAGAAGTAAAAAAATTGTTTTTTTCTCTTTTTATTTCCTCTCACTAACCCGGCTTATTAATAATAAAAATAATAATAATACTAATATATAATAAATAAAAAATATATTAAATTAATACAAATAAATGAAAATAATAAATAATAAACAACTAAATGTATAAATAATATTTTTTTTAAAATAAATAAATAGATAAATGAAATAATAAATTAATAAATAAATAAAATAAAATAAATAAATAATAAAATAAATGTATAATATATGAGTAAATTTGTTTATAAATTAATAAATAAAAATAAATAAATTAAATGAATAATAAATAAACTAAATGAAAATAAAATAATAAAATAATATGATAAATTAAAAATTAAAAAATTAAAAATTTGAAATAACTTGCTTAAATTTATTTCAAAATAGTTTTAATATTTTCAAAAATGAAATTATTTATTTTTTTGGCTTATTATTTTAATAAAAAGATTTTTTAATTATTGAAAATAAAATATCAATAGCAAACGTGCTTCCAGTTTGGACTCACAACACTCCACAACAAAAATATATACTACTAATTTATAAAATCCACAACACGAACCATGTAACACCCCGTGTTATTTTCCTTTTTCCTGAAATTATATTTATTTTAATTTCGGTAATGACGTCACTTGTTATGACGTATTATTTATTCTTGGTATTTGATACCTGTAAATTTTTCGCGTTTAGTTTTAATGTCGGCTGGATGACACTACGCGAATTCTTATTCTCAACTACGCGGTATCATTCGACGTTTAATGATTAGTGTCTCGATTGGATGACGACACATTTTAATTGGTCGGTCTTGTTTAAGTGTTCCGATATTTGGGTTCCTACACCGATATATTTTATTGGGCGTCCTGTGGACTTACGGGTTGACTCAATATTATTTCGAGGCTTCCGGTAATTGTTGGGACTTATTATATATATATATATATTTAATTATATATATATATATCATTAAAGTGGGGTTCATTTTCCAATTATAAAGAAGTTGGGGGTTAGTTGTGCAATTAGTACGTATATATGTATATATGTACACGCTACAACAGACCAACTACTCTCATTCTCTTCTCTACACGCCATCAGACGATCTGCTCCTCTCCTTCTCCACAGGCGAACGACTGAACCACCTTCCTCCACCTCCATGGTCGCCGGTCAGGCGAGAGAGAGAGAGCGAGAGTCGCCGGTCATGGCGAGAGAGGAAGAGCAGAGTCGGCTGAGGGATGACTGGCGGTTGCAGCTGGTTGGGAGCAGCGACGGCGAGGGGCTGCTGGGCTGTGGACGGCGGCGGTGCTGGCGGCATCGGCGAGGCACGCAGGTGGTCGCGCACGGTGGTGCAAGGCGCAGCTAGTTTGCGCGTGGACGCGTGGACAGGGGCGAACTCGGCTGGAGCTTCGGACATTTTTTCGGCAACCTTCCGGTGATCGGTTTGAGCCGATTTTCGGTGAGTAGCTCCGTATATACATGGTATTCGATATATATTAATTTCGTGATTTTAGGATAAATGGTTTGCCCTGAAATCGCATTTATAGGTTATAGATTTCGTTTGGGGTATTTTAAATTTAACCCAATTAATTAACCGATTATTAATGGGCTTCATATATATCGTATAGGTTGTCGAAACGGACATTTTGATATATTCGAAATAGTTTTTGGACGATTTTGGTCGGCGAGCTTCATATTCGGGCGCCGGTACTGTGCTGTTTCGGGCTGTTCGGTAACGTATAAATTAGGTGGGAAACATTATTTCTCACTCCACATTATTGAAGTAGTTTGGGGTGTAAAACCCTTATTTAATTTAATATAGATATTTTAAATCGCTATATTAAATATCTATAATTCGTTTAGAATCAGAATTGGACTTAGGGATTAATTTAAGAAAATTAATTAAATTATTCCCTATGTGAGTATATTAATTCCTATTTTAATTGCATAGGAATATGCGGCTTAGAAATTCTCTTGAGAATTAAATGAGCTAGAAGATTTTGTAAACGTTGGACGTGAGAGACTTAGACGCTATTCTAGGTCCCCTTTTATTACGTGGATGATCTGTGTAAATTATTTTAAAAAGACATGTTTGTTAGTCACTAAATAACCCTAGAGGGGGGGGGGGGGGGGTTGAATAGGGTGTTCAAAATATTTCTACTCCTTTTCGAAATTGGAACAATATATAATCAATACTCAATTTCTTCAATAGTCAAATGAATAAATTCAATTCAATTTATCTAACAACTAATCACAAGACTAATTAGCATACAAGATATTCAAGTAAATATATCATGCAAATTAATGAAATAAGGAGAGAGAGATAGAGAGATTGACACCGTGATTTTTCGAGGTTGGGTAACTCCTACTCCTCGGCTCAAGAACCCCTTCTTGAGACTTTTCCCGATCCTTTCACTATGGCCCTTCCTTCACAGGTGGAATGGCAAACCTTTACAACACAAGCCTCTCGAGCTTGTCTCTCAATCAAGAGAACAACCCTCTCTTGAACAATCGGTGGACTTCACTTGTCCGAGATTACAAATTCGTATGTAATCAATAAAATCACTCAAGAACAAAAACACTCAAAACCCAAAGGTTTTTATCGAAGATAAATCAATATAAGCTCAAGTGTTTTTGGTGATTTTATAATAGCTCTAGAAATGTATTCTCAAAGGATATAATCAATAAATGATATTTGGAGAATAAGAAGAGATACTAGAGGTTTTGATTTTCAAAGAAACTTGGAGAAAATCAGATTTTCAAAGCTTGGTTTCAATGGCTTTTGTAGAGAAAATTTCTGCAGAATTTTGAGAGTTTTTCTTTCTTTTCTTTCTCTTTTGTTTTTCAATCTCTAAGTCTACAATGAACACATATCATTCTATATATATCAATACATTAGGGTTTTGTAGAATGAATATTGTAATTGAAAGACAAGAGCCGTTTGAATACCATTAAACACGATCCACAAAACATGGGAATTGTTTTCTGAAAATCTGCAGATTTTAAGCAATCTTCTAGTCGACTACTTCTTCATTGTAGTCGACTACAATGGTCCATCTAGTCGACTAGATTGAGTTCTAGTCAACTACTTTGGACCATCTAGTCGACTAGAATGAGTTCTAGTCGACTACAATGAGTAGTCTAGTCGACTCATGCTTGTTTCAGTCGACTCTTTTGATGTGGATGAAAAACCAATAGCTACTGGTTGAAGTAGTCGACTACTAGAAAATACACAGGTGATTCTAGTCGACTAAATCAAGAAAAACATTTAATAAAAATATTTTTCTTTCCGTTTAAGTTTGGTAATGCGTTTTTCATTTCATTTGAGTTCGGTTCATTTTATACTTGAGCTTATATGATAAAATCGACACATAAAATTACCTTGTTACAATGATCGCTCCCCGACCTATCTACCCCAAGTCTTGAGTCTTCAACTTTCACCTTCGCCGTTGAATTATTTGATTTTCCATTTTTCGCGCTTCAATTTCTTTCACGGCTTTTCGCTTTTATTCAATCTTTCTTTCCGAGCTTGCTTTCCGAGTCGTTTTCTTTCCGTGTTTGTTTTCCGAGTCGTTCACCTGTCTTTTGATGAAAAGATGAACTTGATAATTCATTAGTATTAAACACGCTTTAAATGTTTTGTTAATATCAAAATAGGATTTATTGTCCGAGAATAAATTTCAAGGCCAACAATCTCCCCCTTTTTGATGTTGACAAAACATTTCGTGTTTACGTGTAAATGGTGAAGTATCAAGTGATCCTCCCCCTCAATGTGTGCATTACATGCTCCCCCTTAGTAAATATATTTTGGCAATTTCATACACTAGCATGGAGGCACACATAAACATGACTTACATACACGAAAGCATGATACACGAAAGCAACTTACTTCTCCCCCTTTGGCAACATAAAAAGGTGGGAAATGACGGTTGAATAAAGAATTTATCATGTTAATACATCAACGCCCAAAACCAACCCAATTTCTCTACGAATTTTGAAAGAGAATCCTCTGGAAAAAGGCTTTGTGAAAATATCCGCTAATTTATTTTTCGTGTTAATAAAAACCAATACAACGTCTATTTTTGCAATTTGATCACGTAAGAAATGATGCCTAATCTCGATATGCTTAGTTCGTGAATGATGACAAGGATTCTTTGACATACAAATAACGCTTGTAAAAACGCATGCAAAGGGCACATGATTGAAAATATGCACATAGTCATATGTATTAAGTTTGGTATTTCTTCCCCTATCACCAAGGAGCAAAGCTCCCCCTAAGAATGTGCATACAACATATACTCATCAACTAATTTTCTCCTTCTTTGACATCATTAAAAAGAGTAAATACAATCAAGTACAAGAAGAGAATCAAGTTGCATAAATGAATTGTGATCATATAATATATCATTCGAAGTAACACAATCTCATAATGTCCACACATTTCATGAATATGCTTAAGATGATTATCAAATTACAAACATAACTTTGCATTCATGAAGGCAACGAGGACATGCTAGCACATGTCATCAATGATGACTAAACCATTTGCTTGATTTTCATAGACAAATAGGATATATGGTCAACATAGATTTTCATAAATCAAATACAAATATCAAGTTGATGACTCAAATGAAAAGTGACTTAATGTTCAAGTATGTGTGTTTGAATTAAAGCTCAAACCATAAGTATTCAACATACTATATGTAAACAAAGAGCACTCAAACACTAGATCATTTAAACTCACATAGTCATGTATGAAAATTCACTTAAAATCATATATGAGCACTTAAGAATAAGTCAACAACACCTTCATCTTAATCACGTGAAAATAAATAAACACATATGCAACATCTAATCATAACATGTAATGTGAATAGAGTAAAAATCATGATGATGACTAAGAAAAGAATATTCTGAAATAAGCAAGTGAAAAATACACAAGACAAATGCTAACACACTAATGTTCAAAGGCATTTCCATATCTTTATGAAATTTTACACAATGAGTTCTTTTGGATAAACTTTGTGAGAATATTGACGAATAAAATTATAATCATGAAGGTGATCTCATTTCTTATAAGTGCATGTCTTTGAAAACTTTTAATGTAATGGCAAGGATATGTAATCTTCACAAGTGCTAGAAACACAAGATATATCTCTTATATATATGGTAAAAATGTTTATCTAAAATAATAAGAGATGAACCAAGATAACATATAATTTAGTCTTAATTATGTTACTAAACATCTAAGTCCAAGAGTAGTCAACCAAGGAAACCATATAATCCCAAAACCGAAGTGTCAAAAAGTATTTGAAATTATGTCATGACACTTAAATGTATTTTTCCCAAGAAGAAAATAAATTTATCTATCATGCTCATTTTGAAATAGATTGCATGTTTGTGATAAACGTCTTTACACAACACATCAAAAATTGGTAAACATAATACTCCAATGAATCTTATAACCAAATTTGTGACAAGTTATAAATGATAAACAACAAAAAGAATGTTTATCAATAGGTTCTAAAATATCCTTCATCCATAATAAAATCACTTAAAGCCATTCAAAACACCCTCTTGGATCATTTTTCAAAATAAGTACGGCTTATGATAGTTTTAAACCCATTTTCTAGAACTAATACATTTCAAAGCATTGTGAATCACTTCATGAAATGTTTTCATATAGAGCATTAGATAAAAACATTTCATGCAAAGAGGCATGTGGCATTTTTAGAATTTTAATTCCATTCATATGTGCAAAGAAAAATCTATATCCTTCTTGGTTAAGATCTTGGAATAATAACGGTCAAAACCTTGGGTCACCATTATTAGACATAGAATGCAACATTAATATACATTATAAGATATACAAGAGTATGCATGTATGATAATGATATCAAAGTTTAATATATAGAAAATATTATATATCATTGAGAAAATCATAATAATGCAAGAACAATAAAAACGTATGTCTTTCATGATATGTGCACATAAAACTCATGAATCATGTTTTTCAATAAACATTCAAGATAGCAACATTTGAGCACAAAATCTCCATCTTTTCAATATGCTTCCTTCAAAGAAACCTATAGTTCCTTTACATAATAAAGATCCAAGCATATATTAAATAGCTTCAACCAAGATTTCAATTTGAAACAACAAAGGCAAATTATCATGAAAATCATTTTTATGAAAATCTTTATGCAAATCCCTCTAGGATGATTACCAAGAAGATATATAATAGAGGATGATGAATCATTTAATCGCATAGAATTTCATCACATATTCCTTATCCTCATTTGCATTAGATAGATCATTCAAAGAAATTATGCTCTCTTGAGGTTTACTAGTGAGGATATATTTGATTAAACATATATTCCAAGTCCGTCCAAATTTCTCTTCAAAATTAAACACCTCAAATAAATGTGCAATATGTCATGTCAAGAGAATTTAGATAAAACACTAAAATCATGAAGGTCCATGAACAAAAATAAGACATAGCTACTCAAGTAATCAATCAAAATCAAGTGAAATAGCTTTGATGGTCTAGAGATGGTCATGACTATATTCTTTAAAAATCATGCATGATCAAGACTTTCTTTCATATATCCAAGTCAATTCAAAGCAAGCTACTATCAAGTATTCATCAAAAGCATAGTCAATTGTATGCACCAAGTAGCCAATCACTCTTATTACCAATCATCAAGTTTATTCCATGACATATCAATAACGATTCAACATACTTGAATGAGCATATGTATGTCATGTATAATCTCATTAATGAAAGCACATTAGTAATTGAGGATAGAAAATGTGTACCATGATGCTAGCTTTACCCATTTTACATAGAGTTGCTTGTAGATGATTTGTAATGTCCACTCATTTTGTGAGAAACCTTAATTTCATCTCCCCTTTTGAGTTATAGCATCACAATTGAAGAATCAATTGATCTTGAGTAAGGAATCAATCCACACCTACAAGACACACTCAAGTGGTTTTCTTTGGTACCCTTTTTGCTCTAGGGTCCATTTGTGTTAGCACATTTTTAGTCATAATTCATTATAAGCACATTAGCACAAAATGAATGATCTTCAACAATCATTATGCTTCAATTGAATTTATCATTTAAGAACATTATCATGAAGTGCATTTGTCAATTCAAATGGTAAGATATGATCATGGTTAATTATCAAGTCAATGAACCAAATATGAAATTAGTAATGGAATGAGACTCCATTTCATATATGAATCATAGTAAACAACCATATGCATTATTCATGTTCAATCATCAAGAATTGACAAGAAAACCAATATAACTTCCCTTGATTAGCAAAAATAAGTTATATGCCCTTTTTTAAGATTTGTAAAGCTATAGCACATAAGAAGATTCATTTCATTTCAAAATTCTTTGAACATATGAAAGTACAATGAAAAGATATTTCCATAAGAGTCACCCTTTTGAAATAATTTCACTCTAAATCAATGTGACATTTTTCTCATGCAATTTCAAGAAACAAAAGAATGTGATACATGAATAATGATCATTTATCAATCAATGAAAACATTCATAAAGCAACATAGTATAAATTTTCGTTTCTTTTAGCATTTGACAATTGATTCCCATCTTTCTTAACTAAGCATGCATTGGTCCTAAAAATAACATCATAGTCATTGTCACACAATTTGACTAATGCTAAATAAGTTATGCTTCAAACCATCAACCAAAAACACGCTATCTATAAAGAGTGGAAGATATACCAATTGAGCCAATCCTTATAATTTTGCCTTTAGAGTTGTCTCCAAAAGTTACGCTTCCTACTTCATAAGTTTTTAGAGAAATGTATTTTGATTAGTCTCCCATCATATGCCTTGAGCATCCACTACCAATAAGCCATTTCCTTTAAGGCGGACTTCAAGCATACCTACAAAACAAATTTAAGTAACATTTGTTGGTACCCAATTTATCTTGGGTCCACTAGGGTTAGAGACAGATGCAATGGTTCCTTTTGGAACCCAAATCATTTTTGGTATAACATTTTCCTTTCTATGCAAGCATGCAATGGTTCCTTTTGGAACCCAAATCATTCTTGTTATCACTTTCTTCTTCCTAAGTAAACATGCATTTGCTTTATGTCCCTTTTTCTTGCAATAATAACATGTAACATGCTTATGATCATTTGAGGATGCATGAGATGATTGTCTTGTAAATGTATGCCTTAATGATTTCCTCTTTTTCAAGATAATTGCATCTTTGTCAAAAGCATCATACCCTAGACCACATTTATCAAATGACCCTCTTTGTCTTCCCAACATAATGCTAAGGTTTTCCTTTCCTTTTGTAAATTTAGCTAAGACATTTATTTGATCATCTATAGTATTTTTTAACCGATTGTTTTCCTTTTCTAGCTCTATGCTTTTGTCATTGCATGAAACTTCTAAGTTTGAAGTAATAGAGCTACATGAAGATTTAGTTTTCTTAACAAGAATATATTTTCTAGCTACCTTTTCAAATCCATCATGCAATTCTTCAAATGCATCTTGTAATTCATCATAAGAAGAGAGAAGTTCATCATATGACAATTTATCTTTATCTAATGAATGTGAATTTAAATGTACCTCTTCTTCATTTGCCGTGAAACAAGGGTTTGCCATTTCTTCACCATTTTCCTCCTCGTCCGAGTTACATGAGTCATAGTCATCCCATGTGGCATTCATAGCCATCTTGCTTGGTCTTTTCTCGTTCTCCTTTTCGAGCTTGAAGCAATCACTTTTGTAGTGTCCCGGCTTTCCACAATTGAAACATGTTGGAGGTTCCCTTTTCTTAGGCTCGCCTTTTGATTCGATTCTCCTCATGAATTTTCCACCATTGGCTTTCTTTCTTTGAAGATATTTCTTGAATTCTTGAGTGAGCAAAGCAATGTCCTCATCCCCTTATTCTTCATTCGGCTTAATGGCTTCATTTTTGGTAGAGGCTTGCAAAGCTATACCTTTTCTTGGCTTGATGTCGTCTTCACGAGATTTCAATGTGATTTCCCAAGTGAGTAGAGAGCCGAAAATCTCATCAAGACTCATGTTGTTGAGATCATGAGCTTCTTTGATTGCCGTTACCTTTGCATCCCATTTAGCCGGAAGACTTCTAAGCACTTTGCGTGACGCATCGGATCTAGGAACAATTCTACCAAGATGCTTTAGTCCATTCAAAATGTTAGTGAAACGAGACATCATAGAATTAATATTTTCATCTTCCTTCATGGAAAATAATTCATATTCATGCATAAGTATATCAATTTTAGATTCTATAACTTGAGTAGTACCTTCATAAGTTACTTCAAGTTTATCCCACATTTCTTTTGCAGTGGAGCAAGTAGAGACACGATTAAATTCGTTTGGACTTAAGGCACAATTTATATTCATCTTAGCTTTAGCATTAAATGACATAAGCCTACGTTCATCATTATCCCATTCGTTGGGCAATTTGGGGATAGTTTTTCCATTTACTATTTTTGTTATAGTGAAAGGTCCATCAACAATAACTTGCCAAATATGAAAATCAATAGCTTGAAGAAAGTCTACCATTCTAGTCTTCCAATAGCTATAGTTTGAACCATCAAACCAAGGGGGTCTAATAATAGATTGTCCTTCAACGTGAGTGACTAAATGTGAGGCCATGATCGTTCTCTAAGACGGTTAAGTCCAAATAATAGAGATTAGGCTCTGATACCAATTGTAAGTCACTAAATAACCCTAGAGGGGGGGGGGGGGGGGGGGTGAATAGGGTGTTCAAAATATTTCTACTCCTTTTCGAAATTGGAACAATATATAATCAATACTCAATTTCTTCAATACTTCAGTTCAAAACCTAATCTAGAAGTCAAATTTTTAGCTCAAACCTTATTGCTAAATAAAGAAAAACACAATTTAATATTTTCAACCTTTTCACCATTTCCCTTTTTATCTTTCTAAGCTCCGGACTTTTCAACGAGGATTTTTAGTCCCGACCAACTGGGCCCGAGCTTCTTCCACGGGATTTATGCTCATTAGTCTTCTCCCCTTTTTACGCGAACACTCAATGCTTACTGAGGCAAAATGCCCTATTACTGAGATCGAAGAACAACTTTTTGCATTTCTATATTTTAAACATCTCATTCTTTCCTCTTTTCAACATCACCTCAACATCCATAAGCATGCAAAAGGTATTTCAAAGCATAGATCAATCTAGCATAACTCGTGAACTTACATATCACTTCGGATTAGATGAACAAGACTAAAAGTTTCAACAGGTATTATAGTCATCTTCGAAGTAAAACAATCACCCAAAGTTGATAAGTTCCAAAAATAATACTTAAACATGTCAAGTATATAACTCATAACATCAGGTTAGACTAACAACTATAATTCTCATAAGCATAATAAGAAAAGAAAATATGAGAATAGAGTAAAATATGACAACCATTTGTACCCTTAACCAAGCTTAACTTGCTAAGAATTTTATTTTAAAATTTTTATTGCATTTTTTGTCATAATAATGCATGCATGAATAATCCTAATAGTAGCAAAACATGGTGCATACATATAAAACGATTAATAAAAAAAACTAAACATGCAAATAATACAAAATGCATGATAATGTATCAATTCTAGGATAAAACATAAAACAAGATATTCCTAGAATGATACATATGAAGACATCTATCCTAATGATAACATCCCACTAGATTTTCTAAGATGCACATGCTTTTGAAAATCTAATGATTTTGTAGAGATGTATGTTGACTGAGAATCTGTAGATATATATACTCAATACCTTTCTCAAAATTAGAGTCATGTGCTAGACATGCAGTATAAGCAACCAAACAATGTAATTCATCTTTTCTAACCCACACTTGTTTAATTCTCGGTGCTCTATTTGCTACCCTCGACAACCACTTCACCACTTCAGTCAACACCTAAATTGTATTTTCAACATCGGGTCTTTTTTGAGTTTTATGCTTCCACTCTGATTTCAATGTTTCTCCTCTTAACTTTGAACACACGGGTCGAATGTGACATTTAATTCCACAGTGATGACATATTGGGATAAACCTTTGAAAACCGTTATTCGAACCCTTATTGAATCTAGATGTAAAGGGAGGCTTACTCTCAACGGGTTTTCTGACATAAGATGGAGCATTCAAATTCCTACAAGACTTACCTTGAGAAGAACTAGATACTACTTGGGAACCCTTAAAAAAGGTTGTTTTGGAAACACTGTTAGAATTACTCATTCCTTTGAACCCAAACCCCTTTGTATTTCCTGCAAATTTTCCTACACTCAACATGTGATCTAGCTTAAGAGTTCCACTAAACCATCTATGCATAGTTGAGTTAGCATCCTTCAAATTCTTTTCCAATTCCTCAATCCTTGTAGAATTTTCACTCAATTCCAATTTTAAAGTGTTTAATTCCTCATTGAGATAATCTACCCTCTTCAAAGCCTTAGTCCTTTCTTGTTCAGACTTGGTCAACTCTTCTCTTAAGGACTATCTTTCCTTATCGATATTTTTGAATTGAACAATATATTTTGAAAATACTTTGCATACACAATAAAAGCTCCCAATTAACCACCAATTAAGATCCTAAACAACCATAAAATGAATGGAATCTTATTAACAATAATAATTCCATACACAATAAAAGCGGAAACTAAACCTAATGATACACAAGGCCCGTCTAGGTGCCGAAAGAATACATATCTACAAGGATGCAACAATACCAAATACAAGGAAGGGATAGGCTAATCGACTAGGTCCCAAGAGATACAACATCTACGGTCCCAATACAGGGAACAAGCGAATGACACAAAAGGACCAACTCTACCCAATAACGTCCTAAATCCCATAACAGCATTAGTGCCACGAGCCATCCTGCACTAAAATTTTCCCATAGCCAAAACATTTCTTGCAAACTGGTGGTGTAAACCACCAGGCATACCACTGCCGGGGTGAGCTCATTGAGCCTCGTAGGAGAAAAAAATCGTAATTATCCCATCCTACTACCGTCCAAGTCTAGTGCGAACCAACCCGTGTACATGCATCTAGCCTAGGTCAGTCAAATGTCCCACATGGCAGTCACGCCAATACGAGACCCCGAAAATACATCCCCCTAGTCTCCTACCATGCATCAACAAATAGGGCAACTAGCATATAGTGAAACTATATCAAAACAACATATAATAACTCACACCTATATATATATATGCAAGTACATATATACATATAGAGATATACAACCAATACAAGATACGTAGTACAGTACAGACCCCTTCATAGATCGCTACGACTCTTACCCGTCAGTCCCACACTGAAAATCAACACAACATTATCACCACAACAGTATCACCAAATCATGGAAGAAATAATCCTATTCATAACACTCCAGGAAGGATAACACACGCACTTCCTAGGTCACGAGCATACCGAGCTCCAAAACCTTAAATCATTATGAACTCATACTTTCAATCACCTAACATGTGACTACCAACATCCGTAAACCCAACACAAGGTTAAAATGATCACATCAACCTATGGGAAGTCACGAAGGTTTCCAAAGATTAAAAGGAAGTGAAAGGGATTGAATAACCCCTCACACCGACCACTCAAAGGTCACATGTTCGCCGAAGGGTAAAATGGTCATTTCAATGGTAAAGATGTACTTTCAAAGGTTACCCCACCTATTTGGGCATAGTTTGAACCATAGAAACAAACGGAACCAAATTCAAAGCCCTGAGGCGTGAGATATGAATTTTTTAAAATGGCATGGGACAACTCCGACCCAAATTGCAAGTTAAAGTACTCCTCTTTCACCAAGGGTAAAACAGTCATTTCAAATGAAAATAAATGATGTTAATTTTTTATCAAATACTTGGACATGGGTGAGGCCCTAGAAAGAAATGGGACCTCAATCAGAGCCACGAGGCGATGGATATGCATTTTTGAAAACGGTATCAGACAACGCAGATATAAGTGGAAAGCTGAAGTACCCCTCTTTCACCAAGGGTAAAAAATTCATTTCAAGTGTAAATAAATTATTTTAAAGTTTATATACAAGCCATAGGAACAAACGGGACCTCAATCCGAGTTACGAGGTGAGAGAAATGAATTTTTGAAAACGGTCAAAACAGAGCTGAGTTACCTAGTCGACTACGCAGGAGGTTGTAGTTGACTACACAGGGGCTTTAGTCGAATCAACCAAAGGTTCAGTTGACTACTCCAAGTTGAAGCTCACCAAAAATTTGCGGAAATGGTATTTTGAAGCCCCAGTCGACTATAGGAATGGCTAGTGGACTATATAGGTCTAGAAAATTGCAAAAATGACCTGAAACCACTTTAAACACTTATGAAACTTGGGACAAAGGCCTCAACTCATTTAAGAACTTTAGAAATGAGAAAAATATCATTTAATCTCGATTTAGTTTTATCTAAAACACTTTCTTAAAAATTCGTAAAACTAACCGTCTTGCCGCTGGTCTCCGTTTTGGACACAACCGACCTCCAAAGGCCAAAATCTTTTATTTCGTGAGTTTAAAACCATTTCAAAACCCAAAGTTTTTTCCGGCATCACGGTGGTAGGCGAAATGAATTTTTCACTTAAAGACTGAATAGACTCAAACGCAAGTCTTATGAAAAATCCATTTTCGGGAAACAACCGAAACCAACGAAAAAACCAAAACGTATTTGTAGACGCTCAATTGGAATCAATGAATGAAGAACTGAAGTTTAAAAGTGACTCGAAGGAATGGGCAAGTGACTATATACAAGGCACTAACTCTAACCGAACCACACTTTTCTCCACATTCAAACTCACAAACCCTATAACGACTTAACCGAGAATGACCACAACTTCGATGACATTCCATTCCTCAAGACCGCTAAAGGGAACCTAGTGGCTATTGCCACGGAACCAACAAGTTTCAAATCAAGAACCCCTTCCGATTCTTTCAAACTTCAATTTCACATTCGAAACCACATCACCTAGGTTTCTAAAAAAAATCCATTGACCATCAATACACAATTCACTCGGTTTATTCATAACCTCATCTATCACAACCGAAACATCAATATCACGATTTACGCCACGTTGCTACACCAACGCTAACCATACCACAAGACCATCAATCACCTTCTCAAGGCTTCAACCCATATTCAACTCAATAACCACAACCGACTTTAATTATCATAAGAAAGTCCATAAACCAACTTATATCACCCCCCTAAGGTATATAAGCACATAACAACAAGTATAAATATTCATCTCATTTTATACATCAAAACAAGCATGCAAATCATATTCTCACATTATTCGATTCCACTTGAGCATTTTAATAACATATGAATAATATTGCAAAATTCATATTAAACATGCTCCTCAATCACATGGAATAATATCACGATATACATGTCAAATGGAATCACATATACGCTACGCAAATGCAATGTGACTCACACACCTCATGGTACACACTGTTCCTACAACAGTACTACGAATACGCACTCTACCCATTCACAATGAGAAAGAGTACCGCATTGATTCTTCCCAAGTGAATTTTCTCTCTTTCACTTTCAACAAGGCAGGCGGTTGCATGAGACGCCCCGTGACTAAAGATCCGGATAACGGATGTTGCACGAGGTGACCCGTGACGAAAGATCCAGAGATCGGATGCACGAGACAACTCGCGACTTGAGATCTAGAGATCAAATGAACGAGATAACCCGCGACTTTGAAAATGAGACGACTCACCTTAGACCCCATTCCCAGACTCATTATTTCCGTAGGTTGGGAACACCCCCGGCCAGTTGTTGCGACAATTCGACAATGGACTACTCACCCAAGGTTACACGACCGGGCGTAGCCCAACACCAATTGATTTCTCAATACAAAAGGTGAACCATTCAACATGCTTTTAAATTTTATTTAAAGCAACAATGTCCTCAATGACCCATGCATCACATAAATATGAATCACATCATATTTATAACAACATTCCCAAAATGTCCACGTGAATGTTTTTCACCATTCAACATGCTTTTAAATTTCATTTAAAGCAACTATCAACAAATGTACTTTTTCATGCACCACTCATGATCCCAAATCATCAAATTATCCTTTAATATACAAAGATAACTTTACCTTCCATTTAATATGCTTTTATTCTCGTTAAAGCAATTTCATCAACACGTTAACTCATTTTCGTACATAAGTTTAATGTTTAATATAGAAATCTCCAAATTCACAATAATGGGGAAAACTAGAATAACGCTCTAAGTTCCACATTCCAACTCCATAAACAAAGTAGCTAACCTATATATGTTATCAATGCTACACTACCTATAATCTGTGGATATATACTCGAGACCTTTCTCAGAATTAGAGTCTCGTACTAGACATGATGTATGAGAAACCAAACACCGCAATTCATCTTTTCTAACCCACATTTGTTTAATTTTCGGTGCTATATTTGCTAGCCTAGTCAACCTCTTCACCTTTTCACTCAACACCCGAATTTGACTTTCAACATTAGGTTTTTTCTGTATTTTATGCTTCCGCTGAGATTTTAATGTTTATCCTCTTAATTTTGAACATACGGGTCGAATGTGACCTTTCACTCTACAATGATGACAGATTGGAATAAACCTTTGAAAAAAATTATTTGAACCCTTATTACATCTAAAGGTAAAGGAAGGCTTACTCTCAACAGGTTTCCTGACATAAGATCAAGCTTTAAGATTCCTATCAGACTTACCTTGAGAAGAACTAGATGCAACATAGGAAGCCATAACAAAGGTTGTTTTGGAAATAATGCCAGGATCACTCATTCCTTTGAACCCTAACCCCTTAGTATTTCCTGCTGACTTTCCTACACTTAACATGTGATCAAGCTTATTAGTTCCACTAGACCATCTATGAATAGTTGAGTTAGCATCCTTCAATTCCTTTTCCAAACTCTTAATCCTTGTAGATTTCTTACTCAATTTCAATCTTAAAGTTTCTAATTCCTCATTGAGACCATCTACCCTCTTCAAAGTCTGAGTCCTTTCTTGTTCAGACTTGGTCAATTCTTCTCTTAAGGACTGTCTCTCCTTATCAACATTGTTGAATTGAACCAAAAATTTTGACTACACTTTGCTAACCTGCACGGACTTATTGTATATATCTTCATATGAATCCCCACGATATTCATTATCCTTAAAATCATCATCCTCAGACATTTCCCAACTTGCAGCAACTTTACCGACCTCCTTACTTTATGCAGCAAACATGGTGAAATTCTCAATCTCATATCCTACCTCTGAATCCGTTGAATCACTAGCTGATCCATCACTCTAAGTAACAGCCAAACCTTTTTCCTTTTTCGACTTATTAGCACACTCAACAACTATGTGACTGAACCCTTGACACTCAAAACATTGAGGTGTCTTCTTTTTGTGGACAAACTTATCATTCCCATTTTGGATTTTCTATTTTTAGAGTCATGTGATTTATCTCCAAAATTTTGTTCTTTAATCAATTCATAACCGCAAGAAGATTTTAAAAAATTATGAAACTACTTCATGATCATGTCAAATTGACTTGGTTTAGTCTCACCCTCTTCATCCTACTCACTAAGACCCTCCTTAGTGATTTTCAAAGCTATGTCCTTCGCTTTTGTGTTACTTGACATTTTAGAGGATTGAACACACATCTCCATCTCATACGATTTCAAATTACCAACCAAGTCTTCAAGTTTAGTTTCCTTGAAACTCATGATTTCAGATATGACGGTAACCTTAGACCGAAAATGTTCAGGCAAAGACCTAAGGATTTTCTTCACAATGGTCGCCTCGGAATTAGGCTCTCCTAGATTGTGACAACTAGTTACTATGTCAGTTAAACTAGCCTCAAAATCACAAAAAACGTCATCCTCATCCATCCTAAGCTGTTTAAATTTTGAATTTAGAATTTGGAGTTGTGACTGTTTAACTTTTGAAGTTCCCTCATGAGTTACTTGGAGAATGTCCCAAGCTTTTTTGCCATTTCACATGTGGTTATTCTCTTAAACTCACTCTCAGTCACCACATTATACAACGCATTGAAAGCTTTTTAATTCCAACTAGCACTATTTGTTTCAACAGTAGTCCACTCACTCGGTGGTTTTACCCTAGATTCATTAGTGGCAGCATCTTTCACTATGGGTGGTGAAAATCCTACCTCTATGGCCAGCCAGGCACTCTCATCTAAAGACTTCAATAACGCTCTCATCCTCGCTTTCCAATACATGTAATTTGAGCCATCAAACCAAGGGGACCTAGATATGGAACCTCCTTTATGAGGTACGTCCATCGTCTAAGTGAAGATCTAACCCTAGGTAGTTAACCTAAATTGGGGCAATCACGCTCTAATACCAATTGAAATTACCTAGACGGTGGTGAAAATAGCCTAGAGGGGTGAATAGGCTTTTATTGATTTATTGACCAATTAAATTTTAATTGCGAAAAAGTTAATTTTAGTCCAATTTGTTTTAGCAAGCAATCCACGCAATAATAAATAAAGGTGCAGAAAATAAACCAAGAGAGGACACCAATATTTTTATAGGGAAAACCTTGGAAAAACCTCCAAGTAAAAACCACGGGCACACTCGGGTACCAATGCACTATGAATCAACAAGTACAAACTGTATGAGAGCTTTAGACTTACAATCACGCCTGATATGCCTTCCTCTACTCGCAGTCTGAAATCCTTGAATCACTCGTACTTCACAAAGCACGCTTTCTTCGATAGACACTATGAGAGACTCACAAATCACATCTGATTTGCCTTTCTCTACTCGCGATCTAAAATCCTCGAATTGCTCCATACTCAGACGGCTCCACCTCTTCACTTGGATGGATCAAACCAACCTTGCTGCAATGGATGGTGTGTTGATTTTTCAGCATCGAATCAACACATTATGCATAAAGATCTTCGGTGTAGAAACACAATTGGAGATACCCAAAATCAAGAGAGAAATCAAATATAGATGATCACTCAATAATATTCTCTCACCATGTATCTTTGTAGAAGAATATGAATCTATAGAAAACTTGCAGAGATCTCTCAAAAACGGTAGCCACTTATCTTGTAGAATCTTGATATTTATAAATTAAGTCAAAGAAAACCCTAACCTTGCCTTGTTACGTAATTTCACAATACCTTGATAAATCCTCTAAAATATGATGTAAATAAGTGTATACGCCAATACGTAGAATTTTGAAGTTGTCGATCGCTTAAAATCTCGAAATAAGGATAAAACTGGAAAAATTCGGAAATACTTCGAAACAAATCCTATATGAAAATCGATTACGTGACAAAACTTTTATCTATGCTCTGGTGTAGGTCTATGGTGTAGGGTCCCCTTCTAGCCCCAAAATCCACAACGTAGGTCAAAGCCATCCTGCACTGTTTCAGCCTATGTTAACGTAGGTATGATGCTTATTTTGCCATTTTTAAATATTTGAGCTAAACTGGTCATCTCGAACTACAGATGCTTTCGGTTGAAGTAATAATGTTTGGAAATGGCATTTTTGGCCTCCGGTGAAGTGATGGTATTTGGAAATGACAATTTCGCCCTTTGGTAGCTAATATTTGCTTTCACAAACTCCCTGACTCCTCTCTCGAGATAGAAATGATCCTACTAACAACTCAATTGCAAAAACATAAAACTCTCAACATGGCAATTCACTCAATATGGTTATTGTCTAGAACATGCCAAACACAAATAATATTATAAATGTTCTTACATTCTTTTAGCTCAAAAGGTTTTGAAAGGATATTATAAAGATGATGGACTCCCTAGAGTAGCTATGAAAGTTGATTTAACAAAGGCTTTTGATACTTTATCCAGGGCTTTCTTAGAAACTACTCTCATTGCTTTCAAGGTTCCTTGTCAGTTGATCAAGCATATTATGACATGTATCTCTATTTCCATATTTTCTACCAACATCAATGGTTCTTATAAGGGGTATTTTAAGAGTGGAAGGGGTATAAGGCAAGGAGACCCTCTATCTCCATATTTGTTTGTTCTTGCTATGGAAGTGTTGACTCGTATGATTACTAGAAGGGTTAATTCTTGTAGTGATTTTTAGTATCATTGGAGGTGCAAGAATCAGGAGATTATAACTCTCTTATTTGCAGATGATCTCCTTCATTTTTCAGCTGGAGAAAGAGCCTATGTGGATTGTTTGATCTCTGCTATAGAACACTTGGGCCATCTGTCAGGTTTACAGCCTAATCTCCATAAGTGAACTCTTTTTCATGTTGGCATTGATGATACTACTTTTCAGCAAATTCAAGGCAGTTTAGGCTTTCAGGTGAGCACACTCCCAGTTAAATACTTGGGTGTGCCTCTTCTGTCTACCAAATTAACTAAAGGTGATTATGTTGTTCTTATGGAGAAGATTTATAGGAGGATATCAAGTTGGTCTTCAAAAAATTTATCTTTTGGTAGAAGGCTCCAACTTGTGAAATCAGTTATCTTTGCTACTCAAGTGTATTGGGCCTCACCTTTTATTCTCCATATGTCCATTCTTGAATGATAGTATTGCTCTTCTAAGGAAATTTCTATATACCGGCTCTAAAATGTGTAAAGGGAGGTGCAAAGTTGCTTGGAGAGTGGTTTGTGCTCCCTTAGATGAAGAGGGTTCGGGCAGAAAGGATCTTGAAGAATGGAACAATGCAGCAATGGCTAAACATATTTGGTATATTCTTAATCCATCTCATACTTCTCTATCGGTTTCTTGGGTCAAGACACATCTTATCAAACAGAAAAACTTTTGGGAATTGGGTGAAGCTCAAAATTATTCTTGGACCTGGAAGAAGCTGCTTCAACTTAGATCTCTTCTTAGAAATGCCTTTAAAATGTTGATTAGAGATGGAAGGAATACTTCTTTGTGGTTTGACCACTGGCACCCTTTTGGCCCCCTCTATGCTATTTGCCTAGTCAATACAATTAAAAGTTCAAGCATTGGAGCTAATGCATCTGTTAGTAGGTTTATTAGTGCTAGAGGTTGGCATTTTCCTGCACTCAACTCTCAGTTTTGGCTTGATTTTAAAGGTGGTTTTCCTGCTGATTTTCTTCCTAATCTGTTAAGAAAGGATCAACTAGTTTGGGTTCCATATCATGGTCAGTTCTCAATTCATTCAGCTTGGGATTACTTGAGAATGCACTTTGAAAAGGTTCAATGGAAAAAGGTGATCTGGTTCAAGCAATGCATACCAAAGCATTCTTTTTTACTTTGAATTGTCAATCTTGATAGGATTCCATCTCTCTATTTTTTTCTTCTCTATAGGCCTTATGCAGTAGGCAACTTGTCTATTCTGTGGTGTTAGGAAAGAAGGTAGAGACAATCTCTATTTACAGTGTAGCTTTACTTCCAGGTTATGGAAGTCTGTTATCCAAAGGGGTCTTTTGGAGTGGCCTGATGGGAATTGGGACATTATCTTTCAGTGGATGGTTGACGAATTGCATAACAAATCTCTATTTCTTTGTTGAATAAGGTAGCTTCTCTGCAACAGTATATGAAATTTTGATTGAGAGGGGTAAAACGCTCTACTCTAATAAGTTCAATACTTTAGATCATCTTTTAAAGAGAATTGTTGATAGTGTAAGGCTCATTTTGTTCCCATTGTCTAGATTTCCAAACTCTGCTCAGAATCAGGATATAGTGCAGGTTTGGTAGTTACCTGATTCAATACTGTTAGTTTGATGATTAGAAGTTGCTCTTATTAGATTTGGTGCTTAGTTTGTTGCTAGACTTGTAAGAATCTGGTTGCTCAAGTTGATATCCTCCTTATGATTTTGAAGACAGATAGTTGGTGTCTGATTAATGATAGTTTCCATTTAAGTAGTAAGGTGCTTCATTATGGTGTTGCTGATTTGAAGATCAGGTTGTAGTCCTTTGTGTGGTCTATGCTTGGTATTATTGCTTGGTTTCTGGCTTATTTCAAGTTCAAGCTTAGAGAGTTTTTGACTTGTGTTCATTCACTCTCAAAGGGTGTTGCTTCTTGTAGTATTACTTTCTTTAGTTTCCTATGTGGTTTTCATTATTTTTGCTCTCATAGGCATAGGGAATGTTTGATTTGTTATTTCTTGTGGTGGAAATTTGGTTATCACACTGTAATATAGGGTTTGCCCTTTAGCACTTTGTAAGGCTTTGGCCTTTTATATATATAAATACATCATTTTACCATTCAAACAAAAAAAATGGGAATTTTATGATGCGTCATTGAGTATTGGTTCATGTGAGGCATATATGTGATATAATAGAAACCATGTCCATATTATCATCATTGGTGTTGTATTTCATGACTCATGTATGATTTTGTGTGAGTGTACTTTACGGGTAGTCGCAACAACTGATCAGGAGGTGTCTCTCGCGACATGCGGACTAGTAAGCTGCTTAAAAGAGGATGTATGAGGATTTATGTTCCTTGTAGTGGTACCACATAACATTTATTTATGGCGACACATTATACCCATTTGCTTTAGTGGATAGGGCTTGCATTGGAATTCACATGAGCATTTGCATGCATGGCATGGCTATATTTGGGAAAATATTTCTAAGTAATAAGAAATTACTAAAATGTTTTAACTATGCCAAATGCAACCCTTATTGGTTAAAATTGGCAACTTATGGATATAAGGAAAAGAATGTTAATTTTGTTTTATATGATGTATATACCTCATTTCGCTTGACATACTCCTTGTGAATATTACAAATAAGTTTCTATTATGTGCTTGTATAATATACTACTAGATTTATGACTTGAAGTGGCAACAGTCGCTGATAGATCTCGGGTATTCGTGAGAATTGTAATTTCCTTAAAATTGTGATGGAACCGAGATAGCTTGTGATAGAAAGTAATGGATTTAGAAGTTGGAGCTAAGTTTGTCGGGTTAGCATTAGTATGCCTTAGCCTTCTCACAATCCCGTTTCTATTGGTGAAATGTATTTTTGCAGCTCGTCCTTTCCTCCTTCTTATGTCAAGGTCATTCTTGGAAGGAAAGTGATGCGCGTCAGACGGGGTTAAAAATAATGTTTAAGAATGGCCCCTTACTATGACAAGGTTTTACCTATCACAAGTACACGAATCATTTTGTAGTACAGTTCGGCTTGAGAAAGGTTATCAATCCCACAGAGACTTGGATTATTCACTCTAGCAATCTAAAAGTATTGAATTATGATTGAAAAATGTTTGATTTGTTTTGTTTGAGATCTATAACTAAATTAACTAAAAACATAATGTAAATTGTGTTGTGGTTCAAGGAAGAGAAAAACTAGGGTTTTCATGCTCCACCACTAACCGCATAATATAGCTTATCTACTTGCTCAATTGCAAAAGGGCGATCCGTGACTATGAATCAGATCGTACTGCAAATAGTCGAATATGTCCCAAAAAGAGTACTATCCATTGAATTCACTACAAACCATCTCCGGACAGAGTTTGACTAGTACATCCATCTGTTTTACTCTAATCTACTGTTAGAGAATAAAATTAAACTAAAACATGTCTATATCACCTCGCGGAGGCATGGCCTGTGTAAACCTACTGTTAAGCACCATTGTGTGTGAAAATCATGCTATGTTTAATATAACATGATTGGTTGAGATAATGTATTCATTCAATCTAGGACAAGAATTAGAATAAATATAAAATCCCATGTCACAAATAACTACGGCTAAAGATCTACACAATCATCATAGTATGGTCATAGTTTCCCCTCGGTACAATTAAAAAAATAAATAAACTACATTACTTGGCTAAGGTTTTGTTAGAAAACCTTAGATACCGAATTAGTTGCTCATGGTGGTGGGTGTCTGTATCATTGATGTAGAAACGGTCTCCATGATCTTCTTCTCAAATCTCTAGGTCTTAAATGGCTCCCTCCTTTGAATAATATGAATCTCTAGAGAAAGTGTTCTAGAAATTATGTAAATATGAAGCTCCCTAAGATCTATAGAAAACCTTGGTATTTATAGAAGAGTTTTAGAAGAGTTCTGCTTGTATTCAACTTGTCCCACTTGTGTAGTGTCACACCTCGTTATTCCTAAGACTCCCATCCGGAGAATCAGTGAATCCCGAGGTATGACATTAGTGAAAATGACTACTAAAATCAAGAATAACAAGGAAATACATGCAATAAGAAGGAGAATACAGTATTCCATGCAAGCCAGAATGATAGAAACTCAATAGTGGATTCTAACGAAAATCTGGCATAGCTCCGTTTTTAAATCGAACATCCGGAAAATACAAAACAACACAAGACGATAACCTGCCAATAACAAGTTCAATATTAATAATGGCATGCAGCCCAACATTCCATAAACCTACTAGGGCCAAGGTAGTGGAAAGAAATACCACCACTACCTCTACACAACCCCTCTAAAATATACAAAGCTACAATGATCGAATCAAAGGACAAAGGAAGCTACATGGCAGTACCGAAGAGATACAATGGCAACCCGAAATAATAAATACACAAAAGAAAATATACAAGGAAAGGGGATATGCCAACAGGCTGGCTCCCAAACTACAACACTGGCCTCCGAATAACAAAAGGAGGAAAAACATGACATAAAAAATATCTACAAATAAACGAAACGAATCTAAACAAAAGTGCCCCAAATCACCCGTACCGTCACCACTGTACGTGTCGTGCTGTATTCACCTGCAATCCTGCAACCTATGTGGGGTGAGCAATAACTATGCTCACCAAAAATATCTATAACAAGACATCCATAGCCGTCTAGGAAATGCTAACCATCCCGTATGCATGCATCTGTCATAGGTCAGTCTGTTGTCTCACATGACACCTATGCCAATCCGAGACCCCAAAATAATCTCATAAATAAATTCAAACATACTCATGAATTCCAGGAGAGCACAGAGCAACAGAAATAGCACCAACATATAGACATAGGTCAAGTCAACATATATATACTTTAACACCTATAGATAACTAATCCTACTCACATAGGTGTATACACAAATAGTCTAATATGCGTCTTCATCTAAAGACACTATAGGAACTAACTATCCATCACATCGTGCACTGAGCACGCTACTCAAAGTTCTTAGGAGGTAAATGAGTCACTCCTTAGGACTACTGAAAAGGAATACCCATAATCTCGTCCACAACTTGATCACAACTCCTACACAACACCGCTATCAAATCATTCCTAGACAGTCTCACTCTCATAACTTCCAACCTTAATTCTGTCCTTTTATCCACAATAATCAATGAAATAATCTGTTCACTCAAATGATCATTTCTCCAAGGCCTCCTATAATAAAGTGGGCTTATAAAACTAACTAGTGGTCATATGGCTTGGACACACTTCTACTATCTAAGCCTCGAAAGTAACATAAGTGAAAAAGCTCTATAACTAGATCAGATTCGACAATCACAAGTCAATCTCCAATTCACACTACCTACTGTGGCATAGGAAAGGGGTATCATAATCATTCAATCCCAAAAGGATATCGAGGCCCTTAGGTTTTTAAAGAAAAATACATAACCCCAAAAGATGCAACCGGTTTTTAAGAAAATTTTTTAGGAACTCGTCAAATCTGTTTGGTTCCAACGTCTTTGAACCCACCCAAAGTACTAAGAAACGCACTAGGTGTGCACAAATCAACATGACGTCTCTTACGTGAGAATACGATAAGGACAATAACAACACAATTGAATATAAGGTCTGTCCTAAAGGCTGAAACCTTAAAATCCCAAGTCCGACTAAAAGCCAAGGAACCATGACAACGAGGAAGAAAAACTACAATAAGAGTTCGAAACCGAAAATGATTTCAAAGTTCCTTTTTAAACTCCTTCCAAAACTGGTCCTAAGACCTTTAATATTAATTTAAGAATTGATGGAAAATTTCTTCAAGAATATCCAAACAAAACCGAGCATAAGAAGAATCCCAGAATCAAACTAGAAGAAACATGGGGTTCTAAAACTCCAATGATACCGAGATTCCAGAAACAACCCCAAGACCTCAATAACAAGGATAAATAGTACATTGTACCTACTAACTTCACCTGAACGTTTTTAAATGGAAATTTCTGACATATTTCAAAATGGGGTTTGCTTCTGATACTCCTGGTCCTAAGAATTCAAATCATATTTTATAAAACAAGTTTTTAACTTATGGTTTTCAAAAAGAGTTAACGGGATTCGGGTAAACGAAAAACACAGCTTTATAGAAATCCAAAAGCTTTATGTTTTCAAAACATTGAAAGAGCCTTAGTTTGGCCCCAAAGATCCAAACCGTAATCAAGATTTTCCATATGAGGGTTAAATACCATATATTTCTGAAAACGTTTTCAAAATGAAGGGGGAAAGTGACTAGCTCCAAAAAAAAATGGTTGGAAGAGAGAAGACAAGGCTATCGAGCCTAGACAAATTCTTGAATTAATAAATTTCTCCAACACAATAGGAGTGGTACACCAACCATCCCGCGGTAACATTAGTCACTCGACACCAAGGCCTACATGGCCGAATATCACAACCTCATCAAGCACCGATAAAGCATTGATAAACTCAACTAAAAACCCGACTCAGAGGGAAAAGTTACGAAATTAGGACACTTCCTAATTAACTCCATATAACAACCTAGGATACATGCCAACCGTCGTCGGTTCTCATTATTATTGCACTTCTTAATTTACAATTTTAAGTTTTTAAACTTTCATTCACATTGGGTAATTTTCAACATTTACAATGAATTTATATCTATCAAGACAACTATAATCACACCCATTGTGCCGTAGCGCTCAAAGAAACAATATCAATTTTAAAATAATCCGAACCCAACATGATCGATGCCAACAAGAAATAACAACATAAAATCTAAACGGAAAATCATATGGCATATAAATGCCAATGAAATGTCAATGCTCATGACAGTGCAAATGCAACTCAATTACAACCCTATCTATATGTGGGTTAAATAAATAACAAGGAATCCCAAACCGTTCACGTCATGGGGCAACAAGCCGGCATAAGGAAGGGTGGGTGTCGCCTAATAGAGTATGGAGACCACAAGTCCGTCCGGAACGGTAAGTGAGACATAAGCCCTCACCCTCAACTTCTCAGGATTTGAGAGATGCTAGCTCCCTAGGTGTGAGAACACCCCTTGGCTAGTTATTGCGACAATCCAAACAGTCCATACGTTTGTATGATACAAATGAGGCATGCTACCAACACCGAATCAATATATATTCTCACAGTGCTACATGAATGCAAAATGCCTCTACATGGACCCAATGCTCAATGATTTAGCATAAATTTCCATTTTTTCATTTAAAGCATACATTAGTTTCATTTTCAGGCAGTACTCCTCAATTATTCAGTTCATAGAAACTTAAACATATCAACATGCTTATAATCAAATTTCAATAACAATTTACCATCTTAGGGTCATCCAATTCACAAATTATCACTTCTTAAAAATTTACGAGAAAATAAAAAGGAACTAGAATAACGTCTAAGTTTTCACGTCCCTCAGTTTCAAGTCTTCCCAAACATATTTTAATTTTAGTAAAACCAAATCAAAAGGGGAACTAATCATCATCCGTAAGTTCAAGTTCATTTTTCCTAATTTCCACGAATCTACTTTAAACTTCAGGGGTACTAGACCGCCTATTTTAATATCATCAATAAGGTTTTAATTTCTCAAAAAAAATATTTATTTAATTACTCGAGAGAATTTCTATCTCCCACTTCATTTAATCCACCTATAAGTGTTCCATCGAGTTCAGAAAAATTCCTAAGTCCCGTCTATAACTAGGAACTTAAACACATGCTATCGGATACCTATAAACACACAACATCAAAAAATATTAACATTTTGTATGCACAACATTTGGCACTCATCACACCCCCAAACTTACACATTGCTAGTTTCTTAGCAATGAACAAAGGAGAACTTTTAAAACAAACATCCCATGATGATTTATCTATCCTAACTACTCTACTCTACTCCCTTGCTTTCATGAGGGTCGATGATTACACTTAGCATGTGTAACAAGCCTTTTAAACCCCTCGACAACGCCGAATGAACGAGTCAAGTCTTGTGAGGGGTAGCTATACTACCCACAACTTCTCCATTCTTCATTTTCACACATTCATACATTCACATACTCATTAATTAAGTCATGATACAATATACAAGATAACATGGATACAAACATTCCCACTCATTACCAAATAACAACTATCTCGAGCTAATGTTGGGAATGGTCCCCACTAACATAAATAACTTTGTTAATCTCTAACTTTAATTTCGACAACCTTCTATAGTTTTGTGAACATTCAACTATGGTAGACCAATCTTTCTTCTTCTACTTCATTGATCAAACTTTGTCTTTTTATATGTAAAACTCCTTCTTTTCGTCTTTGACACTTGATCCCTTATTGTCTTTCTAAGCTCGGAACTTTCCAGCAAGGACTTTTACTCCCGACCAACAGCGCCCTAGCTTCTTTCGTGGGATTTATACTCATTAGTTTTCTCCCATTTTGATGCGAACACTCTACTACTTTGTGGTAGGATGCCCGATTACTTAGATTGAAGAACTACATTTTCCATTTTCCATACTACTCCACTTCTCCCCTTTTCATAGGCAAATCAAAATTTTCAACTACATAGTCAAGGATCAATTAATTTTCCCATAGTGAATATGTGCATGTGCTTTATAGGTTAAGATCGTCCTTTTCAGTTTCAATTTCACTAATTCACTCACCCATGTAAAACCACATCACTTCACTAACTCAATCTAAACATTACTCTTATGAGCGGGAATATCGCATCACATACTACTCATACATTATACACAAACTCAATCAACTTGTAATCCAAAACACTCATGCGTGAAAGCAAATATTTTTTCAAATAATTTCAATTTTTTTAAAACCTTTTTTCAATCATTCCCTATAACCAACTATACCTTTCCCCCAAACTTAAATCAAATCATGTCCTCATGGTTCACACTCATACTCATGAGAAAGAATATAGTTACCCTTGAAGTGCAGTTCCGAAATTTCTCTTTATGCCCGTTCTCCCCCCCAAACTTGACACGAGCTACCTGTAGAAATATTCAACAAAGCATAAATACCTAATAACATAGCAAGGGAAGAAGAAATACAATCAACATTTTTCGAAAATCATTACTCAGTATAGCACAAGGAATGATTTTTTTTTTTAAATATAAACAATGATTTTGCCTTAAGGGCCTACAATCCTATGGATTGAAAATTGAGAACTACTCTACGAAATTGAAATCACAATCCTATTCTACAAACCGAGGCTAAAAACTAAATTTCACAGCCTGGGGCCAACGTTTAACGTCGTCGGCGCGACGTGTCCACTTGCTTCTTGTAACGCCCCACGTTTTCCTTTCTCTTTTCTTGAATTCTTTTCCAAGTGTTAACATTTTGTAACATCACTTATTCATGATGTCTTGTGTATTCTCGATACGTGTAAATTGTTTGCTTTTATGTTTTGGAATTCACCCAATGACGACGAGGGTTCGTGAAACATTTTCTCGTTGGAGCTTCGGCAATCGTGTTGCGTGCCCCAAAATTGTTACCCTAACTTAGTGTATACATTCGGTGTAACACTTATAAGAATTTATTGTTATATTTTCATGCTGTAAGTAATGAGAATTGTTAGAAACGATTTCGGGAAAGAAATGACCGAGGGGTAAATGAGTATTTTCATATTTGGAGAACTTAGTGAAAAGTGTAGAGATTTGGGTAAGTGTTGGGGTATGAATGACGTGTTGGTAATTAGAGAGGACGACAAGGGGTAGAAGGGTAATTAAGAGGCTTGATGGCACTCTTGTAATTAACCCTAAGTTGGGAAGAATTAGGTCATTTCAAAATTTCAATTGGTGTCAAATTCCTAGTCCTTGATCTCATTCTCCCATCTTTGTTTTAGACCCTTGGATCATAAGGTATTGTTTGGTTGACACTTAAGTACAAAAATCCGTTATTGTTGGTCTTTCACTTGGCAAGAATTTTTATCAACCATTAGATGGTTACTTTATTCTAAGCCCATGGATGATAAGGCCTTGTTTGGCAAATTAATGAGTTTTGTGAGTTGTGTATTTAGTCTTCCATTGCAAGACTTATTTCTAGCCCTTGGATTCATTTCCTTTTTCGCCATCTTTATTTTGGACCCTTGGATGGTGAGAGGTGTGATTCGGAAATCTCTACACAAGTGTGAGTGTAGTTGTCTTTCATTTTGGCAACACTTTGATCCTTTCTCCTCCATTTTCTCTCATCCTTTATCTCTTTGTTCTTCTCCACTTATGGGTGGAATTCATCACCCTAAGTTGGGAGTTTGGTATGGCCATCAACATGGAAGATGTTCATGGTGCTCTTGTCTTTGGTTTGAGCCAAGAAGTGGTAAGTGTTCTTCCATCCTTCAGTGTTTTCCATTCAAACCCTAGTTTAGGGCTTCTTCATAAACCGTTTGATGAATCTTATTGCCCTCTTGTATTAGAGTTGGATTCATGGTTAGGAGGCCATGGTGAAGCTTTCCACCGGTTTGCTCCTTGGATTTCGGTTGGGGAAGAGTTAAGGTTTCATGGGCCTTGCTTGGTAGTTGTTGTTCTTTGCTCTTCAAGAGGTAGGGGAAAACTTCCTAACTAGTCATCTTATGATTGTGTGAGTATGAAATTGATTATAGGATTCCTAAACCTAGATATATTTTTGCGAAGTGTATACTTGAAAAATATGAATTTGGGGTTTTATGTATTAATGTGCTATAATCCATATTATGTTGTCCTTGAGATAGATATGATGTATCCTTGATGGGTTATGAGTTTTGGAGATGGATGTATGCTTGTATTACTATATGTATATATATGGTATTGATGTATATATTTGTAAGAGTAAGTATACATATAGGGTTTTGAGTATAGATAGTGTAGCCTTGATAACGCATATAGGTTAGCTACTTTGTTGATGAAGTTGGAATGTGGAACTTAGAGCGTTATTCTAGTTTTCCCATTCTTGTGAATTTGGAGATTTCTATATTGAAAATTAAACTTATGTATGAAAATGAGTTAATGTGTTGATTAAATTGCTTTAACGAGAATAAAAACATGTTAAATGGAAGGTAAGGTTATCTTTGTGTATTAAAGGATAATTTGATGATTTGGGATCATGAGTGGTGCATGAAAAAAGTACCTTTGTTGATAGTTGCTTTAAATGAAATTTAAAACATGTTGAATGGTGAAGACCATTCATGTGGAAATTTTGGGAATGTTGTTATAAATATGATATGATACATATTTATGTGATGCATGGGTCATTGAGGACATGGTGCATGGGTTCACCTTTTCTATTGAGAACTCAATTGATGTTGGGCTATACCCAGTTGTGTAACCTTGGGTGAGTAGTCTTGTGTCGAATCGTCACAACAACTGGCTAGGGAGTGTTCCCAACCTACGGAAATAATGAGTCCGGGAATGGGGTATAGGGAGAGTCGTCTCATTCTCAAAGTCGCGGGTCGTCTCGTGCATTTGATCTCAAGATCTCAAGTCACGAGTTATTTCGTGCATCCGATCTCTAGATCCTTTGTCATGGGTCACCTTGTGCAACCTCCTTCCTGGTTGAAAGTGAGAAGTGTCAAAATCACTTGGGAAGAATCGTTGCAGTACTCTTTCTCAGTGTAAAAGGGTAGAGTAAGTATTCGTTGTACTGTTATGGGAACAGTGTATACCATGAGGTGTGTGAGTCACATTGCATTTGAATTGCTAATATGTGATTTATGTTGTCATGTGTATCTTGATATTACTCTATGTGGTTGAGGAACATGTTTAATGTGAATTATGATGTATACAATTCATATGTTGTTAAAATGCTCAAGTGAAATGGAAGGATGTGAAAATATGTTTTGCATGCCTTGTTTACAGTTTAATGTGAAATAAATGCTTATACTTGTGGCTATGTGCTTATATACCTTACGGGGGTGATATGAGTTGGTTTAAGGACTTTCTTATGAGAAGTACAGTCGGTTGTGGCTATTAAGTTGAATGTGGGTTGAAGCCTTGAGAAAGTGGTTGATAGTCTTGTGGTATAGTTAGCGTTGGTGTAGCAATGTGGCGTAAATCCTGATATTGATGTTTCGATTGTGATAGATGACGTTATGAATAAACCAAGTCAATTGTGTATTGATGGTTAATGGATTTTGTTACAAACCTAGGTGATGAGCTTTCGAATGTGAAATTGAGGTTTGAAGGAATCGGAAGAGGTTCTTGATTTGAAACTAGTTGGTTCTGTGGCAACTGCCACTAGGTTCCCTTTAGCGATCTTAAGGAATGGAATGTCATCGGAGTTGTGGTCATTCTCGAATAAGTCGTTATAGGGTTTGTGAGTTTGAATGTCGAGCGAAGTGTGGTTGGGTTAGAATTAGTGCCTTGTGTATAGTAACTTGCCCTTTTCCTTTGAGTCGCTTTTGAACTTCAGTTCTTCGTTCATTTGCTCCATTTGAGCGTCTACAAATACACTTTAGAATTTCCGTTGGTTTCGGTTGTTTCCCGAAAACGGATTCTTCATAAGACTTGCATTTGAGTCTATTCAGTCTTTAAGTGAAAAAATTATTTTTGCCTCCCCCATGATGCCGACAAAAAACTCTGAGTTTTAAAATGGTTTTAAAGTCACAAAATAAAAGATTTTGGCCTTTAGAGGTCGGTGGTGTCCAAAACGGATATCGGGGGCAAGACAGTTAGTGTAATGGATTTTTAAGAAAATTTATTTGATAAAAATAAGCCGAGATCAATGATATTTTTATCATTTCAAAAGTTCCCTAATAGTTTTGAGACTATCCGTACTGTTTCGGGTGAAATTTGGGTTTAAAGTTGTTTCGGGTCAGTTTTTCAACTTTTAAGACCCATGTAGTCGACTAAGGCCTTCCCGTAGTCGACTAAGCCTTCAAATCTTCATTTCCGAAAGATTTTGGCAATCTTCGTCCTTGTGTAGTCGACTAAAGGCCTGGTGTAGTCAACTGAAGAATTCAGTGTAGTCGACTGAAGACTTCAGTGTAGTCAACTGAAGATTTCAGTGTAGTTGAATCTCAAAAATTCAACATGTTTCGACCTGTTTTCAAAAATTCATTTCTCTCGCGTCGTAACTCGGATTGAGGTCCCGTTTATTCCTATGGCTTTTTCTAGGTACAATATTTTTACATAAAATTTAAAATAATTTATTTACATTTTAGTTGATTGTTTTAACCTTGGTGAAAGAGGGGTACTTTAGCATTCCATTTTTATCGGCGTTGTCCGATACCATTTTAAAAAATGCATATCTCTCGCCTCGTGGCTTTGATTGAGGTTCCATTTCTTTATAGGGCCGTAACTATGTCAAAATATTTGATATAAAATTTAAAATCATTTATTTTCATTTGAAATGACTGTTTTACCCTTGGTGAAAGAGGGGTACTTTAATTTGCTGTTTGGGTCGAAGTTATCTGATGCCATTTTCAAAATTTCATATCTCTGGCGTCAGGGTTTTTCATTTGGTTCCATTTGTTTCTATGGTTCTAACTATGTCCAAATAGATGGGGTAACCTTTGAAAGTACATCTTTGCCCTAGAAATGATAATTTTACCCTTAGGCGAACATGTGACCTTTAAGTGGTCAGTGTGAGGGGTTATTTAATCCCCTTCATTTCCTTTTGTGTGATATGAGGTTTTAGAGCTCAGTATGCTCGTGACCTAGGAAGTGAGAGTGTTATCCTTCTTGGAGTGTTACGAATAGGAGGTGTGTGGTGATAGTGTTGTGTTGATTGTCAGTGTGGGACTGACGGGTACGAGTCGTAGTGATCTATGAGAGGGTCTATACTACGTATCTTGTATTGGTTGTATATCTCTCTATGTATATATATATATATATGTGCATATATATATAGGTGTGAGTTATTACATGTTGTTGTCATATAGTTTCACTATGTGCTAGTTGTCCTATTTGTTGATGCATAGTAGGGGACTAGGGGGATGCATTTCCGGGGTCTCGTATTGGCGTGATTTCCATGTGGGACATTTGATTGACCTAGACTAGACGCATGTACATGGGTTGGTTTGCACTCGACTTGAACGGTGGTAGGATGCGGCAATTACAATTTCTTTCTCCTATAGGGATCAATGAGCTCACCCCGGCAGTGGTATGCCTGGTGGTTTACATCACCAATTTGCAAGAAATGTTTCAGCTATGGACAACTTGGAATATAGGATGGCTCGTGGCACTGATGTTGTTACGGGATTTGGGACGTTATTATGTAAGAGTTGGTACTTTTGTTTCATTTGTTTGTTCCCTATATTGGGACCGTAAATGTTGTATATCTTGGAAACCAGTCTGTTGGCCTATCCCTTCCTTGTATTTTGTATTGTTGCATCATTGTAAAGATGTATTCTTTCGGCACCTATACGTGCCTTGTGTATCATTTAGTTTAGCTTCCGCTTTGTTATGTATGGAATTATAATTGTTAATAAGATTCCATTCAGTTTATGGTTGTTTCGGATATTAATTGGTCGTTCATTTTATGGATCCCAACCCGGATTCCTCGGATGTCCCGGTTAGGGAGTCTTTGGAAATTTGGGGCGTGACACTTCTAACCCGTATCATTCACTTGATCCACCAAAATGACAGATACCATAAATTCCAGCCCCGAATCAATCTCCTCATATATCTTTAGTCATTGACCAAGCATTTTGAGCCATTCATTTACAAAACCTACCTCTTTATGGGGGTAAACTGATTTAACTCTAAATGGTCTGTCCCATCTTAATCAGATTTTACCTGGAAACAAATTCAATCTCGAATTACACCGTACTCCCTTCCAGCCAAACTCAAAGGACTTAAGGAAAACATGTTTAACATGATGCACTTTTGTCCGAGTTGTGTAAATTCGAACATCCTTATACGCACAATTCTATATCCCCTCACACTCAGTACTTAATCGTGGATCTTCCCAGGCATACAAATTATCTACCATGTTTATACTCAATACTTGTTCATCTAGAAAGGAATCCTTAAGAGGGTTTTCATCTTCGGTAGGTCCTATGATCATTCATGGTAAATGATCAACTCTTACAGTCTTCACACCCTTTTTATTTTTCAATAAGCTATCATCTTGATCTTCCATTAAAACATAAAACACAATCTCAAGAAGCATATTTTCAGGCACTAAATCCTGTGGAAGAATACATGGAAGTCCCGATGACTCTCTTGATGCTCTCTCTAGCTGCGAGTACAACGCAGCTTCTAACACTACGATAACTTCCAAATTAGATCGTTGTTGGTCCTCCAAGTTTTCAAACTTTGCCTCTGACCTTTTCATCACACCCTCCAAATTATCTCTTACACTACTCTGAAGTATAACTTCTTCAACCATCTCATCAATATTTTATGTGTTAAAACACTCAGTTGGTTCAGGTAGTTGATGGTTGATATCAAAAACATTCATCCTCATCTTTAGGTTCCCAAAAAATAGATCCATAGCCCCCGTTTTGCAATTAACGCCACATTTGCCATAGCCAAAAATGGTTTTCCTAAGATAACAGGGATTTGTCTCCTTAATCTGTGGTCAAGTTCCTTGTTTAATACCACAAAGTCTATAGGATAGTAGAATTTTCCCACTTGAACAGTGAGATCCTCCATAATTCCTCTCAGTTTTTTAGTTGATATGTCTTCCAATTGAAGCACCACTGAGGTAGGACTGAGCTCTCTCAATCCTAGTTGCTGATAGACTAAGTAAGGTAACAAATTAACACTCGGACCATGGTTAAGAAGAGCCCTACCAATATTTTGGTTACCAATGACACAAGAATTAATGGGAGCACCGAGATCTTTCTTCTTAGGTGGAGTATCACTGAGTAAGAGTGAGCTCACTTGTTCAGTCAACAAAATCTTCTTCGGGACCTTATTTCTACTTTTCATTTGCTGCGTACAGAGGTCCTTAAAAAAATTAGTATAGGGTGAAATCTAGGCAATAATGTCTAAGAGATGTATATTGATCATAACTTATCAGAATGTTTCCAACATGTCTTTCTCTTTATGTTTGCCATACGAAGTGAAATCTCGAAGACGTTGAGGGTAAGGTGTTGTCTCCTCATAATTTGCCCTATCCGGCTCTTCTGATAATCTTTGTTCTTGTTGTTTCTCCTCACGGGGTCGATCTATTTGAATTTCTTTAGTCGCCTTTCTCTTGCTCGTCCTCTCCTCAAACTTCTTCTCAACCCTATTCTCCACTTCCTTTCCACTTCTCAAGGTAGTAACGGCTGAAACTGTCTCATAATTATGTTTAGGAAATCAACCATGCTCCACTACTTGTGTACTCTTGGATTAGGCACCGGTTGACTAAATAATCTTCCCTCTTCAAGCTTATTCACTACATTGGCTAGTTTTCGTATTTAGGTTTCTACCTTAGCAATGGATTGGGAAAGAGAGTCTAAGAACATTTATTGTAATTGTTTATGTTTAGCATGTTCTAGACAATAACCATATTGAGTGAATTGTTATGTTGACAGTTTTGTGTTTTTGCAATTGAGTTGTTTGTAGGATCATTTCTATCACGAGAGAGGAGTTAAGGAGTGTGTGAAAGCAAAGATTAGTTACCGAAGGGTAAAATCATCATTTCCAGATATCGTCACTTCACCGGAGGGCAAAAATATCATTTCCAGACATTATTAATTCAACCAAAAGCATAGGGAGTTGGAGATGACCAATTTAGCTCAAATATGAAAAAATGGCAAAAGATACATCATACCTATGTTGGTAGAGGCTGAAACAGTGAAGAATGGCTCTAGCCTACACTGTGGATTTTGGAGCCTGAAGGCCCTACACCTACGCTCTGGGGTAGGTCCCAAATTTTTGTCATGTGATCAATTTTCATGTAGGATTTGTTTCAGAGTGTTTTCGGATTTTTCCAGTTTTGTCCTTACTTTGAGATTTTAAGTGATCGACGACTTCAGACCTTTACGTATTGGCGTATACATATATATACATCAGATTTTATGGGATTTATAAAGGTATTGTGAAATTACGTAAGAGGGAAATGTTAGGGTTTTCTTTGACTTGGCTTATAAATACCAAGGTTCTACAAGACATGTGGCTATGGTTTTTCAGAGATCTCTGCATGTTTTCTACAGATTTATATTCGTCTACAGAGATACATAGTGAGAGAATATTATTTAGTGATCATATATATTCGAGTTCTCTTTTGATTTTGGTTTTCTCCAATTGTGATTCTACACCAAAGATATTTACTCACAATTTGTTGATTCATTCTTGAAAAATCAAAACACCGTCCATTGAACCGAAGTTGTTTTAATCTATCTGGGTGAAGAGGCGAAGCCGTTCGAGTACAGAGCGATTTGAGGATTTCAGACCATGAGTAGAAAAAGGAAAATCAGACGTCATTTGTGAGTCTCTCATAGTGTCTGACGGAGCAAGCATGCTTCGTGAAGTACGAGTGATTCAAGGGTTTCAGACCATGAGTAGAGGAAGGGATATCAGGCGTGATTGTAAGTCTAAAACTCTCATAGAGTCTGTACTTATTGATTCATAGTGCATCGGTACCCGAGTGTGCCCCTGGCTTTTACTTGGAGGTTTTTCCAAGGTTTTCCATATAAAAATATTTGTGTCATTTCTTGCTTTATTTTTTAAACCTTTATTTATTATTGTGTGGATTGCTTGCTAAATCAAATTGGATTAAAAATGACTTTTCCACAATTAAAATTTTATTTGTCAATAAATCTATAAAAGCCTATTCACCCCCCTTCTAGGCTGTTTTTACCACCATCTAGGGAATTTTAATTGTTATCAGAGTGTGGTTGCCTTGATTTAGGTTAACTAGCTAAGGTTAGATCTTGAACTTAGACGATGGAATTTCTTCTTGAATGTGGTTTCCTTGATAGGCCCAGTGTTGGTGATAGGTTAAATAATGAGGGGTGATGATAATTGTGATGATTCGCTTCAAGCTAAGTACAATAAATTTCATGGTAAGTACATTCATCTTAGCGAAGTTTTCTCAAAATCTATTGGTAGATTTGAAAGTGTTGACAAGGATAAATAATCCTTAAGAGAGGAATTAACTAGCATTACCCACGACTTTAATCAACACATGAGTGAGAAATCTCAATGTATTGAATGTTTGAGAAAGTCTGAAAAAGAAAGGATTCAGTTTTTAAAGAGTCTAGAAGATTTCAATAAGGAACTAACAACTGTAAGATCTGATTTGATTGAGAAATCTATGAAAATTAGAGATTTGGAGAAGAATTTGGAAGATGCTAACTCAACTATTCATAGATGGTCTAGTGGAACTCTTAAGCTTGATCATATGTTGAGTGTAAGTAAATTTGTGGGAAATACAAAAGGTTTGGGGTTTGTAGGAACACCGAATAGTCATGATGTCATTCCTAAAACTATTTTTGTTGAAGGATCTCATGCAGAATCGAGTTCGTCTCAAGGTAAGTCTGATAGGAATTTTAATGGTCATTCTTACATCAGAAAACCTGTTGAAATAAGGGTTCTTTTTACCTCTAAGGGTTTGAATAATGATTTTTAAAAGTTTGTCCCAGTATGCCATCATTGTGGAGTGAAAGGTCACATTCGACCTTTATGTTCAAAGTTAAAAGGAAAGAATTTGAAATCTAAGAGGAAATCGAGAACTCAAAAAAGACCCAATGTTGAAGATCAAATTACGGTTTTGAGTAAAGAGATAGAGAATTTGTCTAACCATGCAAGTAAAAGACCTAAGATCAAACAAGCATGGGTTAGAAAATGTGAGCTACATTATTGTGATCCTCGTACATGGGTTAAAAAAGGTGAGCTATATTTTTATAAGGCTTATACTAAACTTAGATAGTTAATTCTCTAGGCACATGAAAGGAGATAAGTTAGTGGTTGATAATCTCAAAGATAGTTATGGTAAGAATGGTTCTTTTGATGAAAAGAAAATTTTTAAAGGTTTAGGAAAAGGCACCATTGTTGCTTCTGGTCTACCTAGACTAGAACATGTTGATTGTGATAAGGGCCGAAAGGCTAAATTGCTTAGCATTAACTAGATATGCAATGATTATCAATATGTCAATTTTCGTCGTGATAAATGCATTAATAATGACTCTTTTGAAAATTGTTTTATGCAAAGTATAAGTACATCTGATAATTGGTATCGCATATTTCCTAAATTGTGTACGGAGAAAGGTCTTGAGTTTATATCCACAGTCTCAGTCAACAGACATCTCTACAAAATCATTAAATATTCAAAAGCATGTACATCTTAGAAAATCTAGTGCCATGTTATCATTAGTACAGATGTCTTCATGTGTATCATTCTAGGAATATCTTACATTATCTTTTATCCTAAAATTGATACATTATCATGTATTATGTTTTATTTTCATTTTTTTTTTGTTATTGTATTATTATGCGTGTATCATGTTTTGCTACTATTAGGATTATTCATACATGCATCCTTGTGACAAAAATTCCATAAAAATTAAAAATAGGAAACATTTCTTAACATGTTGAGCATGGCTAAGGGTAAAAATGATTGTCATATTTCAATCTATTCTTATATTTACTTTTTTTTTTATTATGCTTATGAGAGTTGGAGTTATTAGTCTAACTTGAGGTTATGAGTTATTCACTTGACATGTTTAAGTATTATTTTTGGAAATCATCAACTTTGGGTGCTTCTTTTATTTCGGAGATGACCGTAATACTTGTTGAAACTTTTAGTCTTTTTCATCTAATCCGAGGTGATATATAGGTTCAACATTCCATCCATTACAACAAGGCTGCTTTGATCCGTTTGAGAGAAGAGGTGGAGCCGTCCGAATACAGAGCGATTCGAGGATTTCAGATCGCGAGTAGAGAAAGGCAAATCATATATGATTTGTGAGTCTCTCATAGTGCTTTACGGAGCAAGCGTGCTTCGTGAAGTACGAGTGATTCAAGGGTTTCAGACCGCGAGTAGAGGAAGGCATATCAGGCGTGATTGGAAGTCTAAAACTCTCATAGAGTCTGTATTTGTTGATTCATAGTGCATCGGTACCCAAGTGTGCCCGTGGTTTTTACTTGGAGGTATTTCCAAGGTTTTTCACATTAAAATATTGGTGTCGCCTCTTGCTTTATTTTCTGCACATTTAGTTATTATTGCGTGAATTGCTGGTTAAATCAAAGTAGATTAAAATTAACTTTTCCGCAATTAAAATTTAATTTTTCAATAAATCCATAAAAGCCTATTCACCCCACCTCTAAATTGTTTTCACCACCGTCTAGATAATTTCAGAGAGTTCAACAATTGGACATGAGAGTTCAGCAATTGGATGGACGTTTGAAAATGATCAGATTGATTTTTAAACTCATTACATGAATTTCTGAACTCTCTCAATGCACTCATCATCTCGTGCTCAAAACCAGGTGGTCTAGGTGGTGGATTTTGATTTTGAAACAGGGGTTGATTTTGGTTGAAGGTTCAAACTGATTGGGAATTATTGGACTAAAAATTTAAACTATTGAATAATGGTTGTTGGCTTCTACTAAAACTTGATTAAGGATTTTCAATGTTCTAAGACTGATAGGACATGTGTGGGCGATTCTTCCAACTCGAGTTGTATGAATTGGAAAAATGATTATTATTTGGATTGGTCCAGGCTACATTCGCATCAGCGTTAACTATCCCTTTGCCCTGATATTCATATTAGGAAAGGTCAGGTCAGGTCCTATTGCTAAGACTTCTCTAGGGGGTGACTGACTCAGATTAATGAACTTATCGAGCTTCAGACCTAATGCATCTACTTGTTACCTCACGTAATCACCTCTTTCCAATTTGAAAAGACCTTCAGATGTCCTACTGAATCAATCCCTAGCACGTATTTCAGACTCTTGTTGAAGCGAATTATTGGTCGCATGATCAAACAGTGTTAAGACTTCGTCTACTGGCTTTAGTGTAAACCGACCTCCTGTTGCTGCATCTATCAAATTTTTGTAAGTCACACCTAGTCTAAGATAGATATTACAAACTATATCCTGGTCAACAAATTTGTGATGGGGGCACTTCCGCAAAATCTCATTGAACCTATCCCATGCATCGTTGAATTGCTCACTAAAGTAGGTAATTGTGTGTTGCACCTCATGGGTTCTACCTATCAAAAACTATTTTTCTAAAAATTTATCTTTTAGGGTTTCCCAAGTGATTTTTATATCCCTATCCAAATTGATATACCATCTTTTAGCTTTTTCTTTCAAGGAAAAGGGAAATAATCGCGCACGCAATGCATGAGTGCTAAGATTCTCAATTTTTGAAGTTGAAGCCATATCTATGAACTCGTCAACATGTTGATATGGATCCTCATTTCTGTGTCCATAAAATTTGGGCAATATGTTGATAACACTAGATTTGATCTGAAAGTGCTTGACCCCTTCATCTATTGGAAATTCAGCATATGATCCATGAATAGAAGGTGTATAGAACCCCTTCAACGACGTAGATGGAGCTCATCGTGCTGCTGAATTGCGGTTCACCATCCTCTCAAAATCCAACTTCGTTCGAAGCTCTTCTAATCTAGATTATTTCCCCTTCAAGGACGTAGATGAAAGTGCTTGACCCCTTCAAGTTTTATCATCTATTGAATAACGAAAGATTATTTCCTCAATCTACATTCTTACTACCAATAAGTAAATCAAGATCACTCCTTAAGTACATTACTTATACGTCAATAAAATTTCAATGATTATAATATATATCTCCAATTCACATACGGTTGAAGATGAAAAGGGAGAGAGAACAGGATCTGCCGAATAGAATGATAAAAAGGGGAGTGTTTTGACATGCCTTGTACGGTGGAATGAAGAGAAATGATGGAAACAAGGTCAACAACTTATATATATTGATGAAAATTTACACTTTCATAACCTTGCAATCTAAGGGTGGAAATTGAGGTTAGGAGGATCAGATTGTAGGACGAAATGGGATGATGACACATCATCCCTTCTAGCAATTTCCACCTAAAATATCAAGCCCATTTACTAGTTTTGCTCTTTGACTAATATAAGTGAAGAAGATAGGAGAAGGGTACTAAAGTGGCATGCTCTTATATCAATGTGTAGTAGGGAACACTTTAGAAGAAATCATGCAAATTCTACCTATTTCGCTTCGAGAGCGGGTTTAAAAAAAATATTGGTATACTCAAAAATTCCGAAACTAATTTCTAAATTCTTGATTTAGTATTAGGAGGAGAACGCAACTTTCGGTTTCGAAACCGGACACTCCAAGGACCTACTTCCACTATGCACTTTTCTTAGGTTCCCGGGTTGTCAGATACCGAAAATGGTAAAATAAAATGAAATCTGATTTCAAAAAAATGACAAACTTTAAATATTACACGTACCACATATTTAAATCTGTCTAATATTATGTTTTCAATTAAATAAAATAACAAAGATAATCGCGAAAAAAACACTCGTAAATTTAGGAAAATAACGGGACGTCCAATCTCCTCACCTTAGGAGATTTTACCCCCGAAATCGGACGTACAAAGGCAAAAAAAAAGTCAGGTGATGTGACGTCAGGTGTGTAAAAATATGTGGATGAAAATGACACTTTAACGACGGTAGGTTTTCTCCTACGCAAGAGCATGTAACTATTATAAAATAGTAATGGCTTGAGTAAGGGATATCAATCCCATAGAGACTGAGATTGTTCACTTTAGTAATTCAAAAACACTAATTTATGTTTTCTGAAAATGGTTTGTTTCGGTGGTCCAAGACCAAATTATCTATTTTCACTAAAATTATATAGAAAGCAAAGTAATTTGGTTATGATTCAGATGAGAGAGAAAACTAGGGTTTTGATCGCTGCACTACTAACCTCATAATACTATTCCTCACTGTATGAACTGTAAGAGAGCGATCCATAATTGTGAATCAGGTTGTACTGCAAATAGCTAAATACGACCCCAAAAAGATTTACCATCAACCGGATTGCAATAACCCAACTCATGACTGACCTAATTAGTGCATGCTAATTATATTACTCTAATCTACTCCTAATGCTAGAAAATAAACTAAAGCATGTCTATATTAAATTGTCAATGCATGACTTGTGTCAAGCTAGGGTTTCAAGTTTCATTACCACCATTGTGTAGAAAACCATAATTAAGCATCCGAGTTCCAGCCCATAGTGAATAATCATAGTTGCGCAAAATAATACATTCATTTCATCTAAGACAAGAATTTAGAACAAATATATAATTTTATATTGCAAATCAGTACGGTCTGTTAACTACTACAATCATCACAGTATGGTCAACAATTTCCCCTCGTTACAATTGAAAATAATGAAATAACTACATTACTTGGTTAGGGTTTCACTAGAAAACCCTAGATAGCGAGTTGGTTGGCCATGGTGGAAGGTGACTACATCGATGATGTAGAAACAATCTCCATGGTCTTCTTCTCCGAATCTCTAGGTTTGAATATGGCTTTCAACAACAGCAATTCTGAACGTGAGAAAACCCTACGCATGAAACACCCAACTTTTGAATAAACGTTTCTGAACTTCCGAACCAACACCCATCCCCTTACACTGATATATGATCGTGTATATATAGGTAATGGTATAGAGAAATCATTTTCAGTCTTTTCACTATCATCCTCATGTATACCCTAAAATCTGATATACATATATATGTGTGCGTATACATGTATACAAAGGTCTGGAGTCACAGACACGTCCTTGAGTCGAACTGGGGGTAGAAAGGCAAAAAGCATCGAAACTCACAAAAATTTTCCGCATATACGCTTCAAGCGTACCTATCCCACGCTTTAAGCGTAACTGGCCCATGCTTTAAGCGTAGGTCAAAGCATAAAAATGTGATTTCCAGCCACTTTTTGAAAATGAAAGCGTGGGCCCAAGCGTAGGTCTTTTCTTTAAAACTACTTTTCTTCGTAAATACATCGAAACAACTGCTTTGAACCCACGATACTTTATGTTGAAGATGACGGCTTCTGAAAATGTCATTTTTGCCCTTCGAGAGCTATTTTTTTCTCGAACTTCCTCTTTGACTCTCCTCTTTGAATAGAAAGAACATACACTTTAGTTAATTCACCGAAGTAAGCTTCATTTCTTCGTTAAGCTCCTGAAACATGCTTTAACACACAAACAACATAAAAATAGCAAATAATGGAATGAAAGGACATAACAATATTGAGTTAAGGGGTCAAAATGTCTAATATTTGACACCTATCTTCTGGGTAATTTTCTCGTACTTCACTCTCACGCTCCAGCATCGCTTCCTTAACATCATGGTGATGCCATAAAACTTTAATCAAAGGAGTAGTCTTGCCTCGCAATACTTGCTCTCTCGAATCAACAATGCTAATAAGACGCTCCTTATAGGTGAAATCATCTCCAACATCGACATACACCCAACTCAGTATATGGGTTGGAACCAGCTTGTACATGCATAGCTTGGATACATGGAATACATTTTGTACTTTAGCTAATTCCGGAAGTAAAGTTAGTCAGTACGTAACCTCACCAACCCGATCAAAAATCAGGAAACGGCCTATGAAATGAGGTTACAACTTCCCACTACGACCGAATCGTGTCAAGCCTTTTCGAGGAGAAACTTTCAAGAAGACGTGATCACCGGCCTCAAATGGTAATGGAAATTTATAATTATCAGCATAACTCTTTCGTCTACTCTGCGCCGTCACTAAATTCTTCCTAGCAATTCGTATCCACTCAGTAGTCACGTGAACCATCTCGGCACCCAAAACTGAAGTCTCGCCTACCTCTGTCCAACTAACAGGAGAATGACACAATCTGCCATACAGTGCCTCAAAAGATGTGATCCCGATACTCGACTGATAGCTGTTGTTGTAGGCGAACTCTACCAAGTGAAGACGATCCTCCCAGCTACCCTTGAAATCAATAACGCATTCTCTAAGCATATCCTCGAGAATCTGGATAGTACGCTCTCACTACCCGTCCCTCTAAGAATGAAAAGCCGTGCTGAATCATAGTTGAGTGTGAAGTACCGGCTGAAAAGCCTGCTAGGACCTCGATGTGAAACTCGGATCACGATACGAAACAATACTGACTGAAATCCCATGAAGCTTGATAATGTCCTCCACGTACCGTCTATTAAGAGTCTCAGCCCCATCAGTCTCTCAAATCGGTAAAAAGTGCATTGTCTTCGTCATTCGATCCACTATCACCCAAATAACGTCCTTTTGCTTCTTGGTCCTCTAAAGTGAAGTCCATCATCGGTTCCCTTAGACAAATCATTAACATCCTCGACATTGGTGCCGCGAGCTCGAACTGAAGCAATACTATATCATCCTGTGCCTGTGCCTCGACAAACCTGTTGACAAGAGAAGGCTATGCCACTAGATTGAATAACGTAGTTTGTCCCCCATTTTCACTTAATTGAAGGTGAAAAACTGCGAAATCCTCCATCATAAGCTACACTCTAATGACAATGCACGTCAAAGAAGCCTGCAACTTACGGTTCGATGCATCCGCTTCCACACTTGCATTCCCCGAGGTAGTACATAAAGGTGAAGTCGTAGTCCTCAAGGTACTCGATTTAAAGGCGTTGCCTCAAATTTGAGTCCTACTGCATAAACATGTACCGCAAGCTCTTGTGGTTGTACAAGACCTCAAATCACACACTATAAAAGTAGTGATGCCAACTCTTCCATGGAAATAAAACCGCCGCAAGCTCTAAGTCGTACGTATGATAGTTTCATTCGTGAGTCTTCAAATGTCGAAACTACACTCGGCCTGACTGCATCAAGATATATCCCAATCTTTCACGCGAAGCAACGTAATGGATGAGATAACCAATGCCTCGCTTGGGAATGATCAAAACTGGTGCTGAAGTCAATCGTGTCTTCAACTCAAGAAAAACATCCTCACACATGGAGTCCCAAACAAACCTAACCCTATATTTTAATAGCACAATTTAGATCAACCACAAGGTTAACTAATACCATTAAGCCATAAATCAAAGGTATTAATTCCTCAAGTATCAGTGGTTATCCTTAACCAACCAATCACACTATCTACATTACCGGTCGATATCTATAGTATATTAGATCCTCACTTAAGACTACAAATCCTAATATCTTGACCCCGAGCAACCATTCACAATAAAATTCTATAGTCACTACACCACTGTTTCACTAAATCAATTTGTGGGGTCCAAAATTCCAATTGGTTAAGTAATACTGACGATATCAGAATGTTAAGAGTAAAATTTACATCTCCAAAGTCTAACCACAATCATACCTCAAATCCTTAAGTCATCAATTTTTTTGATATAGTAGTCTCCCAATAAAACATTATGAATCTGATCCCTTAATAGTTTGACGACGGTCACATCACAATCACCATTAATCGATTTATATATCACTTCAGACCAATTTAAGATCATTTAGACATTGCCACAGCTGCAATACTTCTTGTCCCAAGATTCACACTCTAATGCAAATAAATCCATCACTCACTAAAACCTCATTGTTTAATACTGAGTTCTCAACTCCAAATCTAATGGCACCACTAACCCTACAATAAACCACACCTCAAATGGGATCAAACATCGCATATCAGTAAAGATCCTTCAACATATAACCACGGTAGCTAAGACATACACTCATGGAATCCTTTACCTTAATGAAATTAACCATTACTTTTCCAGTAACATAAGTACACCTAAGTACACGAAGAAGGGAAATAAAATGATGACTGCTTGATACTCACGCGAAGACACATCTACACCTAGTGACATAAAAGACTATAAGACGAACCACCACCATACCTTTCTATTGCCACCGTCTATACTACCACTCTATACTCAACACCCCAAGGCTTAACTAATACCTCAAGGTCCAAACCCCAAAGATCCTAGGGATTAACAATTATTAAATCTCAAAGTTATAAGTCACATATTTGTGATTAAAGCTGAAATTTTTGCACTAGGTATCATTCATCGTCAAAGTCATACTCTTTACGCCATCGAATACTTAATATTAATCCTTAAATACACCTCAAATTTAAACGTTCTAGGTTGAAAAGAGCACGAGATTGTACCGTAAATGCCTCATTACTCATATAACTCCAACAACTAGTGACAGATTAATACTAATTAGTTCCTTAATATGTTTTTCAATGAAATACATCATTAGTTCATCGGTCAACAGTTGTGCCTTAAATAATTAACCAATTTCTTGTCTAAGATCAAAGGCCTAAATAACGGTGATTTACCACAATCCCACTGAAACTAATACAATAGTCTCTATACCAAGAAGTTATCTTCAATAATTAGGCCTGGATAAACCTTAATCCCAAGTTTCATCATCTATTGAATAACTAAAGATCATTTCCTTAATCTACATTCTTACTACCAATAATTAAATCAAGATCACTCCTTAAGTACATTACTTATATGTCAACAAACTTTCAATGATTATAATACATATCTCCGATTCACATACGGTGAATCACGACCATTAATTATAAGTGTCTAACCCTAGTTGTATGGTCACATCATTCATTAATCTCTAATTAGACACTACCGATAATGAATCAAAATTATAAATCCTCAAGTTCACACGGTACAATAAAAAGACACGAATGTCTTAAAACCCAAGGCATGGAAACCTCCAAAATGGTATATGATACGGGGTTTACACACTCCCCAATATCCGAAGGTCTCGGTTACCTCTCGATACGTCGTAGTCGACCTCGGCGAAATGACATGATACTATAGATTAAGAACAAGAAGAATTTAACGATAATAATAATAAAACATTTCCGTAAGGATCATGATATTTATCATGTCGACATGCTCAAGTCAATAAACAAGGAACACACACTTAGTGTGTCTACTCTTGTCTCGTCTTGTCTATTCTTTGCCTGTTTTTCAGACTAGACAATAAAGACCAGACCATTTATCAAATAGAATTTCAATCAGCACCAAAACCAAATCAGGCCACACAAGACCAAACAAAACCAGCCCAGACCAAACCAGACCAATTCAGCCAGATCAAACGAGACCATACCATTTTATACACATAGAGTAACGAACTCCAGCCGCCATTTTTCATAAATTTCCAAAATTTTTACACAGTAATAAATTTGAAATAAAATATAAATTTCGAAAATAATATATATTTAAATAAAATTCGAAACTAATATATATAAAATTCGAAAACATATATAAATTTTGAAAAAATATATAAAATTCAAAACAAATATATAAAATTCGAAAAAATATATAAAATTCAAAACAAATATATAAAATTCGAAAATAATAAATAAAATAAAAATATATATATATAAAAATTGAAACAAATATATAAATTTTGAAGCAATATATATAAATTTCAAAAACATATAAAAAATTCAAACAAAAATATAAAATTTGATAATAAATAATAAAATATATTTATAAATTACATAAACAAACAAATAAATAATATTAAATGATAAATTAATAATATAAATAATAAATTAAATAAAGCATATATATAAATAAAATAAAAATAATAAATAATAAACAAAATGAATTTAATAATACATAAAAATAATATTTTATAAATAAATAATAAGCAAAATGAATAAAATAATACAAAAAATAATAATAAAATAATACATTTTTTAATTTGTTATTTATTTCTGTAATATATTTATTTTTTAATTTATTTATATTTTTTTGAATTTTATATTTTTTTTTTAATTTTAAATATTTCTTTCAAATTTTATATATTCTTTTTGAATTTATACATATTTGAAATTTTGTAATTTTGAATATTCTTTTTGGTATATTTTATTGTAATTTATATATTTGAGCCGAATAATTATTTGGTTCTTTTCCAATTCTATATATTATTGAATACAATTTCAAAAAAAATTTAATATATTTTATTGACATTCTATATATATATTTTCGAATGTTATATAATTTATTCGATTTTATATTTGATTTTTCAAAGTTGATATCATCATTTGGTATTTTATATTATTTGTAATATTATATATATATTTTTTTATCATTTTATATTATTTTTTCTTTTATATATATAATTATATCGAATTTTATACTTCATAAAATATATAGTTGAATGTTTTTTATATATGTAATACTCTTTATTAGGATATAAATACTATATCCAATATTTTAATTAATCAGTTTTAGAATAGACCACTTATTGGAAGTAGATAGTTTTCCAAACATGGTTTGGTTTTAGTTTTTTCTGACCAGACCATAAAGACTAGACCATTTATCAAATACAATTTCAATCAACACCAAAACAAAACCAGACCACACAAGACCAAACAAAACCAGCCCAGACCAATCCAGCCAGACCAAACCAGACCAGACCACTTTTCAAACAGGCCCTTAGAGAATATAATTACGAATAAATACATTTATATACAAATACATATACAAATTACAAAATATGGAAAGCGTTTTGGACTATCGCTTGTCGTCCCCAAGATAAAAAACCATGCCTTAATACCAAATTGTAATGCCCCGCCATTCGTAAACTCAAGCCATGTCCCCAAATGTTGGCACGCGATGCGAAGATTAAACTATGTCCAAAAATATCGCTTCTTAGACCACTTTTAGGGAAAACAAGTTTCTGAACTCATGCTAGGGTTAAAATAGTCATTTTAATCTTGAGAAAGTCATAAAAGTCATTGAAAAAAGACAAGGAAGTGAAATGAGTTAAGCGGCTCATGATACGGTTCATTTCGAGGTCACGTGTTCGCTCAAGGGTAAAATGATCATTTCAGGGGTAATTTAATAATTTCAAAGTATAAATGTCTAAATCATACATAGGGTGAGCAGTAGAACCAAACAGAACGAAAATCAGAGCAAAGAGGCACCAGTTATGAATTTTTTGAAACGTTGGACATCACTTGAAAAATCCCCAAATAAGGTAAACACCCCATGTTCACCCAAGGGTAAAAGAGTCATTTCATGGGGAAAATAGTAATTTTAAAGTGCAAATGAATAAACCTGACATAGGAGAAGCCATAGGAACAAACTAAACTTAATTTGAATCAACAAGGCGAGGTATATGAACTTTTGCTGCACTTGGGCACCCAACCTACACCAGCCAGGGCGCAAACAACCTATAATGGGCACAGTTGTGCCCTTTGCCTGTGCCCGCCTACTGTAGGGGGTAATTTTGGGGTATTTTTCCGGGGTCTGAAAATGCATCTTTTTTATTCGAAATGCTTTTAAACATCAACTACAATGAATAGATATGTAAATGGTTGCAATATTTTGGCAATATCTTAGAGAAAAGATGGAAGAAAAAGGCTTGCAAAATGACCGAAACATGACATTCCAAAATGACAAATTTTTGAAAATGAATTTCTTTAGGGCTAACCAAGGTCCAAGCATTTCCATTAGCGAAATAAATAATAATCGAGCTTCCGAGCTCACAAAATAAGTGATTTCCATACTCTAAATCAATAGCCACTAATTATATCAAGAATTTAAAATCATTTTTTTCAAAGGCAAAAAATATGTTCAAAGATATCCAAAATATAAAGTGTCATACAGAATAAAGTCTAGAAAAGGCGTTAAATGCTTAACATCATACAATAGCATTTGAGATTAGCCTTTAAAATTCTCAAAGGAGTGAATATACAACATGACTTTACATCCCCAAAATGTACAAAGGATCATAGTTTTCGTCAAAAGATACAAAATAAGAGACTTTAAAGCTTCAACTCCACAATAGCACCCTATAGCACATCCTTTGCAACACCATCACCTGAAAATGTTAAATAAAGGGAGAGCTTCAACTAGCTCAGTAGGAGACGCTTCCCCGCCTTGATCTCGGTTGTCCGAGTTGTACAACCCTAATCTCGTCTACATGCTACTATCCTAGGTTGGTCCAAGTGTCCCACATAGCATGTATGCCAATCCGGGACCCCATCACACCCACAAGCAAACCCCAAGCATGATATATATATAAAATCTCAAATATAGCCAACATGTATATCATCAATATCAAATAAGCATGGAATAAAAGATGTGAATGACATGCTAAAGCAACCCTAGACTCAAAGGGTAACCGGGTATATAGTGTCGCCATAGTACTATCAACCATGAGGAATCTATCGACTCATGGATAAAACCATGATCGGACCATGTCCTCATACCCCTCCCTGATTTCTGGAATACTAGTCCGCCGGTAAACGAGAGACGCCGCCTTGCTAGTTATTGCGACGACCCGAGGTTACGAACATGGTACCATGAGACATGTCTTAGACACCGAAATAAATATAATATGCCCAATGGTGCTCAATCATGCCTCAAATTATCCATAAATTACAAACTGATCATTTTAAGAAATAATCAGTTCAATATATGAATCATGCTCCTAACATTTAATGTAACAAAGTCAAAACATATATATGAACTTGAGTAATGAACTCATCAACAAGCAATAATCAATATATATGGTGAGCCTAAAGCATGTTTCTCAGTTATACACAATTCAAGTTCGCGTTGTCAAACGCTCATTTTGACGCACACACCCACGTAACCGAAAAAGAAAGTGGATCGTCATTCCCCTACCTCAATTCCATGGCCAACGGAAGCCAATAAGAGGGAGCAAGCAAAAAGGATTTCCAAAAGCTTTCCAACAAGTCTCCAAAAATGCACCAAGTCTCAAAGATTTGTCCAAAGCTATCAAAACATCAATAAATGAGAGGAATGAATTCACTAATAGTATTTTCTCAAGAATTTACCAACCATAAGAATCAAAGTCGTAATTCAAGAATTTAGGAACAATTTCCAATATGATGAAATATTAGGATTGTAAAATGAGATAAGGCTCAAAATTCATAAAAGTCCTCCAACTACAAATAGCCAATATAGTGGAGGATAAAATCAAACTAAACCTCTTTAACAAGAATTTTCAAGAATAGTGTCAAACCACCAATATGTCGATTAAGGAGAAGATTTTGATCATCAAATGGGGTCTTTGTCAAGAACAATAATAATAATAGCTAAGACCAAATTTAAAGGCTTATAAATGAATTCTTAAGAATTATGGAATTTTAGATTTACAATGGGGGGAATCTCAAAATGGGACAAAAAAATTCCCCAAGCCACAAATAATCAATATAGTGGGGAATGAAGTCACAAATATAAATTTCAACAAACGTTAACATCAATAGAATCAAACTTTATTCAAATTCTCAACCAAAATGGAGTAAAATGGAAAAGCTGAAGATGAAATGGGAGAGAGCATGGGGTCTGCCCAATAGAATGGAGAAGAAGGGGGGTGTTTCGACATGCCTTGTATGGTGGAATGGAAAGAAATGATAGAAACAAGGTCAACAACTTATAAATATAGATTCAAATTTACACTTTCATAACCTTGCAATCCAAGGGTGGAAATTAAAGTTGGGAGGATGAGATTGTAGGATGAAATGGGATGATGACACATCACCCCTTCTAGCAATTTCCACCTAAAATATCAAGCCCAGTTACTAGTTTTGCCCCTTGACTAATGTAAGTGAAGAAGAGAGGAGAAGGGTAGGAATGACATCTCAAAATTTCTCATTCTCAAATGTACCCATGGGGTGCACAACTTATTTACTAAAGTGCCATGCTCTTAAATAAATGTGTAGTAGGGAACACTTTAGAAGAAATCATGCAAATTCTACCTATTTCGCTTCAAGAGCAGGTTTAAAAAAAGTACCGGAATACTCAAAAATTCCAAAACTAATTTCTAAATTCTTGATTTAGTATAATGAGGTGAACGTAACTTTCGGTTTCAAAACCATACACTCCGGGGACCTACTTCCACTATACGCTTTGCTTAGGTTCCCAGATTGTCAAATAACGAAAATGCTCAAATAAAATAAAATCCGATTTCAGAAAAATCCGAAACTTTAAATCATACATGTACGGCATATATAAATGTGTCTAATATTAGTTTTGAAATTAAATAAAATAATAAAGATAATCGCAAAAAAGAATCTGTCGTAAATTTAGGAAAATAACGCGACATTACATACCTCTATGGTTTTTCATTTCAGTATTACCAATTCGTAGGTTATGCAGAGTTGTGTAGAGGTAGCGTTGTTTCTCATTCCACTACCTTGGCCCTAATAGATTTATGGAATGCTGGGTTGTGTGCCATCGATGTTATTACACTATTATTGGCAGGTTGTTCTTCTGTATTGTGGTTGTATTTCCCAAAAGTTCCATTTATAAATGGAACTCTGCCGAATTTTTGTTGGATTCCACTATTAAGTTTTTATCATTCAAGTGAGCATGGAATATATCATTTTCATCAATATTCCATGTATTTCATTATCATTGTTGATTCTAGTGATCGCTCTGACTGACGTCACAACTCGGGATTTGCTGATTCTCCGGGTCAGAGTCTCATAAATATCAGGGCGTGATAGCTTGGTATCAGAGTTCTAAGTCTCATTTTCCTAGCGATGATGGGTAAGGGTCGATGGAAAGTTCGACGTTTGACGGTTATCTACGGTTTTGATTTGCGGTTTTGATTTATGTTTTTTGTGCTTTTCGGTGTTAATGTGCCTAGGACATGTCTTACTTGATGCATCCCGTTGTGATTTAATTCCACTGGAGTAGGAAAATTCCTCAATCACTTTTTTTCGTTTCGTGCCTGTATCACGGTGATAATATAAATATATTGCTCAGTCTGATCAACCGGATGTGGCTTGCGGACCGAGGTACGCCCTAATTTAAAGGACGAAATCTCCTAAGGTGAGAAGGTTGTAACACCCTGTGTTACTTTTCCTTTCTCCTGAAATTATCTTCTGTTTATTATTAGATTGTGACGTCACATGTTCCTAATGTCTTGGGTCTTCTTGGTATTTCACGTGTAAATATTTTGCATTTGCGTTTGGACTAGACTAGATGACTCGACCATTGCTCCTTGATGACTATGTGGACTTTCTTGTTGCCAACTTCGTGATTTGGATTTGATGTTTGGCACTTAATGCTTCGACTGGGTGGCAGCACGGTTTGTATGTCCGACGTTTAAGGTTCCAACTCAGTTGTTTCGGTTGCAGCATTTAGTGTTGTTAAGGATTCGACGTGGAGCTCAGTGTTTTACTTGCTTTATTTAATTGTTCTTAGTATTAGTACTTGTTTTCCTTATCTGTATGTTTCCTGACTGTGTTTTACGATTTATTTCATAGATGTTAATGTTTAGTGTTCTTAGAGTTTCGATGGGTTCGGATCGTAGCTGGTGCTCCAATGGTTGGGTTTCATACCAGGGATTATTTATTTTAGTTTATATTATTTATTTGGCATCCCGTGGATTTTTCGGGTTTGCGTAATTACGTTAATGATTTGATTTCGTATTATTCGGGATTAATTATGCATATATATATTATAAATTGTAATATATATGGGGTATTTATTATATATATATATGTTTTTATGTCAAAATATAAATATGTGTAGATATTTTGAGAGAGACAACCCGACCCAAATCTATACTCATCTTTTTCTTCTCATCTTCAAGGCGATTATTACTTCTTCTTCTCATTCCTCATCAGTAACCACCTCATTCTTCATGACTATCATCAGAGAGAGAAAGTGTGTGTCACGCCCCTAAATTCCTAAGACTCCCGAACCGGGACAACCGAGGACTCCAGGGTGTGATCCATAAATAGAGCGGCCAATTAAGATCATCCATAACATTAAAATGAATGGAATAATATTAATAACAATAATTCCATACAGAACTGAGCGGAAGCTAAAACCAAATGATACACAAGGCACATCGAGACACCAAAATAATACATCTTTACAACGATGCAATAAACAAAATACAAGGAAGGGATACACCAATATACTGGCTCTCAACAAATACAATAACAATCCCCACATAAGTGCGCTAGCAAAGGGAAGGTCTAAGGAACAACACTACGTGAAGACGTCCCAATCCTGCAACGTCATCTGTATCACTCTAGGCAAATCCAAACCTGCAACGAGGAAAAAAAAGAAAGGTTTCGTTGTACCCCAAGTTGTCCGTAACCCAAACATCTCCTGCAAACTTGTGTGAAACACAAGGGCAAACAACGCCGAGGTGAGCTCATCAAAGCCCCGTAGGAGAAATAAAATCGTCACTATCACATCCTCTAACTAGCCAAGTCAAATGCAAACCAACCCGTGTATATACATCTACCCTAGGTTGTTCAATCGTCCCTCATGGCACTTATTCCAATACAAGACCCTGGAAACACATCCCTCTAGTCCTCTACCATACATCAACAAATCGGGCAATTAGCACGTAGTGAATCCATAATACAACAACACGTAGCAAATCAACACCTATATATATATGTATATGTATATATATTGTCACACCCCAAATTTCCTAGAACTCCAAAACACGAGTCTAATAATTTATGGACTAAAACGGAGGTGAAAAGAAAAAAAAAATCATAAATAGTTGTCAAACACCCACCCAAGGGTAGAAAGGTCATTTCATACCTAAACGATACCAAAAATATTATTAGAGATCGGAAAGAAGGTGAAACAAATCTATCGGCACCTTAAATGAATCATTCCAATACCTCATGTTTACCCAAAGGTAAAATGGTCAAATCAAGTGTAAAATGAAATTTTCCAAGTAAAACTACAAATTTTGGAAAAAACGGGGCTCAATTCGGAGTTTTGAAGTGGGAGAAAAAGATTTTTGAAAATCGGATATCGGATGCCACTCAAATAGCCCTGCACTAAAATTTCAAAAATAATGAATTTTTTTTGAAGTGTTGGGAAGTCAAGCCACTGCCAGATTTTAGCTTTGTCTTTAAAGTTCAATTAAGCAAAAAATGCGAGATTTTGTGATATGAATCCGTTTTTCATGTCATCGGTCCTGAAAAATCATAAATATTGGGAAAGTGAGTTTTTCATTGGCGGAACTCAAAAATAGTCATCGAGACCTCGGGAAATGCGTACAACGTAAACATTGTGTAAAAGTGATTTTTGTAGGTTTCGTAAAATATTTCGTCTTGCTCCCGGTTTCCGTTTTAACTACCGTCGGTTTCTAAAATTCGAAATCTTTAAGAAAATGAGTTTATTTAAATCCATTTTGAAAACAATCCGGCTACAGGGGTGGGGGAAAACAGGTTTTTCCATTCAAAACGAAATGGTTAGTTTGAAAACTTAGAAAAATGCCATTTTCGGTCGGACACCTAATAACCTCATTCAATATCTTTCATCCATGTCACGACTCCAAATGAAAGGATTCATAAATTTAATAGTTAAAACGCACAAAAGAAAAATATTACATAGTTTTCATAATATGTAATAATCCTTACATTTCCGGCACCGAAGTGCACCAAAAGAAAATAATCCACACGTATAGCGCTCCAAGGGGTGTACATCAATAATAGTTCCTCGGCTAACATACTAGCCGGTTCAAAATAAATTAGTTTAACACATTTGATTTACATGGAAAAAAGGAATATCTAGATATATGTTTATCAACTTAATACCCAACAAAACATAACTATGGTCCGCCACCCATGCACAAAAGGCGGATAAAATGCAACACGTTCACGGAGAGACTACGGAACTCTCCCAACGTAATCATCACCTGAAAAATATGTAAGTCTTGGGGTGAGCTCACTAGCCCAGTAAAGGAAGCGTTATTGCCTCAATCTCGGTAGTCCGACTAGTAAGACCCAACCAAGGTTTATGCCACTAACCCTAGGTCGGTCTCTTGTTCCACATGACTCTCACGCCAATCCAGAACCCCATTGAACCCAAAAACAACTCCCCAACATGCTCACATCATAATTATTCATAATTATAGCATGCTTCAATATCTATATCATAATCACGTATATATCATAGTTCTAATGCAATATGACTCAACACACCTCATATTACCCACTTCGCCCAATACAAGTTAACGAATACGTAGTCTACCCATTCACAATGAGAAAGAGTACCGCACCGATTCTTCCGAAGTGATTTTGACACTTCTCACTTTCAACAAGGAAGGCAGTTGAACGGGAGCCCCATGTACAACTCACTTCCCTAAGATCCGAGTGTGGCACAATCCACCAAGATGGGGAAACAACCAACCCTATATACCCATTTTCCGGCTTATTAGTTCCGTAGGTGGGAGTCACCGTTTCCTTACCAGTTCTTACGACGATTCAACATAAGACTACATACACATTTTTCCACAAACCGTATAAACCAACACCCATGTTTTGACACTACATGGTATAACCAAAATGCATGAAGGTTCTCAATCACAACCATATGCCAACACAATACATGTTTCTCTCAATTTTCATTTTATTGGATCCAACTTATCACATGGCTTACAATTTCACATTCATGAGCAAAAATTCTCCATATGCTTCATCACAATACATGTTTGTTTCATTATACAATATATTGTACTTAATTTATAACAATGCTTACAATTCACATTTATAAGCCATAAAACACAACAAGCATTCATATCAAAAGTTCATGCTTTCAACGCCCTAAATCATCATCTACGTTGTCAAGTCCAGCTCTTATACATATCTACCGCATATATACACATAGACAGACACACCCTCCTACAAAGACGAACAAAATTCATTTTTTCCCTACCCCAATTCCAAGCAAGCTACATAATATGCCCAAAAGAGGTCCAAGCCACTCTATCGCTCAAGTGCTCAATAGGATAGCTTCCAACACTAGCAACACACCATATGAACAACAAGATTTACTATGGTGTTTCAATAAACCCAAATTTATATAAAAGTGGCTCCAACCACAAGAATCAATTCAAACCCTAATGAATTCTATTTTAGGGTTTCATGGAGAAATGAACTATTAAGAGTACAAGATAGGAAACTCACCAATAGCTCTTCATAAGATGGAAATCAAGAGGTACTACCAATGACACTCACTTGGTAGTTGAAATAAAACTCAACCTTCTATATCGTAAATAAGAGAAGGCTAAAATCAATACCCATACAAGGAAATTCATAAACTTGAAAGTTAGGGTTCTTAGCAACCAAAACCCTAAAATGATTAGAAGACTTACCAAATGGTTGAAGAACATCAACAAGAGCAATCCCCAATAAGTGAGAATAGGAAAAAAGAGCAAGAGTTTGTGAGAAGATTCAAGTCTTGCCAAGTTATCTAACCCTAAGGTTTATAGAGAATCGTCACTCATAACTCTCACCATCCAATGGTTGAGAATAAAGCAAAGAAAATGAATAATTGATCCAAGGGTTAACATGAAGCTTTCCAAGTGAAAGATTATGAATAATGCATTCTTGTATTTAAGTGTCAACCAAACAAGGCCCTATGATCCAAGGGTTGAGAACAAAGATGGGAGAATGAGATCAATGGCTAGAATTTAGACACCGCTTAAAAGTGTAAAATGACAACTTTCATCCCAACTTAAGGTTAATTACAAGAGTGTCATCATGCCTCTTAATTACCTTTCCACCCCTTGTCATCCTCACTAATTACCAAAATGCCACTCATACCTGAACACTTAGCCAAATCTCTACACTTTCCACTCAGTGTTCTAAATATGAAAATACCAATTTACGCTTTGATAATTTCTTTCCCGAAATAATTTTCAACAATTTTCATTATTTTCAAAATGAAAATACAACATGAAACTTACAATTTTTAATATCATATAAAATATGTAAGTCATGGTAAGAAAATAAACACATTAAGCACATAATCACATAACCACCTAAGTGTTAATAAAATTTTAAATTAGTGCATGAAAATACCGGATGCTACAACATCCACACCTTAGGAGATTTCATCCTCGAAATCAAGACATACCTTTAGTAGAAAACAAGTCCGGGTATTTTTCCCAAACTTCACGCTCACGCTCCCAACTCGCCTCCTCGACTCTGCGATGGTGCCATAAGACCTTAACTAACGGGATGGTTTCGCCTTGCAAAACCTGTTCACAAGCATCCAAGATCCTCACAGGTCATTCCTCGTAGTACACGTCCTCGGCAACATCAACATCCACCAAACTCAAGACATGAGATGGAACCAGCTCATATTTGCGAATCATAGAGACATGAAAAACATTATGAGCCCTTGATAATTCAGGTGGTAATGCTACCTAGCCGACATGGTCAAGAATCTCGAAATGTCCAATAAATTATGGGGAAAGCTTGACACTCTTCTCGAATTGCATCAAACCCTTCCGAGGTGAGACCTTTAGAAATACATGATCACTGACCTCAAAGAACAAAGGACGCCTACGTCGATCCGCATAGCTCTTCTGTCGGCTTTGTGCTATAACCAAATGTTGTCGAGCAATCCTAATCTTCACGGTTGCCTTATGAACCATATCGGGTCCCAAAAGTGCAACATCACCAACCTCGCCCCAACAAGTCGGTGAATGACACGGTCTACCGTATAATGCCTCATAAGATGCCATCTTAATACTGGACTGATAACTATTATTGTACGCGAATTCTACCAAATAAAGATGTCCTCCCAACTGCCTCTGAAATCAATAGCATAAGCACGAAGCATATCCTCGAGAATCTGAATGGTACACTCTGACTGACCGCTTGTTTAAGGATGGAAAAAGGTACTAAACCTTAACTACCTATCCAAGACTATCTGAAAAGCCTCCCAAAATTGTGATGTGAATCGCGGATCCTGATCTGAAACAATAGTAAACGGAACCCCATGAAGTCTGATAATCTTCTTCACGTACAACGTACTAAGAACCTCTACATTATTCATCTCACCAATAAGTAGAAAATGTGCAATCTTTGTCACTCGATCAATGATCACCAACACTGCATCCTTCTGATTTCTCATCTTTAGCAACCCTCTCATAAATTCAATGCAAATATGCTCCCATTTCCACTGAGGAATAGGTAACGGATTCAGCAACTCGACAGGTCCTCGGTGCTCAACCTTAATCTGCTTACAAGTAAGACAATGACTCACCAAATCCGTAACTAATTTCTTCATTCCTTGCCATCAATAATGACGTCGAAGATTATGATACATCTTCGTGCCACCCGGGTGAACAACAGGCCTGGAACTATAAAACTCTTGTAAAACCTCCTCACGATAAGTCTGCGGTACATGAAGTAAACCCTTGAAATCATAACCTCTGTCGGAGTGCAAAACCCAATCATCAATGACCTCGCCACTAGCAATGCGAGTGTGAACTGAAGCAATGCTATCATCCTGTCCTTGAGCCTCTATCACATGACTCACTAGTGAAGGTTGTGCCACCATGCTAAACAAGGTCACTAGTGACTCCCCACTATCACAAAACTGAAGACCCAACTCTATGATGTCCTCCATCATCCACCACTCACGAATAAAGATGCTAGATAATGATACCTATGACTTGCGACTCAATGCTTTCACCACTACATTACCTATCCCGGGGTGATACTGGAGTACAAAGTTGTAATCCTCCATGTACTTGACCCATAGAGGCTGTCGCAAATTCAAGTCCCGCTGCGTAAAGATATACTACAAACTCTTATGATTGGAGAAAATCTCATATCTATCCCCAAACAGGTAGTGTCGTCATCCCTTAAGTGCAAAAAGAACTACTACAAGCTCTAAATCAGCATAGGATAATTCTGTTTATGAGTCTTCAACTATCGAGACCCATAAGCCATAACTCTCTCGGACTGCATAAGTACAGATCCTAGTCCCTCGCTAGAAGCATCACAATAGATCACGTAATCAACACCTCGCTCAGCAATTATCAACACCGGAGTTGTAGTCAAACGTGTCTTCAACTCAATGAATGTCTTTTCATATTTATCATCCCACACAAAATTGATACCCTTTCGTGTGAGGCAAGTCATAGGAACCGCCAAACGAGAAAATCCCTTCAAAAATCGCTGATAGTAACCCACTAAGCCAAGGAAACTACGAACCTCAAAAACATTTGTCAACTTCTTCCAACTTATCACGACCTCTATTTTTGAAGGATCAACTAAAATTCCGCCTCTGGACACAACATGCCCCAAAAATCTAACTTCTTGAAGCCAAAACTTACAATTATCATACTTGACATACAATCGGTGCTCTCTTAGGATTTGAAAAACGGTCCTAAGATTAACCTCGTGCTCACTTTCTGTAGTAAATTAAACTAAAATGTCATCAATGAACACTACAAAAAATCTATCCAAGAGCTCATGGAAGATATGATTCATAAGACCAATGAATGTCGTCGGTGCATTAGTCAAACCGAAAGGCATCACAAGAAACTCGAAGTGACCATACAAGGTACGAAACACAGTCTTCAAAATATCAATATCCCTAACCCATAACATATGATAACCGGACCTCAAGTCAATCTTGGATAAGAACTTAGATACCTTGATTTGATCGACCAAATCATCAATCTGTGGTAATGGATATTTCTTCTTCATCGTCACCTGATTCAACCTACGATAATCGATGCATAACCGTAGTGAACCATTTTTTTTCTTAGCAAAAAGAACCGGAACACCCAAATTTGAACCACTAGGTCGAATAAAACCTTTTGCCTTGAGATCATCGATTTGCTTCTTTAATTCCTCTAATTCCTTCGGTGCCATTCGATATGGTACCAAATAAATAGCATCGGTACCCGGTACAAGATCAATAGTAAACTCCACTTCACGAATCGGAGGCAAAAAAGTGAAGTCATCGGAAAAAACATCCCAATACTCACCCACTACATGAGGTACCTTGACATGGCCACGAACCTCATCGTCGGACAATAAACTCCCCAAAAGGAAACTGGATACATCACTACACAAAAAACAATAGGAAGAAGTGAAAGAATTGCTTCGATTGCCGAAAAAGTGGAAACGCTCGCCCTTAGGTGTGCACACCGACACACGACCTCTAAAGCAGTCAATCTGCGCATGGAAGGTAGATAACAAATCCATGCCCAAGATGATGTCAAAGCTCGTCATGTCTAGGAGAATAAAGTCGAATCTTAACGATCCTCCCACAATCATAATCTCGCATCCATAACACACTTTAAACAAGTACACATTACCACTAATCGACGTGTCAACACATAAAGGCACACCCAGATAGGAAACAGGTATACCCAAAACATATACATAAGTAGAAGTAATAAAAGAATGCAAAACTCTAGAATCAATAAGAACATGAGCCCAACAACCATACACAGGGAATGTAGCTCTCACTATAGAAGGTCTTGTTACACTATCTGCTGCTGTAACTGCATAAGAACGACCCTGAAAATGTGGTGCCTGTTGGATAGTAGTTGCCAAATTCATAGCGTAAGAACCCAGAGTTACTACTGTTGGCTGCTGCGGTGCTCTATACCCAGACTAACCTACAGGCTGTGTAGTCCTAGACTGCTGCCTAGTCCCACTCATCGAAGTGCCACTGCTCTATCCTTGATGACAGTTCCTGGTGATATAGCCATGTTGCCCACAATAAAAATAGGCCTTACTATGCGCCAAACCATTACTTTGCCCCTGCTAAAGATGCGAACACTAAGACCTCATGTGTCATGACTGACAGTAATGAAAGCAAACAATCTCTCAGCGAGTAAAACCTGAAGATACCCTAGAAGAAGGAGCAAATTTTCCCTGACGCTACTGTTGTGGGTGTTGCTATGCAACCAGAGCTGAAATGCCCTCACGTCGTCTCTTCTTGTTCCCAAAACCCGAAGAAGAAGAACCTCTGAAACTTTTGTCTCTAGCCTCATGAGCTAGTCAACCATCTCTTGCATCCTCCTGCACAACTACTGCCTTTGTAACGGCCTCATGATACATCGACATTGTAAGTACAAACATCTTCAACTTGAGATTACCCCTCAAGCCCCTCACAAAATGCTGGCATTTTACCTCATCATCCAACACCATCTCTGGTGCGAATCGAGACAAACTGGTATACTGAAGCTCATAATCGATCACTGTCAAATCACCCAGAAGCAACTCATTGAACTGGTCTCTCATGCTCATCCTAACAAGATGTAGAGAGAACCTATCCAAGAAAAGTGTGCGAAAATCTAACCATGAAATAGTCCTGATGTCCCTTGTGTTGATGATTGACTTCCACCAACCCTTTGCATCACCCGTAAGTCAAAATGATGCAATCATTATCCGCACATCATCCTCAACAACTTTCAAAATATCAAAGCCATTGGTGATCTGCTCCAACCAATCATTGGCCACTAACGGATCCGGACCACCCACAAAGGTAGGTATGATTAACCTCAAGAAATCATGGAGTGCTTTTTGAGCATGCAAGCCCTTATCCTCAACATTCTGCCTCTAAGGAACCTGTGCCATAGTTGCTACTAAAGCACATATAAACTGGTCACCACTCATAAAAGGTGCAGCCTGTACACGGTCCCCAACATCAGGAGGTCCGGACATATTCTCGTCCACAACTGAAGGTACTTGACCCGGAACATCCCCTCTAACAACACACAGTCAACCTCAACGTGTTCGCATGCTCTCTACATTACAATAACCAAACATGTAAGGAAACAGTACAATCATAGTATGCCAAACAAAACCACAAAGACACGCCGACACACGCATCAGTCAACGACGTACAAGAGATGAGAACTAACTCATAACCTAATAACAAGTAGGAAAACACAATAAGAGAAAAGTGATAACGACCCTCACCCATCATCCCAAAAAGAAAGAACACACTCTGATACCAAATTGTCAAGCCCCAAATTTTCTAGAACTCCAAAACACGAGCCTAAGAATTTAGGGAGTGAAGCGGAAGTGAAAAGAAACGAAATAAAATAATAAATAGTCTTCAAATAGCCACCCAATGGTAAAAAGGTCATTTCATAGATAAAAGAAACCAAAAAGAATACTAGGGATAAAACAAAAGGTGAAACAAATTAATCAGCACCTTAAACAAATCATTCAAACACCACCTGTTTACCCAAGGTTAAAATGGTCAATTCAAGGGTAAAATAGTAATTTACAAGTAAAACTATAAATTTTGGACATAGAACAAGCCTTAGGAACAAACGGAACCTAAAACAAAGCCACGAGACGAGAGATATGAATTTTGGAAAATGATATCGGACAACGCCGACCAAAACAGAAAGTTGAAGTACCCTACTTTCACCAAGGGTAAAATAGTTATTTCAGGGGAAAAAATGTCATTTCAGAGTGCAAATCCTCAGTTTGTACTTAGGACAAGCCATAGGAAAAAATGGGGCTCAATTCAAAGTTTCGAAGTGGAGGAAAAACATTTTTGAAAATCGGATGTCGGATGCCACTCAAACAACCCTGCACTGAAATTTCAAAAATACTGAAAGATTTTCTAAGTGTTGGGAATTCAGCCACTGCCAGATTTTAGCTTTGTCTTTAAAGTTCAAATATACAAAAACGCGAGATTTTGCGATATGGCTCCGTTTTTCACGCCGTTGTTCCCGAAAAATCATAAATATTGGAAAAGTGAGTTTTTCATTGGTGGAACTCAAAAATAGTCACCGAGACCTCAGGAAACGCATACAACGTAAACTTTATATAAAAGTGATTTTTGTAAGTTTCGTAAAATCTTTCGTCTTGCCCCCCGGTCTCCGTTTTAATTACCGCCGGTTTCTAAAAGTCGAAATATTTACGAAAATGAGTTTATTTAAATCCCCGCGCATAGCTCTCCAAGGGATGTACATCAATAAAAACACCTCAGCTAACATGATAGCCAGGTCAAAATAAAGTAGTTTAACACATTTGATTTACATGGAATAAAGGAATATATAGATACATGTTTATCAACTTCATGCCTAACAAAATATAAGTATGGTCCGCCACCCATGCACAAATGGCGGACAAAATGCTACATGTCCACGGAGAGACTACGAAACTCTCCCAACATAATCATCACCTGAAAAATATATAAGTCGTGGGGTGAGCTTTATAGCCCAGTAGAGGAAGCGTCATCACCTCAATCTCGGTAGTCCGAGTGGTACAACCCAACAAAGGTCCATGCCACTAACCCTAGGTCAGTCTCTTGTTCCTCATGGCTCTCATGCAAATCCGGAACCCCATTGAACCCAGTAAAAAAGGTCCTCCAACATGCTCACATCATAATTATTCATAATTATAGCATGCTTCAATATCCATATAATAATCACGCATATATGATAGTTCTAATGCAATATGACTGAACACACCTAATATTACCCACTTCGCCTAATACAGGATAACGAATAGGAACTTTACCCATTCACAATGAGAAAGAGTACCGCACCGATTCTTCCCAAGTGATTTTGACACTTCTCACTTTCAACAAGGAAGACAGTTGCACGGGAGCCCCGCTTACAACTTCCGGGCCCTAAGATCCAATAGTGCCACATTCCACCACGATGGGGAAGCAACCAACCCTATATCTCCATTTTCTGGCTAATTAGTTCCGTAGGTGGGAGTCACTGTTTCCAGACTAGTTCTTGCGACAATTCGACACAAGAGTATATACAGTTGTTTCCATGACCCATATAAACTAACACCCATGTATTGACACTACATGGTGTAACCAAAATGCATGAAGGTTCTGACTCACAACCATATGCCAACACAAATACATGTTTCACTTAATTTTCATTTTATTGGATCTAACATATCAGAAGGCTTACAATTTCACATTCAAGAGCAAAAATTCTCAATATGCTCCATCACAATACATGTTTATTTCATTATGAAATATATTGTACTCAATTTATAACAATGCTTACAATTCACATTTGTAATTCATAAAACACAACAAGCATTTATATCACAAGTTCATGCTTTCAACACCCTAAATCATCGTCTACGTTGTCAAGACCAACTCTTATATATATCTACCGCATATATACACATAGACGCACACACCCTCGTACAGAGATGAACACAATTTATTTTTCCCCTACCCCAATTCCAAGCAAGCTACACTATATGCCCAAAAGAGGTCCAAGCCACTCTACCGCTCAAGTGCTCAATAGGATAGCTTCCAAAACTAGCAACACACCATATGAACAACAAGATTTACTATGGTGTTTCCATAAACAAATATTTATACAAAAGTTGCTCCAACCACAAGAATCAATTCAAACCTTATGATTTCTATTTTAGGGTTTCATGGCGAAATGAACTATTAAGAGTACAAGAGAGGAAACTAACCACTAGCTCTTCGCAAGATGGAAATCAAGAGCTACTACAAATAAGACTCACTTGGTAGTTGAAAGAAAACTCAACCTTCTATATCATAAATAAGAGAAGGCTAGAATCAACACCTATACAAGGAAATTCATAAACTTGAAATTTAGGGTTCTTAGAAACCAAAACCCTAAAATGATTAGAAAACTTACCAAATGGTTCAAGAACACCAACAAGAGCAATCCCCAATAAGCAAGAAGAAGAAAACAGAGCAACAGTTTATGAGAGGATTGAAGTCTTGCAAAGTGGGCTAACCCTAAGGTTTGTAGAGAATCTCCACTCACAATTCTCACTATCCAATGGTTGAGAATAAACTAAGGGAAATGAATAATTGATCCAAGGGTTAACATGTAGTCTTGCCAAGTGAAAGATTATGAATAATGCATTCTTGCATTTAAATGTCAACCAAACAAGACCCTATGATCCAAGGGTTGAGAACAATGATGGGAGAATGAGATCAATGGCTAGAATTTAGACACTGCTTGAAAGTGTAAAATGACAACTTTCATCCCAACTTATGGTTAATTATAAGAGTGTCATCATGCCTCTTAATTACCCTTTCACCCCTTGTGATCCTCTTTAATTACCAAAATGTCACTTATACCCCAACAGTTAGTCAAATCTCTACACTTTCCACTAAGTGCTCTAACTATGAAAATACCAATTTACCATTCGATCATTTCTTTCCCAAAATCATTTTCAGCAATTTTCATTATTCTAAAAATCAAAATACAACATGAACTTACAATTTTTCATATCACATAAAATATGTAAGTCTTGCAAAGCAAATAAACACATTAAGTACATAATCACATAAGCACTTAAGTGTTAATAAAATTTTAAATTAGCACGTAAAAATACCGGACGCTACATATATATATAGACAGACAACCAATACAAGCCACGTAGTGTAGACCACCTTAAAGATCACTATGACTCGTACCCGCCGGTCCAACGCTGACAATCAGCACAACACTTGTCACCAAATCACAGGAGAAACACTTCTATTCATAACACCCAAAGAAGGATAACAATCACACTTCCTATATCACGAGTATACCGAGCTCTAAACCCTCCAATCACTATCAAATCATACTACTAATCACATCATTTGTCACTACCCACCATCCATGACCCAACACACTGGTAAAGATAGTCATTTCAACCTAAGAGAAGTCACAAAGGTTTCCGGAAAACAAAAAGGGAGTGAAAAGGATCAAACGACTCATCAAACCGACCACTTCAAGGTCACATGTTTGCCCAAGGGTAAAATAGTCATTTCAGGGGAAAAAATATAATTTTAAACTTTATCCCATATATTTCAGGGTCGGGTTAGGCCCGTCCTTGAGATATACCCAGGTTCGGGTTCAGCCCGACCCATTCTTTCATGGGTTGGGTCGGGTCGGGTCAGGTTGAGCCTTTTTTATTTTTATTTTTTTTATAGAAAAAGAAATCGCCTTATATGCATACATGTATCAGTCGGGCTTAGCCTTAGATATTCCGCAATTTCACTCATGGGATGGGACTATCCTCTCTCTCTCTATAACCCATCTTCACCCCTGTTTCTAATTCCTCAATTTCAAATATATAGATAAGCAAAGCTTCTTTATATATATACATATGTGTGTGTGTGTGTGCGCGTGTACAGATGGGTGATAATGGAAAGCACCAGTGGAAAATCTCCATTTAAAAATCATCGTCTTTGAAGCTCGACAAAAAGCAGCCTCCCAAGGAATTCGTATGCCTAATTTTTGGGTCGTTGATGTTCGATCCAGTGGTCGTCTCTTCAGGCCAAACCTTCGAGAGAATTTCAGTTCAAGTCTGTCGAAATCTAGGGTTTGCTCCGACCCAATCTGATGGGTCGAAGCCTGATTTTTTTACAGTAATCCCCAATTTGGCGCTCAAATCCAACATCCTCAGCTGGTGCAACACCTCCGCATACCCCGATCTCTCCGACTTCTCCGACCTCCTCACCTCCACCTTCGTCGCCACTGATCTGACCCACCGTTCCTCCCTTACCCTCCTCGCCGTCCCCAACTCCTTCCTCCGCTCTGACCCACCACTTCCCTCTAACCTCGCCGACGTCATCCGCCACCAGGTCCTCCTCCGGTAACAAAACCGGGTTTTGGGTTGGGTTTGGGTTTAACCCGAACCCAACCCAATTTAAACATTAACCCTATAAAACCTAACCCGTGCTGGCCCAAATTGAGCCCGAACCCGACCCAAGCCCAAAATTTCAGGGTTGGGTCCGGGTTGGGCTGGGCCAACCCGCCCAAGTTGCACCCCTAGGGTAAAGCAGTCATTTTCGTGTAAAAATAACAATTCCAATTTTCTCTCAACAATTTGGACATAGGAAAGGCCACAGAAACAAACAGGGCCTAAATCGAAGCAACTAAACGAGATAAATGAATTTTTTTAAAACGGTGTCGGACGGCTCCAACAAAAACAGAAAGCTGAAGTACCCCACTTTAACCAAGGGTAAAATAGTCATTTCAAGTGAAAATAAATAATTTCCAATTTTTTCTCAAATATTTGGACATAGCGCAAGCCATAGAAACAAACGGGACCAATTCGAAGGTGCGAGATGGACACTACGCATTTTAGAAACCGCGCTCATGGCTTGGCTAATACAACCCCTAATGTAGTTGACTATAGTTTTCAGTTTAAAGAGATGTCTTCTACTACAAAGATCAGTCTCTTAACTTTAAAAATGTGAAATTTTGGAAAAAGTGAAGATTTGCCGATTTTGCATACGGACTCTGTTTTTTTGCGGCGTTGGGCCCGAAAAATTATAAATATTTAAAAATTGAAATTTTCATTTACGGACTTCAAAAATAGTCACTGAAACCTCAAGAAACGTAAAAAAATTAAAACTTTGAATAAAAGTGATTCTTTAAAATCTCATAAAATTATATGTCTTGCCCCCGGTCTCCGTTTTGTACACCGCCGACTTTCAAATGTCTAAATATTTTTAAAAATGAATTTAAAATCATTTCAAAACTCAAGATTTTAGTCAGGGTCATGGGGGTGAGCGAAAAGGAGTTTTTCACTTAAAAATCGATTGGATTCAAATACACGTCTTGTGAGAAATCCGTTTTCGGAGAAATAAACCAAAACACCAACGGAAATCCTAAAGAAAATTTATAAATGCTCAATGGAACAAAGGAATGAAGAACCGAACTAAATGGCACCTCAAAGGAAAAGGCAAGTGGCTATACACAATGACACTAACCCTAATCCAACAACACTTAGATCAACATCCAAACCCATAACCCTATAACTACTTAACCAAGAATGACCACAACTCCGTTAACATTACAATCCTTAAGATCACTAAAGGGAATCTAGTTGCCGTTGCCAAGGGACCAACTAGTTTCAAATCAAGACCTCATCCGATTCTTTCAAACCTTATTTTCACATTTGAAACCACATCACTTAGATTTATAATAAGATCAAATGGCCATCAATACACAATCGACTAGGTTCACACATAACCAAGACATCAATATCACGATTGATGCCACGTTGGTACACTAATGCTAACTAAGACCACAAAACTATCACCCATCTTTTCAACGACATCAACTCATAAACAACTCTATGATCCATCACCGACTTTAACTTATCACAAAAAATTCATTAGGTTAACTTATACTACCATCGAAGGCACATAAGTACATATCAACAAGTATAAGCATTCATCTCATGTTATACTTTAAAACAAGGCATGCAAATCATATTCTCACATTATCCAATTTAACTTGAGCATTTTAATAACATATGAATTATATAGCAAAATTCACATTATACATGTTCCTCAACCACATTATATAATATCATCATCCACATGTAAAGATACATCACATAATAGAAACTCAATGCAATGTAACTCACACACCTCATGGTACACATGCGACCACACACACCCTAACTCCAAGGGTCAGCGGGATCATTCTCTAACCATTCACTTTTGAAGATACAAACTCGTGAAGGTAGATTTATCATATCGATTCTTCCCAAGTGATTTTTGAAACTTTCACTTTTAACAAAAAAGATTGTTAAACATGACGCTGTCATGAAATAGGATTTGGAACAAGTCCTCCCCCTATTGTCTATGTTTCTCGGAAGATTAGTTTCGTTGGAGCAAGAAGCAACACCTAGCCAGTTGTTACGATGAACCGAAACTAGTAAACTCACGCATAATTACACAAATGGACGTAGACCAACACCAATTGAATTCTTAATACAAAAGATGAACTCCATATGCACTATGTCTCAATAACCCATGCACCAACACAAATATGTATCTCATAATATTTATGAACAATATTTCCAAAATGCCAACACGAATGCCATTAATCATTCAACATGCTTTTAAATCTCATTAAAACAACAATCAATAAAGATGTTTTCTCATTCATCATTCATGTTCCAAATCATTAACTTGTCATTTAATTTCACAAGGATAATATTTCCATTCATTTAACATGTTTTTATCTCAGTTAAAGCAATGATACACATTAACTCATTTTCATACACAAGTTTAATGTTTAAGATAGTAACTTCAAGATTAACAAGAGTGAGAGAACTAGAATAACACTCTAAATTCATGATCCCACATAACACTTCATCCACATCCACATCTCAACATACTAACCAAGGTAGCTAGCCTAATTACATCATCAAGGCTACACCACTAATAGCCATACTCACAAATGTATACTTACACTTATACATATACACAATCATACCCATATATATACAAATATAGGCATACAAGCACACTTTTTATATCAAAATCCTAAGAACTATAATTTAACTAGCATACATCATAGTCCTATCAAGCATGCTATAAACAAGGGTTATATCACATAATCTCCTACAAACCCTAACTTCACATTTTCAAGTATACAACTTAACAATTTTATCTAAAGTTAGAAACCCTAGAATCAAGTTCTCACACCTACATAATCACAAAATGAGATAGTCAAGAAGTTTTCCCCTGTCTTAAATAGAGAACCAAGCAACACCACAAAGTGAGCTTCATGAACCCTAGCTTCCACCCAACACAAAATTCAAAGAAGCCAATTAGTAGAAAGCTTTACCATGGTCTCCTAACAATGAGTATAAACTCATAACAAAATGAAACCAAGAATCAAAGGCGGTTCATCATGAAAAACCAAAACTAGGGTTTGAAGTAAAAACTCACAAAGATGGAAGAAAACTTACCAATCTTTGGCTTAAATCAAATAGGAGAACACCACAAACAACTTCCATGTTGAAGGCAACATCAAACTCCAAACTTAAGGTGATGAAATCAAACCAAAAACTGGATGAGAGCAATATGAAAAAGGAGAAAAATGGAGATAGCTCATGTGTGGTGAAGTCTTCATGTGGAAGACTTAAGAAAAATGTAGAGATTTTCCACTATCTCTAACCAATCCAAGGGTCCAAAATAAATAAAGGGGAAAAGGGAATGGATCCAAGGGTGTACAATAAGTCTTGTCAATGGAAGACTTAAATCCATACACAGAACCCTTATACACTTGCCAAACAAAGCCTTAACATGCAAGGGTTGAGATTTAACATGGGAGGGAACATCTAATGGCCAAGAATGTGACAACACATTAAAGTGGTCAAAGACCAAAAACCCTACAACTTATGACCAATTAACAAGAGTGTCATTGAAATTATCTTCCCCATTTAACTAAAGTCTTTCACTTTATTTACCTCTATGCCACTCAAGTGTTATTTCAACACTTAGCCAAATTTTAAGGATTTTTAAATATCTTTAACACTTGGAAAAGAATTCCAGAAAGGAGAAAGGAAACGCAGACAATTACAGAGAGTGTGACCAGAGAAGGAGAGAGCTCTGGGAAGAGAAGTGGCCAAAGAGAGAGGGTGTTGAGCGAGGGAGGTTTTGAGCTGGACGGAGAGAGGGTCGCGACTGAGCACGACCTGGAGTTTGTCGGATAGAAACCAGGTGACAATGACGATGCTAGAGCATGCGGTGATGCGATGGCGAAGATGTAGTTCGCACAGGTGCTCGCGCGCGATTGTTGTGGTGGATAGGGCCGAGCTTTGTGCCACTAGTTCAGTGTCTTTCAGTTATCTATTTGGGGTAATTTTTGGAGGGTAGTTGTCTCTCGATGTCGTGTTTGACATAGTAAATTTTGGTTTGAATCAGTTAAACGGTTTGTTGAAAAATTGAAGAATTAGGTACAAAAGTTTTTTGGTGTTTCACAGATTTACTCTGATTCTTTAATGTTTTGCTAATGGGTTACGACTATGTTGAATAGGTCATCGAGGCGATCATTTCGGTTCGATCAGAATTAAATTCGGATAACTTTTGTCGATGGGCCTCGCTTTCGAGCGTGGGTATTGTACATCAGTAGGCCCTGCTTTCGAACATTGGTGTGTTTCTGAGCTGAATTGAGTATGTTTTGAGGTGGGGGTTTTATTCTCTAACTTTCTCACTTTTGGTTACGTAAGAATGCACCTGGTTATAAGGGTTTCCTAAACCCTAGACTTTTATATGTTATGTTTAAATTCTACATTTTTTAGCAAGCTTTAAATAATTATGAAATTATAATTTTGTCGTTGTGGATTTTGTGAATTTAAGTATGTTAGAATTAAATAAATATTGATATATATATATATATACGTATATATATGAAGTTGTGAAATGTTGATTTATGAATATGTATGTGAAAATTGTAATTTTAGAAGGATGATTCAGCGATTCCTAAAAAGGATTGGAGTGAATGACACTAGGTTTGTCTAAGGTCGTTTATGTGGGCCTTGAAGTGATTGGGTGTGGATTGAGGTGGAGTTAATTTGTTCCCGTGGAAAAATGAAAAATTAATATTTAAAACTTGAAATTGATGTTTGGAATTAGACGTTACCTTATGTCCCTTTTTCCGTTTGGATTTTGAAGATTTGATATATATGTATATATTAAAACTTGGATGTATTTTAGACCTGATTGTTGTGATTGTTACTTGAGTTTAACTGTTAGCCTACTTGAGAAATAACAAAAATGGCCAGAAATGAAACATTGGAGAATTATTACATTAAAAATGGTTGAGCATAATGATGGAAGCCAAATATCATACATTTAAGGCTCCTAATTATACATTGTTATGTCTATATATATCATTATATCGGTGCTTTTATACGGTTTTCATGTTTTAAGACGTTTCAGGCCATGTTATTTAAAACGAGTTAAATTCGGTGAAATAACTGGATTTGTGATTAAAGATCGTTCGAAAGCTGGAACCATGGATAAAAAGACCTATAAAGGATAAAAAAAACAAGTCAAGAATGCAAAAGAAGTGAAGAGGAATGAAATCGAGAAGAGAAACGGAGCAAAGAAGATGAAACATGAAAATACAAGGTGAAGAACTACCGAGTACTTGATAGTGCATTCACCGAGTACTCGGTAATACAAAAGTGAGAAAAATTCCAGAAACCTATGCCCGTTCTCGCGCCATTGTGCAGCCACCGAGTACTCGGTAAAACCAGATACGGCCACTACACATCAGCAACTTGTATATGCACCTGTGGGACCCGTTTCAGCCAGACTCAACATGGAATGATCTCTAGGCTATTTTAGATGCAATATAGGTCATATCTAATGGGATTTTGTACCATATTTCAAAGAATATCACAATACACATTCCTGACTTAATCGTGAAGAAATCAGATTACCAAACAAAAATGCATTTTTTTCTATAAAAGAGAGGGGTCTCCCTTATAATGGAGGGGTGTGATACTGGAGTATCAATACTGAAGTCTTGATACGTTGAATTGAAAGACTGTTGTAATACCCCGTAAATTTATATTTATTTATATTGGATATATTTAATTTAATTAATTAATTCTAAATTAATTAGTTGGGTTTATTAGCTAATGGTAGTTGGGCTAATTAGCTAATGAACTATAGTATATTTTTCGGCCCATCGGAAGGATTAAATATATATATATTTATATAACCAAAATAAAACCCTAAGATAGTCTTACGTTTTCTATCAGCCAGTTCTATAGAGGGAGAGTAGAGAGAGAGCTGCGTAAAAGAAGAGGGGAAGCAAAGATGGATTTGCAGTTACGTGTGACTTGGTTATTAAATCAGGCAAGTAGAATGTTCTTCTCTTCCCCTTTGAACCCATAATTATAGCATCTACTTATCTTTGTTCCGTATTATTTTGTGTACTTGTATAATTATATATTACACTGATAATCTTTCTTACTCCATAATCTGTTTATAGGGTTATAAGTTATAATCTATATATGTTAATACATTAATAGGTTAATTATTTAACATGTGTATATTGATTCGAATAAATTACACTTAAATTCATATATGCATAGACATATATAAAATCGGAGCAATAGGGTACCAGGGAACATCGGTTGCTGTCAATCAATTTTTAAAAAATAATAATAAGATTTTTATCATGGGATTGAAATCAGGAGGTGGTGGACTTGTACTTATTTGGCAGAATTCTTTTGAACTTTCTTTAAATATTAAATTAGTTATATAGGAAATCAATTTGTGATTAGTCTTTATAATGGTCGTATGGTACTGACCATATGTGTATGGCTATGAATATAGCTTTCCAGCTTTTGTGAATTACTAAGGTTTTGGCATATATACATCTATGTATTGATACATAGCTTTGGAATAGTTAGTCTTTACTGGAGCACTGTTACATGAACATCTATCTATCTATCTATCTATATATGTATATATATAATTCGGTTGCTTTAATGAGCATTGTTGTTGGGATACGTGTGTAGGCAATGTTGTGGAGCTATACATAAATTTTATTGATGCAAAGAATTAGAATGGGTTAGAATCTGTGAATTAATTTAGGTTAATTAAGGTTTCACAATCCGGAAATTATTAGTATTATTATTATTATTATAATTTTAAAGTAGTTTTATTGTCTAGTTGACCACTGATGTGCAAATCAATAAAACTGTTATATATATATATATTATTTGCTTATGTTTATGTTGATGTTGAGATCAAATCTAATAAATTCTCCCGGATATGGAATAAATAATATTTATTATTTATTTTGTTTTATTTTATTTTATGGAGGAAACCAGGATGAACTGACTATTAGGTTGTCGGGTACGGGGTTATGGTTAGGCATGGTTAAGTTGCTTATTTATTGGTGAATTAATTATGGTTGCATTTATTTGTTTTGTTTATTGATTTGTGATTTAATTTTTGTTGCACTTATTTGTTTTGTTTATTGATTTTTGATTTAATCATGGTTGCGCATGATTTGTTTTGCCTATTTGTTTATTAATTTATCTATTTATTTTGGAGGATATTTATTTTAGAGGTTGTTTTTAAAGTTATAGGAATTATTGTAATTTATATTATACATAGTCGGGATAGATGATAGGATTATTGGTACTCTGTTTGGGATCATGTAGAGTCTACTTTGCTCGTGGGTCTGACCCACCATTGTTAATATTTCAGGTCATCAGCAGTTCCAGCCACAGGGTTGAGGGTTCATCTCGTTTCTTCTTGAGTTATTCAGTTTTCCGTCTTATTTCAGTGTAGGGACTCAATTCATAAATAGTTTTAGACTCTTGTTTTCTTTTATGATTAGGGGTCCATAGATATGGATTCCCGAGTTGTACTCTTGGGGGATTTGGATTTCTTAATTTATTTATTCAAGAAAATTAAAGTTTTGAGACTATTAATTCTTTATTATGTCTTTTGATTCCGTGCTTGTTTATTATTGAATGTTGATGCGTCTTAGTTTTCAGTATAGGCTTGACCAACCTATGCATGAAAATTAGGTGGTGTCACAACTGTTATTGGAGATTTGTGCAACAATAGCAACCATGGAGGGCGTGTCTACATCCACAATACAGACAGCCACCACCATGAACATCTAAACCGATATCTAGGATTTTGTTTGCCAAGTAATGTAGACTCTTTCTTATTTTTATTATATAAGGGGTAACTAAAGGACATGTATGTGATGATTGTGTAGATGAGTGATTACGTTTGATTTTATATAAGACTCTACATTTTTTTTATGTCTTGTCTGAGCTCAAATGAATATTTTATCTTACTCAATCATGGTTATTCAATATGGGCTAAAACTTGGATGTTTAATTTATGGTTTTCTACACAATGATGATCAACATGCAATTTTGATTTAGACAAACCATTCTTAGAAAATATAACGAGTGACACGCTTTTAATTTATGTAATAGGAGTAGTTTAGAGTAGATGCATGTACTAGTTATACTTGTTCAATGATGGATTATACCAATGATGGATTAATTGTAATTTTTTTGGGATTAGAGTTTTGCCAATGTTTGAGACCTTATATATGATTCACATATGATGGACCACCATTTACAATTGAATGAATTAGAGAATACATTATGCGGTTAGTGGTGAGTTAGAAGTACCCTAGATCTTTATTTCCACTATTTTCAACCAAGACCAAAATCTACCTTTACTTTTATGTTATTTTATTTCTTGTAAAATTAGTTAAAGAAAATAAAAAAAACAATTTTTTTGATAATTTAGTTACAATAATTATAGAAGAAGTTGTGAATTCATTAGTCTCTGTGGATAGGATATACCCTATCTCATATATACTATACTATAATTGATTCGTACACTTGCGATAGGGAAACCTAGGTCAACTTTAAGGGCTTATTTTCACACACTATTATTATTATCATTATTTATTATCCCAGCCTAATGTCCTAAACCTATCGAGGTTTGGGAACCGATCAAGTTTTTGGCGCCGTTGTCAAGGACTAACGATTTTCTATACTTTTAAATAATTATTATAACTAGATTATTTATTTTCTTTATATTTATTTTCTTCTTTTAAGAGACAAGATTGTGTGATTTTTTTACAGGTGCATTAAGATTAGCAGAAGGAACCAAAAAAGCGGTGACGATTGCTATGCTGGACCATTTGTGAGTTTTAGTCGTATCTTAAATTATTGTTTCAATCTTATCTTGAATTTTCTTATTTAATTTCTCTTTTATTTTGGTTATTTATTTTCAGTTTATTATTTCAATTAGTTTATTTTTTATAAAAATTTGTTTCATCGTTGTATGAGTGGTATGCGTTCCGTATCTAAAGAACTTGTTTCTTTTGATCCTGAAGTTCATAAAACTTATTGTAAAAACTTGAGAACTAATAAACAAATGATTGAAAAAGATACATTAAATTTTAACGATATGGGCGACCCTCAAGTACAACCACTAGGTTCCTTGAAATATTATTACACACCTAATTTTGAATCCCCAACGGACATTATAATACTAGGCGAAACTACGTCTCATTATGAAATTAAAGCTACTATTTTGAATATTTCCTAAATTCTATGGACATAAACATGAAGATCCTTATGAGGATATTACTGAGTTTATAGAAATTAGTTCGACAACTAAAATGAATGGGATGCGTACTGATTCCTTACGTGTGCGATTATTTCCCTTTTTGCTCAAAGAAAAAGTTAATAGATGGTATAATTGTTTAGAAGAACGAGTGAGAACTAATTAGGAGAATCTTAAAAAAGAATTTCTACATAAGTACTACCCTATGGGAAAGACACACGAAGCCCAAGCCGCTATAATGAATTTTGCCCAAATTTCAGGTGAACAATTCCTTGAAATTTGGGAATGTTTCAAAGAAATCTTGGCTAAATGTCCCCATCATAAATTTACAAAATACGATTTGGTGCATAATTTATATCATGGACTAGGCGAAATACAACAACATCGTATAGATGCGATGTAACACCCCGCGTTTTCCTTTCTCTTTTCTTGAATTCTTTTCCAAGTGTTAACGTTTTGTGACGTCACTTATTCACGACGTCTTGTGTATTCTCGGTACGTGTAAATTTTTCGTGTTTGAGTTTCGGACTTAGCGGGACGACTACGTGGGTTCGTGCAACGTTTTCTTGATGGAGCTTCGACAATTGTATTGCATTTCCGAACGTGTTAACCTAGTTTATTGTAGACGTTCTGGAGTAGCACTTATGTAAATTATTTCTTATATTTTCATTTTGTAATTAATGAAAATTATTAGAAACGATTTCGAGAAAGAAATGACCGAAGGGTAAATGAGTATTTTTATATTTAGAGCACTTAGTGAAAAGTGTAGAAATTTGGCTATGTGTTGGGGTATGAATGACATGTTGGTAATTAGAGAGAATGATAAGGGGTAGAAGGATAACTTAGAGGCTTGATGGCACTCTTGTATTTAACCCTAACTTGAGAATAATTTGGTCATTTCTCCTTTTCAAGTGGTGTCTCATTCCTAGCCCTTGATCTCATTCTCCCATCTTTGTTCTAGACCCTTGGATCATAAGGCCTTGTTTGGTTGGCACTTAAATACAAGAATCCATTATTCTTGGTCTTTCATTTGGCAAGACTTCATGTCAACCATTGGATGATTTATTCATTTCCATTGCCTTATTCTGAAATTAATGGGTTTTGTGTGTGGTGTAATAAGTCTTTCATGGCAAGCCTTATTCCTAGCCCTTGGATTAGGTCTTCACTTGCTAGCTTTATTATTGGCCATTGGATGGTGAGAGTTGTGAGTGGAGAATCTCTACAACTCTAGGGTTAGCACACATTTGGCAAGACTTCTACATTGTCATCTCTTCTTCTCTCTTTTCTCCCTCTTGATTCTTCTTCACTTAGAGGTGGATTTGATCACCCTAAGTTGGGAGTTTGATGAGGCCATCAACATGGAAGATGTTCATGGGGTCCTTCTATTTGGTTTGAACTAAGGATTGGTAAGTGTTCTTCCTCCCTTGTGTGTTTCTTTTAAAACCCTAGTTTTGGGTTTCTTGTTGAACCACTTCATAGTTCTTACTCTCCTCATATGTTGGAGCTTGATTCATAGTTATGAGGTTGTGGTAAAGCTTTCCACCAGTTTGCTTCTTGGATTTCGGTTGGGTGAGAGCGATGGTTTCATAGGTCTTGCCTTGTGGTTTTGCTTCGCCCTTCAAGAGGTAGGGGAAAACTTCTTAACTAGTCATTCTATGATTGTGTGGTTGTAAGTTAACCCTTATGTGTGAAGTGCGTGATTATAATATTGATACGATTATGATACATGATAGTGGGTGGTTGTTCTTAAGATTTCCAAGATTAAAGTGTGTTTGTATGCCTATATATATGTATATGTATGTGGGTATAGTTCTGTATATGTGTAAGTGTAAATATACATATGAGTATGTGGTGTAGGGATGTAGCCTTGGAATGAAATTAGGCTAGCTCCTTTGGTTAGTACCTTTGAGGTATGTGGTGAATTCATGTCATGTTCAAGATGTGAATTGTGATAAACTTGCTTGAATTGAACTAACAACATGTTTAAATGAATGAAATTGTTTTCCTTGTGAATTAAATGATAACTAGATGAATTGGAACATTTCTTGTGCATGAGAATGGGTCCTTGTTGATTATTACTTTAAATGAGCTTTAAAAGCATGTTGAATGGTGAAAAGCATTCATGTTGACATTGTGGAAATATTTTTTATAAATATGATGAAATACATATTTATCTTGTTGCATGGCCCATTGAGACATATTGCATATGGGTTCACCTTTTGAAGAGAAAAATCAATTGGTGTTAAGTCACAAATGGGTTGTGCATCCGTCTTTGGATTATAAGTCGCAACTGGGCTCTGCATCCATTTTCGCATTTCGTATTAGAGGTCGCAACTGGGTTGTGTCTATAAAGTCGAAACTGGGTTGTGCATATGAAGTCGCAACCGTGTTGTGCATATGAAGTCCCAACTGAGTTGTGCATATGAAGTCGCAACCGTGTTGTGCATATGAAGTCCCAACTAGGTTGTGCATATTAAGTCGTAACCGTGTTGTGCATTTGAAGTCGCAACTGGGTTGTACATATGAATTCACAACTGGGTTGTGCATCTGAAGTGGCAACTGGGTTGTGCATCCATCTTCTGCTTATAAGTGACAACTGGGTTGTGCATCCGTTTTCGGATTTCGATGTCACAACTGGGTTGTGCATTGAGTTTAATGGGTTGAGCATATGTTCCATAAGGTATGTAAGGCACATTACATTTGAGTTGCTAATCTGTGATTTATGTTTACATGTGAATTATGATATTATTCCATGTGATTGAGGAGCATGTTTAATGTGAATTTTGCGATATAATTCATTTCTTATTAAAATGCTCAAGTGAAATTGAAGGATGTGAAAATGTGAATTGAATGCCTTGTTTAAAGTATAATGTGAGATTAATGCTTATACTTGTTGTGATGTGCTTATATACCTTAGGGGGGTGATATGAGTTGGTTTAAGGATTTTCTTGTGAGAAGTAAAGTCGGTTGTGGCTATTGAAGTTGAGATGAGTTGAAGCCTTGAGAAGGCGGGTTACGGTTTTATGGACATTCTCGGTTAAACCTTTATAGGGTTTATGAGTTTGATTGTGGAGTGAAGTGTGGTTGGATTAGGGTTAGAGTCGTTGTGTATAGCCATTCACCTTGTTCCTTTGAATTGCCACTTACTCCCACTTCTTGATTGTCTTATTCCATTTGAGCGTTTGTAAATACACTTTGGTTTTTTCATTGGTTTCGGTTTATTTCCCCGAAAATGGATTTTTCATAAGACTTGTGTGTGAGTCTATTCGGTATTTAAGTGAAAACCCCATTTTCGCCTATCCCGTGAGGCAGACAAAAAAACTTTGATTTTTGAAATGGTTTTAAAGTCATGAAATAAAAGATTTTGAGTTTTGAAAGTCGGTGGTCTACAAAACGAAGACCGGGGGCAAGACAGTTAGTTTTACGGATTTTCAAGAAAATGTTTTCGATAGAACTAAACCAAGATTAAATGACATTTTCTCATTTCTAAAGTTCCTAAACGATTTGGGGACTTTGTGTCATGATTTCTAAGGCTTTAAGCTGTTCGGAAGTCATTTTTGAGGTTTTCTAGTCGAGGCAGTTGACTGACCATCCAGGGCAGTCGATTGGGTGAAACATGGGATTTTCTGCAAATAGTTTAAAGTCTTCGCCTCACCCAGTCGACTGGGTGAACTAGCCAGTCGACTAGGTCATCTTTTTGTGGATTTTTCCTGATTTTCAAAAATTCATTTCTGTCACTTCGTAACTCGGATTGAGGTCCTGTTTGTTCCTATGACTTGTGCTAGGTACAGAATTTGTAGATAAAATTTGAAATAATTTATTTACACTTGAAATGACTATTTTATCCTTGGTGAAAGAGGGGTACTTCAGCTTTCCATTTTTATCGGCGTTGTCCGATACCATTTTCAAAAATGCATATTTTTCGCGTCGTGGCTTTGATTTAGGTCCCGTTTATTTCTAGGGCTTGACCTATGTCCAAATATTTGATATAAAATTTAAAATCATTTATTTGTACTTGAAATGAATGTTCTCCCTTGGTGAAAGAAGGGTACTTTAACTTCCTGTTTGGGTCAGCGTTGTCCGATGCCCTTTTCGAAAATTCATATATCTCGCGTCAGGGCTTTGAATTCGGTTCCGTTTGTTTTTATGGTTTAACCTATGTCCAAATAGGTGGGGTAACCTTTGAAAATACATTTTTTCCCTTTAAATGACCATTTTATCCTTGGGGAACATGTGACCTTTGAGTGGTCGGTGTGATGGGTTGTGTAATCCCTTTCACTTTCTTTCGTTGTTCAGCAAACTTTATTGTTTCCCTTAGGTTGAAGTGACTATTTTACCCTTGAGTTATGTGTACGGATGTCAGTAGTGACATGATAGGTGATTGATAGTATGAGTTGATATTGATTTGAGGTTTTGGAGCTCAATATGCTCGTGATCTAGGAAGTGTGATTGTTATCACTCCTGGAGAGATGATTAGGTGTGTTACTCCCATGATTTGATGATAGGGTTATGTTGATTGTCAGTGTGGGGCTGGCGGGTACGAGTCGTAGTGATCTATGAGGGGGTCTATACTACATGTCTTGTATTGGTTGTATATCTCTATATGTATATATATGTGCATATATATATATAGGTGTGAGTTATTATACGTTGTTGTGTTATAGTTTCACTATGTGCTAGTTCCCCTATTTGTTGATGTATGGTAGGGGACTAGGAGGATGTGTTTCTGAGGACTCGTATTGGCGTGAATGTCATGTGGGACATTTGATTGTCCTAGGGTAGATGCATGTACATAGGTTAGTTCACACTCGACTTGGATGGTCGTAGGATGTGATAGTTATGATTCCTTTCTCCTATAGGGGTTCGATGAGCTGACCTCGGTGTTCTTTTATCTGGCATCCCGAACGCCAGTTTGCAAGAAAGGTTTTGGCTACGGTTGGGGTGTAATGCCACTTTCTTTTGTTTCCGGGTTACAGGATGGCTCGTGGCACTGATGCTGTTGCGGGATTTGAAACGTTCGTACATTGAGTTGTTCCATTTTAGTTTATTTTACTTGTCCCTGGTATTGGGACTGTTGTTGTACTTCTTGGGTGCTAATCTATTGGCATATCCCTTCTTTGTATTTGGTATCGTTGCATCTTTATAGAGGTGTATTCTTTCAGCTCCTCGATATGCCTTGTGTATTATTTTGTTCAGCTTCTGCTTTGTTTTGTATGGAAATTATTGTTATTAATAATATTCCATTCATTTTATGGTTGTTTAAGACCTTAATTGGTCGTTGTTTGTATGGATCCTACCCCAGATTCCTCGGATGTCCCGGTTCGGGAGTGTTTGGAATTTAGGGGCGTGACAGCGGCATGTGGAGGAACATTTGCATTAGAACCAGTCGAAGAAATATGGAAAATATTTGAAAGCTTGAGGAAAAATTCATAGCAAAATGCGTCAGAAACTAGAGCTAGATCAATACTTAATAACCCGAGAAGAATGGAATATGTTAAAGAAATAGAAATAACTGATGACGTTACGGTTTAAATAGCTGAGATAAGTATAAAATTAGACAACTTTCTAAATTTCACTCAAAATACTCCAAGAGAAGTTTGTTCAATTTGTTCTGATCCTTCCCATTTAGCTAGCGGATGTCCAATGACATATCAATAAGCTATAATACCATATGATGTTAACGCAACATTTAGAACTACCAATAATAATCCATAATCAAATTCTTTCAATCAAGGCTGGCGGAACCATCCATATTTATCTTATCATATCTCAAAACATAGAAAATCCTGTCCAAACTCAAAATTTCAATCAAAATCCAAGACCATTCAATAACAATCAAAAATTTTAAAATAATGCACAAGGATTTCAATTTTTTCAACCAAATCAACCTCAATTTAGGAATCAAATTCAAAACCATAATCCACCACAAAGATCATCTAGTTTTGAGGATAAATTCTTAGTAGCCCTTGGTAACTTCAAAGCTAATACCCAATTCCTACATGCACATTGACAAACTATTTCAAAATTAGAAACCCAGATGGGACAAATATCTAACACGCTTAATAAAAGAGAAGAGGGTAAATTATCGAGCCAACAAGTGATGAATCCTAAAGGACAACATATGATTGAGTTTGGAACTTTAAAAGAACCTACACATGAAACTGTTTAATTAATTACAACCTTAGTGGTGGTAGGATAGTGGATAATAGAGTTGAGGAAAAGTTTTAGGAAAGACGAGTATAAAAAGAAGTCTTGGAAAATACTCCTGAAGAAACATCACATCCAATAATAGATGAACCTATTAAGATAATACTCGAAAAACCAACAGAGAAGGAATATGAGCCAAAAGCACCATTTTCTCAATGTCTCTGAGGATCAAATTATTATGGCAAGCAAGTTGAGAAAAATAATGAAATCTTAGAAGTATTTAGACAAGTAAAAATCAACTTGCCTTTATTAGATGTTATATCTCATGTCCAACATTACGCTAAATTCTTGAAAGATTTATGTACGCAAAAGCGTAGAAGTAGAGCTAAGGTACCTAAAAACATAGTGTTGATTGAACAAGTTCGTTCGTTATTGTTAAATGATACACCACCAAGTATAAAGACCCCAATATCACCTACAATATCATGTATAATTAGAGATCAAGAAGTAAGATGGGCTCTCCTTGATATAGGTGCTAGTGTCAATTTATTGCCTTATTCAGTTTACCAATAATTGGGATTAGGAGAATTAAACCCTATTACGGTTGTACTTCAACTAGCAAATAGATCAATCGAACAACCCAGAGGGATAGTTAAAGATGTGATAGTTCAAGTTGACAAATTTTATTTCCTTGTTGATTTCATAATCTAAGATATAGAACATGTTCATAGTCCAAAGAAACATATACCTGTAATCTTAGGATGACCATTCTTTGCAATAGGTAACGCGTGCTGTAACACCCCGTGTTATATTCATTTTTCCTGAAATTAATTTTAATTTAATTTCATTAATGACGTCACTTGTTCGTGACGTATTATTTATTCTTGGTATTTGATACCTGTAAATTTTTCGCGTTTAATTTTAAAGTCGGCTGGACGACACTACGCGAATTCTTATTCTCGACTACGCGGGTTCGATTCGACGTTTAATGATTAGTGTCTCGATTGGAGGACGACACATTTTAATTGGTCGGGCTTGTTTAAGTGTTCCGATATTTGGGTTTCTACCCCGATATAATTTTAATTGGACGTTTCGTTATTATTTCGGGCTTACGAAATTATGTCTGGGCGTTCCGATAATTGTGGGATTTATTATATATATATATATTTAATTATATATATATATATTGATGTGGGGGTTATTTGGCAATTATAGAGAAGTTGGGGGTTAGTTGAGCAATTAGTACATATATATGCATATATGTATACGCTACCACAGACCTGCTCTTCTCTGCTTCACGTTTCACCTGCTACCACAGACCTGATGGACGACCGCACCTCTGCATCTTCTTCCTCTCCATGGCGCACGATCGAGCTGCTCCACCTTCACCTCCATGAACGCCGGCGAGAGAGAGTGAACGGCCGGCTGGAGGGAAACACAGCTGGTGGCGGACACGGCTGGGGCTAGGGTCGGCGAGCAGGCTGGGCGGCGATGCGGCGGCTACGGCATGGTGGTCCGGTGGTGGTGGTCTGGCAGTCGCGCACGGTGGCGCAAGGGCGAGGCCACGGCTGGACAGCCGCGTGGACGCGTGGACAGGGGCGACCCCGGCTGAGCTTCGGCTAATTTTTCGGCGACCTTCCGGTGATCGGTTTGAGCCGATTTTCGGTGAGTAGCTCCGTATATACATGGTATTCGATATATATTAATTTCGTGATTTTAGGATAAATGGTTTGCCCGGAAATCGCATTTATAGGTTATAGCTTTCGTTTGGGGTATTTTAGATTTAACCCAATTAATTAACCGATAATTAATGGGCTTCGTATATATCGTATAGGTTGTCGAGACGGACATTTCGATATATTCGAAATAATTTTTGGACGATTTTGGTCGGCGGGCTTCATATTCGGGCGCCGGTACTGTGCTGTTTCGGGCTGTTCGGTAACGTATAATTAGGTGGGAAACTTTATTTCTCACTCCGCATTATTGAAGTATTTTAGGGGTGCAAAACCCTTATTTAATTTATTATAGATATATTAAATTACTAGTTTAAATATCTATAAATTGTTTAGGATCAGAATGGGGCTTAGGAATTAATTTAAGAAAATTTATTAAATTATTCCTATGTGATTAAATAATATTCTTATTTAAATTAAATAAGAATAGACGGCTTAGAAAACCCTTACGAATTTAAATGGGTTAGTAGAGATTTGTAAAGCTTAGACGATGTGCTAGGTTCCTTTTGGAATACGTGAAATAATTGTTTAAATTATTTTTAAAGGGCATGTTAATTGAAAATGAAATATTTTCTAAAGAATTAATAGAAAATATATTTTTGGAGAAGATGAATTATATATGAAATTGTTTTCATATAGTTTAATTGCTTTATGGTATTTTAAAAGCATGTTGAAAAGAGATTTTGAGACTTATATTACCATGTGGGTATTTTTATAAATATGATGCATGACATATTTATATTGAGATATGATTTGATTGTACACCATGTCGTGTGAGCACATGGGTGTGGGTGCACGTAGTGCACGGGTTTCACCATTTGCAGAGAAAGGTCTTTTGGTGTGGTTTACCTCATTTCGTGTGGTATATGAGAGGGTTTGTGTCGGATCATCACAACAACTAGCCAGGAGGTATCACGCCTACGGAACTAAAAAGCCGGCAAATGTGAGTTAAGAGTCCGGGTGGAGGCTTATGTTCTTGACTCAAGGGTAGTCATGGCGTACGGAGTTGCAAGCTGGGCTCTCGTACAACCGCCTTCCCTGTTGAAGTGATAAAGAGAAAAATCACTTGGGAAGGGTCGGTGTGGTAACTCTACACTATGATGAGTGGACAGAGTTTGTATCCGTTGCCCTTGGGAAGGGTGTGTTGTGCGTGAGTATCACGGGGAGTGTTGAGTCACATTACACTGCATGTTATTTATGTGATCTCATTTAACATGTATATGTGCTATATTACATGTGTTGTTGGAGCATGTTATTTATGAATATTGTAAATTAAATTCACATTTTATAAATGCTCAGTTGAAAATGAATAATGTGAAACGAGACTTTAAATGAGAAAATCATTATAGTATAAATGAAACGTATAATCTTTATACTTGTGTTATATGCTTTTATGCCTTTGAGGGAGGTTAAGTGTATTGACGTAGTAATCTCTGTGAGTAGTTGAGGCTAGTGGTGGATTGTGGAGTTGATTTTGATTTGTGGCCTTAGAGAGGACTGTTAATTGTTTTGTGGTTGTAGTTAGTTGTGTGATATCTTTAGAGATTTGAGGTCAGTGATTGACTTAGTATCAATTGTGATTGAGGCCTTGGATAAGGTGGTTGATGTGATTGTGGTCTTAGTGGATGTGGTAGTATAGACCTTTAAGTGTTTTTCATTCTTTTGAGGAATGGGTAGAGGTTATGATTGAAGTGATTTCATTAAGTACTTGGAGTACTGTAGGGTGGTTCCTCATGCTTAGTTCATTCCCCTAAGCATTCCTTTTACTGTGTTTTGTACGCCAGTACGTAGTCTTTGACTTACATGTCATTTCTTGAGTTGTCGGTTACGGCGTGGTGCCGAACCTTTTCCTGGTGTTGTCATTTGATTCTGTGGAGTTGTTTTCACTTATTTGGCTGTCATTTCGAAAACGGTGTTTTCTAAGTTTTGAAAGTAAACTTTTGTATTTAAAAGGAAAAACCCGTTTTCGCCTACCCCCGAATAAACGAACAGTTTTAATACTTATAAAATGATCTTGAGATCTTCTTTGAAATGCTTTTCAACTTTTAAAAGCCTGTGATGGCGACTGACGGAGACCGGGGGCAAGACGGTCATTTTTACTGTGTGATTTCTAAAAAGAAAACTATTTTATCACTTGTCTCGAGATTCTGAGATTTTGAGACTTCTTTCTCAAAATCTCGACTTGTAGTATTTTGAAAGGTGGTTTCTTGTTTCACCTTTTCTTCGGATCGTTCTAAGTCTCGGTTAGGAGGCTTGGTGTTGTTCAGTGCACACTTATAGTGTTGCCTTTCCTTTTCTTTGGGTTGTTGATGTCATCATCTAGGTGATTGGGGTTTTTCACTTGTTAGGGGCATGGATGCCGAATGAAATGGTTTGAGTTTTAAAAACCTTTTTCTTAAAAACTATGGAAATCCTTGGGATTCCTCTTTTATTTACTTTCATACTCGGCCATTCGCTTTTGGTTCCCTTGTCCACTTGTGGTGTTCCTTTTCTGGTTCATTCGTGGTGTTCTTTCCTTGTTTGGGTATTCTTAACCTTGACATTGTGTCTCGGTTATCTGTTGGTGTAGCATTGGGACTTCTTTTCCCTTGCTTGGGTTCTTGGCTCTTACGTGGTTTTTCTTATCCTTAGTGAGAGTGTTGGTGAATTATTAATATTGTTGGAGATAGCAATTGAGGTTTGTTATATATATATGGTATATATATATATATATATATTGATGATAGTGTTATGAGGTAAATGTGATGATGTGATTTAAGGCATTGAGTAAGAGATATGATTGAGGTGATCTAGCCTTTGAGAGGTAGATTTTCCCTAGGACTGGGATGAGGTTTGTCGTATATATATATATATATATTGTACATATATATATATTGAGGATGGTTGTGTTAGTACGCAAGGACGTGGGTGTTTTCCTTCCTGTGTTATCGGGGTGTAGGATTTGAGCCTTCCTTGGCACTATTGGTGGATTTTGTTTCCTGTGGATATTAGAGGTGAGTGTGTTTCCCTCTGTTGGATTTGGTGGTTAGCGTGGTGAGCATTGATGATTGTTAGATTTGACTTGGGTTGTTGTGTACCTAGTGTACGTTGGTGAGAGTAGTGTAGACTACTGGTGTTGGGTACTTGGAGTACGAGTTTTAGAGACTCATGTTGTGTATTTATATATATATATATATATGTGTATATATATATATATATATTCCCTATATACTTATGTATACTAGTTTACGATAGTATATGAGCGTGTGACTTGGATTTGCGTGGATGGGACTAGTTGGGCTATATTTATATCTTATTAGACGGTTTAGCTTTACCTAAACTATCAGAGGATGTGGTAGTTAGGATATCTTTTCCCACTGAGCTTATTTGCTCACGGAGGGAATTTCATTTGCCCCCCTGGTATTCCACGCCAGGTTGCAGGAATTATACGGCTATGGGCAGGATGCAGTGCAACGACAGCTTCTTTTGTTTCCTTGTTACAGGTTTTGGAGTTGCGTTGGGTGATGCGGTTACGGTTGCAGCGCAACTGGGTTTGGGGACGGTAGTATTCTTCTTTCAGCTTCTTTACCCATTGTTATGGGATTATCATGTATTTCTTTTGGGAGCCAGTCTGTTGGCATATCCCTGTTGATGTATCTTTTACTTCCTGTATTTATTCTTTCAGGAGATTATTGTATTTATTCTGCACAGCTAGGTGTTTTACTGTATTTTTATTCGAGCATTTGTGGCTCTGTTAATGTTAGAAGGTTTGGAGGGGTTTTGGTTTCTTTCCACTACCTCGGCCCTATTAGGATTGATGAATGTGGGGCTTGGAAGCCATTGTGATTATTGAATTGCTTTGGGCAGGTTATTGTGTTGTGTTTGGTTGTCCGGATGTTCCATTTACAAACGGAACTCTGCCGGATTTTCGTTAGATTCCGCTGCTTAGTTTTATTAGTCATTTATGCCTCTCCCATTTTTAGTACTTAGGAATAAATTTCTCTTTTTGATGGCTCGGGTATATGCCTCTACCATTTTTAGTACTAATGAATAAATTCCTCTCTTTTGGTGGCTTAGGCATATGCCTCTGCCATTTTGAGTACTTAGGAATAAATTACTCTTTTTGATGGCTCAGGCATATGCCTCTGGTATTTTTAGTACTTAGGAATAGATTCCTCTTTTTTTATGGCTTAGGCATATGCCTCTTCCATTTTTAGTACTTAGGAATAAATTTCTCTTTTTTGGTGGCTCAAGCATATATGCCTTTACCATTTTGAGTACTTAGGAATAAATTCTCTTTTTAATGGCTCAGGCATATGCCTCTACCATTTTTAGTACTAAGGAATAGATTCCTCTTTTTTTGTGGCTATGGCATATGCCTCTGCTATTTTGAGTACTTAGGAAAAAATTCTTCTTTTTGATGGTTTAGGCATATGTCTTTGTGGTAGGCGTCAGGTGTGTGCAAAATATGTGGTTAAAAATGACACATTAACAACACTTCAAGTTTTACCCTTCTGCAAGCGCACAGATGAATTGTAGAATAACAATGGCTTGAGTAAGGGATATCGATCCCATAGAGACTAAGATTGTTCACTCTAATAGTTCAAAAGCACTGAATTATATTTCTGAAAATTGTTTGTTTTGGTGGTCAAAGACCGAATTATCTAATATTAACTAAATTAATCTAAAAAGCAAAGTAAATTGGTTTATGATTTAAGAGAGAGAAAAACTAGGGTTTTCTCACTCCACCATTAACCGCATAACATAGTCCAAATTCTATTTCAATTGAATGAGGGTGATCCATTAACTGTGAATCAGGTCGCACCGTGCCAGCAATTTGACCCCAAAAGGATTACTCTCAACCGGATCGCGACGACCCATCTCAAGACTAAACTGATTAGTGCATGCCAACTACTAACAGAAAGTAAATGTAGGAAAGTAAATTAAAGCAGTAAATTAAATCATGAAAATAAAGTAAAACATGTCTATATTAGTTTGTCAGGGCATGGCCCATGTCAACCTAGGGTTTCGAGTTTTATGACCACCATTGTATAGAAAATCACAGATTAAAAATCCGAGTTCCAGCCCATAGTGAATAATTGTGATTGTGTAAGATAAATATATTCGAAAAGTTTGAGACAAGAATCAATTCAAATATATAAACTTGTATCACGAATAAAAATGGTATCTCATCTAACATAATCATCACAGTATAGTCACTGTTTCCCATATCTACAATTTAATATAAAATTAGAATTACATTACTTGGCTAGGGTTTTGCGAGAAAACCCTATATACCAAATTTGTTGATTATGGCAGAGAGAGTCTGCATTATCGGTGTAGAAACGCTCTCCATGGCCTTCTTCTACGGATCTCTAGGTCTTGAATGGTTCCTCCCTTTTGAATAAGATGAATCTCCAGAGACGGCTCTTAAAATTATACGTGCCAAGAAACTCTCCAAAATCTGTAGCAAAACTTGGTATTTATAGGCAAAGTTGAGGGAAACCCTAACTTGGAGAATATGATTACCCTTTTTGGTAATTTCACACCCTACCAAGCAAAACCCTAATATATGATGCATAATATGTGTATATATCATGTATAGAGGTTGGGGTCGAAATAAAGTCATTCGGGTGAAAACAAATCAATCCAGGTCAAAATAGGATTTTGGCCCGAAACTGAAATTTTCAGCTTTTTCTGCAGAACACCTTTCACTATTTTGATCATAACGTGAGTTCTACAGATTGGATTAAGGCCTGTGATATATTGTTGAAAATATAACTTCAAGATCTTGATGTTACGCTCAGGAATAACCTCATTTGAAACGTGTTTCCCTGAAATATGAGTGCCCGAAGTTGGCTGAAATTTTGGTGCTGGAAATACTAGACCTACGCCGAACGTAGGTTAGGGGCGTAGGGTCCAATTCTCGATCATAAACCAAAGCGTAGGTATGGTCCAATTTTGCCTGTTTTTGCCTCTGGTGACATAGGGTATGATGCATTTTTGCTGTAAAATCTGTTTTTTCATATTTTGGTTGAAGTAATAATGTATGGAAATGACATTTTTGCCCTTCGCTGAGATAACGATGTCGGGAAATGACCAATTTTTCCTTCAATAACTCTTCTTTGCTCTGGCACACCTCGTAATTCCTTTCTCGAGATTGAAACGAACACGAACTCAGTTAATTCACCGAGATTAGCTCTGTTTCTTCATTAAACTCTTGAAACATGCTTACACACACAAACGAGATAAAAATACCAAGTAATGGAATGTAAAGACATAACAAACACAAGATAGGGGCAAAAAATGACCAATATTGATCACTTATCACTCTGGTATTTTTAGTACTTAAGAATATATTCCTATGTTTTGATGGCTTAGGCATATGCCTCTACTATTTTAGTACTTAGGAGTAGATTCCTCATTTTTGGTGGCTCAGACATAGTCCTCTGTCATTTTGAGTACTTAGGAATAAATTCCTCTTTTTGATGGCTTAGGCATATGCCTTTGCCATTTTTAGTACTAAGGAATAAATTCTTCTTTGTAATTAGGAATGAGTAAAATATATCGACAATTCATTGCTAAAGTGTGGCATGAAAATAATTAAATTAGGCGTCAGCCTCTTTTATTCATTGTAATGAAATAAGTGACAAATAATGTGAATGTAAATTGCCTGTTTGGTGTGAGAAGTCGAGAATTTAACTAGGGATAATACCTCTTTAGTCTGGATGCATTTTGGGAGTGGGGCTCCATGTGCCCGTTAGATTTCCTTAACCGGTAAGCCCCTTTGCCAATGACTTCAGTCACAGTGTAGGGTCATTACCAATTTTCACGAAACTTACCGATGATGCCGATCTTTTTCATGAGGACCATGTCCCCAACCTAGAACTCTCGTATTTTCACCTTTTGGTTATAACTTCTTCTGATCCTCTGGTGGTACTCAGCTAGTCTGGTAGATGCCTTGTAACACTTTTCTTCTAGAGTATCGAGTGCATGCATTAAATTCTGATTGTTTTGATCTTCTTGATAGGCCTCAGTTCTTATGGTTGACACTACATTTTCTCTAGGGATCAAAAGTTTTGCCCCATATGTAATAGAGAATGGAGTTTCTCCAGTGGGAAACCTTGGAGTAGTTCTGTATGCCCATAAAACCTCTGGTAATTTATCCGGCTAGAGTCCTTTGGCATCCTCTAACTTTTTTTTAAGGATGTTAAAAATTGATCTGTTGGATTTTTCTATTTGACCATTGCCTTGTGGATGCCCAACTCAGGACATTTTTAATTGGATGTCGTGCTGCTTACAGAAAGATCTGGTCTATTTGTTATCTAGGTTCAACCCGTTGTCTATCATTATGACTCTGGGGGCCCTAAAATGACAAATAATATTTGACCAGATGAACTTAATCACATGCCTGTGTGTGATTACTGAGTATGACTCTGCCTCAACCCATTTGGTGAAATAATCTATCACGATAAGTGCTAGTTTCACTTCCCTCAAGGCTTTGGGAAGAGGCCCCACGATGTCTGTAAGAACATTTGTTAGTATTGTTTATTAATGACATGTTCTATATAATATCCATGTTGAGTGAATTATGAAGTCGGGTAAGTTTAGGAAAATTGAAGTGGTTATGCAAAGACATCAACAAGCTTCGTTAAATTCAAATCAAGCTTAAAGGATGTGGAAAATACAAGAGAAATGAAGAAGGAGGAAATTTGAGCAAAAATGCATTCCGGAGGGCATAAATGAAATTTTTTGAAGTGGAAACTTTGAGAAACTTTCTAACCAAGTCAAGGGGGTTCAAACGGTGTTATTCCCAAGAAAAGTGGTTTCCATGAAAAATGCTACGCACCACCTACGGACCTAGTAGCTAAAAGTGGCTAGAAAATGCTATTTTGAAGGACCATCTACAGACACCAAATTGGGCCTACGCACCACCTATAGGAAGGCCTATGCGTCGCGCATAGTTCCTCTACGGGCTGCGTGTAGTTAGGGTTGAGAGTAAAAATGTGAAATCTTGATTTTGACCCCGATTTGATTTCTCTTAACGCTGTTGCGACTTTACACCTTAATGTATGAGCTATATACATTATATACACCAGCGATTAGGGTTTTACTTGGTTCGGTGTGAAATTATGAAAAAGGGTGAAGTTTAAGGTTTCCCTCAACATGGTCTATAAATACCAAGGTCTATAATAGAGGAGGCTAAGCTTTGGTGCCCTAGAGCCTTTGAGAGATCTCTGCAAGTTTTTCTACAGATCCATATTCACCTACAAAGATAGAGATAGAGAGAGAAAATGTCGTTGAGTGATTCTATATCTTCTTATTCTTTCTGAATTAGAGTTTGTTCAATTGTGCTTCTATATCGAAGATTTCTATGCAAAATTGAATAACCTAGTTGCTGGAAAAATCAACACACCATTGATTGCAACATGGTTTCTTAGATCCGTTTGAGAAATGGAGCCGTCTGAGTGTGGAGATCGGAGCTGGAGGCTTCGTGGTTCATTGATCCGTTGAGAAGCGGAGCCATCAGAGTACAGAGCGAAGCGAGAACTTCATGGAGGGTGAGTGATTTAAAGTTTTCAGACATCGATTGGAGAAAGGCATATCTATAGGAATTTGTAAGTAAAGCTTCATGGATTATGTGTACTGTTTGATTCATAGTGCATCGATACCCGATCGTATCCATGGTTTTTACTTGGAGTCTTTCCAAGATTTTCCACGTAAAAATATCGTGTGTCTCTATTGCTTTATTTTCTTCACTTAGATTAATCTTTGCAGGATTTATGTTGATAAATAATTTGATTAAAATTAACTTTTTCGTAATTAATTTTAATTTATCAATAAATCCACAAAAGCCCATTCTTCCCCCCTCTAGGATATTTTCATTGATCGTCTAGGTAATTTCAATTGGTATCAGAGCGTGGTTGCCCCGATTTAGGTTTACTACCTAGGGTTAGATCTTGAACTTAGACGATTGACGTACCTCATGAAAGAGGTTCTATAACTAGGTTGCCCCTTTGTTTGATGGCTCTAATTACACGTATTGGGAAGCGAGAATGAGAGTGTTTTTGAAATCGCTAGATGATAGAGCTTGACTTGCCATAGAGGTAGGATACTCACCTTTCACTGTGAAAGACACCGTTACTAATGAATCTAGGGTAAAACTGTTAAGTGAGTGTGGACTACTGCTGAGACAAACAATGCTAGATGGAATTCAAAAGCTTTGAATGCGTTGTATAATGCTGTGACTACGAGTGAGTTTTAGAGAATTGCCACGTGCAAAATTTCCAAAGAAGCTTGGGACATTCTCCAAGTAACTCATGAAGGAACTTCAAAAGTTAAGCAATCGAAACTCCAAATTCTAAATTCACAATTTGAACAACTTAGGGTGGAGGAAGATGAAATTTTTGGTAACTTTGAGGCTAGATTAACTGACATAGTAACAAGTTGTCACAATCTAGGAAAGCACATTCCAGAGACTACCATAGGGAAGAAAATTCTTAGGTCTCTACTTGAACCTTTTCGGTCTAAGGTTACTATCATATCTTAAATCATGAGTTTCAAAGAAATTAAACTGAGGAATTGGCAGGGAATCTAAAATCTTATGAGATAGAGATGGGGGCTCAATCCTCTAAGAAGTTGAGCGGAACAAAAGAGAAAATCATAGCTTTTAAAACCACTAGGGATAATCCTAGTGAATCTGATGAGGAGGGTGAGAGTAGACAAATAAATATTGACATGATCATGAATCAGTTTCGTAAATTTTAAAAATCTTCTTGTGGTCAAGAATTGATTAAAGGACAAAAATACGGAGATAAATCACATGATTTTAAAAATAAAAAGGTCCAAAATCGGAATGACAAGATTGATTCTAAAAAGAAAAAACCTCAATGTTTTGAGTGTCAAGGGTTTGGTCACATAGCTGCTGAGTGCGCCAATAAGAAGAAAATGACAAAAGGTTTAGCGGTTACTTGGAATGATGGATTAGATGATGGAACAGTTAGTGACTCTGCCGAGTCTGACGTGGATGATGAGTTTGAGAACTTCACCGTCTTTGCTGCACAAAGTAAGGAGGTTGAGGAAATTGCAGCAAGTTGGGCAATGTCTGAGGATGATGATTATGAGGATAATGAAGATCGTGGGGGACATGTATGAAGATGCATACAATAATATTTATAAAAAGTCTGTTCATATGAGCAAAGTCTTCTCAAAATATATTGTTCAATTAAAAAATGTTGATAAAGAGAAACAATCCTCAAAAGAAGAGTTGACCAAGTCTGAACAAGAAATGACTCAGGCTTTGAAGAGGGGAGATGGTCTCAATGAGGAATTAAAGACTCTAAAATTAGAATTGAGTGAAAAATATACAAGGATTGAGGAATTAGAAAATAATTTGAAGGATGCTAACTCAACTATTCATAGATGGTCTAGTGGAACTCTTAAGCTTGATAACATGTTGAGTGTAGGAAAATTTGCAGGAAATACAAAGGGGTTGGGGTTCAAAGGAATGAGTGATTCTTATAGTGTATTCAAAACAACCTTTGTTAAGGCTTCCCAAGTAGCATCTAGTTCTTCTCAAGGTAAGTCTGATAGGAATTTGAATGCTTAATCTTATGTCAAAAAATCTGCTGAGATTAAGCCTCCCTTTACCTCTAGATTCAATAAGGGTTCGAATAATGGTTTTCAAAGGTTTATCCCAATATGTCATCATTGTGGAATGAAAGGTAACATTTGACCCGTGTGTACAAAGTTAAGAGGTGAAACTTTGAAATTAGAGTGGAAGCATAAAACTATAAAAGGACCTAATGTTGAAAATCAAATTCGAGTATTGAGTGAAGAGGTGAAGAGATTGTCGAGGCTAACAAATAGAGCATCGAGAATTAAACAAGTATGGGTTAGAAAAGATGAATTACATTGTTTGGTTGCTCATACTACATGTCTACCACGTGACTCTAATTCTGAGAAAGGTCTTGAGTATATATCTACAGATTCTCAGTCAACAGACATCTCTACAATATCATTAGATTTTCAGAAACATGTGCATCTTAGAAATCTAATGGCATGTTATCATTAGGATAGATGTCTTCGTATGTATAATTCTAGGAATATCTTGCATTATATTTTATCGTAGAATTCATACATTATCATGCATTTTGTATTATTTACTTGTTTATTTTAATTTTTATGTATGTATCATGTCTTGCGACTAATAAGATTATTCATGCATGCATTATTATGACAAAAATGATAAAAAGTTTAAAATAAAAAATTCTTAACATATTGAGCTTGGCTAAGAGTACAAATGGTTGGCATTTTACACTCTATTCTCATATTTATTTTTCTTATTATGCTTATGAGAATTGAAATTGTTAGTCTGACCTGAGGTTATGAGTTGTTCACTTGATATGTTTAAGCACTATTTATAGAACCCAACAACTTTGGGTGCTTGTTTTACTTCGGAGATGACTGTAATACTTGTTGAAACTTTTAGTCTTTCTCATCTAATCCGATGTGATATGTAGGTTCATGAGCTATTCTAGATTGATCTATGCTTTGAAATACCTTTTGCATGTTTATAAATGTTGTGATAGTATTGAAAGGAAGAAAGAATGAGTTGTTTAAATTATAGAAATGCGAAAAGTAGTTTTTCGATATGAGTAATCAGGTCTCTTGCCTCAGTAAGCATTGAGTGTTCACGTAAAAAGGGGAGAAGACTAATGAGCATAAATCCCATGGAAGAAGCTTAGGCCCAGTTGGTTGGGACTAAAAATCCTTGCTGGAAAGTTCGGAGCTTAGAAAGATAAAAAGAGATATGGTGAAAAGGTTGAAAAGATTAAATTGTGTTCCCTTAATTAGCAATAAGGTCCGAGTTAATGATTTGACGTCTATCTTAGTTTTTTCACTGAAGTATCATCATGGTTGGTGAGGAGATTATTAGAATTAGTACGTATGGTTTTCATCTTAGTTGCTTGCTTGAGCCTGAATATTTTTCATATATGCAAATGTTATGTAAAACTTGCCTTGTGACTACTTATATCTACAAAGTACTGTGCTGATTTTCTTCACTATCGTGTGTATAATAGCTAAGTCAAATATGCGAATATGATGTGTTAATGATTAACTCATTATCTCTACTACCCTGCTCACATGTTTCTAAGAACAAAAATATTTTGTTTGTTTTTCATTCATGCATTAGTGTTAAGTTCATGCATTATAGATATTTTTGGTACTTGAGAAATTGGATATAATCTTATAGAGTACTTTATCTTAGTATTTAGTACTTGGCTTAGATTCTCTAGAGTCTCCTTTGTGATCCTTTCCCTATGTTTTGCTTGATATATCTTTGTTTGTCATTTCAGTGACAAAAAGGGGGAGAAATATTAAGTAAGGGAGAGAGATTGTTTGGTCAAGGGAGAGAGTTTTTAATTGAGGGGGAGTATATTCTCAGGGGGGGAAGGAGAGTGATTTTATATCATGATGATCATTATGCTTGCATTGTTGTTATGTTATTCTTATTGATCATTATGTTGGTTTATGTCTATTTTCTACACTTGCGTTTTCATGGTTTGTTTAGTGTTGTGGTTATAGGATTGGAAGTTCGTCATGAGGGAAAACTGATATTCTATGTCTATGTTTGTGAGTGTGTGTTCATAGGTATATATATTATGTTGTTGTTCGTGAGGATATCTTTGTAAAACATGGCTTTGTCTCAGAAATACCAAGGGGGAGATTATAAGAACATTTGTTAGTATTGTTTAATAATGGCATGTTCTCGATAATAACAATGTTGAGTGAATTATGAAGCCAGGTAGGTTTAGGAAAATTGAAGTGGTCATGTAAAGGCATAAACAAGTTTCGTTAAATTAAAATCAAGCTTAAACGATGTGGAAAATATAAGAGAAATGAATAAGGAGCAAGTTTGAGCGAAAAATGCATTCCGGAGGGCATAAACAACATTTTTGTAGGAAGACCTACGCGCAACATGTAGTTTCTCTATGGGCTCCGCGTAGTTAGGGTTGCGAGTTAAAATGTGAAATCTCGATTTTGACCCCGATTTGATTTATCTTGATGCGGCTGCGACTTTACACCTTGATGTTCGTGCTATATACATTATATACACCATAGATTAGTGTTTTACTTGGTTCGGTGTGAAATTACGAAAAAGAGTGAAGTTTAGGGTTTCCCTCTGCATGATCTATAAATACCAAGGTCTACAACAGAGGAGGCTAAGATTTGGAGCCCTAGAGCCTTTGAGAGATCTCTGCAAGTTTTTCTATAGATCCATATTCAACTACAGAGATAGAGATAGAGAGAGAAAATATCATTGAGTGATTCTATATCTTCTAGTTCTTTCTCAATTAGAGTTTGTTGAATTATCCTTCTACATCGAAGATCTCTATACAAAATTGAATGACCTACTTCCTGGAAAAATCAACACACCATTGATTGCAACGTGGTTATCTAGATCCGTTTGAGAAATGGAGCCATCTGAGTGCGGAGATCGGAGCATGAGGTTTCGTGGTTCATTGATCCGTTTATAAGGGAAGCCATGAGAGTACGGAGCGGAGCGAGAGATTCGTGGAGCGTGAGTGATTGAAAGTTGTCAGACGTCGAGTGGAGAAAGGCAGAACTGGAGGGATTTGTAACTCTAAAACTTCATAGAGTCCATGTACTGTTTGATTCATAGTACATCGATACTTGAGCATATCCATAGTTTTTACTTGGAGTCTTTCCAAGGTTTTCCACGTAAAAATATCGTGTGTCTCTATTGCTTTATTTTCTGCACTTAGATTAATCTCTGCATGATTTATCTTGTTAAAGAATTGGATTAAAATTGACTTTTCCGTAATTAATTTTAATTTGTCAATAAATCCATAAAAAGCCTATTCAGGCCTCCTCTAGGCTATTTTCATTGACCGTCTGGGTAATTTCAATGTCTATCCCTCACTGGGCGAAAGGATGATGACTAAGTGTGGGATTTAGGAGCTCTAGTAGAGGATGGGGGCTATCTCCATGAATCTAACATTTATGGCATCTTCTAACGAAGGCTTCTGTGTCTTGAGAGAGATAGGGCCAGAAATAACCTTGGTTGAGCACCTTTTATGGGCAAGGGATCTCCCTCCTAAGTGATTTCCACATTTTCCTTCATGTATCTATTTCATGATGGCTCTGGCTTCTGGGGAGGTAATACACCTGAGGTATGGTCCTCCAAAAGAATTTATGTACAACCTCCCGTTGATCAGAGAATACCTGGAGGATATCATATGAATTTTTTGCGCTTCAGGTTTATCTTCAGGCAGAGGCCCATCCCCAAGGTAGGACACGATCAGGTCCATCCAACTGGGATCCCATGGAATTATGCAGACTCTCGCTAGCTTCTGAATACTGGGGATCTCAAGATAATCTATTGGAGCCACCTGGTCAGGTCCTAAGTGTTGGATGATGCCATATTGGCCAGTCTGCTCAAACATAAATCGATTGATGTGGCTAATTTCAGCCTCAGCTAGCGCTCTATATGGTTCTATATTCTCCCCAGCTTCATATTCTCCATTAACTTGTCTTACTACAAGTTGGGAATCGCTATATATTTTTATTCGTCTAATCTGTAGACTCTAGCATAGTATGATACCTGCTAGCAGTGTCTCATACTCAGTTTCATTATTGGAGGCTGGGATTCTAGACAAACTGATTATTAGATTTTTGTTCAATCAGGTGTTATGACCTCCAACCCTATTCTGGCTCCCGATGCCCCAACCGACCCATCAATAAACAGACTCCATTCTATCTCCTCTAGCTCTTGATGCTCTAGCTCGGGTTCTGCTTCCAGAAGGAAATCTGTTAGGGCCTGCCCCTTGATAGCTGTTCTTGGCACATAAGTGATATCGAATGCTCCGAACTCAATTGCCCATCTGGTAATTCTCCATGTCAGGTCAGGTTTGGACATTATTGCTCTAATGGGGAATGTTGTTGGGACAATGATGGGGTGCGTCTCAAAGTAGTGTTTGAGTCTTCTTTTGGCATTGACTAAGAAAACAATTACTCGCTCAATGGTGGTATATCTAGTTTCGGGGTCTAATAGGGATTTGCTGGTGTAGAAGACTGGATTCTAGCATGTCTTTTCTTCTTTATCCAATGCGGCACTTGTAAAATAAGTTGATACTGCTAGATAGAGGTGCAACGTTTCTCCTGGCTCTGGAGAGATTAACATTAGAGGGATCATAAGGTACTCCTTCAGTTTTCGGAGTGCTTGGGCCTGTTCTGGTCCCCAGGTACTTCCTTTTCCTACTCTTATGGCCTGAAAGAATGGTCTGCACTTGTCTGTAAGTCCGGAGACAAACCTACTTAGTGCGGCTACCCTTCTTGTAAGGGTCTGGATTTCCTTTTGGGTTATGGGTTCTTCTGTGTGCATCAGGGCTTTGAGCTGAGCCGGGCTTGCCTCTATCCCTATTATGTTTACTATATGGCCCAGGAACTGTCTAGATGAAACCCTGAAAGAACACTTGGAAGGGTTGAGTCTTATTCCATAGTTTATGACTGCTTGAAATACTTCCTTCAAGTGTTGAAGGTAGTCCTCTTTCTTCTTGCTTTTGACCACTGTATCGTCGATGTATACCTCCACTGTATGGCCCATCAGGTGACCAAAGACTCTTTTTACCAGCCTCTAGTAAGTAGCACCTGCATTTTTTAGCCCAAAAGGCATTACTTTATAACAGAACGTACCTTCCTCTGTGATAAAAGATGTTTTATCCTCATCAGCTGAGTGCATGGGGATCTGGTTGTACCCGAAGTATGCGTCTAGGAATAACAGACGCCCTACCATGCTATTGCATTTACCATCTGGTCTATTTTTGGCAGAAGGAAACAATCCTTTGGATAAACCTTGTTTAGATTGGTGAAATCTATACACACCCTCCATTTTCTGTTCTTTTTTATAACGACCACCACATTAGATAGCTAGGTGGGGTACCTGACCTCCTTAATGAATCTAGTTTCTAGTAGTTTTTTGACTTCTTCAGCTATGATTTGGTTCCTTTTTACCCCAAATAACCTCTGCTTCTGCTGTATCGTTCTTACTTCAGGGTCGGCGTTGAGGTTATGATGTGCGACGGAGGGGTCTATACCTGAAAAATCCAGATGTGACCAAGCGAATATGTCCATGTTATCCTGCAGTAGTTTGATCAGATCTATTTTATAAATGATTGAAAGAGTAGACCCGATGAATGTAGTTTTGCTATCTCCAGAGGGGATGGTATCTAATTCCTGGAGCGGTTCTGTCATGATCTGACTCTCCCGACCCTCCTCGAAAGTGTCAGTCTATAATTGTTATTTCTCTCTTTCCTTGAAACTTTCCTGCCCCTCCCCCTCTAGCTTAGTCCATGTATTCAAGTTCTTCATGGTTACTATATAGCATTCATTTGCTGCCACCTGATCTCCTGGAATATCTATTATGTCCACCCCGTTGGGGTCAACGCATCTCATGACTTGATGAAGGGTTGAGGGCACCCCCTATATCCTGTGGATCTAGCCTCTACCCAATAGGAGATTGTACGATGGCTTAACATCTATCACCATAAAGTTCTCTTTCAATATCCTTCATGCGCTGATACGGACAACTTAATGACCCTAATCGGCTCTACCTTTCGCCCATCAAATCCAATGAGGGGGACTCTCGCGGAATGTATCTGGTTGGTATCAACCCTAAGTTTATTAAAGGCCCATTTAGTCATGGCATTTGTGCTGCTACTATGGTTTACAATGAATCGTTTGATAAAGCAGTTGGCCACTAAAAATAAAATGACCAGAGGGTCCTCATGGGGCAGTTGGACATTCCTTAGGTCAGTCTCATTGAAGCTGATTTAGGACTCTTCCATTTTGTTAGATATCTTCTGAGCTTGTGGGCCTGACGCATCTGGGATCTCTTAACTCCCTTAGTCTTTTCTTCGGTGTTTCCGCCCTGTACCATATGGATCACCCGCACTGATTTCCCTTCCTGGGTGTTGTTCTGAGGGGCATTTATCTGATGCTCTGTACGAGTCTGGTCTTTTGCCACATACTCAGCTAATTCTCCTTTTGCAATCATCACCTCTACTTGCTTGCGCAAGTTTCGACAATTGTTGGTATGATGGCCATACTCACTGTGAAAGGCACAGTGCTTGGTCATGTCTTTCTGCTCCATGGGCTATCTCATTGGCAGATGGGGTCTAAATATTTCCTTCCCTTTCATTTATTGGTAGAGTTTATTGAGACTTGTTTTGAGGGGAGTAACCTTTTCCTTCACCCTTTGCTTCTTATCAGTTGGCTTGTTTGATGAGGAGGCAGGTGTTGGGCGAGCTGGCTTCTGGCCTTTGATGCGATCTTTTATGCGGGCCTCAATAGTAACCATAACTGTTTTCTTTCGCTGGACTGCTTCCTTCTCCTCGATTCTAAGGTAGCCCTGAGCTCTGGAATTTAATTCCTCGATGTTGCTGGGGGGTCTTTTTACTAGAGACGCGTGAAACTTGGTGCCAGGGATTATGGCCATTCTACAAGGCTCAACTGTGATAGCTGATCATAAGAGGGGTGCCTCTGTTAGGGTGGTAGGAAACACATTGCACAGGAAAGTATCGTCCTCCTTCGTGGCGGTCATCTTTGTCTCGTACTGGTAAATATGGTCTAATGGGTCCTTAGTCCTATCATATAGGGTGAAAGTCGATAGGAAAAACTTCTTCGGGTACTCTGCCTGGTCTATATCGTCTGTAAAGGGCAATTTGATCATGTCGATAGCAGTATGGCCTGCTAAGTATTTCATGGAGGGGGTTTGAGCCTTCATGCTTTCCAGTACTTGTCTCTGGATCTTGGCAGCCATGTCTTCCAAGTCTTTCATAGTTGGAGGTTGCTGAAGAGGTAGACCCCCGGGTGTGGAATAGAGATCTCTTATTGACCATCTGCCGCTCTACTTCAAGTTCCCTCCTCATGCCCTAGTGGATTTGGGACACCTCCATTGTTATTGACTCCATTGGCAACACCTGTTGGTGTTGGCATCTGGGCTATCTGCTGGCGTAGATTTGCATTATGTTGTTCAAGGTCTTCAATCCTTTTATCCACAGCCTCCTATCGTTGCATGATCTGTGTATTTTGAGCGGCACTTTCCCCTATTTCTGTTGGAGATCTGGTTATTGCCATGGATACTTTCGCAAGGTTTCTTGGGGAGAAGAAAAGGGTTTAAGGTTTGGAAGAAAATTAAAAACTCTCGTCTTCCTACAGAAAATTAAAGTGTAGATGCAATTTTTTGCTCTACTCTCAAATGAATCTTATTGAGGCTCTAAGGCCATATTTATACAAGAACAAGATGGGATCTTGGCCCATTATGATTGAAATAAAATCCCTTTATTCTTGGGATTTTATTTCCCATTAGAATTCAATCTCTTCAATCTAACTGGATCCTTGGCTTGAGCCCCAAGTTGGAATGACTTGTGGGTTTTCCAATTGGGCCTAAGCTTTGACCTGTTATAGGCTTTCCAAGATAGGCTTTTATTCTTCTTTATTGGCTTTGATCTGTTTCTCTGATGAATAACATTCATTGGTCCTTCTCTTTGATGGGCTAGGAATTTTAGGCCTTTACAACAGTTATTAGGGACAAGTGTAACGTGAATTGTTTGACCAGTATGTTGCTCTAAGTGGAGGTAAGGTGTGAGTGGCAAGATAATTATTTATCTCATTACTCAAGAAGCTAGAAAGGTTTTGGGGATGAAGCCTATAAAAGGGCATTAATGGAACATCACCTAAAATAAAGGACTTTGTTCAATCTAATTGTCACTTATGTATTTGACACTATCAGAATGATTGAAGGAATATAATAGTTTTGGAAAGATAATTGTTTTATTCATATATGTTAAATAAAATATGATGAAGTTCCTTCTAATATTTTATAGATTGACAAAGATATTAAAGTTTTATTTTTAATGTGATGCAAGAATCTTTTATAACCTAAACCACAAATTGAAATGAGAATTTCTTATTTATAAAAAACTAAATATATATTTAGTTAGAATTATTGGAGCTTCCGTTTAATCTTTAAAAATGATGTCCGTCGGGTGTGGTAAAAAATATGTGTTAAGAAAGCACCCTTTATGACGATCTAGGTTTTACCTATTCGCAAGCGCACAAATCAATTGTAATATAAAAATGGTTTGAGAACAGGAATTTCGTACCCACATAGACTTGTTTATACACTTCAGCGGTTCAAAAGTATTGAATTATGTTTTGAAAAAGTATTTGGATTTGATTTTTGAGAATTGAACTAAAATTAACTAAGAAACCAATAAAAATGATAGTTGTGATCAAGAGATAGAGAACACTAGGGTTTTCATCACTCCACCAGTATTAGCATAATATAATCCTTAATTTACACAATTGTAAGAAGACGATCTATTACTGTGAATCTGATCATACCGCAAATAGTCGAATATGACTCCCAAAAGGATACCGTTAACCGGATTTGCTACAACTCATCTCCGAACAGAGTATGACTAGTTCATGCATCTACTCTAAACTACTCCTACTAATAAAAATTAAAAAGCATGCTATATCATCTCGCCGATGCATGACCTGTGTAAACCTAGGGTTTCAAGTGTTAAGAACCATTGTGTAGAAAATCATTAATTAGGCATCCGAGTTCTAGCCCATAGTGAATAATCATGATTGAATAGAAAAATTATATTTATTCCATCTAAGATAAGTATTTAGAACAAATATAAAATTCTATATAAAAATCAAAACGAACACTTATCTACTACAATCAGCACAGAATAGTCACAGTTTCCCCTTCATTACAATGGAAAATAAATATAAGGACTACATTACTTGGCAAGGGTTTTGTTAGAAAATCCTAGATACCGGTTTAGTTGGCCATGGAAGATAGTGACTGCATAATGGATGTAGAGACACACTCCATGGTTTTCTTCTCCATTTCTCTAGGTCTAAGTATGGCTTTTCTTCTCCACAGCAACAAGTCAGAATGAACGTATGAAAACTTAATGAAACAACAACCACCTCCAATTCGGATGTATGGTTGTGTATATATAGGCAATGATGTAGATAAGCCCTTTTTAGTCTTTTTACTCTAAAACTCATGTAAACCCTAACTTATCATATATATAAATGTATATGCATGTATACAGAGGACTAGAGTCGCATGGCACGTCTTCCAATTAAGCCGGGGGGAAATAGGAAAAATCCACGCAAAACCATCAACAATTGCCACACCTACGCTTCAAGCGTACAGGGTCCTATGCTTCAAGTGTACCAGGCCTACGCTTTAAGCGTAGGTCCATGCGTACCCTCTAAGCGTAGGTCTAAGCGTAGTTTTGTGTTTTCTATCACCGTTTTGGAACTTGAAGCATAGGCACAAGTGTAGGAAATTTATGAAAAACTACTTTTCTCCTTGAATGCACCAAAACGTCTATCTCGAATCCACGATGCTTTTTGCTGAAGAGGACGGCTTCTGAAAAGGTCATTTTTGCCCTCCGGGAGCCATTTTTGTCTTAGATGCCTCTTTGACTCTCCTCTTGGATAGAAAGACCACACTCTTCAGTTAATTCACCGAATTTAACTTCATTTATTCATTAAGCTCCTGAAACATGCTTTAACACGCAAACAACATAAAAATACCAAATAATGGATTGTAAAGACGTAACAACAATAAGATAAGGGTGATAGGTGCTTAATATTGGTCATTTTTTGCCCTTATCATACGTTTGTTATGTTTTTACATTCTGTTACTTGGTATTTTTATATCGTTTATTTGTGTAAACTTGTTTTAGGAGCTTAATGAAGAAACAGAGCAAATCTCGGTGAAATAACTGAGTTTGTGGTCATTTTTATCTCGAAAAATGAATCAAATGGTGTGCTAAAGCGTAGAAGAGCTACCGGAGGGCAAAATGGTCATTTTCTGACATCATTATCTCATTGGAAGGGCAAAAATGTCATTTTTAGACATTATTACTTCACCGAAAAGCATCGGGAGTCAAAGGCGACCAGTCTAGCTCAAATATGAAAAGATGAGTTTTTACACAAAAGATGCATTATACCCTACGTCGTCAAAGAGAAAAAAGGGCAGATTGGACCTAAGTTACGCTGTGGTTTGGACCCTACGCCCTAGGGGTATAGGTCAGGAGCATAACCCTACGCCCTATACCTACACCCAAACATAGGTCAGGAGTGTAGGTCCCACTTTGTGGTCACGTGATCCCTTTTTGTGCTGAAATTATTTTGGAGTTGTTTCAGAATTTTCCAATTTTGTCCTTACTTTGATATTTCAAGTGATCGGTGAATCCAGACCTCTACATACAGGCTTATTCACATATTTACATATGATTTTATGAGATTATTCATGTATTATGAAATTATAAAAAAGGGCAACCATTAGGATTTCCCTCACTTGTCTATAAATATGAGAGGGTTAGGTTTAGGGTTTAAGAAGTTATGTTTTTGTTGAGTTTTGGAGGTTGGTTCACGCACGTTCATTCATAATGTTCTTCCATTGAAGAGAACCACCATTAAAGATCTAGAGATCTAGAGAAGAAGGCAATGGTGAGCGTTTCTACACTGATAATGTAGATTCTCTCAGCCATGATCATCTAATTCGGTATCTAGGGTTTTCTCGTAAAACCCTTGCCAAGTAATGTAGTTCTGATTTTATATTCAATTGTAGAAAGGGGAAACCGTGACTATACTGTGATCATTGTGTTAGATGAGAGATCGTTTTTATTCGTGATACAAGTTTATATATTTGAATTGATTCTTGTCTTAGACTTTTTGAATATATTTATCTTACACAATCACAATTATTCATTATGGGCTGGAACTCGGATGCTTAATCTGTGATTTTTTACACAATGTTGGTCATAAAACTCAAAACCCTAGGTTGACACAGGCCATGCCCTGACAAACTGATATAGACATGCTTTGGTTTAATTTACTACTTTAATTTACTTTCCTGCATTTACTTTCTGTTAGTAGTTGGCATGCACTAATCAGTTTAGTCTTGAGATGGTTTTTCATGATCCGGTTGAGAGTAATCCTTTTTGGGGTTAAATTGCTGGCGTTGTGCGACCTGATTCACAATCAATTGATCGCCCTCATGCAACTGAAATAGAATTTGGACTATGTTATGCGGTTAGTGGTGGAGTGAGGAAACCTTAGTTTTCTCTCTCTATGAATCTTAACCATTATTTATCATTGTTTTATGTTTTATTTTCATTAATATTAGATAATTAACAAAATCAAACTATTTTCGGAAAACTATAATTCATTAATGTGTGCGCTTGCAGAAGGGTAAAACCTAAAGTGTCGTTAATGTGTCATTTTTAACCACATATTTCGCACACACCTGACGCCCACCAAGGGGCTTAGAATGGATACTTTTCAGCACCTATCATACCCCCAAACTTACATATTGCTAGTCCCTTAGCAATAAACTCAGGGAACTTTCTTTATGTCAAAATTCAGCATTTGAATTGCCTAATACACTCAGTACTCTAGCTCCACAGGGCGATGACATGTTTTACCATACATCAAACGATATGGTGACATTCCAATTGGTGTCTTATATGCATTCCTATATGCCCACAATGCGTCGTTCAGTCCTTATAATCTATGCGTACTGTTTTCTCCAAAATATTCTTAATCTCCCTATTTGAAACTTCCACTTGCCCTTGTGTATGGGGGTGATAAGTTGTACCAATTCTATGATTGACATTGTATTTTTCATATAACCTATCCAGAAATTGGTTGTCGAAGTTCTTTCCGTCGTCACTAATGATCACACATGGTACACCAAATCTTGCAAAAATATTTGATTTTACAAAGTCCTATACTATCTCACGATCAACTTGCAAAATGGCTATTTCTTCCACCCATTTTGAGATGTAGTCCACCCCTACCAGTAGATACTCCTTAGGATTAGCTTTCGGAAAGGGTCCCATGAAATCTATCCCCCATACATAAAATAATTCGACAATCAGAATTGGGGTGAGAGGCAGCATGTCGCGTCAAGATATAGACCCCAACATCTGGCATCGCAAACATGCCTTAGAATACTCAAAAGCATCTCTAAATTTGGTAGGCCAGTAAAACCCACTCTATAACACCTTGTAGGCTGTCTTTTGAGCTTCAAAATGCCCTCCACATTCGAGCGTGTGGCCAAAATTTAATATGCTTGGTACCTCACTCTCAGGAACACATTTTCTAATAATTTGATGAGAGCAATACTTGAATAATCGTGGATTATCCCAGATATATAATTTTACTTGGCTGAAAAATTGGTCATTCTCATTCTTGGACCATCATTTTAGAATCTGACCCGTGGCTTTATAATTGACGATATCTGCATACCACAGTATCTGTTCCTCAACAGCCATACTGAACAGATGTTCATCTGGGAATGAATCCTTAAGAGAAGTATTTTCCTTTTGTAAAGTCAACAATGATCCTCGATAGATGATCAACAACTACATTCTCTGAACCCTTTTTATCTTTAATCTCCAAATTGAATTCTTGTAGCAGCAGAATCTATCGAATCAGTCTGGGTTTTGAGTCCTTCTTTGTCAGCAAATGCCTTAACGCGACATGATTCGAATATACCACTACCTTGGTTCCTAAGAGATATGATCGAAACTTATCCAAGGCAAACACTACCGCAAACAGCTCCTTCTCTGTTGTTGTGTAGTTGATTTGTGCATCATTCAGAGTTTGGCTGGCATAGTAAACAGTGTACGGCAGTTTGTCTTTCCTCTGACCCAACACTGCTCCAATAGTATAATCGGAAGCATCGCACATTAACTCAAATGGCAAAGACTAGTATGGAGGACGAATGATAGGGGTTGTGGAGCGTCAATTTCATAACTCCTCAAAAGCACGCAGACATTCTTCATTGAAAACAAAGGTATTATCTTTCGCTAACAAGTTACACAGTTGCCTTTCATTTTTACTAAAATCCTTGATAAACCGCCGGTAAAATCCAGCATGGCTTAGAAAATATCTTATTTGCTTGACAAACGTGGGAAGAGGTAATTTTAAAATAAGTTCGAATTTTTCCTTGTCAACCTCAATCCCTCATGCTGATATGGGCAAGTACAATCCCCTCCTGAACCATAAAATGGCTCTTCTTCTAACTCAAAATTAAGTTTGTCTATCTGCATCTTTTGAGTACCAGTGTTAGATGTTTCAGACCATCCTCAAAGGTCGCTCCGAAGACCGAGAAATCATCCATAAATACTTCTAGGAATGTTTCCACCATGTCATAGAAAAGAGACATCATACACATCTGGAATGTTGTTGGCGCATTACATAAACCAAAAGGCATCCGTCTATATGCAAATGTTTTGTACGGACAGGTAAAAGTGGGTTTCTCCTGATCAACAGGATTAATCGCCACTTGATTATAGCCGAAGTATCCATCCAAAAAGTAGTAATAAATTTGCCCGGCTAATCTCTCTAGGATCTGATCAATAAATAGTAAAGGAAAATAATGATTCCTGGTATGAGAGTTCAGCTTTCTGTAGTCAATGCACACACGCCACCCTGTGGTCGTGCATTGAGAAACTAGCTCACCCTTTGAATTTGGTAAAACTGTGATACCGAACTTTTTTGGTACCACTTGTGTTAGGCTGACCCATGTACTATCTGAGACCGGGTAGATGATACCTGTATTTAGCAACTTTACCACTTCTTTCATTACCACCTCCTTCATATTTGGGTTCAACCTTCTTTGCATATCCCGAGATGGTTTTGCACCATCCTCTAGATGTATGCAATGCATTCAAATTGAAGGATCTATACCTTTCAGATCAACAACGCTCCACCCTATAACATCTTTGTTTTCGCTTAGGACTTTGACTAGACTCGATTCCTTTTTTCTATTAACTTTGATGATATGATCACAGGAAGAGTCTTATCCGGTCCTAGAAAGACATATTTTAGCTTGTTAGGTAATTTCTTGAGTTCCAATATTGGTGGAGATATTAGAGATGGAGTTGGTGGTTTCTTGAAATTGTAGGAAGTGGCTCAATTGGTGCCTTCCATGGCTCGCCATATAATGCGGTCTCCAATGCGGCAATGCCTGCATAATTCACACTCATCTATGCTTCCCAATCCTTAGGTTCATCTTCCAACCTAACTCCAGTGATAAATGATTCAATTTCGTCATTCTCCAAGATTCTTGGCATGAATTCCTCCACAATTTCTTCAATCTCATCCACTTTATCAATTCTGAAACATTCCACCGATTTGGGAAGTTGATGATTTGTATCCAACACGTTCATCTTCACCTTCATATTGCCAAAGGAGATCTCTATTGCTCATGTCCGATAATTAATACACACATTGGCAGTGGCCAAAAATGGTCATCCGAGAATAACATGGATATGCATATTTGAATAGGATACAGGCTATGTGTTGAGAATTATAAAATCCACTAGAAAGAAAAACTTATCCACTTGAACAATAACATCTTCCAGGATTCCTCTCGCTTGCTTAATTGATCTATATGCAATTTGAAGTACTATCGATGTGGGACTGAGCTCACCCAAGCCTAGCTGCTGATAAACTGAGTATGGAAGTAAGTTTACACTCATGCCAAGATCAAGAAGAGCTCGACCAATTTCCTGGTCCCCTATGACACATGGAATAGTGGGAGCATCGGGATCCTTTCTCTTAGGTGGTGTATCACTTATTAGTAACGAACTCACTTGCTCAGTTAACAGAATCTTCTTCGGGACCTTTGCTCTGCTTTGACGCTTTTGGGTGTAGAGGTCCTTCAGAAACTTCCCGTAGGCTGGGATTTGGCCGATTATATCTAAGAGAGGCAAATTAATTTTGAATTGTCGAAATGTTTCTAACATGTCAGATTGTTTATGCTTACCAAATGTGGCTGGCTCTCTCAGACGTTGAGGAAATGGATCAATTTCCTCATAACTAACCCTATCTAGCTCATCCGGCACTGCCTGATCAATATCTTTTTCAACCACTTGAGGTTGTTCTCTCTGCAATTTCTTAGTCTCCTTTTGCTTACTTATCCTTTCCTCATGCTCTTGTTCAACTTTGTTCTCCACCTCTTTCCCGCTTCTCAAAATCGTAATAGCTTGGACTGATTCATGTGAAGTCTGTGCAAATGATCCGAGCTCCATTATCGGTTTAGTCTTTGGGTTCAGCATCGACTGACTGGGCAATCTTCCTTCTTCTCTCTTATTCAACAAGTTTGCCACCTGCCATTTGAGTTTCCAACTTTGATATTGATTGAGAATGAACACCGAGCTAGTTCATAATGGTCTGTTGTGTACTTTGAATGGCTTGCAAGGTCTTATCCAGATTTGAAAAATCATAGGCGGGGTGTTGTGGTGGTGTAGTTTGACTCCTTTGAGGTTGGGGTTGGTAGTTAAAAGATCGAGTAGGCTTAGAATTGGACTGAAAAGTCCGAGTCATTACTTGTGGTTGAAAATTAAATGATTATTGGCTCGGTTGAAAATTAGGTTGTGGATTTTCAATATGTTGGGATCTATATAAAAGATACGGATGGTTTCGCCAATTCGAACTGTAAGTATTGGAAAAAGGAAAATTATTTGAATTAGACCATGTTGCATTAGCGTTCGCACTCACTAATTCATTACCTTGACACTCATTTTATGAAAACTCTGGCGCTATTGCTAAGACCTCTCTCTAAGTCGATTGTGTAAGGTTGATGAACTTATCTAACTTTTCTCCTAGCACGGCTTCTAACTCTCTGACATCATCATGATTATCGCTCCTATCAATGACAAACACTTTGTCAGATCTTCTCGAATATCTATCTCTTGCACTCACCTTAGATTCGTATTAAATAGAATTATCGCTTACACTGTCGAACAATTCCAACAGCTTATTGGTTGGTCTGAGCGTAAATTGTCCTGTTGTAGTTGTATTGATGAGATTCTTATGCTCGGACCCAAGCCCAAGGTAAAAGTTATGTACAAGGTCTTGGTCCACGAACTTATGGTGGGGACACTTTCTTAGAATCTCATTAAATCTGTTCCATGCATTATGGAACTGCTCATTAGGCAACTGTTTGAAATGAGTGATAGCTTCTTGTGCCTCATGAGTTCTTCCAACTGGGAAATATTTCTCTAGAAATTTTGCTTTTAGGCTTTCCCAATGGATTTTCACATTGTTAGGCAGGGGCATGTACCAGCGCTTAGCTTTATCTCTTAATGAAAAAGGGAATAGTCGCACACGCAATCCATTAGCACTAAGGTTCTCAATTCTAACATTAGAGGCCATTTCTAAGAAATTGTTAATATGTTGGTATGGATCCTCTATTTTAAGCCCAGAGTACTTTGGAAGCATGTTGAGAACACTAGATTTTATCTCATAATGTTTCACACCATCCTTTTCTGGAAATTCAGTAAACGTCTCTTGAGTAGCTGAAGGAGCAAAATACTCCTTCAGGGACGTGGCTGACGGTCTCCTTGCATCAACATCTCGATCGGTCATCTCTTCTTGCACCAACTGTTGACGATGGTTCAACTCCATATTTCTATGATTTCTATGAAACATACGTTCGATTTCGGGGTCAAAGGAAATATCGCAGTATTAAGGTCAAAACGAGAAGTCCTATCGGTCATGCACTAAACTATGAAAATTCTTTTTTTTTTTTTTTCAATTTATGAAAACAAATTACTACTTCTAAATTACTCCACTTATTAACAACAACCAAAGTTAAACATCGAGTGCAGAATCTAGCTATACTAAAACTCACAAAAGGTCCGTCAATGCAACTTCAGCTACTCCGCTTTCTCCCTTAATGCTTTTCAGAATATCTGTAAAAAACACAAGAATTCTAACTTTAGATACACTACAATAATTCAATTCAAATAAACTACTAAAGCTGTGAATAATGCTAAGTCCCCGACAACGGCGCCAAAAACTTGATGTCCGTCGGGTGTGGTTAAAAATATGTGTTAAGAATGAACCCTTTATGACGGTCTAGGTTTTACCTATTCACAAGCGCACAAATCAATTGTAATATAAAAACGGCTTTAGAAGGGGAATGTCGAACACACAGAGACTTGTTTATTCACTTCAGCGGTTCAAAAGTATTGAATTATGTTTTGAAAAAGTATTTGGATATGATTTTTGAGAATTGAACTAAAATTAACTAAGAAAAGAATAAAAATGATAGTTATGATCAAGAGATAGAGAACACTAGGGTTTTTATCACTCCACCACTAACCACATAATATAATCCTTAATTTACACAATTGTAAGAGGGTAATCTATTACTGTAAATCAGGTTATACCGCAAATAGTCGAATATGACCCCCAAAAGGATACCGTTAACCGGATTTGCTATAACCCATCTTCGAACAGAGTATGAATAGTTCATGCAGCTACTCTAAACTACTCTTACTAACAAACATTAAAAAATATGCTATATCATCCCACTGAGGCATGGCCTGTGTAAACCTAGGGTTTCAAGTGTTAAGAACCATTGTGTAGAAAATCATAAATTAAGTATTTGAGTTCTAACCCATAGTGAATAATCATGATTGAATAGAAAATTTATATTTATTCCATCTAAGACAAGAATTTAGAACAAATATAAAATTATGTATAAAAATGAAAACGAACACTCATGTACTACAATCATCAAAGAATAGTCACAGTTTCCCCTTTATTACAATTGAAAACAAATATAAGGATTACATTACTTGGCTAGGGTTTTTCTAGAAAACCCTAGATACCGGTTTAGTTTGCCATGGAAGAAAATGTCTGCATAATGAATGTAGAGACACACTCCATGGTCTTCTTCTCCACTTCTCTAGGTCTGAGTATGGCTCTTCTTCTCCCCTGCAACAAGTCTGAATGAACGTATGAAACCTTAATGAAGCAACAACCACCCCCAATTCTGATGTATGGTTTCGAATATATATAGGCAATGATGTAGAGAAGCCGTTTTCAGTATTTTCAATCTAAAAATCATGTAAACCCTAACTTCTCATATATATAAATGTATATGCATGTATACAGAGGTCTGGAGTCGCATGACACGTCTTCCAATTAAGCCGAGGGTGAAACAGGAAAAATCCACGCAAAACCATCAACAGTTGCCACACCTACGCTTCAAGCATATAGGGTCCTACACTTCAAGCATACCAGGCCTACGCTTCAAGCGTAGGTCCAAACGTACCCTCTAAGCATAGGTCCAAGCATAGTTTTGTATTTTCTAGCTACTTTTTGGAACTGGAAGCGTAAGCACAAGCATAAGGAATTTATACAAAACTACTTTTCTCCTTGAATGCACCAAAATGTCCATCTCGAACCCACAATGCTTTTTGTTGAAGATGACGGCTTCTGAAAATGCCGTTTTTGCCCTGCTAGAGACATTTTTGTCTTGGATGCCTCTTTGACTCTCCTCTTGGTTAGAAATAATACACTTTTCAGTTAATTCACTAAAGTTAGCTCCATTTGTTCATTAAGCTCCTAAAACACGCTCTAACACGCAAACAACATAAAAATACCAAATAATGGATTGTAAAGACGTAACAACAGTAAGATAGGGGCTTAAAATGGATACTTTTGAGCACCTATAAAAAAAGGTTATTTTCAATTATATTTGTTTTGGAATCTTTATATTCCTTAAGTTTTCCGTAATTTGTTTTTGGTCCAAAACATATGTTGAGAGAATTTCTTATTTGATAAATGTTATTATTTGTTTGAGAAATTAAAATTTGTTGGTTTTGGTATTATTGTTATTGGTTTTTTTGAAAAATTTACCTTATAGTTATTTGTTGACAGAATTTCAGTCTTACATCAGATTATCAATAAATATAATCCATGATACTTGTGGCATAAAATACTGGGTAATATACCTAGTGAAAATTTCTGCATTTATAGTTATTATTGATTATAGTGTGTTTGGGGATTGCATTAAAGGTGCCCAAACCAAAATACTAAGAAAGTTGCCACAAGAATAATAGAGTTTCTTGAAATTATATGCATGGATATATGTAAGTTTCTTTATGCTCTATTTTTTGTTGAGAAAAATATTTATCATCATTATACATGATTTTTACATTATTGTTGTCTAATGTCATTAGAAAGTGAAAATCGTAAGGTAAGATAAGGTGATAAATACGATGAAGTGAAACAATATTCTAGGCCATTGTTAAATTCCCTTAAGAGTATAGAATGGTGATCCTTATGTTAATGTTTAGGAGTACGATTAATAATTTCTCTTTTCCCATATCATTGTGGATATATGCTTTAAGAACCGCTATATTCCATTAAATAGAATTCCAAGTAAGGCAAGTCCAAATACTTCTTTTAAATTGTGTATCGGAAGGAAATCTATTTAAGACACTTTATGAGATTATGTAGCGGAAGCAAGGATTTGTAATCCACGTAAAAGGATATTGGATTTTATAAATGTTAGTGGGTATATTATTGTTTACCCATAGAAATCCAAAGGGTATTGGGTTTTATTATTCTAAACATTGTACGAGAATTGTGAAAATTCGTAATGCTAAATTTATTGATAATGTTGACATTAGTGGGAGTGCTAGAAATGTGGTCATTCAAGTCTTTAGGGTACGAATCCCTTTACCCAATACTTTTACAGGCATAATTGTTCATCAAGTTGTTAAAATGTTAAACAACAAAGAACAATTGAATGATTAAGAACTCCATAATGAAGTTGTCACTGATCAAAGAATGGATATTAAGAATGGATTTATCATTTATAATTCTTATTAAGGATTAATGCTATGAATGGAGAGTTGAAATTAATGAAGTCTGAAAATTTGTTAAATTTCCTGTAGAGCATATGAAGAGTCGAGTGTAAGTGGATCTTTGAGACTAAGCACGACTCTAATGGCAATATTGAATGATATAAAGTCAGACTTGTAATATCATATTTCACTCATAAAGGAAGCATTGATTATGATGGAAACATTCTCACATATATTTAGAAGGTTTATCTAAGAATTATTATGGCATGAGTGACTCATTATTATTTAGAGTTGCATAAAGTAAAAGTAATAATTCTGAGTGGGAGTTTAGATACATGAATAGAATTAAAAGGCTTCACATGAAAGGTAAAGAATGCATGGTTTGTAAAATTAAGAGGTCAATATATAAAATAAACTTCCCACAATGGTATCTTAAGGTTGATGATACTGTTACTTCTTTGGGTTTTAATAAAGACACTATTGTTTAGTGTGTATACCTGAAGGTCAGTGGGAGTACGTTTATATTATGATTTTGTATATAGACAATATTTCTTTGATAATAGTGATATTGATCAGTTTGAAAGTAATGTTGTTCCAATAGGGCAGATCTAGCTTAATTATGTAAATGCCCTAAGTATGATTTAGAACATACTAACATGTAACTATTGCTTATGCATATGTTTCTAAGCGATGAAAGATTATATGCTCACATTTATGAAGACTGGTCATTTAAAGGTGATTAATTATTTAAGTCGAGATTTTGACGAATGTGGACCAAAACTCATTTTGGTTAATTGTTCTTTTTTAATAGAAGAGCAATATCATGTAAAGTACAAAAAATCATTATGACTTTGTTAATTATGAAACCAGAATGTGTAGTATGCTTTGAGACTACAATTTATGGTTTATCTATTGCGGAACCTTATTTTAGGACTTAGAATATTGGTTTTCAAGTCGCTGAAAAATTTATTAATGCCGCAAATATCTTCCTGTATGAAAATAGAAGGTATAATAAATGTGCATAAAGTTGAATTACCTTACTATTAAGGAAGATGTTCAAAAACTACAAGTATCGATGTAAATATATAAGCATGCTTATCCACTAATTAAAGTATTACTATTTAAGACATTAACAAAACATGCTGAAATGATGGTCTTGAATGTAATAAGTAACTATTGTTACTTTTTATGAGTGGATAAGTTAAGGTTGCTTATGCACCTTAATAAAGAGATAAAGATGATGATGATACTTATACATCTGACACTTGGAGCTTATTTAATATAATGTTTTTCTGATATTCCTGTTGGTTAATGTACATGTATAGTATAAATTACGGTTTGAAAGAATGATAACAGGAATGGTCTTGACAAAGACATTATGGAGACCTTATAGATACTTCTCACTTATAGGCCATTGTGAGTAGATTGCCACTGTCGTGATGCACGGAATGAAGTATGTCAATTGATGATATGCAACTGCCGTGATCCGCATTAGTGATTTATTTACTATGGTGTTTATGATGACCAAATTATAAACTCAATCTGATTTATGGCGCGTTTAGTGACTATTTACTCAATGACTAAGAAAATAATCATATGATCCAAGTGGGAGAATGTAAAAATATTTTAATATTCTATTATGGCCCACATAATTATTTGGACATGTGTTTTATTTTACTTGGTGACCAAGTAAATAGATGTCAGATTTGGAGTATATGTAATTTGGTCAATATATATGATTTCAATCATATAACAATGATTGAGAAGAGTTTCATTGTATTAGCCAACCTTGATGGAAAGTGGGAATTAATGTTTCTTGTGAATCAAGGAAACAATGTCATTTCTCTGCGTATAAATAGTATATATGTTCTATCATTATGTATACACAATAGAATGCAAGAAAAAACACAATACGTTTGTGTACTAAGGTTAAGAGGGAGAAACCCTTTTCCTTCAATAATATTTTATTGTTTTTGAAGAATTGCAGATTATTGGATCATCAAGGAATATTACTATGACTATCGATCGAGGTATTCCGAAAAACTTATTATTATTAATGTTTAATGAATATTGTGAATATAATGAGATTTGAAGATTTTGGGTTAATTGTCCCGCGATTTGTGAGTTATTGTTCTGGCATGAATCTTAAAGAATATTTTATAGTTAATGCATATATTATGTCTGTATCTTCTTCGTGTTTTGTATATAACGTGTTTGTACGTTTGAGTGACATTTCTCGCTGGCTATTCAAGCTATGGGAATAGGGGGTGATTAAGACTTATTTTTTTTCAGACTTCCTGCCAATTTTGGTAGTTCTAAGAATTTGTAAAGAAAGAAAAAAATATGAATTTATTTATTTATTAATTAAGGAGTATCTTCTTATAGTACATTGATATAATTGGGTTGGACTTGGTAAGTAAGGAAGCCCATTAGATGTGAATAATTTGTGCTTCATGGAGGCACTGCTGGCCCTCAAAATAGTTCCATAAAGACTACTCTTTTATTAGAGTGAAGAATCATACATTCATGCCTATATACACCACAACATCAATAGACATCATAAAATATTCAAATAATGTCACGTTAATTAGTGGGTGCCAAATGATTGAATGCAGGCCATATCGTTTACTCTCTCTAACTGCATAAACATACACACATATATATTATATATATAGGGATTTGATGATAAGATTTTGTGCTATTTTTAATATATATTATGGTAGAGTTTGTTGGAGGGCGGCCATCTAACCATACAATTATTACTTATGGAAATAGATTCACCAACCAAGTGACTATTTCTCATTCCTTCGTCACGGGCGTAAACGAGTCAGCTCTGCTTTTTGTTTAATTTTACTTTATTCTTAAGTTAAGAATATACGTATTTGGATAAAGTCAACATAAAACACAACTTATCATCCCAACCAGACCTTGAATAATTAATATGACTCATTTATCACATTCAACAAGTAGCACATGCCTATTAACTAAAATCATCATTTGACCCTCTTGATGAGCAATCAATACAATGAGAAACCCCGCAATTCACGCAGACACAAATCAAGGCCAGCTTCTGTTTCTTCATAGAATTATGCATTTGGTATTTATAAGGCTAACCCGAAAAAGATAAATAAAATAGATGAATAATAAAGAATGGGACTTGCAAGAATTGTTTTGCATTGAAGCATTTGGCATTTGATAATACCAATTGGACTAATGCTCATGCAGTAAAAACTCGATTTTTCAATAAGAATATTATTTGGGTCAAGTTCGTTCTCTACGCTGATGTGATCAAATATAATTTGAATATATTTTTATTTATTTATTTTTTAAAAATGAATTAACACTAATTCCACTAATTTTTGTTTTATGAATTCTATGTCTCTCTTCCTAATTTTTTTCCCAAAATTTAGTCACGAGTCTAAATTTTTCCCATGAGATAGGAACCAAGTAGTATTTTTTCGATAATATATATAGTAACAGTGTCTCACTGCAATTTAAAAATACTAGGTGTGGACAATTTAATCTTATTCTTAACCTGCTTTTTGGTTGCCTAATACATTAGAGCTATAAAACTGTAGTTTAAGTATTTTCTTTTGAATACATTTCTAAGTATTATTTACTCATTATACATGTACACACCCTGTGCCTTTTAGAACAGAGAAGCTTTCCCAAACAATATGGTAGACCTTCTTTGGCTATCGACATGGGAATATATGTTGGGTGTCTCTACTTTCTTATTATATATGGTGCTGTGGATATGCAGTGTTTCGTTGCAAAAATTGACAAAACATTACAGATGGAAAAGTAACTTGGAATATTTCAACCAACCAATTTAGTTGTTGAATAACAATTTTTTCTGTTTGTCTTCTCCAAATAAGACAATGAAAACTAGGACTCAAAGAGTATCTTAACCTAGCTCTCACACTATTTTTTGCTTAAAGGCCGCCAAGAAATAAATGTTGTTAAGAATTTATTTATTTAGTTTTAATGATAAGAAACTCACACATCACACTCATAATGTCTTCTAAGAAGCTCGAACTCAGCTTTTCAACTGGGGAATGGGGTTATACCATTACAACACTTATGCGTTGATAATTTCTTATTCTTGTTAAGAAGTAATTTGCTCAAAATCACACAAACAATAATAGTAATAAGGGTTATTATCAGGACCCCCCTGTGGTTTTAAAAAAGATAAATTTGTCCACCTCCTATACAGAAAATCCCCCTAACATTAACAAATTTGATCAACTTGCCACATTCCCTACAATTTCGGACAAAATTGCCTCCGAAACTAGAGGGGGGTTTACTGATAAACGATTATTTCTTTTATTTATGCCCAAGAAATACATTAATGCCAAAATAATTTTTTTTGAAACTACCGGTTAGTCACTAATTAACCCTAGAGGGGGGGGGGGATGGGTGAAATTACTTAAAAGACGGTGAACTAAGCCTAGAGGGGGTGGGTGAATAGGTTTTTTATAAATTTAATGACCAATTAAAATTATTTACGGAATATTTAAATAATAAGAATAAATAGGTCATTAAAAAAAAATTTCTAGAATAATAATATTTATCAAAGATAAAATAAATTCTTATTGAAAATTATATTTTAATAAAAATAATTAATTTGTAATTAAAATATTTTTGTCTTAATAAAAATAATAAATTATTATTATATATGTATTTTTAATGAAGATAATAAAGTTTTATCAAAATTAATTTTCGTTTAATAAAAATAACAATCTGGTGTATAACCACTTGGTGATGTCCTAAAATCACTATTGTGCTACGTATAATATGATTAATGTGTATTTTGGTAATTATAGCAAGGTTGAAACAAACACACTGATAACCTAATAACCGATCAATCGCGTATCCCACCGATCAATCACTTAGTGTGACACTTAGGGTTCGCTCAAATTCATTTTTTCAATTACTCGACCGATCGATCACGTATTGTTCCGATCTATCACTAGTGGTTCGATCGATTGCTACCTACGTTCGTCAGTGTTCGCAATTGCCACCGATCGATCATGTACCCACATCAATCGCGAAACCCTGTAACGCGAATTCTGGGAACAGTAATACGTCTGCAGATTAGTGAATAGGTTATTATTGTTTATTACTTCACACAAATTAATCATCTTCACAATTAATATTAATCAACCAATAATAATATAATAACATAATATAAAGCAATAAATAACACACAGATTTTTTACGTGGAAAACCTTGGAAAAAACTCAAAGTAAAAATCACGGATACCCTCTAGTATTGATGCACTATGAATCAAAGAGTTTGTATAGACTCTATGAAGTTAGGACTTACAATAGCTCTGATTTGTCGTTGTTCACTCGACATCTGAAAGTTTTGATTCACTTGCGCTCCACAAAGCTTCTTGCTCCGATCATTGTACTCTGACGACTCTGCTTCTCATGGATCAAAGCACACACGGTGCAACAGATGGTGTGTAGATTTTTCAATATCTAGGTCATTCAATTATGCATAAAAATCACAACTGTTGTAGCACAAATGGATAACCCCAAAAACTAAAGAGAACTAGAAGATGAATGATCAATCAATATTTTTCTCTATCTACAGAAAGATATTTTATGTGGAAGAATTGCAGAGCTCCCAAAGCTTGTCTCTTCTTCTCAATATCTCTTTATATTTATAGAGAGAGAAGTCTTCAATTATGGAATATAAATCTTCAATTATGGAATGATATTTCTTTACTTGCACTCCAAAAAAACTTGGTGTGAGGACTAAGTACTAGATGTGAATGGACCAGTCTGTCCCTCAATATGGTTGTACAATGATCCAGAATTCTTCCAGTATAGTTTCTCACGAATTCCAATGTTGGTACTGCCGAACGATTGAGGATTCCTCCGATCGATCGGTGGTTACTAAATTTTAATAATTAATTATCCTGCGATTTTATGCCCTCAAAGTTTAACCAAAATACCTAATCTACCCAACATGGTTATTGAGTAGATATGCCAATATAAAAATGTTCTTACAATAGGGTTATAAATTTTTTTTAACTCTTTTTGCAATAAATTTAATCTTAACTATATAAGTTAACAAAGAGCATGCACTAAACACTTAGATAATTAATTAATAAAAGATGATTTATGAAAGCAATCAATAAGCAAACAATAATATAATTGTCAAAGTAAGTAGAGCATGCAAGAGATCAAATGATAGAGAAAGTGAGAGAGAGATGACACCACGATTTTTACGAGGTTCAGTAACTCTTACTCCTCAGCTTAAGGATCCCCCCCCCCCCTTAAGACTTTCTCAGTGCTCACACTATGATTTTTCCTTCCAGGTGGAATAGCAAACCTATACACACGAGCTAACGAGTCCGTCACATAAACAAGAGGACAAACCCCTCTTGAAGATCAATGAGTTTCACTCACTCAAAGATCACAATCTTTTAATAAAGAAAGGAAACACTCAATAAACCCTCAAAAACCCTTAGGGTTTTTGAAAGATACACAAAGTATATGCTCAAGTGGTTTTAGTGATGTGTTTGGTTCTCTCTAAATCTTAGAATCTCTTGACAATAAATGAGAGTTGTCCTAAAGAGAATGATCAAAAGATCTTTTCTATTTAGCTTCTCACAAAGATTATAATTGAATGAGAGGAGACTAACTTTCAATACTCAAGCTTTTTCTTACACAAGATGATGGATGATTGAGAGTAAAGAGCTTTCATTGCAAGAGTAATGAAGATTGTTATCTTCTCTGAAATTACCTAGACGGTGGTGAAAACAGCCTAGAGGAGGGGGGGGGGGGGGGTGAATAGGCTTTTATGGATTTATTAAAAAATTAAATTTTGATTGCGGGAAAGTCAATTTAAATCCAATTTGTTGTAGCAAACAATCCACGAAATAATAAATAAAGGTGCAGAAAATAAAGCAAGAGACGACACCGATATTTTTATGTGAAAAACTTTGGAAAAACCTTCAAGTAAAAACCACGGGCACACTCGGGTACCGATGCACTATGAATCAACAAGTACAGACTCTGTGAGAGTTTTAGACTTACAATCACGCCTGATATGCCATCCTGTACTCCCAGACTGAAACCCTTGAATCACTTGTACTTCACGAAGCATGCTTGCTCTGTCATACACTATGAGCGACAGACAAATCACGTCTAATTTGCCTTTTTATACTCGCGGTCTAAAATCCTTTAATTGCTCCGTACTCGGACGGATCAAAGCAACCTCGTTTCAATGGACGGTGTGTTGATTTTTCAGCAACGAATCAACTAATTGTGCATAAAGATCTTCGGTGTAGAAACACAATTGGAGAAACCCAAAATCAAGAGAGAACTCGAATATATATGATCAGTCAATAATATTCTCTCACCATGTATCTCTGTAGAAGAATATGAATCTGTATAAAACTTGCGGAGATCTCTCAAAAACTGTAGCCCTTTCTCTTGTAGAACCTTGGTATTTATAAACCAAGTCGAAGAAAACCCTAACCTTGCCCTCTTACGTAATTTCAGAATACCTTGATAAATCCTCTAAACTATGATGTAAATATGTGTATACGCCAATACGTAGGGGTTTGAAGTCGTTGATCACTTAAAATCTCGAAGTAAGGACAAAACTGGAAAAATCCGAAAACACTCTGAAACAAATCCTACATGAAAATCGATCATGTGACAAAACTTTGGGACCTACGCTTTGATGTAGGTCTAGGGCGTAGGGTCCCCTTCTAGCTCCAAAATCCACAGCGTAGGTCAGAGCCATTCTGCACTGTTTCAGCCTCTACCAACGTAGGTATGATGCATCTTTTGCCATTTTTTCATATTTAAGCTAAACCGGTCATCTCAAACTCCCGATGGTTTTGGTTGAAGTAATAATGTCTTGAAATGACATTTTTACCCTCTGATGAAGTGACGGTATTTGGAAATGACGATTTTGCCCTTCGGTAACTAATCTTTGTTTTCACACATTCCTTGACTCCTCTCTCGAGATAGAAACGATCCTACTAAAAACTCAATTTCAAAAAAATAAAAATCTTAACATGACAATTCACTCAACATGGTTATTGTCTAGAACATGCTAAACATAAATAATACTATAAATGTTCTTACAATCTCCCCTTTGGCATTTTTGGGACAAAACTATGTTTTACAATATAGCCTCACAAATAACAATATAACATCTATACATATGATCACACACCGACAAACATAGATATAAACTGTCACCTTGCTTGTATGACAGTCTAGTAATCCTGTAACCACAGCACTGAACAAACCATTAAACGCAAGTATGAAAAACAGATACAAACCAATATAATGATCATAAGAAAATCTAAACCAATGCAATCATAATGATCATCAGACTCCTTCTCCCCCTGAGAATATACTCCCCCTCAAACAAAATATTTCTCCCCCTAAAACCATTACTCCCCCTTACTCAATATTTCTCCCCCTTTTTGTCACTGAAATGACAAGGAACAATACAAATAATCAAAGCACATGAGAGAAATAAGGGAAAGCCTCAAGATGAAAACATAGGGAAAAGATAACGGGGGAAACTTTAGAGAATCTAAACCAATCACTAAATACTAAGATAAAGTACTTTATTAAGAATATATCCCGATTCTCCACTAAATGCAATAAGTTATGAATAAATGTACAACAAAATATTTTTTACTTTAAAAATATTTGAGCATGGCAGTAGAGACAACGAGTTAATCATTAACATATCATATTTTCATATCTAACTCGTCCATTATACATACTGTAGTGAAGAAAATCAACACACATACCTTGTAGACTCAGGAATGCACAAGTCAAGTTTTGCATAGCATTCATTTATATATAAATGAAAAGACTTATGTGCAAGTACTAAGGTAAGATGAAAGCAATACAAACTAATTCTGATAATCTCCTCATCAACCATGATGATAATTCAATCCAAGATCCAAACTAGAGGGCAAAAAATAAAAGATACTTTCTTTTTGTCACACAATTTCCTTCTTCTCATCTTTTCAACTTTTTTACCATATCCCTTTTTGTCTTTCTAAGCTCCGGACTTTCCAGCGAGGATTTTTAGTCCCGACCAACTGGGCCTGAACTTCTTCCATGAGATTTATGCTCATTAGTCTTCTCCCCTTTTTACGCGAACACTCAATGCTTACTGAGGCAAGAGGCTCGGTTACTCAGATTGAGTAACTACTTTTTGCATTTTTAATATTTTAAACATCTCATTTTTTTCAACATCACCACAACATTCATACACATGCAAAAACTATTTCATACATAGACCAATCTAGCATAACTCATGAACCTTCATACCACTTCGGGTTTAATAAAAAAAATTAACAGATTCAGCATACATTATAATCATCACCGAAACAACTAGCACTTACGATTAAAGTTTTGTAACATAAAATAATCATGCCAAGTGATCATCCAAAAATATTAGGTCAATCTAACACCTCCAATTCCCATATGTATAATCAGACAACTAAATATGAGAATAGAGTAAAATATGACAACTTTTGTACCCTAACCAAGCTCATCATTTGAAAAAAATTATTTTCTGATTTTTTTTATTATTTTCGTCATAATGATGCATGCATGAATTATTCTAATAGTATCAAAACATGATGCATGCATAAAAAATAAAAATCCATTCAAATAAAATGCATGATGATGTATCAATTCTAGGATAAAAGGTAATACAAGATATTGCTAGAATGATACATATGAAAACATCTATTCTAAAGAGAACATGCCACTAGATTTTTTAAAATGCACATGCTTTTGAAAATATAATAATTTTGTAGAGATGTCTGTTGACTGAGAATCAATAGATATAAACTCAAGACCTTTCTCATAACTAGAGTCATGCGCTCTATATGCAGTATGAGCACCCAAACAATGTAACTCATATTTTCTAACCCAGGTATGAGCATCACAATAATATAGCTCACCTTTTCTAACACATGCTTGTTTAATATTAGGTGTTCTACTTGCATGGTCAGACAAATTCTTTACTTCTTTGCTCAAAACCCTAATTTGATCTTCAACATTGGGTCTTTTATGAGTTCCAGATTTCCTCTTAGATTTAAAAGTCTTTCCTGTTAACTTTGAACACAAAGGTCGAATGTGACCCTTCACTCCACAATGATGGCATATTGGAACAAACTTTTGAAAATCATGATTAGAACTCTTATGATATCTAGAGGCAAACGAAGACTTACTCTCAAATGGTTTTCTCACATAAGATTTAACATTGTGATGCTTATCAGAATTACCTTTAGAAGTACAAGATGCTACTTGGGATTCCATAACAAAGGTAATTTCGGGAATATCATCAGACTTATGGGTTACTCCTTTAAATCCTAACCCCTTTGTATTTCCCACATATTTTCCTACACTCAACATATGATCATGCTTAAGAGTTCCACTAGACCATCTATGAATAATTGAGTTAGTATCTTTCAAATTCTTTTCCAAATCTCCAATCTTCACAGATTTCTCAATCAAATCAGATCTTACAGCTATCAGTTCCGTATTGAGATCTTTTACACTCTTTAAAACTTTATTCCTTTGTTTTTCAGACTTTCTCAACATTTCAATCCATCCAAACTTTTCATTCATGTGTTGATTAATGTCATGGGTAAGACTGGTTCATTCTTCTCTTAAAGATTCTTTTTCTTTGTCAACAGTTTTAAATCTACCAATAGATTTTGAGAAAACTTCGCTAAGATGAGTATACTTATCATGTAATTTATTGTACTTAGCTTGAAGCGAATCATCACAATCATCATCCTCAGAATCTACATCCCCAGAAGTTGCACTTATCACAACAACTTTTTCACCCTCATCAACATTAGACGACAACATTGAAATACTATCAGTTCTTTCATAAGTACCTCGGAGGATATCCCAAGCTTCTTTGACAATGTCGTACGAGGAAATTCTCTAAAAATCACTTTCGGTTACAACATTTAATATTGCAGACAAAGCTTTAGTATTCGAATTAGCACTTTCAAATTCAGCCGAAGACCACTCATTTGAAGATTTTTCTTTCAATTCTTTGGTAGTTTCATTTAAAATAGTGGGAGGTGTGTATCCAACTTCTATGGCAAACCAAACTCTCTCATCGAGAGATTTCAAAAACACTCTCATTCTTGTTTTCCAATACACAAAATCTGATCCATCAAATAAATGAGGACTAGATATGGCACCTCCTTCACGAGGTATCTTCATCGTCTAAATTCAGAATCTAACCCTAGGTAGTTAACCTAAAACAGGAAATCACGGTCTGATACCAATTGAAATTACCAAGACGGTGGTGAAAACAGCCTAGACGGGGGGGGGGGGGGGGTGAATAGGCTTTTATGGATTTATTGACAAATTAAATTTTAATTGCGGAAAAGTCAATTTTAATCCAATTTGTTTTAGCAAGCAATACACGCAATAATAAATAAAGGTGAAGAAAATAAAGCAAGAGACGACACCGATATTTTTACGAGGAAAACCTTGGAAAAACCTAAAAGTAAAAAACCACGGGCACACTCGGGTACCGATGTACTATGAATCAATAAGTACAGACTCTATGAGAGTTTTTGACTTATAATCACGCCTGATATGCCTTCCTCTACTCGCGGTCTAAAACCCTTTAATCACTCGTATTTCACGAAGCACGCTTGCTCCGTCAGACACTATGTGAGACTCACAAATCACGCCTGATTTACCTTTCTCTACTCGTGGTCTGAAATCCTCGAATCGCTCCGTACTCGGACGGCTCAGCCTTTTCAATTGAATGGATCAAATCAACCTCGTTTTAATGGACGGTCTGTTGATTTTTCAGCAGCGAATCGACCAATTGTGCATAAAGATCTTCGATGTAGAAGCACAATTGGAGAAACCCAAAATCAAGAGAGAACTCGAATATATATGATCACTCAATAATATTCTCTCACCATGTATCTCTGTAGAAGAATATGAATCTGTATAAAACTTGCGGAGATCTCTCAAAAACTGTAGCCCTTTCTCTTGTAGAACCTTGGTATTTATAAACCAAGTCGAAGAAAACCCTAACCTTGCCCTCTTATGTAATTTCAGAATACCTTGATAAATCCTCTAAACTATGATGTAAATATGTGTATACGCCAATACGTAGGGTTTTGAAGTCGTTGATCACTTAAAATCTCGAAGTAAGGACAAAACTGGAAAAATCCGAAAACACTCTGAAACAAATCCTACATGAAAATCGATCATGTGACAAAACTTTGGGACCTACGCTTTGATGTAGGTCTAGGGCGTAGGGTCCCCTTCTAGCTCCAAAATCCACAGCGTAGGTCAGAGCCATTCTGCACTGTTTCAGCCTCTACCAACGTAGGTATGATGCATCTTTTGCCATTTTTTCATATTTGAGCTAAACCGGTCATCTCGAACTCCCGATGGTTTTGGTTGAAGTAATAATGTCTGGAAATGACTTTTTGCCCTCCGATGAAGTGACGGTATCTGGAAATGATAATTTTGCCCTTCGGTAGCTAATCTTTGCTTTCACACACTCATTGACTGCTCTCTCTCGATTGGAACGATCCTACTAAAAACTCAATTACAAAAACACAAAACTCTCAACATAACGATTCACTCAATATGGTTATTGTCTAGAACATGTCAAATACAAATAATACTATAAATGTTCTTACATTCTCAAATGTTATACCATCATATATATAGTTAGGTCAAACGCCAAGAGAGTGAAACCCACTTCAAGAGAATGAGTTGAGAGTGGTGATAGCTTGGTGGTAGTTGAAACCATTAAATGCTCTCAACTAGCCATTTTTTGGCTCTGTTAGTCGATTGAAATGTTTCCGTCAATTGGCTGGAAGCCTACGATCAGTTGATTGAAAAATCTTCACCAGTGGGCTGATAAAAAGCTTGAAAAAGGTTCAAAAACTTCTGTCAATTTTAGTAGGATGAAATTTGAATTTCAGTCGACTGACTAACCTGTCGGTCAACTGCCAAATGGGATTCAGTCGGTTGATAAATAGGTACAAAATTTTCTGTTTGGTTCGGTCAGCTAACGGTCCATATTTCAGTCGGTTGACAATTGAATTTTAGTCGGTTAACAAATATGTCCAAATTTTCTGATTGGTTCGATCGGCTGATGCTTTAGATTCAGTTGACTGATTAAGCAGACAGTCGACTGATTTGGGCAATCAGTCAGTTGACAGTTCAAATTTAATTTCGTTTTCAATTTTGACTTTGAGCTTATAAAATGTGAAAACTTAGTATAAATCATTTGATACAAGTCACTCACCATTCTATATTCCTCAAGTCTTGATTCTTCAATCTTTGAAGCACTTCATTTGTGAAATGACCTTTTTGTCCTTCCTTTAAGCTTTTCGTTTTAATTTCCGACTTTGTGTCATGTAGCTCTAAAGTACTAAACTAGATAACATCATTAGAACTAAAGTCATGCTAACATTTTGTTATTATCAAAACAGATAATTGTTCTTTGATTGACCCTTAGTCAATCACTACCAATTATGATAAAATATAAAAATATTATGTCCGAAATATAAAAAACATTTCGAACTACATATGAGATTTTTTTTCGTTTTTAACTTTTTTTTTTTATATATATATTTTACTATAAACGAAAAAAATTGATTTATGCTGAATTAAAAAATTAATGCATCAATATTTTTTTTGAACTACCAATTAAGATAAAGTATGTAAAAACAAATACGTCTGAAATATATAAAACAAAACATATTCCGTACTACCAATTATATTTTTTTTTTCATTTTAAAATTTTGTTTTTATATTTTACTAAAATATTGATTTACGCCGAAATAAAAAATTAATGCCAAAATATTTTATTTTTGAACTACCAATTAGGGTAAAAAGATAATATAATTTTAGTATGAAATATAAAGAAACATTTTTAAGCTTCCAATTAGATTTTTTTTGGCATAAATCAAATTTTGTTCGTTTATTAAAATATATATAGTTAAAAAATTAAAAACGAAAAAACAATCTCATTTGTAGTAAGGGCAATATTGTTTTTAATATTTTGGACTTAATTTTCTTTTAAATTTTATCTTAATTGGTAATTCCAAAAAAAAATTATTTTGGCATTAATATTTTGTTTCGGCAAAAAGAAAAAATTAAATCGTTTATCAGTAAACCCCATTCTTGTTTCAGAGGTAATTTTGTCCGAAATTATAGGGAAGGGGGCAAGTTGATTAAATTTGTTAACATCAGGGGTTTTGTTTTATAGGAGGAGGGAAAGTTGATCTTTTTTGAAACCATAGGGAGGTTTCCTGATAATATCCCTAGTAATAATAAGAGAGAAATATGATATAATTAGTTCAGAACCAGACCAAGTCCTGAGGCAAGGCGACCTCCCCTAGGTTGTTGTTGAATTTTTTTTTGTATTGTATATTTAAAATAATAATAAATAATATATTCTATGGTCTTAAAAAAAATTTAATTAGTTTCTCAGTTCAATTCAAGGGTCACATTTTTTGAAAATAAAAGTTATTTTTACAATAGGTTTGATGTACCACCGGGGTGGTTAAAAATATGTGTGAAATACACACCCTTACAATGGTATAGGTTTTACTTATGCGCAAGCACACGACTAAATTGTAATATAAAATGGCTTTGTGATAGGGATTGTCGAACCCACAAGGACTTGGTTATTCACTTCAGTAGTTTAAAAATATTGAATTATGGTTTGAAAAAGTGTTCGATTTGATTTTGAGACTTAAAAAGTAAATGAACTAAAACAGAATTTAAATGATAGTTGTGATTCAAGAGAGAGATAAAACTAGGATTTTCATTGCTCCACCACTAACCGCATAATATAACTTTCAATTTGCTCAATTATAAGAAGGGTGATCTATTCCCATGAATCAAAATACACCGCAAACAGTCGAATACATTTACAAAAAGGATACCGTCGACCGGGTTCGCTACAACCCATCTCCGGAGATAGTGTATCTAGTGCATGCTATCTACGTTACTTTAAACTACTCCTAAAACATGAAATTAAACTAAAGCATGTCTATGATACCTCCCCGAGGCATGGCCTGTGTAAACCTAGGGTCTCAAGTATTAAGAACCATTATTGTAGAAAATCACAATTTATTTAGAATAATCATGATTGTGTAAGCAAGTATACTCATTCTATTTAAGACAAGAATTTTTGAATAAATATACGAACTTGTGTTAAGAATAAAACCGTTCACTCATCTACAATAATCATCATGGTATAGTCTCAGCTTCTTCTTCATTACAATTTAAAACAAATATTAAAGCCTACATTACTTGGCTAGGGTTTTGCTAAAAAACCGTAGATACCGGTTTAGCCGCTTATGGTTATAAGAGACTGAACTGTCGATATAGAATCAACCACCATGGTTGTCTGCTCCGGATCTCTCGGTCTTCGATGGTTTCTTTTCTTCAAATGATATATAACTCCAGAGGGTTCTCTGTAATTTCAAAGTGTGAAAAAACTTCCTTTAACTGATGTGAAATTCGGTATTTATAGACAAAGGCTGAGGGAAACCCTAATGGTTGTCCTTTTTGGTCATTTTACACAAAAAATCATCAAAACCCTATATTCTGATATATGTATATATGTATATTTTCACGTTTATTGAGGAATTAAGTCGTAGCAGCCACAAGGAGAACACGTCGGGGACAAAATGGATTTTTCAGCATCTTAAAATTACCAGACAAAACCCTATGTAGCTTGAGCTATGCGCGACACGTAGGTCCGTCTATGGGATTTTTGCTTCTGCTTTGCCACTCCGTCGTTTTCCGCACTCTATTCATCGTACTTACTCTCTACACTCTCCATATACCCCAATGAATGATTTATCGTACCGATCGGGATGAGAACGATGCTACGACTCGATCTTATGACTCAACAGAAGGAAAACCAAACTAAACTACCTTCTACAGGTACAAATTAGGATCAAAAGCTATTCTAAATCACTTAGTACCAAAATTTAACGTCGTTGGCACGATGTTGCCACTTTCAATATTTAGGCTCAAACTCTTCCAACTCGTGTGTCGGATCAGTCAAATCCATCATCTCCATAACACAGTTAAGTGGATGGACATCAATGTAATGCTTCAATCTCTAACCATTCATAACGAACTTCTTTCCGGTGTCTGGATCATCAAGCTCTACTGTTCCATGGGCGAAAACCTTCGTAATCGTGTATGCTCTATCCCATCTTGACTAAAGCTTACTAGGAAACAACTTTTGTCTCGAATTAAACAACCATACTTTCTGGCCTTGCTCAAAGACTTTCTTTTAAATGTGTTTATCATGAAATGCTTTCGTCCGTGCCCTGTAAATCCGAGAATTCTCATAAGCATTGTTTCTCAACTCCTCAAGCTCCTGAAGTTAGAGTTTCCGCTGAGCAGCAAACTTCTTTTTATCAAAGTTTAACCTTCGAACTGTCCTGTATGCTCGATGCTCTAGCTCAACATGAAGATGAAACGCCTTACTATAAACAAGACAGTATGGTGTCATACCAATCGGTGTCTTATACGCTATCCTATAAGCCCACAGTGCATCATTCAGCCTTTGAGGCCAATCTTTTAGATCAATTCGCATTATCTTTTCCAAGATATTATTTATTTCCCTATTCAAAACCTCCAGTTATCCTTGTGATTGGGGGTGATATGATGTACCAATCTTATGATTGACACCGTACTTCCGACATAGACCACCAAGAAAATGGTTATCAAAGTATTTTCCACTGTCAATGATTATCACCCATGGTGTACCAAATCTTGAAAAGATATTACACTGCACAAATTTCAACATTGTCTCATGATCAGCATGGTTGGTAGCTAAAGCCTCTACCCATTTTGATACATAATCAACCCCGACAAGTATGTACTCTTTATTATCCGCTTTCGAAAATGGTCCTATGAAATCTATCCCCCATACATCAAACAACTCGATAACTAAAATCGAGGTTAGAGGTATCATAGCACGTCGAGATATAGATCCCAACTTTTGGCATGGAAAAGATGCTTTGCAGTATTTAAATGCAACTTTAAATATGGACGACCAATAAAACCCACTTTGCAGCACCTTGTGGCTTGTCTTTCGAGCTCCAAAATTCCCCTGATATTTTAGCATGTGGCAAAACTTCAAAATACCCTACACCTCACTTTCAGGAACGCAGTTTCTGATTATCTGAATAGAGCAATAATTGTATAATCACGGATTATCGAAGATATAAAATTTTACCTAGCTGAAGAATCGGCCTATTTCATTTTTTGACCAATCTTTTGGAATCTGACTTGTGGCTTTGTAGTTCATAATATCAGCATACCACGGTGTCTGCTCCACTATAGCCACACTAAACAGATGTTCATCCAGGAATGAATCCTTTAGAGGAGAAGTTTCCTTTGTAAACTCGACAACAATCCTTGACAAATGGTCAGCAACAACTTTTTCCGAACCCTTTTTATCTTTAATCTCCAAGTCAAATTCTTGTGACAACAAAATCCATCTAATCAGCCTAGGTTTGGAATCTTTCTTCATCAGCAAATACCTTAACACCACATGATCTGAATAAACTACTACCTTGGTACCCAATAAGTATGATCAAAATTTATCCAAGGCAAACACAACTGCCAGCAACTCCTTCTCCGTGGTTGTATAGTTGGTCTGTGCATCGTTCAGAGTTTTGTTGGCATTGTATACCGCATATGGCAACTTCTCCTTTCTTTGACCTAATATCGCTCCTACGACATAGTCTGAAGTATCACACATTAGCTCAAATGGTAGAGACCATTCCGGTGGATGAATGATTGGGACTGTTGAAACTTAAGTATGCAGCTCCTAAAAAGCATGAAGACACTCTTCGTCAAATATAAAGGTTACATCCTTAGCTAATAAGTTGCACAACGGCCGGGCGATTTTACTAAACTAAAATCTTTGATAAATTGTCTGTAGAACCCGGCATGGCCCAGAAAAGATCGTATATGTTTAACAGACGTGGGAGGAGGAAATTTTGAAATGAATTCGACTTTCTCCTTATCAACATCGATCCCCTTTTTTGATCTAATGTAGCCAAGTACTATCCCTTCTTGAACCATGAAATGGAATTTTTCCCAACTTAAATTAAATTCGTCTCTTTGCATCTCTAAAGCATAAGTGCTAGATGTTTCAAACAGTCTTCAAAGTTTTTCCCAAAAACTGAAAAAACATCCATAAACATTTCCAAGAACTTCTCCACCATATCAGAGAATATAAACATTATATACCTCTCGAATGTAGATGGCGCATTACATAAACCAAAAGGCATCCGTCTATATGCAAATGTGCCATATGTGCAAGTGAAAGTGGTTTTTTCCTAATTAACAGGATCAATTGCCACTTGGTTATTGTTGGAGTATCCATCTAGAAAATAGTAATAACTCTATCCAGCCAACCTCTCCAGGATTTGATCAATAAATGGCAATGGAAAATGATCTTTCTTGCTATGGGAGTTGATCCTTCTATAATCAATACACACACACCACCCAGTGGTCGTGCACTGTGGAATTAACTTTCCTTTTGAGTTAGGTACTATTATAATGCTTGATTTCTTTGGCACCACCTGAGTAGGACTTACCCATGTACTATCGAATATGGGGTAAATAATACCCATATCTAGTAACTTTACCACTTCCTTCATCACCACCTCCTTCATATTCGGATTCAACCTCCGTTGCAACTCTATAGATGGTTTTGTATCTTCCTCTAAGTGAATGTGATGCATGCAAATTGAGGGGTCTATTCCTTTCAAATCAACAATGCTCCATCCTATTGTCTCTTTATTATCACTCAAGACCTTAACCAGACTTGATTCTTGTTCTTCTGTCAGCTTGGATGATATGATCACAGGAAGAGTTTTATCGGGTCCCAAAAAGACATATTTAAGCTTCTCAGGCAATTTCTTCAGCTCCAATGTAGGAGGAGTTATCAACGACAAAATTGGTGGTGCATTCGAGATTATGGGAAACGGCTCAATTGGCATTTTCCATGGTTGTCCATATAATGCAGTCTCTAATGCAACAATGCCTGCATAATTCTCACTCACCTGTTCATTCCAATCCTCCGGTTCATCCTCTAATCTTACCCTAGTGAGAAGAGATTATATCTCATATTTTTCCAAGATTCTAGGTGAAAATTCTTCTACAATCTCCTGAATCTCATCAACCACATCAATCCGAAGACAGTCATCTAACTCAGGAACCTGGTGATTGACATCAAATACATTTATCCGTACCTTCATATTTATGAATGACAACACCATAGCCCCTATTCTGTAGTTAATACATGCATTGGTCGTGGCTAAGAATGGTCTTCCTAAAATCATAGGGATTTACTTCTTGGAATCATGGACAGGCTCTGTATCAAGAATTATAAAGTCCACTAGAAAGTAGAACTTGTCCACTTGAACAATGACGTCCTCCAGAATCCCTCTTTCTTGCTTGATTTACCGATTAACAAGTTGGAGCACTATTGAGATGGGATTGAGCTCTCCCAACCCTAGTTGTTGGTAAAATGAATAAGGAATCAAGTTAACACTCACACCAAGATTAAGAAGAGATCTACCAATTTCCTAATCGCCAATGACACAAGGAATAGTGGGAGCATCGAAATGTTTTCTCTTCGGTGGTTGTAGATACAAAATTTGCACAACACAAAAGATGCCTTTCTCATTACTTTTCATTGAATTATATACATTTTCCCAATGGGCCTTTGGCCCATTAGGGTAACATTTTCAACTTTACATAATATCTTACTTTACATGTCAGCTATGTAGATCCTATATCATGCCATTGCCTTCAGCTACAAGTATCTTCTAGAACCTTCGAGTTCCTTCCAAAAATGCTCTTCGGGTCGGGGCAACAATGGATATGATGGTCGGGTCATGATACTTCTCGGACCATGGGGCTGATGTATCGGTCGGGTTATGATGCGGGCACAATGGTCGGGTCATAATCTCAGGACTTTCTTGACTTGATCCGGTCAGGATGGACTTTTCCATGGGCCGGGAAAACTCACATGTACACAGGCCCTCTTTCATCTCATGGACCTATATTCAATGGGCCCATTAGGTGGAAGAATCTTAAGGCCCATCGAAAAGACCTCGGAGTTGGTGCGCGGGACGCGTGGCGGAAGATGAGGAAAAGCATGCCGGATGACGCGGGACACATTAAATGCTACAACTGTCGCCATCATTACAATTTTGAATTTGCGGCTAGGACGGCATAGATTTGCGTGAGATGGGCCGGGTCATGTCGATCCGATACCCTGACCCGGGTAGACAAAAAGTCATACCTATCTATATAATCCGCATACGCCACACTTGCATCACTTTTGAATTTGCTATCCTTTCGTTATTTTCTTTCTGCAATACTCAAGCATTATTAGCAAACACAAACCCACTTTCCAACCTATAAAATCCCCAGATTGCCTCATCAAAACCTGTGGATTTTAACGATCTTGGTTGAGTTTTTCACTGCGCGGAGTGTTTTGATCCTTGCTGCGAATAGTTTGACCGGGCGCACAAATCCCTGCTCGTTGGTACAGTTGCCGGTTTCTGTAAATCATTTAGCCGGAGAAGAGTAGAAGGGGAGACAGCCGGAATCTTCACCTTTTTGTAAGTTGTTCTTCTCAATTTTCTACCTTTCGTCAAGTATGTCCAGGAGTGATGATACCAGGTCGGTTAGCGACTTGCAAGTGGTAGACACTGACCTGACCGTTACTGATCCCGAAATCTCGGTGAGCACCCCCTCCGTAGAGATTACTCGGGTCATTAGGTCTAGTTCCCCGGAAGTCAATCAGGAAGCGGGGGATCGGGCTGTAGAGGATGATGTCGAGATGGGTCAGGATGCTGAGGAGGAGGAGAACTTCTGTACTGACCCTCTCCCAGCCAAATATAGGAAATACGCTCAGCTTAGGAGTCTCAGGGTCCCTGAAGGGGTTAAGGTTAGGCACTACCCTCGGGACAAAGATTTTAGGATCGGGGAAGGTCTGAAGGACGGGGAGATACTGCTTTCCTCATTCCACCTGGCTCAACTTGGTTTTCGGGACTCTACCGACTGATAAGGCAGAGGCAAGGAAAATTAGAATGAAGTCAGCCCGGTACTCGATCATCCGGGGCCAGCTCTACAGAAAATCTTTCTCGGGTCCGTATCTGCGGTGCGTAACTCCTTCCGAGGCAGAGACAGTAATGCAAGAGATACATGCTGGAGCTTGTGGAAATCATTCGGGTGCCCGGTCGCTTGCCCATAAAATCCTGTCCGAGGGTTATTTTTGGCCCTATCTGTCCCGAGATTCGGAGGAATATGTGCGCAGATGCAAAGCCTGTCAGATGCACGGTGACGCTATACTACAGCCCCCAGAATTCTTGAATCCGACAATCGTTCCGCACACTTTCGCCCGATGGGGAATGGATATAGTCGGACCACTTCCAAAAGCCATCCGGAAGAATACCCATGTACTCCTCGCCACCGACTATTTCACCAAATGGGTTGAGGCCGAGGCTTATCCTTCCATAAAGGGGAGCCACGTAGTCAAGTTCATATGGAATCACATCATCTGCAGGTTTGGGGTACCTCGGACCATCATGATGGACAATGGCACCAACCTAGACTGCGAATCGGTCAGGTCGTTTCTGGCCCAGAACTGAATCAATCATAACACGTCCTCTGTAGGGTACCCGCAAGCCAATGGATAGGCGGAAAGGACCAATCATTCCATCTTCAAGACTCTAGCAAAGAAACTCGAGAAGGCCAAAGGAGCATGGTTGGACAAGTTGCCGGAGGTACTATGGTCGTATAGAACCACTCCCCGACAACCGACCGGTGAAACACCTTTCGCCATGGCATATGGGGCGGAAGCTGTAATCCCGACGGAGTATGCCGTCACGACGCTGAGATCACTGGCCTGGGAAGAGAAAACAAATAATCAACGCTTGTCTCACGAGCTCGACCTACTGGAAGAAAAAAGAGAAATCGCCGGGATAAGGCTGGCAACTTACCAACAACGGGTCAGGAATCACTTCAATAAAAGAGTAAAGAAGAGGGGATTCCAAGTTGGTGACATGGTCGTCAGACGAAAAATTGGACACGTGGGCAAACTCCAAGAGCCATGGGAGGGACCCTACACCGTCACTGAGGTAGTTAGGCGCGGGGCTTATCAACTACTCAGAAACTTTGATAATCGAAGGGAGCCTAACAAACAGAATGCATCCCGACTCAAGAGGTATTATCCCTAGGGATACTCTATTTCAATTACTGTAAAGAAAGGCCACTAGAGCCCGAAAGATTACAATAGAAATTCAATTTCTTCCCGATCATATCTAAGCGTACCTAAATCGTCTCCATGATTATATAAATTTAAAAACCTAAGTGTTGAATCTCTTCATGGGCCCAAAGTGCCCGAGGGATCTTCACAGACCCACCAGTGGTCGGGTTTTATCTGAAAACCTAAGTGTTTAATCCTCTCCATGGGCCCAAAGCGCCCGAGGGATCTTCACAGACCCACCAGTGGTCGGGTTTTACAAAAATCAGTTTCAAACCTAAGTGTCGAATCCTCTCCATGGCCCCAAAGCGCCTGAGGGATCTTCACAGACCCACCAATGGTCGGGGTTTATCTGAAAACCTAAGTGTTGAATCTCTCCATGGGCCCAAAGCGCCCGAGGGATCTTCACAGACCCACCAGTGGTCGGGGTTTATCTGAAAACCTAAGTGTTGACTCTCTCCATGGGCCCAAAACGCCCGAGAGATCTTCACAGACCCACCAGTGGTCGGGGTTTATCTGTAAACCTAAGTGTTGAATCTCTCCATGGGCTCAAAGCGCCCGAGGGATCTTCACAGACCCACCAGTGGTAGGGTTTTATCTGAAAACCTAAGTGTTGAATCTCTCCATGGGCCCAAAGCGCCCGAGAGATCTTCACAGACCCATCAGTGGTCGGGTTTTATCTGAAAACCTAAGTGTTGAATCTCTCCATGGGCCCAAAGCGCCCGAAAGATCTTCACAGACTTACCAGTGGTCCCAAGGTGCCCGACTATTATTGTCTGATGGCATTAGTAGTCCTACCAAGTTATAATTCAAAATCCCAATTTTTATTAATATCAATGAAGCATTGGATCATACATATTTCCAACAAAGTTTGAATAGGTGAATTCACTTATATTAAAAGGGCCCCAGTGGCCAAGGCTGATACAGTAAAGCTTTGATAAAGTTGTTGCAAACAAAATAAAAAGCAAAAGTCTAAAGGAAGAGCCCTATTCCTCCACCGGAGGGTCCTCATTGCCACCTGAGGCTTGGTTCTCGAGGGATTGTCCTTGAGGCTCATCCAAGACGCAATGAGAAGGCGGAGCGGGTAAGGGATCCTGAAGGAACTCACCAAATGCCATGTCCTCAGGTTCCGCCTCGGGATTATCATACGGAGGCCCCACTCCTATGCTGAGATCAAGATCTTTTATGGTCGGGATGTATCTATTCCCCTCAGGCTTTTGAAGCTCAGTTATGCATTCCCGCCAGCCCTGCTCGTAACGGTACTTGCTTGTCAGCACAAAACGAGAGATCATCTGGTTACCTCCCTTGTGACACATCTCTACCCGAGATCTCTCCATGCCTAATGCATTCTCAACCTCGACCTTCTCCACAAGAAACTGCAGCCCCGAAGTCTTTAACTTCTCAATTTCTTCGGTCAGGGCCTGCACTTGAAGAGGTAGGGCTTCCCGAGCCTGGACTTCTCGATTAGCCATCTATTCAGCCTCCCGAGCCTTACCCTCAAGGTCAGAAATCATTGCCTTGGCGGCTGCAAGTTCTAAGGTCGCCGCCTTGGCAGATGCGAGCCCTTCCTCTGCTGCGACGGCCCTGTATGTCAAGGACTGGATCTTCTCATTGGCCTTCTTGACCTGTTCCAAAGCCTTGGCGCACCCAGCTTTGTGGACCTGAACATCCCGATTCAGGGCGTTAATGACCCGGGCATCATCCTCAAGCTTGCAATTATACGCCTGTGTAGCGTGAAACATCTGAAAGCAAGAATGTTAGCACAAAAGATAAGGGGCAAAATAGAAGCCAAATACACGAGTGTAGAGAAATTATTACCTTCATTGCAAGCCCGGGCCCGTCTAGAGCCAGGCTCATCCTATCATACCGCCCCATGGACAACCTATCAGCCGGGGTCCATACCCCCAGGGCCATCTCTCGCAGAGCTTCAGGGTTCCCGATCGTCTGGTCCGCCACCGCCAGATATGGATAACCCTTTCGAGTATCCAGCTTGAATCGGGGGCCATGGGGAACGTGTCTCCCACTCTCAGCAGCTTTCTCGATCTCTCTATTATCTTGTTTCCTGACATTTTTAGAAATGGCAGTACGCAGCTTGGAAGGTCGGGATCGATCCTGGTCCTCGTCATCAGAGCCTAAGTCCCGGGCATCCGATACTGAGGTAGGAACACCCAGTACAATGCTTCGGCTAGAGCTGGGTCTGACTGAATGATCTGCCCGAGGAGGAGTCTGACTCACACCTCCCAAGCTCGGAACCAGGGCATGACCATCCCTGACCTCGGCCGCATCCGATGCACCAATTTGCGGACCATCAGTAGGCGGAGGCGGGGGTGTGACGGGATGACGCTCTGCCAGAATAGGAGGAGGGGGCGTGCCAGCAGGCCCTCCGGTGGATCCTGCCGGTTGACTGCTTGCTGGATTCTCACTAACTGGCGGGACATCGGGATTTTCGGAGACTGGAGGGATATCAACCCCACAAATGAAAGATGTAAAGCCAGTATCAACCTTTATGGCCCTCTTGATCAAAAGTTGGGGCAGGCTAACCGCCTTCCTTTTTCGTTGATCCCCAGACATTTTTCTCTTGAGCTTTTTAGTTCCTGATGACTTGGACTTCAGTTTCCTTGACCCTGACGTAGTCGCAGTAGAACCCGAGGCAATCCTCTGTGCTGATTCTCCCGATGCAAACTCCTGCAATACAGATCCAGTCAGGCAATTCTGGCTATCCATTAAATCCTGACTCCACACTTTAGCACGCAACAGTTCAAATCGAGTCCTTATATACCCGACACCCCTTTTCTCCCGAGGAGCCTTCAGGAAATCCATCACTTGCGTACCCAACTTATCGTTGCACATTTCGCAGTGGCAAGAGGCTCGGGTATGAAAACTCTTAAACTCAGGAAGTCAGGTTGGCTGGAAAACATGGTTGACAGGGATGTTCATAGCATCGGGATGCCTCCACTGACCACTCACTATTATCATCCTCTCTTTCCATCCCTTGTTGGATGTCGGGACGTTGTCACACAACTTCCTCTTGACGTACGAAGTCAGGTTGTACCGACCCCTATTATCCTTTTGTTCTTGAAGTTTATAAGAAAGCAGAAGCTCGGCCAAACCTAAGTCTAGGTTCAATTCCTTATTAATGAACAAGATCATGGCCAGGATCCTATAAAAATTGGGACCGACTTGAAGGGGGGCCAAACCCAAAGTGGCCAATGTCAGGAGGAAGAAAGGATGAATGGGAAACTTTAGTATAGCCAGGTGGAATGAGGAAAGCAGTATCTCCCCATCCTTCAGACCTTCCCCGATCCTAAAATCTTTGTCCCGAGGGTAGTGCCTAACCTTAACCCCTTCAGGGACCCTGAGACTCCTAAGCTGAGCGTCTTTCCTATATTTGGCTGGGAGAGGGTCAGTACAGAAGTTCTCCTCCTCCTCAGCATCCTGACCCATCTCGACATCATCCTCTACAACCCGATCCCCCGCTTCCTGATTGACTTCCGGGGGACTAGACCTAATGACCCGAGTAATCTCTACGGAGGGGGTGCTCACCGAGATTTCGGGATCAGTAACGGTCAGGTCAGTGTCTGCCACTTGCAAGTCGCTAACCGACCTGGTATCATCACTCCCGGACATACTTGACGAAAGGTAGAAAATTGAGAAGAACAACTTACAAAAAGGTGAAGATTCCGGCTGTCTCCCCTTGTACTCTTCTCCGGCTAAATTATTTACAGAAACCGGCAACTGTACCAACGAGCAGGGATGTGTGCGCCCGGTCAAACTCTTCGCAGCAAGGATCAAAACACTCCGCGCAGTGCAAAACTCAACCAAGATCGTTAAAATCCACAGGAATTGATGAGGCAATCTGGGGATTTTATAGGTTGGAAAGTGGGTTTGTGTTTGCTAATAATGCTTGAGTATTGCAGAAAGAAAATAACGAAAGGAGAGCAAATTCAAAAGTGATGCAAGTGTGGCGTATGCGGATTATATAGATAGGTATGACTTTTTGTCTACCCGGGTCAGGGTATCGGATCGACATGACCCGGCCCATCTCACCAAATCTATGCCGTCCTAGCCGCAAATTCAAAATTGTAATGATGGCGACAGCTGTAGCACTTAATGTGTCCCGCGTCATCCGGCATGCTTCTCCTCATCTTCCGCCACGCGTCCCGCGCACCAACTCCGAGGACTTTTCGATGGGCCTTAAGATTCTTCCACCTAATGGGCCCATTGAATGCAGGTCCATGAGATGAAAGAGGGCCTGTGTACATGTGAGTTTTCCCGACCCATGGAAAAGTCCATCCTGACCGGATCAAGTCAAGAAAGACCCGAGATTATGACCCGACCATTGTGCCCGCATCATAACCCGACCGATACATCAGCCCCATGGTCCGAGAAGTATCATGACCCAACCATCATATCCATTGTTGCCCTGACCCGAAGATCATTTTTGGAAGGAACTCGAAGGTTCTAGAAGATACTTGTAGCTGAAGGCAATGGCATGATATAGGATCTACATAGCTGACATGTAAAGTAAGATATTATGTAAAGTTGAAAATGTTGCCCTAATGGGCCAAAGGCCCATTGGGAAAATGTATATAATTCAATGAAAAGTAATGAGAAAGGCATCTTTTGTGTTGTGCAAATTTTGTATCTACAGTGGTGTATTGCTTAAAAATAATAAACTTACTTGCTCAATTAACAAGATTTTCTTCGGGACCTTAGCTCTGCTTTTCCACTATTGGGTATAGAGGTCCTTCAAGAATTTAGCATAGGGTGGAATTTGAGCAAGTATGTCCAAGAGAGGGAAATTGATTTTGACTTGCCGAAAAGTCTCCAGCATGTCAGATGCTTTCTGCTTACCATACTTGGTTGGCTCTCTCAAACATTGTGGAAATGGCGCTGCTTTCTCGCAACTCCCCCTTTCTAGCTCTTCTAGTAATGCCTGATCGATATCTGCCACCACTTGAGGCTGGTCTTTCTAAATCTTCTCAGCCGCCTTTTCCACTGCCTTTCTCTTACTCACCCTCACTTCATGCTACTCCTCAACCCTATTTTCTACCTCCTTCCCACTTCTCAAAGTCGTGATAGGTTGGACTGTCTCATGCGAATTTTGTGCAAAAGATCCGAGCTTCAACGCTTGCTTAGGACTTGGGTTGACTATCAGCTGACTAGGTAATCTTCATTAATCTCATTTGTTCATCGAATTGCTCATGTGACCCATCTGAAACTCTAGCTTCGTGATCTGTTGAGTATTAACACCTAACTAGTTCTGAATGGCTAGCAAAGTTCTGTCTAGGTTAGTAAAATCATAAGCCGGTGGTTGTGGTGGTGGTGGAATCTGACTCCTTTGAGGTTGGGGTTGAAAATTTGGTTTGGTTTGGTAATTGAAAGGTCGATTGCCTTGAGAATTAGGCTAAAGATTTGGAGTCATGATTTATGGTTAAGTATTGAATGATTGTTGACTCAGAGGAAAATTTGTTGGAGGATTTTCCATATTCTGAGAACAGTATGACAGGTGTGGATGATTTCGCCAGTTCAAATTGTAGGTATTGGAAAAATGAGTATTATTCGAACTGGTCCATGCTGCATTAGCATCAGCGGTAACAAACTCACTACCCTAACACTTATTTTGGGGAAAATCTGCTCCTACTGCTAAGACCTATCTCAGGGATGACTGTGTAAGATTAATGAACTTATCAAGCTTCTCCCCTAACACTACCACCGATTCTCTGACATCATCGTGGTTATCACCTTTATCAACAACAAATGCTTTGTCAGATCTTCTTTCACGTCTGTTCCACGCTCACATCTTGGATTCATATTGAATTGAATTGTCGCTAATGCAGTCAAGCGTATCCAAAGTTCTTTCGTCGGCGTGAGTGCGAACTTACCTCCTACTACTACATCAACCAAGTTTTTATGCTTGGATACCAATCCAAGATAGAAGTTCCGCACGATGTTCTGCTCCACGAACTTTTGATGGGGGCACTTCCGCAGAATTTCATTGAATCTATCCCACGCATCATGGAATTCCTCACCGAGAAATTCTCGGAAATGGTAATCACTTCCTGTGCTTCATGAGTCCTACCTACGGGAAAGTATTTTTCTAAACATTCAGCTTGTAAGGTTTCCCAATCTCTTTTAATCTCCTTATCTAAAATGACATACCATCTTTTTGCTTTTTCTCTCAATGAAAAAGGAAATAAACGCACACGCAAAACATTCGTACTTAAATTCTCTATTCTGACTATAGAGGCCATTTCTAAGAAATCATTAATATGCTGATATGGGTCCTCTGTCCTAAGTCCAGAATACTTCAGTAACATATCAATGACACTAGATTTGATCTCAAAGTGTTTGACTCCATCTTCCTCTGGAAATCCAGCATATGATTCATATGGGGACGGTGCGTAATATCCCTTTAAAGATATGGCTGGTGCCTTTCACGTAGTAGCATTCTGATCGACCATCTCTTCTTGCTCCAACTGTTGACAACGCTCTAGTTCCCTAGCTCAATGATTTCGATGAAACATCCGTTCGATCTCAGGATTAGGGTAAAAAATGAGTCTCCTATCGGTCATGCACTAAGGGATAATTTTTTTTAATGAAAATAAATTCAACTACTTCTAAATCACTCTAAATATTAACATAAAATAAAGTTAAAACTAAGTGCAAAATTAAACTAATCTAAAACTCACAAGAGGTCCGTCGACGCAACTTCACGCTGCTCCACTGTCTCCCATTATGCATTTCAGAATACCTTTCAATCACATAAAAATTCTAAATTTAAATATATTATAATAACGCAATATCACTAAACTACTAAAGCAATGAATAATGCCAAGTCCCCCGGCAACAACACCAAAAACTTGATGTACCGTCGAGGTAGTTAAAAATATGTGTTAAATACACACCCTTACGATGGTCTAGGTTTTACCTATCCGCAAGCACACGAGTCCATTGTAATATAAAACGGCTTGTGATAGGGAATATCGAACCCACAAGGACTTGGTTATTCACTTCAGTAGTTTAAAAATATTGAATTATGGTTTGAAAAAGTGTTTGATTTGATTTTGAGACTTCAAAACTAAATGAACTAAAATAGAATTTAAATGATAATTGTGATTCAAGAGAGAGAGAAAACTAGGGTTTTCATTGCTCCACCACTAACCGCATAATATAACTTTCAATTTGCTCAATTATAAGAAGGGTGATCTATTCCCATGAATCATAATGTACCACAAATAGTGGAATATATTCCCAAAAAGGATACCGTGAACCGGGTTCACTAGAACCCATCTCCGGAGAGTGTGTATCTAGTGCATGCTATCTACGTTACTTTAAACTACACCTAAAATATGAAATTAAACTAAAGCATGTCTATGATACCTAACCAAGGCATGACCTGTGTAAACCTAGGGTCTCAAGTGTTAAGAATCATTATTGTAGAAAATCATAATTTGTTTAGAATAATCATGATTATGTAAGCAAGTATACGCATTCAATCTAAGACAAGAATTATTGAATAAATATACAAACTTGTCAGTTCACTCATCTAAAATAATCATCATGGTATAGTCTCAGCTTCCCCTTCATTACAATTGAAAACAAATATTAAATGCTACATTACTTGGCTAGGGTTTTGCTAGAAAAACCTAGATATCGGTTTAGCCACTTATGGTTGGAAGAGACTACACTGTTGATGTAGAATTAGCCACCATGGTTGTCTACTCTTGATCTCTTGATCTTCTATGAATTCTTCTCTTCAAATGATATATAAATCGAGAGGCTGCTCTGGAATTTCAAGGTGTGAAAAAGCTCCCTTCAACTGATGTGAAGTTCGGTATTTATAGATAAAGGCCGAGGGAAACCCTAATGGTTGCCCCTTTTGGTCATTTTACAGAAAAATCATCAAAACCCTATATGATAATATATATATATATATGTGTGTGTATTTGCACGTGTATTGAGATATCAAGTCGTAGCCGCCACAAGGAGAACACGTCCGGGACAAAATTGAGTTTTCAGCATCTTAAAATTTGCCAGACAACTACGTGTGGCCCGTAGAGGCCCTTCGCATGGCACATACATAGGCTCTACGTGCGGCGAGTACATAGGGTCTATGCGTGGCGCGTAGCCTCTCCAACGGGTGGTGCATAGCTCATTTTCCAAGGTCCGTAGGTAGTCCGTCAAAACACCCTTTTCGAGGCACTTTTAGCTACTGGATGGGTCATTGGTGGTCCGTAGTATTTTTCATGAAAACCACTTTTTTGGTAGTTGCACTATTTGAACCCCCTCGACTCCATTAGAATGATTATTGAAGTTGCGGCTCGAAAAAATGATGTTTATGCCCTCCGGGAGCCACTTTTCTCTTGAAAACACCCCTTTAACTCTCCTCTTGCATAGAAATTAACACTTCTCTAGTCAATTCACACGAGTTAGCTCTTTTTTTCATTAAGCTCCTGAAACACGCTTAAAAACACAAACAACATAAAAATACCAAATAACGAAATGAAAAGACGTAACAAATGTAAGATAGGGGCTTAAAATTGATAATATTAAGCACCTTCTGAAGGTCCAAAAATAAAATCTTATTTGTTTAACTGCCCAATTCGTACAAAATCCAAATTTAATTTAACAATTTAGGGCCCCAAAATTTGATAGTGCAGATACCATTATTGTAGACTCAAAAAAAATACAATCTCAATTATTCAACTTAATAAAAATTATATTAAATAAATCAAACTATTATTTTGATTAGGGTTAGAAGATTTTTATCGCATACACATAATGTGTGGAAACTATATTTAGGGCTCTCGTCACTACCGCACTCGAACAATCACAACAAATTTTTACGTGACTACACTTAACACTCTTTCGATTGCCGCACATACCCAATAACAACAGTGTTTCACGACAACACCAATGTTGAGTTTGTTTTCAATTGTTTTTAATATTAATACATTTAATATAATTTTTAATAATTTTTCTTCCACTTATAATTTTTTAAGGGTGTGAAGCCTTACGTATAAATGGGCGTCACATTTGCTTTCTCCTAGGGCGTCTGCTTATTTTCAAAATTTCAGGACCAACCCTGTTCACGAGAAAAATAAAATTTACTCAACGATATGTCCTCCCTAATAGAAAATGTGAGAGGTTCGAGTATCCTTGGAGAGAAAAGAGTGTGTTGGAAAAGAAAAAAAAACATACCTTTCAATCAACTCAATTTTATTGGGGAACAATAGAAAATACAACAATCCACTAATTATTTAAACATTAAATAAATACGCTTAACTTTAACCTTCACAAATCTTACTACTTTCTCTATTCTCTTTTCTATCTTTTTCTTCTTTTCTCTCCACTCCTATCTTTGCTAATATTCTGTTACTTTTCTCTTTTATACTCTTTGGAGCAAACACTCCATCTATTTATAGGCACAAATGACCTGCTATAGTTACCAGAAAAATTAAGAGCCATTTGCACCATATAATTGCCAAATAAAATAGTAGTCACATTTGGGAATTGTTATCTACCATTGGACCAGTGTATTTAGCCACTTTTGTTGACACAATAATGTTTGCCAATTCAAAAAAATAAATAAATGCATGCTCAAGATAGTTATGCAACAAGTTGATTTCACATAGGAGTGACACGAATTTCGTAATCATGTTTTTTCTCACTTTAACTTGTTGGTTATTGTTGGACTACTTGAAAATTTATTTGGATCACCCTTAAACAAATAAATAGATCACGAGCTAACTACTTATTTGATCGTCTCCATATGTCATTTCTCTCCCTTTTACCATTTGTTGATGTGGCGCCTTGCTGGATTGTTTTGTGGGTTCGGATAGGGGGACTTTGAAACTTTACACACTTATACACACAAAAATAAGATTTTCAAAATTGCAACAGTGGAAATTTCAAATTTTGGAACAGTGTTAGATTCAGATTCTTCCTTCCAAATTAGACACATAATTAGATTTTCTTATCATTTGTATTGTCGTGAAATATGTTGGGAAAAATAGTAAATGGTTAAAAACCACTTGTGTAATATTCCCTCCCCAATTATGTGAGATAAAAATGGGATAATAATATGAAGGTAAAAAATAATAATCACCACACAAAAGTATGCCAGAGATTTTTATGTGGAAAACCCTTTTGGTAAAGGAAAAACCACGGGACAGTAGTCTGATAAAAACTTTCACTATGTAAATAATGGGGTATTAACTTCACCCTTAGAGGGTGGGTAACACTCAACAATATATGCCCTCAATTGTGGGTTAAGTGAGGATATAACTCACTCTCTCATAGATTGAATCTCACTCTTTAACTCCCTATAATAGAATTGCAGGCTCTCTATATTGCTTCTGTTTGGTGTGTTGGTATTGTGATTTCCTTCTTGTAGAATGCCTCTATTTTTAGGCATTTGCGAATCCTTCTGCACATACAATATGCATGGATCTGGTAAACTTGTGGCCGTATATGTTGAATTGTAAATGCCACGTGCTTCAAAGCCTTGTTATCGATAACCCAAAAGTTCAAATTGTGTGCACATTTTAGACTTGGCTTCTTTTGCAAGTGGGTGGCTTTAAATGTATTTGTGGGTGGACCCAACAAATCTCCCCCTCCACCCACACGGGATAGATATCACCATGCACTTCTACTTGGAGTGTATTCCTGCCATCTTGATGCAGAACTCATTCTTCTCTTTGGGAACCACTTTAGTCAACATATCAGATGGGGTTTCCTCGGTGTGAATCTTTTTCAACACCATTTATTGCCTTTCAATTACTTGACGTAACCAATGTTACCTGACATCAATGCGCTTTGTGCGAGAATGGTACATGACGTCCTTGCTTAAATCTATAGCACTTTGACTGTCGCAATTCACCACATAATTCATATGCTTTTATCCAAGTTCTTGAAGAAACCGTTTCATCCATAACAGCTCTTTTCTAGCTTCAGTGGTTGGAATATACTCTGCCTCAGTCGTAGACAAGGCAACACACTTCTGTAGTTTGGATTGCCATGATACAACTCCCCCTGCAAAAGTAAGCAAATATGTTGATGTAGATTTTGTTCCATCAAGATCTCTTGCCATATCAGCATCTACATAGCCTTCAAGACTTGGATTTGATCCACCAAAGGTCAAGCACATATCTGAGCTCCCTCGCAAATATATGAGTACCCACTTAACAGCTTCCTAGTGTTCTTTTCTAGGATTTGAAAGAAACCTGCTAACCACACCAACAACATGACCAATGTCTGGTTGATACAGACCATTGCGTACATAAGACTTCCAACTGGTGATGAGTATGGGATAGCCATCATGGATTCTTTCTCTTCTAGTGTTGTTGGTCATGATTTCTTATTGAGCTTAAAGTGATTAGCCAAAGGAGTGAGAACTGGTTTAGCATACTTCATATTGAATCTCTCTAGAAACCTTTTAATGTACCTTTCTTGGGATAGCCAGAGTTTGTGGTTCTGTCTATCTCGAGAGATCTGCATTCCAAGGATTTGCTTTACCGGTCCCAAGTCTTTCATGGCAAAGGACTTTCTCAATTCCTTCTTCAGTTGACTGATTTTACTAATGCCATGACAAATAATTAACATATCATTGACATATATCAAGAGAATAATAAAATCTCTGTCAGGAAATTTCTTGACAAACACGCAATAATTTGCAGTGGTTTTGTTATACCCTTGCTTGTCCATGAATGATTTGAACTTTTTATATCACTGTCTGGGTGCTTGCTTGAGCCCATAAAAACTCTTTCTCAATCTGCAAATAAGATTTTCTTTTCCCTTGGTTCTGAAACCTTCAGGTTGCTCCTTCTAGATTTTTTCATCTAGATCACCATGTAGAAATGCAGTCTTCACATCAAGTTGTTTGATCTATAGGTTCAAGTTGGTCGCTAAGCCAAGAATAATTCGGATCGAGGACATTTTCACCACAGGAACAAATATCTCCTCAAAATCAATCCCTTTCTTTTGACCGAATCCATTGATAACCAGTCTTACTTTGTACCTTGGCTGTGGATTATTTTCTTCAGTCTTCAGTTTGAGCACCCACTTATTTTTGAGTGATTTCCTTCCTTATGGTAGCTTGACCAAATCATATGTGTGATTTTCATGCAAGGATTTCATCCCCTTCTGCATAACTTTCATCCATTCATTCTTGTGACTATCAATAACAACTTCTTGATAGTATTCTGGTTCTCCTCCATCACTAAGCATCACATACTCTATGGGAGAATATCTGTGACTTGGTTGTCGTTCTTTGGTGGATTTCCTTATTTGATGGTGAACACGGTTTTCTTTTATAGCTGGTCAGGTCCTGCACCATCATCTGCTGCATTACCTTCTTGTACAGCTCCCCCATCATTATGCTTCCCTAGTGGAGGAACCAGATCTAGGTTAGCTGGTAACTCTTCAGGTGACTCTGGCTTATTTTGCTTCTCAAGATCTTCAATGGTCTGGTCTTTGAAAAACACCACATATTTTCTTCGGATGATCTTTCTGTTAATATGATCCCATAATTTGTAATCGAACTCTTTATGGGCATAACCCAGGAAGATGCATTATTTAGCCTTCCCGTCAAGTTTAGATCTTTCATCTATAGGGATATGAACAAATGCTTTGCATCCAGACACCTTCAAGTGTTTATAAGAAACATTTTTGCCGCTCCATGCTTTTTCTGGTACATCACTATTTAGTGGAATTGAGGGAGATAGGTTGATTAAGTCGACCGTCATTCTCATTGCCACACCCTAAAATGAGGGTGGTAGCTTTGCATTTAAGAGCATACTCTTGATTCTTCTGTTCATCCTTTTTGCGAGTCTTTTGCGTTGTGGAGTTTTTGATACTGATTTCTCGAGTCTGATGTCAAAGCTTCTGCAGTACTCCTTGAATGGTCTTCTGTACTTGCCAAAGTTGTTTGCGCGTACACACTTCAGTTGTTTTCTAGTTCCTCTTTCAACCTTTACATGAAACTGCTTAAAGACTTCCAGCACATGGTCTTTAGTTTTCAAAGTAAAGTTTTTCTAAATTCTTGTCTTAGATGGAATGAATATAATATCTTACACAACCATGATTATTCAATATGGGTTGGAACTCGGATGCTTAATTTATGGTTTTCTACACAATGGTGGTAATAAAACTTGAAACCCAAGGTTGATACAGGCGATGCCTTGGCGATTTGAGATAGACATGCTTTAGTTTATTTTCATGCATTAAGAGTATATTAGAGTAATTTAATTGTCATGCACTAGTTGGGTCAGTCATGAGTTGGGTTATCACAATCTAGTTGATAGTAATCCTTTTTGGGGTCATATTTCGCTATTTGCGGTATGACCTGATTCGCAGTTTATGGATCGCCTTCTTACAATTGTTACATTGATGAACTATATTATGGGGTTAGTGGTGAAGAATGAAAACCCTAGTTTTCTCTCACATCTGAATTACAAACCAATTTACTTTGCTTTCTAGATAATTTTAGTTAATTTAGATAATTTGGTCTTTGACCACCACAACAAACAATTTTTAGAAAATATAAGTCATTGTTTTTAAATTGCTAAAGTGAATAATCTTAGTCTCTCTGGGATCGATATCCCTTAGTCAAGCCATTGCTACACTATAATCGACACGTTCGCTTTTGTAGGGTTAAACCTAACGCTGTTATAAGATGTTTTTAATAACTATTTTTTTATCCCTTTAGACGGACGTCAAGTTCTTGGTGCCGTTATCGAGGACTAAACATTGTTCAATAGCTTTAGTAGTTTATTTACATTGCGTTATTGTAGTTGTAGCTAAAGTTAGATTTTTGTGTGATTGACAACTACGCTGAAGAGCATTAAAGAAGAAAGCAAAGCTACTGAAGTTGCGTCTGGAACCTATGTGAGTTTTAGCGTATCCTTGGTTTTGGCATATTAATTCTAACTTTATTTATTGTTAATAGTTAAAGTAATTTAGAAGTAGTTAATTTAGTAAGTTTTTATTACATAAAAATTTCAAAAAGAAAAAAAATAGTCGTTTGAGTAGCGTATGACCGATAAATCGACCTGTTCCAATTTTAGTACTGCGTTAGTCGAGTACGATCCTGAGATCGAAAAGACTCTCCGTCATTTATGTCTAGCTATTTTAGAGCGTCATCATCAGTTAGAGGAAGGCACCAGCCAAATCGTTGAAAAAGAAGCGATGGGTGACCAAAGAGTTAACCAACAAAAGGCACCGGAGACGTCCCTAAAAGGATATTATGCGCCCAATGCATATGATTCCTATACTTCTTTTCCAGAAGAAGAAGGTACGAAGCACTTTGAAATCAAGATAAGCATTATTAATATGGTTCCTAAATTTTCTGGACTTCGAATTGAGGACCCATACCAGCACATAAATAATTTTTTAGAGGTAGCCTCTACTGTTAGGTATGATAATTTATCCAAAAATGACTTGCGAGTGCGATTATTTCCTTGGTCGTTGAAGGAAAGAGCCAAAAGATTGTATATCAAATTGGCTAAAGAAACTAAAATTGATTGGGAATCCCTTAAAAAACACTTCATAGAAAAACATTACCCCCTAAGAAAGACCTCAGAAGCCCAAGATGCAATCAAAAGCTTTAGAGAGTTGCTTAGTGAGCAATTTCATGATGCTTGGGAGAGATATAATGAAATTTTGTATAAGTGTCCCTACCATAGGTTCTTTGAATAGGATATATAGCTAAAACAATTTACATGGAACTTGGAGATGGACATAAAACTTTGATAGATACGTCAACACAAAGTCAATTTATCCTGAAGCCAGAAAAAGAACTCTTGGAGTTATTTGACAACATAAGTGACAATATAATTCAATATGAATCTGAGTTGAGGTCTAGTGGTGAACAAGATAGAAGATCTGAGAAAGTTGATATCGTAAATCATGATGATGTGAGAGATTCAATGGTATTGATAGAAGAGAAATTAGAAAGAATTGACAAGTTTTTTCAGCGATGTCATTCTTCTCCTAGAGAAACGTTAGAAGTAGAAGCTAAGTATTCTCAAAATGAGTGTCAGGACATAATTGTCGTCGATGCCAATGCATCGTGGAACTATTTAAATAATGCTCCTTTCACTAATTTATACACCTCAAATGCTAGAAATCAGCCACTTATGTCTAATAAATGTGGAGAACCCACCACCAAGGTTCCAACAAGGATAATCGCATAATCCATAACCAAGGGTCACTGAGAGACAACAGTCATATAATCCATAACCAAGGTTCCAACATAGTCAACAATCATTCGACTCCCAACCAACAGTCATGGCTCGAAATCCTCAATTAAATTACCCACCCAGAGAACCATCCAATAATTCTCAGGCTTTCTAGCTATTCAATAATAATCAGGCCCTCCAACCATTCAAAAAGAATTAGGTTATCCAACCATTTAATTATCAAACTCACCCTCAAGGAAACCAAACCCCAGGATTCAATCCAAATCAAGCTTACCCTGCATATCCTCAAAACCATCTCCAACATCAAAATCCACCCCTAATACTACCTAGCTTTGAAGAAGAGGTGGTGAGTGACCTGAGGGAGTTTAAAAATCAATATAATAATTCTTAGGCGACCATCCAAACACTGAATTATCAATTTTAATTCATTGCTCAAATGGGAGCCCAAATGGCACAACTAGCGAATGATGTGGATATGATAGAGAGAATATTGCCTAGTCAGCCGATAGCTAACCCAAAGCCACAACAAGCACTGAAGCATGGATCATTTATCGAGACTCATCATGAGACAGTCTAAGTAGTCATAATTTTGAGAAGTAGAACATAAGTGGATAGTAGAGTGAAAGAGTAGCATGAGGAGAGGCTGAATAAGCAAAATGCACAAGAAGTTCAAAGAAATACAGATGAAGAAGCTCAGAAGAAAGAGACTGAAAAAGTTAAAAAAGATCAACCTCAAGTGGAGGAAGATGACGAGCCAAAAAGGGCACCATATGAGGAGGAAACCCCATTCCCATAATGTCTTAGAGAGCCAACCAAAACTGGTAAGAATAAAGAGTGAGACATGTTGGAGACATTCCCACAAGTTGAGATTAATCTGCCTCTCTTAGACATTATAGACCAAATACCACCCTATGCTAAGTTTTTGAAGGACCTCTACACCCAAAAGTGTAAAATAAAAACTAAGATACCGAAGAAGATTTTGTTAACTAAACAAGTAAGTTCGATCTTACTGATGATACTCCACCTAAGAGGAAAGATCTTAGTGCTCCCATTATTTCTTGTGTCGTTGGTGACCAAAAGATTGGTAGAGCTCTTCTTGACCTTGGTGTGAGTGTTAATTTATTAGCTGAATCAGTCTGTAAATAACTAGGGCTGGGAGAGCTCAATCCTACCTCGGTGGTGCTTCAATTGGTAGACAGATCAACTAAACAATCGAGAGGAATTCTGGAGGATGTAATTATTCAAGTGGGTAAGTTCTACTATCATGTAGATTTTGTGGTGTTAGACATGGAACATGTTCAAGACTTGAAGAAACATATCCCAGTGATATTAGGAAGACCGTTCTTGGCCACAAACAATGCGCATATCGATTACAGGACAGGAGCGATGGATCTATCTTTTGGAAATATGAAGGCGAGGATGAATGTTTTTGATACAGGTCATCAAATCACTACACCATTCGAGTGTTTTAATGTAGAAGAGGTTAATAAGACTTGTAAAGAACTTGTACCTCAGAGTCGAGCATGACATGACCTGGTTGCTGTGATTGAAAGGTTAAATGTAATGTTTGACACGTGGAAGGATCAACACCGCTCTAATTTAGAAGTGATCACTGCATTTGAAAGAGCTCTAGATTTGCAACCAGGGAAGGAGCCAAGAGATTCGCCTGAACCTCCATTTGTGTCACCAACGTCATTGGTGCCCGATAACTCACTTTATAAAATTGGGTTGTATGACGGCACTGAAGGTTGAGAGAAGAGCTTAGTGATGAATAAGCAAGATGTGGAGGCGAAGTTTAAAAATTGGGAGGATCAACAACGATCAAATTTGGAAGTTATCGCCGCATTGGAAGTTGTTTTGTACTCCTCGCCAGAGAGAGCACTAAGAGAGTTGACTGGACGTCAACTTATTCTTCCACGAGAGTTGATGCCTGATAGTACACTTCACAAAATGGTGATGTGTGGGTTAATTAAGGATCAAGATGATGGCGTATTGAAAGATAAAAAAGGTGTGAAGACTGTGAGAGCTGATCATTTACCACGAACGGTCATAGAGCCTACCAAGGATGACACCCCTCTTAAGGATCCCTTTCCAGATGAGCGAGTGCTAAGTATAAACATGGTAGACAAGTTGTATGCCTAGGAGGATCCGCAATTGAGCAATGCGTGTGAGGGGATACGGAATTGTACGTATGAGGATGTTCGAATTTACATAGCTTGGACAAGAGCATATCATGCTAAGCATGTGCGTCTTAAGTTCATTGAGCTTGGCCGGAAACAACAGTGTATTTCGAAACTAAAATTGTTTCCAGGTAAGATCCGGTTAAGAAGGGACAGACCATTTAGAGTTAAAATTGGTTTACCCGCAGAGAGAGGTAGGTTTTGGTAATGAGGAGATAAGGAGGCGTGGTCAACAGCTAAAGATTTATGAGAAGATTTATCCGGGACCAGAATTCTTAGCATCTGTCAGTTTAATGGAGAGATGAATTGGTCGAGGGAACAGTACATAAGGTGTTGAAGGAGAATTTGTTGGACACATTGTCGATACATGGGCTGAAGTTAGAACGTGATAGAGGAGGTACTGTAAATGGTGATTATTGTTCTAGATTTGATGTCATGGATAATACTATTTGTCCACAGGTGAGAGCACTGAGAGAGTCACCTCCTATATTTTGTCCTATGATTAGGGGAAGTGTTGCACAGAGGAAGGGTGTTGGATAGCCTTTGAGGAGTTGTCGTGCCAACGATGTTAAACATTGGTCCTAGGTTGTGAAAGTTAATTTCTAGCCTAGGTTTTGTAGAATAAGATATCACTTAATTTATGAAATTTTAATTCTTAGAGACTGTAGTCCTTTAAGGACAAGTCTTTGCAATTTCAAATCTTAGGATTGTAGGCCTTTAAGGCCAAATCATGATTGTTTTATTAAATAAAATTTTTAATTCCTTGTGTGACTATATCGATGATTTCTGGATATTTATGATGAAATTTATTTTCCCTTGCAATGATATTGGGTATGTGTCACGCCCCGAATCCGAAAACCTGGATAATGACTTAAATTTAATTAAAATTCATAAAAATATCAAATGGTCAAACTGGCCAACAGACATTGTTTATAATTCACTAGCGCGGAAGCGAAATAGAAATAATAAAATCACACACAAATCCCGAAATCAAATCAAATTACAACACGAACACACTAGTCCAAAGCCAAACAAGTACAAATCATAATAAACACACAATCTTTATTATTACATAAAGATGTAATTATTATAAGTTCAAATTCCACAAATTTCCAATAGCTCATGCATCATCCACCAACAGTTATTTTCCTGAAAAATGTTAAGGGGTGAGCACAAACGGCCCAGTAGAGAAAAATCATGAAGCGTAAGATTCCGCAAGTATGTAAATTAATGAATACGTATAGGTTCAAGTCTCTACCCTAGTCCAATGTCATGATATAAATGCATAAGGAATCACAATATAAACTCATGTAGAACAATTTAAATAATATCATCAAGATAATTTAAAAGTTCTATAGTCACGAAATTAAAACCAATACTCTCAATACGAATTCAAATCCAACTATCACAACAGAGATAACATCAAATGGGAAAATTATGTCGTGAAACAAACCCTAGGACATGAACTACCTGTTCATCTGCCTAGCCGTCTTGGGGCTACTAACCCTACGGTGACGTCAACCATTCGCGCAATAATTCGAGGACTTGCACCCCGGGAGCTCCTTCGTCCCCCCATTGCTCATACCACACGACCATTTCCCAAAATCAACAACCAATCCATCATTCACAATTCACAATTCATAAATGTCATTCACATGCGCACATAAGTAATAAATATATCCACACTCCATGATCCACCTAATAAAAATTCTAGCGTGGCATGAATCAATGCATTTAAACACATTAATGCAATTTCACAACTCATGTCAAAAATAGCACAATATGATGATGAATCTATATATAAACATTAAAATGCATAAATGAAGATTCTTAAACTCACACGATACCCCAATAAATCCCTACCTCAAACTTGATAAAATATCCAGTAAAATAACTACAATCAAAACAATATGGTTGTGCAGAGAATGAAGAAATGAACGGTTCTCCCTTCACGCCTTCATTTGTACCCTGTTACGGTCGAAACCAATTAACACATATTGAATAATTTTTATATACATAACCATATTTATTTTTATAATAAGATTTTCCAATAAACATTCTGATATATATAAATATCTACTCAAAAATAATCGGGATTAATAGACAAAATTTAGCTACTTAATTAAGAATCAAAAAGTTCGGTTTCGAATACTACCGTAAAACGGACAGCAGGTAATCTATGATTTTTAGAAAAATCTACATGTTTGATAAAAATATGAAATTTACAGGATACACTTCAAAATTCTACGTAGATCTACTGTAAAACTTTCATAAGCTTTAATCAAAGGACAGTGGTCCAAAATAATTATAAAAGACAGTTTTCCTAACAGTTCCGAAAACTGAACACCATTTACTCCAAGCTTTTTACAAACCTATCCATGAATTATATGACTACCAAAATCTCCAGATTTACATCATATACAAGTTCAGGTTTTAAACTACGATTGAAACTGAACAGTTACTACTCAACAATTTTGCTTACCAGTATAAATTAACTTAAAATTCTTGATCTTTAATACATACGTCCTAGACATATACAAAATGTTATAATAAAAGTTTCAAGATTTATAAGAATACGAAACCATATGAAACAATTGGCTAAACCGAAACCGAAATCGGATCAGCAAGCAGTAAAATATCACTAGACAACCTACTTCCATGATTTTTAGAAAATTACATATTTATCTAAATGATCTGACATTTTGAGAGATGATAATAGACATATACAAAAGCATACTGTAAAATTTTCAAAAATGTATAAATAATTTAACAGGGTCTATAAATTTCTCAAACCGAGTAAAAACAAACGGTCTGCAGCAACAACAATATCCGAATAACATATTATTCCTAGATTTTTAATTAACTCTCTACTTATCTATAAATTCTAAAATTTTCACGAACATATAATCACATACCTATATATGATCTGTAAAATTTTCATAAACTAATTTTGATCCGTACATATATTATAAATTAGAGATCTAAAGTCTTGATTTTCACTAAACATGTAAACTACCAATCTGGAATTTTTGAAAAATCAAATCAAATTAAATAATATAGATCACATACCGTAATTGGTATTAAACCGAAGATCGGAACACATAGAACAACTTCCTAGTTGAGCACAAAATTGAATCCCCACTCTAAGATGCCCAAAATGTAGAGAGAAGAAGATATGAGAAAAATAGAGAATGATGGAAAAAATGGTTTTGCTTGATTGTTGAGAATATGCAAAAGCTAACCTCAACACATCAATATAATGGCTGAAAATTTTCATCAATAATGTCATAAAGTGGTGTTAATATAATAGATGTATGATTGAACCTTTAAATGATGGAGGAATATGCTTTTGGAAAGTTGAAGATAAAAATAAAAATAAACATGTGGAATTCGGTCACACATTTACATATAATGAATATATTGCAAAAGTTACACTCATCTTTATCAAACTCAAAAGTAACCCCCACATTTAATTAAAATATCGAAACTACCCGGTCAACGACAAAAATGAAAATTTTACAAAACATAGGAATGAACCCAAAAACTCAAATCATGAAATCCTTAATGCACGTAAACACATGCAATGCCACGTAATGCACAAGATAAAAAAAATATATATATATTAACCGAATAAAAATAAATTATTTAAATTAACCCGGTCATTACAGTATGTGTGTTTTGTTATGTATATCTACAGGTGATCCAAATCATGTTTGGGAGAGGAGATCAAGTGCTTCACTGTACAATTTTCGAATCACGCTTCAAGGGTAACTGTATTATTTCTCTTGTATTATGAACCGTGGGGACACGGTTTATTTCAATTTTGGGGGAGAGGGTATAGTTTAGGAATGAAAAGTTTGAAAAAAAATATGAAAAATTTGAAATTTTTTTGGAAAGAAATTCTTTGTTTTCACGCATGATTGCATTTCATTACAAGTTGATTGAGTTTGTATTTATGATGCATGAGTAGTATATGTTGTGATATTCCCATTCATGAGAGTAATGATTATATCGGGCTGAGTGAAAGTGATGTGGTTTTATATGCGTGAATGAATTAGTGAAATTGAAACTAAGAAGGACGACCTTAGCCTATAAGCACATGCACACATTCAATATGGAAAAAATAGTTAATCTTTGACTATGTAGTTGAAAAAATAATTTTGTCACAGTAAAAGGGGAGAAGGGGAGATGTTATGGTTGAAATGGAGAAAATTGAAAATTTTATTTTGAGAAAATAAAACGCAAAAAGTAGTTATTTGATCTGAGCAACCGGACATTGGTATCACTAATATCACTATTCGCGTTTAAAGGGGAGAAGGCTAATGAGCATAAATCTCATGAAAGAAGATCAGACCCAGTTGGTCGGGACTAAAAATCTTCGCTAGAAAGTCTGGAGCTTAGAAATACAAAAATGGATGGTAAAGTGGAAAGATGAAAAGATGTGTTTTTATGAAAAATGGCAAAGTGTGATCAATAAAGTAGGAAAAGAGATATTGAAATACCATGGTAGAATTTTCACTAAATACACGGAAGGTTGTCTGGATTAGGGAGTAGAAAGTAGCAAAGTCATTTACTTTAGTGGGAACCATTCACGACACAATGCTCGAGATAGTTATTATTCGGTAGTGAGTGGGAGTATTTGCATCTATACTATATTTTGCATTATATCATGACTTAATTTATTTGTGTGTGAATTCATAAATGCGTGATTACAGAGAACTGAGATGTTTATAGGTACCATCACTAGAAACCTTCACGAGACTTCACTCATCCATTAGGGGTAACTTAAGGGTTTAAAAGGCTTGCTACATGTGCTAAGTGTAATCGTCGACCCTCACGAAAATAAAGGACTAGGTTAGATTAGTTAGATTAAAAATTATCACAAGAAAGTTTCTCTAAGTTCATTACTAAGGGACTAGGAATATGTAAGTTTGGGGGTGTGATAGGTGTCAAATATTAGACATTTTAACCCCTTAACTCACTACAGTTACATCATTTCATTCCATTATTTGGTATTTTTATGTTGTTTATGTTAAAGCATGTTTCAGGCGCTTAACGAAAAAATGGAGCTAACTTCGGTGAATTAACCAAGTACATGTTCTTTCTATCCAAGAGGAGAGTCAAAAAGGCATTTCGAGACAAAAATGGCTCCTAGAGGGCAAACATGGGTTTTTTAGAAGCTGTCATCTAGAACAAAAAGTCTCGTGGAGTCAAGACGATCATTTGGCGCGGTTTTGGAGAAAATTGGTTTCCATGAAAATACTTCCGCCTAACCTACGCCTACATAAACAAAAAGTGCCTCGAAAGTGAAAAATTACGTCTGAGCTACGCTTGACCTCTACGCCTGACCTATGCCTAAGGCGTAACTAGGGTATGCCTAAGGCAAATGTGTAGAAATTTATGGCTGAAATTTATGGTTTGGCCAATTTTTTATTCCAAGATACATCAACGACTCTTCTATCTCAAAGTGCGTGTACCACACATCATGTACATCAGAGAATAGGGTTTGAGTAATTGCTGGTGAAATTACCAAGAAGGCCAACTCTTTATATTTGTCTATATATACACGATCTTATATCAGTGTTAGGGGGTTGGTTCATAGAGCTTACACACATTCAACTTCAGAGCAGCCTCTGAAGTCATATATCTTCACAGACGAAAAGCCATATTCAGACCTAGAGATCCGGAGAAGAAGACCATGGAGAGCATTTCAACATCAACAATGTAGTCACCTTCCACCATGGCCAACTAACTCAATATCTAGGGTTTTATAGCAAAACCCTAGCCAGGTAATGTAGTTTTTCATTGTTTTCAATTGTAATGAGGGGAAACTGTTGACCATACTATGATGATTGTAGTAGATAAGAGATCGTTTTGATTTTCAACATAAAATTCTATACTTTTTCTAAATTCTTGTCTTAGATGGAATGAATATAATACTTTACACAACCATGATTATTCAATATGGGCTAGAACTCGGATGCTTAATTTATGATTTTCTACACAATGGTGGTAATAAAACTTGAAACCCTAGGTTGACACAGGCCATACCTTGGCGATTTGAGATAGACATGCTTTAGTTTATTTTCATGCATTAGTAGTAGATTATAGTAATTTTATTGGCATGCACTAGTCAGGTCAGGTTAGTCTTGAGATGGGTTGTCGTAATCCGGTTGATAGTAATCCTTTTTGGGGTCATATTTTGCTATTTGCGGTACAACCTGATTCGCAGTTTATGGATCGTCTTCTTACAAATGTTACATTGATGAACTATTTTATGCGGCTAGTGGTGGAGCGATGAAAATACTACTTTTCTCTCTCATCTGAATTACAAACTAATTTACTTTGCTTTCTAGATAATTTTAATTAATTTAGATAATTTGGTCTTTGACCACCACAACAAACACTTTTTAGAAAATATAATTCTTTGTTTTTAAATAGCTAAAGGGAACAATCTTAGTCTCTGAGGAATCGATATTCCTTACTGAAGCCATTGCTACACTATAATTGATACGTGCGCTTGCGTAGGGTAAAACCTAACGCTGTTATATGAGGTTGTTTTTAACAACTATTTTGTTATCCCTCTAGACAGACGTCATATGCTAATAGGTTAGAAAAGAATAAAGGCTTAGCTATCACTTGGGATGATGAATTGAATAATGAATCAGCTAGTGATGCAATAGACTCGGAGGTAGGTGATGAGTCTAAGAACTACCCAGTGTTAGTTGTACAAAGTAAGGAGGTTAAAAGAAGTTGCTACCAGATGGTCGATGTCTGTATATGAAGATTCTCAGAGTGATGAAGATTGTGATGACATGCCTCTAGCTTCTTACGATGAATTACTTGATAAACTTACTCAACTTAATTATCATCATTATCAATTATTGACTAAATATTTAAAGATTGACAAAGAATAAAACTATTTAAAAGACAAATTAGCCAATAGTTCCCAAACCCTGAATCTCTTGCATACCCAAAAAGCTCAATTGTCTAAAAAATTAATTGAGTCTGACCAAGAAAGGAGTATTGCTTTAAAGAGTATAGATTATTTCAATAAGGAATTAGTCACTTTAAGATGTGACATAAATGAAAAATCTACGAGAATTGAGGATTTAGAAAATAATTTGAAGGATGTTAACTCAACTATTTATAAATGGTCTAGTGGAAACCTTAAGCTTGATTATATGTTGAGTATAGGTAAATATATGGGAAATACTAAAGGATTGGGATTCATAGGAACAATTGGTAATTCAAATATTATTCCCAAAAACTACATTTATTAGAGCTTCCGAAGTAGCACCAAGTTATTCTCAATGTAAATCTGATAAAAATCATAATTATCAATCTTATGTTAGAAAACCGGTCTAGAATAAGCCTCCCTTTACCTCTAAGTATCATAAGATTTCTAATATTGTTTTACAAAGATTTGTTCCTACATGTCATCACTGTGGAGTGAAAGGACATATTCGACCCATGTGTTTCAAATTGAGAGGAAGAAATTTGAATTCAATGATGAATCAACGGACACAGAAAGGACCCAATGTTGAAGATCAAATTAGTGTATTGAATAAGAAGGTAAAAAATTTGTCAGAGCTGACAATTAGAGCTCCTATAATGAAAAAGGAATGGGTAAGAAAATGTGAGATACACTATTTTGTTGATCACACTGCTTTTAGAGCACATGATTCTAGTGCTTGGTATTTGGATAGTGAATGTTCTAGGCACATTACTAGAGATAAGTCATTGTTTGGGTTTTTTGAGAAAAGTAATGGTGGGATAGTTACTTTTGGATATGGAAAGAAGTCTAGAGTTCAAGGATAATGAACGATTGTGACTTCTGGTATGCCTAGTTTGGAAAATGTGCTTTATGTTGAGGGCTTAAAAGCGAATTTACTAAGTATTAGCCAAATTTGTGATAATAACCATAATGTCAAATTTTCTCATGATAAATGTTTAATTATTGATTCTTCTGGAAATTTTGTTATGGAAGGTATGCGGTCATTTGACAATTGTTATTGTATTATTTCTAATCCTAAATTAGCATGCAATAAGGTTAAGTTTGATGAGATAGAAATTTGGCACCAAAGAATGGGACACGTTAACTTTCTTGATTTAATTAAGATTACTAAAAATGAAATTGTTAAAGGTGTTCCTAAGCTTGGATATGGCAAAGGTCTTGTGTGTGGTCCGTGTCAAAAAAGGAAGCAGACTAGATGTCAACATAAAAGGACTAATACCATAGGTACTTCTTAACCCTTAGAATTATTACATATTGACTTAATGGGACGTTCCAGGACCTTAAGCAAAGGAGCTAAGAAGTATATTTTTCTTATGGTTGATGACTACTCTAGATATACATGGGTATGATTTTTGAGTGATAAGTCTGAAGTTGCTGAAAATTTTAGGAATATTTGTTTAAAAATTCAGAGTGAGAAAAATTATCCCATTACTAAAGTAAGAAGTGATCTTGGAAAGGAGTTTGAAAATTCAGGTATTGATACTTTTTATGATGAAATGAAATAAAACATGAGATTTTTGCACCACATACTCCACAACAAAATGGGGTTGTTGAGAGAAAGAATAGGGTTCCAAGAAACCTTTGGTTTAAGGGAGTGAACACAACTTGTTATACTTCAAATAGAGTTTATCTTAGGTCTGACACTTTCAAAAACCCCTATGAATTGTGGAATGGTAAGATACCCAATATAAAATATTTTCGTATTTTTTGTTCAAAATGTTATATTCTCAGAGATAGAGAGTCATTAGAAAAATTTGACTCTAAGAGTGTAGATGGAATATTCTTGGATTATTCGTTGACAGTAGGGTATATAGGGTTTTTAACCTTAGAGCCCAGACAATGATGGAATCTACAAATGTGGTTGTTAATAACTCATGTGCTGATGAGTCTCAGTCTCCTATAGCGAAGAAAGATCTTGAGCCATTTTTTGAGTTGGAACCTGATTCTACGGATGTTGTTGTATCTATATCTCTGTAGAAGAAGAAGAAGATGTAGAAAACTTGCAGAGAATTCTTCAAGACGTACCTCCTCTTGTTGTAAACTTGGGTATTTATAGACAATGATGATCTAAACCCTAAGTTTTCCCTTTCTCGTAATTTCAGATCCAAACCCTATGTTCTGATGAATATCATGTATATACCACGCACTTTGATGTATATAAGTCGTGAACAAATCATAAAACCAACCCTCGAAGAATTTTGACATCGCAGCAAAAAATAGCCAAAAACTTGCTGTAGCTACACTTCAAGCATAGCTAGGCGTACACTTCAAGCGTAGGTCCAAGTATATCTCCAAGCGTAAAAATATGTTTTTCAGCCACTTTTTGAAACTAAAAGTGTAGGCATTTTTGTCAAAATCACTTTTCTCCGTAACTATGCCAAAATGATCCTCTTGAACCCATGATACTTTTTGCTTGAAGTGACGGCTTTGGAAAATGTCATTTTTGCCATCTAGGAGACATTTTACCTCAATATGCTCACTTTCGTGCTTTAATTGTATTCTTCATTACTTCAACGCTTGATTCTGCCTTTGACGAATCTTATCGATGTCATTGAAACTAAACCAACCTATCTAACACTTAACATGGTTATTGTTTAGAACATGCCATAAATAAACAATACACAAAGGTGTTCTTACAAATAAAAGTGTTCTCACAAAATTGTGTTCCCCTAAGAAAGCAATAAGGTCCGAACTAACGATTTGACTTCTAACTTAGGTTTTGGACTGAAGTATGATCACGGTTAGTGAGGATATTATTAGAATTAGTACGTATTGCTTTCATCTTAGTTGTTTGCTTGTACCTGAATATTTTTCTTACATGCAAAAACTATGTAAAGCTTGTCTTGTGACTGGTTATAACTAAAAGGTATGTGTGCTGATTGTTTTCACTACCATGAGTATAATGGCTAAGTCAAATTTGTGAATATGATGTATTAATGATTAGCTCATTGTCTCTATTGCCTTGCTCACATGTTTCTAAGAACAAAAATATATATTTTTCTTAGTTTCAGCATATTGCATTCATGATTTAGATTTAAGTTTATGCATCGTAGAGATTTTTGCTACCCGAGAATCTGGATATATTCTTTAGAGTTCTATGACTTAGTATAAACTTTGCTTAGATTCTCTGGTCTTCCCGTATATTTTTCCCAATGTTTACATTTTGTGTCTTTTCCTTCAAATATTTTGATTATTTAATTCGTTGTCATTTCAGTGACAGAAAAGGGGATAAATAGTTAAAAAAGGGAGAAGTATTTAGTAAGGGGAAGTTATTATTTTGGTATGGGGAGTGATTATTTGTTATTGATTAATGATCATTATGCTTCATGTTAATAAATTCATTATTTTGTTTATGATCATTTAATATTGATTATTCCTGTTATTTATTTTCCACACTTGCTTTTCACAGGTATATTTATTTAAGTGTTGTGGTTGCACGTTTGGTAGATCGTTATGAAATCAACTAGAAAAATCTATCTCTATATTTGTCGGTATGTGTTCATAGGTATAGATTTTATTTTATTTTATCATGAGGATATATTTGTAAAACATGGTTTTGTCTTAGAAATGTGTAAGAACATTTATTTATTAATGGCATGATTCTGAACAAAAACCATGTTGAGACTTGAGTGTTTTATTTTGGGTTAATCAAGGTTGAAGTGGTGAAGATGCAAAGGAAATTGGATGAAGCGACAATGTATAAAAAATTGTATATTCATAATTTTGCACCACCGAGTACTCGGTGGGAACATTACTGAGTACTCAGTAAGTTGTGAACTTTCGCACGTTTGCGCAAAAGTGAAAAAATCTCTCGAATATTTTGCGAACTTTCGCGTAATTGCGTGCGTATGAAGGTTCACCGAGTACTCGGTAGAACAACCATTGAGTACTCGGTAAGTGGTAAACTTCAGAAAATTTGAAATTGTAATTTTCTTATTTGGAAGGTATTGTCTTGCTACGTAATCAACTCCTAACCACTTTGGGAGATGATTTGAATCTTTTATTGGTATATTGGACAATTATTGACATATTAGTCTATATTTGAAAGACTTAATGGTGGATATACGATTCCTGATTGGAAAATGATTCTTACCATTAATTGATCAACTCTTCTCTATACATACGAGTTAAACCAAATAGAAGGGGGTGACTTGTGGTTTTTGTGAGATCTCTGCAATTATTCTAGAGTTCATATACTTTTGCAGAGAGATGTGGAGAGAGAAAAATTGAGTGATATTATATCTTCTATTTCTCTCTTGTATTGGATTTCTCCAATTGTGTTTCAACAAGTGAGATCTTTATGCACAATTGGATGATATAGTTCCTGAAAAATAATCACACCACCTTGATCAAAGCAAGAGGCTTCATGGTTATTTGATCCGTTGAGAAGCGGAGCCGTCGTAGTACAGAGATTGGAACGACTGCTTCATGGTAGCGCGAGTGATTCAAGACTTCCAAACGTCAAGTGATAACATCAATTCATAGTGATTTTATAAGTCTTAACTTCATAAAGTCTGTGTACTTCTTGATTCATAGTGCATCGATATTTGAGTGTATCTGTGGTTTTTTACTTAAAGTTTTTCCATGGTTTTTCCACTTAAAAATATTGGTATCCTCTTTGCTTTATTTTTTGCACTTATATTTATTATTACATGATTTATATTGTGATAGAATTGAATTAAAATTGACTTTTCCGCAATTAAAATTTTAATTTGTCACTTAATTCATAAAAGCCTAGTCACCCCCCCCCTAGGCTTAATTCACCATCTTATAGGTAATTTCATTATTAATTCTGGAGCCAAATTATTTACAGAGACAACTAGCGTTTCCCAGCTTTTAGAAAGAGAGGGTAATAGGAACACTACTGGCATCTCATGATCTATCATCATTTTTCGAAGAGTTGAATTAGTCCAACAACCACTGAAATTCGCTCATGTGTTGTGACACATTTTTATCGTCCTTGTATTTAAGATTTACAGTATAGCTCAAAAGATTTACCTTATTTTGAGACGTCTTATGCGCGTACATCTTCTCCAATTTTTCCCAAAGAGAAAAAGCATCATCGTTGTTGGCAAAATTTTGATAAATGCTTTTATCGATCCATTATCTGATTTAGGTGACACATTTTCAGTTCAGAACCATCTAGTCTTAGTTGGGCATATCCGCCGGTTTTTTGTCAAGTGTGTCATCGGTCATTTTCATCGGCTTCCACAGATCTTTAATATACAAAAGATCCTCCATTTTTTTACTTCCACAATGAATAGTTGATTGTGGTCAATTTGATCATGTTGCCGGAAGTCTCCTCCATTTAATTTGCACAAAAAAATTAATTTCCAATACCGTAGCTCCGATACCACTTTGTTGGGAAAAATAGTAAATGGTTAAAAACCACTTGTGTAATTTTCCCTCACCAATTTTGTGAGATATAAATGGGATAATAATATGGAGGTAAAAAATAATAATCACCACACAAAAGTACACAAGATAGTTTTACGTGGAAAACCCTTTGGGTAAAGGGAAAAACCATGAGACCGTAGTCCAGTAAAAACTTCCACTATGTAAATAATGGGGTAACAACTTCACCCTCAGAGGGTAGGTAACACTCAACAATATATGCCCTCAATTGTGGGTTAAGTGAGGATATAACTCACTCTCTCACAGATTGGATCGCACTCTCTAACTCTCTGCAATAGAATTGCAGGCTCTCTGTATTTCTTATGTTTCGTGTTGTGATTTCCTTCTTGCAGAATGCCCCTATTTATAGGAATTTTCAAATCCTTCCGCACATGTAATAACCGTGGATCTGATCAACTTGTGGCCGTAGTTGTTGAATTGTAAATGCCACGTGCTTCAAAGACTTGTTACCGACAACCCAAAAGTCCAAATTGTGTGCACATTTTACACTTGACCACTTTTCCAAGTGGGTGGCTTTAAATGCATCTATGGGTGGACCTAACAAAACCCCCTAATTCCATATTTGTTTTAGGGTTTGCTTTTAGGTTTTTTTATGGATGTTTTGAAATTAAAGATATGATTGATTTATATCTTTGATTTTAGGATTTAGCGTTCTTTGATTTTAGTATTTAGGGTTATATATATATACAACCACTGTATCATCTTCATCAATGGAATAAGTATGAGGGAGGATGAAGTCATCTTGGAGGGAAAGAGAGAATCAGCGGACGAAGACAACCCTAGGGTTTGGTACAGGGTTAGTGTTTAGGTTTAGGTGATGGCATGAATCTCCAAATCAAGGTTCATGATGAGTGTGTCAAGATCGTGGATGCATAGTTCAAGACCTTCGGTTGTGGATCGGCTATATGTTTCTTCCGTATTATAAAGGTAATTAAATATCTATTGAAATTACCTAGACGATGGTGAAAAAATAGCCTAGAAGGGGGGTGAATAGGCATTAAGTGGATTTAATGACAAATTAATATTTAATTGCGAAAAAGTCAATTTTAATCCAATCACAAAACCCTAATTCTCAAACCATATCATTCAAGCAATATAAAACAAACATCAATGTAGTGCAGAAAATAAACCAAGAGACGACACAGAGAATTATACGTGGAAAAACCAAGGAAACGTTCCAAGAAAAAACCCACGGATACACTCAGTTACCGATGCACTATGAATTAACAAGTATAGACTCTATGAGAGTTTTAGACTTACAATCACTCCTAATATACCTTCCTCTACTGACGGTCTGAAACCCTTGAATCACTCGTACTTCACGAAGCACGCTTGTTCCGCCAGACACTATGTATCATAAATCATACATGATTTTCCTTTCTCTACTCGCGGTCTGAAATCCTTGAATCGCTCCATACTCGGACGGTTCCACCTCTCAAAGGATCAATGTAACCTCGTCGGAATGGACGATGTCTAATCGGCATAAAGAACTTCTATGTAGAAGCACGATTGGAGAAACTCAACACAAGAGAGAACACCAATATGTATGATCATTCCATAATCACCTCTCTATGTGTATCACTCTATAGAAGAATATGAATGATAGAATATTGTAGAGCTCTCACCAAAAACCCTCTTGAAAAATCATCTTAAAACACTGTAGCCTCTTATCTTGTAGAACCTTGGTATTTATAGATCAAGTCAAAGAAAACCCTAACCTTTCCCCTTTGCGTAATTTTACAATACGTTGATAAATCCTCTAAAATATTTTGTAAATATGTGTATACGCCTATACGTAGAGATTTGGAGTCGCCAATCACTTAAAAAGTCGAAGTAAGGACAAAACTGAAAAAATCCGAAAGCACTCTAAATCAATTCCTGCATAACAAGTGATCACTTGGACACAAAGTGGGACCTATGTTTGGGCATAGGTCAGGGGCATAGGGTCCATTCCCATCTACAAAAACCAAAGCATAGGTTAGTGTCATTCTGCCTGTTTTTGCCTCTGACAGCGTAGGGTATGATGCATTTTTTGTTGTAAAAACCTATTTTTTCATATTTAAGCTAGACTGGTCGTCTCGGACTCCCGATACTTTTGGTTCAAGTAATAATGTTTGGAATGACATTTTTGCCCTCCGGTGATGTGACGATGTTTGTAAATGACGTTTTTGCACTCTGGTAGCTCTTCTTGGCTCTGACACACCCCTTGACTCTCCTCTCGAGATAGAAACAAACATACTAACAAGTTGATGGCAAGTACACAAAACTCTCAACATGAAAATTCACTCAACATGGTTATTAACTAGAACATTCCAAACACAAATAATATTATAAATGTTCTTACAATCTCTCATTTGGCATTTCTGAGACAAAACCATATTTTTACAATATAGCCTCACAATCAACATAACATCTATACCTATGAAAACATACTGACAAACATAGATATAAATTATCACCTTGCTTTCATCATGGTCTACCAATCTTGTAACCACAACACTGAGCAAACCATTAAACGCAGGTGTGGAAAATAGATATGAATCAACATAATGATCATTAGAAAATTATAACAACAATGCACACATAATGATCATCATTCTCCCCCTGAGAAGAAACTCCCCCTTACTAAAGACTTCTCCCTCTGAATCAATCAAACAATCTTAACCAAACAATCTTTCCCCCTCACTTAATACTTCTCCCTCTTTTTGTCACTGAAATGTTAAGTAAAGAGAGTATATGCCAAAACAACAATGTAGAGAGATGCAAGGAAGTACTTAATGAAAAACACCAAGATATAGAACTCTTATTAAATCATATTCAAATTCTCAGGGTAACAGAAATCTCAATTATGTATGACTCTACTACTAATGCATGAATGCAAAATGTCATGAATAAAAATAAAATAAAATATATATATTTTTTATAAATCTATGAGCAAGGTAGTAGAGACACAAAGTCAATCATTAACACATCATATTCTCGGATTTAACTTGACCATTATACACATGGTAGAGAAGATAATTAGCACACATACCATGTAAACTCAAGAATGCTCAAGTCAAGTTTTACAAATATATATATATGAAAATTCTCATGTGCAAACACTAAGGTAAAATGAAAACAATACATACTAAAGGTAATAATTTCTCCACCAACCGTGATGATAATTCAATCTGTAGATACAAAATTTGCACAACACAAAAAATATGTTTTCTCATTACTCTTTATTGGATTATATACATTTTCTCCCTGGGCCTTTGGCCCATTAGGGCAACATTTTCTATTTTAGAATACTATCCTTACTTTACACGTCAGTTATTTTGTCCCTATACTACGTCACTACCTTGAGCCACAAGTCTCTCCTAGAATCTTCAAGTTTCTTCTAGAATGCTCTTCAGGTCGGGCCATAGGATGGGCCTGGTGGTCGGGTCTTGGGACAGACCATAGAACGGACGTGTCAGTCGGGTTAAAAGGTGGGCTCAATGATCGGGTTATCATCTGGGGCCTTTCTAGGAATGATCTGGTCGGGATAGGCTTTTTATATGGGACGGGAAAACTCACATGTACACAGGCCCTCTTTTAGTTTATGGGCCTACTTTTTAATAGGCCCATTAAATGAAAGAAACGCGAGGCCCATCAAAAAAGCCCTTGAGGTTGGTATGCGTGACGCGTATGTGGGATGCGTACCGGATGATGCAGAGCTGCATTTAATGCTGCAGCCGTCGCAATCAATTACGATTTTGAATTTGTGGTTGAGATGGCCTAGATATGCGTGAAATGGGCCGGGTCATGTCGGTCCGATGCCTTGGCCCGGGTAGATGAAACATCACGCCTATATAACTCATATACACCATACTTACACCATTTTTGGACTGCTTTGCTCTGTCTTCTTCAATCTTCTCTCTACGTTGCCTTCTCAAGCACTGTTTGCAAACTTAAACTCGTATAATTTCAGGTTTGTCTTATCAATTGTTGCAACCTTCAGTGATATTTGGTTGAGTATTCCATTGTGTGATGTGTTTTGTGTCCTGTTGAGAAGCGTTTGGTCGGATGCCCAAATCTTTGCCTGTTGGTAGAGTTACCGAATTCTGCAAATCTTTTACCGGAGAAAACATTCGGGGGACTGCCGGAATCTTCTTTATTTGCTTGTATGTAATTCTTCTGACTTTTTCAACCTTTCTTCAAATATGTCAGGGAGTGATGACACTAGGTCGGTTAGTGACCTGCAATTGACAGACACTGATTTGACAATCACTGATCCCGAAGCCTCAGTAAGCACCCCATCCCTAGAGATTACCCGAGTCACTAAGACAAGTCCACCAGAAGTTACTCAGGATGTCGGGGGTCACCAGAGTTGTAGAGGGTGATGATGGGAATGATCAGGGTCAGGATGTTGAGAAAGAAGACATTTTTTGTACTGACCCACTCCCGGCCAAGTACAGGAAAGACGCTAAACTTAAGAGCCTCGGGGTTCCCGAAGGGGTAAATGTTAGACATTATCCTCGGGATAAAGACTTCAGGATTGGTGAGGGGCTGAAGGATGGGGAGATATTACTCTCCTCATTCCACCTTTCCATACTAAAATTTCCAATTCACCCTTTCTTCCTTTTGGCCTTGGCGACTTTGGGTATGGCCCCCCTTCATGTGGGTCCCAATTTTTATAGGATCCTGGCCATGATCCTACTGATCAAAAAATAATTGAACCTCGACTTAGGTTTGGCTATGCTCCTATTCTCGTATAAACTTCAGGAACAAAAAGACAACAGGGGTCGGTACAACATAACCTCGTATGTTAAGAGGAAATTATGTGACAACGTCCCGACCTCCAATAAGGGATGGAAAGAAAGGATGATTGTAGTGAGTGGGAGGTGGATGCATCCCGATGCCATAAACATACCCGTCAGCCATGTTTTCCAACTAACCCGACTTCCCGAGTTTAAAAGTTTTCATACCCGAGCTTCATGCCATTGCGATCTGTGCAATGATAAGTTGGGTATGCTAGTGATGGGTTTCCTTCAGGCTCCTCAGGAGAAAAGGGAGGTCGGGTATATAAGATCCCGATTTGAATTGTTATAGGCCAGAATATGGACTCAGGATTTAAGGGATAGCCAGGGTTGCCTGACCGGGTCTATATTGCAGGGGCATGTATTGGGCGCATCCGCATCGACGATCGCCTCGGGTTCTGCTGCGACTACGTCTGGGTCGAAGAAATTGAAGTCCAAGTCATCAGCAACCTAAAAACTCAAGAGAACTATGTCGGGGGGCCATCATGCCCAAGATTTAAATCAAGAAGGATAAGAAGATTATCACCGGCTCCACATCCTTCATTTATGGGGTTGACATCTCTCAAGTCCCCAAGAACCCTGTAGTCAATTCATCAGCGGGGCTGACTGAGAGTTCGGATGCCACGCCCCCGCCTCCTCCTCCTCCGGCAGAGGATCCTCCGATCGCTCATCCACCTCCGCCTTCTCGTACCCCACAAATGCTGTATCGGGGGCGATCGAGGTCGGGGATGATCATGCTACGGTCCCGAGCTCTGGAGGTTTGGATCAGAATTTATCTCAGGCCTAACTCTCAGTCTGGCCCGGTTCTAGCCTCGGTATGGCCTTAGAGGTTCCTGCCTCGATGTCGGAGTCAAGCTTTGACTAGAAGGGTCAGGGTTTATCCTGACCTACCAGGCTGCGTACTGCTATCACTCCTCCGGTTAGGAGACAAGACCACAGGGAGATTGATCGTGCTGCTGAAAGTGGGAAAGAGACTCCTCATGGGCCCCGGTTCAAGCTGGACACTAGCAAGGGCATTCCATATCTATCTGTGGGGGATTAGACGATTGGGAACCCGGAAGCTTTGCGGGAGATGGCCCCAGGCCTCTGGACCCCAGTCGATAGGTTGGCCATGGGGAGATATGATAGGATGAGCTTAGCTTTGAATGGGCCCGATCTCGCGATGAGGGTAATTTCATATTTCTTATACTTAGTTTTCCATTTTTCTTCATTTCTTCTGTGCTGGCAATCTCTTCTTTCAGATGCTTCATGCTACTCAGGCATACAATTGCAAGCTCGAGGATGATGCTCGGGTTATAAATGCCCTGACTCGGGAAGTTCAGGTCCATAAAGCTGGGTGTGCCAAGTCTCTGGAGCAGTTTAAAAAGGCTGAGGGCAAGATTCAGTCCCTGACATATAGGGTCGTTTCGGCTGAGGAAGGGCTCGCAGATGCCAAGGAAAAGATCTTGGAACTCGAGGGAAAGGCTCGGGACGCTGAACAGAGGGCTGATCAGGAGGCCCAGGCTCGGGAAGCCCTGACTCTCCAAGTGCAGTCCCTGATTGAAGAAATTGAGAAGTTAAAGACTTCGGGGTGGCAGTTGCTTGGGGAGAAGGTTGAGATCGAGAACTCCCTCGGTGTGGAGAGGTCTCAGGTGGAGATGTGCCACAAGGGTGGCAACCAGATGATCTCCACTTGGAGCTAACGTGCAAGTACCGTTATGAGCAAGGTTGGCAGGAATGCATAACGGAGCTTTAAAAGCCCGAGGGGGAAATGGAGATCCCGACTATTGAGGATCTTGACCTCAGCATAGGAGTGGGGCCTCCGTACGATGATCCGGATCCTAAGCCTGAAGATCTTACCTTTGGTGAATTCCTTCAGGATCCCCTGCCCTCTCCACCTTCTCATTCTAGCCTGGATGAGACCGAAGTTACGGGGGGATAGTCCCTTGGGGATAAAGGCTCCGGTGGGAGTCTAGGTCCTCTCGTGGTGGTTTAGGGGGAAGGTGATGACATTCCCGAGGCTGAGACCCATCAGGGGAAGAAGACTTCGAAATAGGGCTCCTTTTCTGGCTTCTTCCCCTATCTCCTATTTTTTCCTTTGCCTTGTATTTTGCAACGATTTTGTAATACACTCATTATACCAGCCTTGGCCACCGGGGCTTTTACAATATAAGTTTATTTATTCATATTTTGTTGTGGATGAGTCATACTTGTTTCTTTTGATAAGGTAATAACAATCGGGATTTTGAATTGTAACTCCGTACTAATTCCAACACTTAGGTTTTGGAATTGATATTTGTGAAATCCGACCATTAGTGGGTCAGTGATGATCTCTCGGGCACTTTGGGCCCATGGAGAGGATGCAACACCTAGGTTTTTAAATTGATATTTGTAAAACCCGAACACTGGTGGGTCTGTGATGATCTCTCGGGCACTTTAGGCCATAGAGAGGATGCAACACTTAGGTTTTCAAACTGATATTTGTAAAACCGGACCACTGTGGGTCTGTGATGATCTCTCGGACACTTTGGGCCCATGGAGAGGATGCAACACTTAGGTTTTTAAACTGATATTTGTAAAACCCGACCACTGGTGGGTCTGTGATGATCTCTCGGGCACTTTGGGCCTATAGAGAGGATGCAACACTTAGGTTTTTAAACTGATATTTGTAAAAGCCGACCACTGGTGGGTCTGTGTTGATCTCTCGGGCACTTTAGGCCCTTGGAGAGGATGCAATACTTAGGTTTTTAAACTGATATTTGTAAAACCCGACCACTGGTGGGTCTGTGATGATCTCTCGGGCACTTTGGGCCCATGGAGAGGATGCAACACTTGGGGTTTTTAAACTGATATTTGTAAAACCCGACCACTGGTGGGTCTGATATGATCTCTCGGGCACTTTGGGCCAATGGAAAGGATGCAACAATTAGGTTCTTAAACTAATATTTGTAAAACCCGACCACTGGTGGGTCTGTGATGATCTATCGTGCGCTTTGGGCCCATGGAGAGGATGCAACACTTAGGGTTTTAAACTGATATCACAGAAAAGAACCTGTTGGGTAGATATAATCATGGAGATGATCGGAAAAATGGAGCTCTCATTGCAATGTTTTTGGGCTCTAGCGGCCTTCCTTTACAGTAACCAAAACAAAGTATTTCTAGGGATAATACCTCTTAAGTCGGGATGCATTCTATGTATTAGGCTCCCCCTTGTTATCAGAGTTCCTGAGTAGTCTATAGGCCCCACGTCCCACAACTTCAGTGACGGTGTGGGGCCCTTCCCATGGCTCTTGGAGCTTACCTATGTGTCCAATCTTTCGTCTAAGTTTCATGTCCACAACTTGGAATCCCCTTCTTTTTACCCTCTTGTTGAAGTGATTCTTGACCCATTGTTGGTACGCTGGCAGTCTTATCTCGGCAATTTTTTATTCTCCTCCACTAGGTCGAGCTCGTGAGATAAGCGTTGATTATTTGATTTCTCATCCCAAGCCAGTGACCTTAGTGTCGGGACTGCGTACTCAGTCGGGATTATGGCCTCTGCCCCATATGCCATAGCGAAGGGTGTCTCGCCGGTTGGTTGTCGGGGCGTGGTTCTATACGACCACAGTAGCTCTGGCAACTTGTTTAACCATGCTCCTTTGGCCTTCTGAAGCTTCTTTGCCAGGGTGTTGAAGATGGATCGATTGTTCTTTCTACTTGTCCATTGGCCCGCGGGTACCCTACCGAGGAGGTATTCTGATTGATTCCATGCTCGGCCAGGAAAGACCTGACTCGTTCACAGTCTAAATTAGTGTCGTTGTCCATCATGATGGTCCGAGGTACCCCGAACCTGCAGATGGTGTGATTCCGCATGAACTTGAAAACATGGTTTTCCTTTATGGAAGGGTAGGCCTCGGCTTCAACCCATTTTGTGAAATAGTCGGTGGCTAAGAGCACATGAGTTGTTGACCTGATAGCTTTCGGGAGTGGTCCGACTATATCCATTCCCCATCGGGCAAAAGGATGTGGAATGATTATCGGATTCAAAAATTCCGGTGGTTGTAGTATAGCGTCACCATGCATCTGACAGGCTTTGCAGTTCCGTACATATTCCTCGGTATCCCGAGACAGGTAGGGCCAAAAGTAACCCTGGGATAAGATTTTATGAGCAAGAGATCGGGCACTTGAGTGATTTCCACAAGCTCCAGCGTGTATCTCTTACATTACTGTCTCTGATTCGGAAGGAGTGACACACCTCAAATATGGACCCGAGAATGATCTTCTGTAGAGCTGTCCATGGATGATCGAGTATTTGGCTGACTTCATTCTAATTTTCCTTGCCTCTGCCTTATTAGCTGGTAACATCCCGACGCTGAGGTAGTCGATTATGGGGTCCATCCAGCTCGGCTCCCGGGGAATTAGACAAATCAACTCATCGGGTTCCCAAATGCTTGGTATAGTGATGAAGTCGGTCAGTACTACTCGGGCCATATCTTCACCAGTTGCAATGCCTGATTTGCTAGGTGGTCGTTAGAGGTGTTCTCTTCTCGAGGGATTTGAGTAAATGTTAATTTTTAAAAACCTTCGGACTCCATGAGCACCAGCGCTCTGTAAGATTCCATTTTGGGGTCTCTGGTTTCGTACTCGTCGGTTATTTGCCTGATTATTAGCTAGGAGTCGCTGTATATAGATAGGGACTGTATTTGCAGGCTTCTAGCCAATCTCAGGCCCGATACGATCGCTTCGTACTCCGCCTCGATATTGGTGGCTGAGAACAACAATTACATAGAAGCCTGTAACTTGGTCCCGTTGGGAGTATGGATCTCTACCCCGACGCTTGCTCCATTAGCGCTCACCGAGCCGTCCACGAATAATTTCCATGTTTCTAATTCAACGGGTTGATCTGTTTCGTCTGTCTATCCCTCTAATATAAAATCGACCACGGCCTCTCGTTTGATCGAGATTCTAGGAACGTAGGTTATATCATAAATCCCTAGCTTAATGGCCCATTTGGAGATCCTACCATAGAGATCGGGCTTTGCCATAAGTACACGAATCGGAGTTGTAGTGGGGACAATGATCTGGTGAGCTTTAAAATAGTGCCTGAGACGTCGTTTGACATTGATCAGGGATAAAACCAATTTTTCTTGTTTCTTGTACCGGGTCTCGGGATCGGCTAATGCCTTACTTGTATAAAAAATGGGCATCTGGAGGTTCCCATCCTCTCTAATGAGTACAACACTGGTTGACACTGATGACACTGCCAGATACAAGAGTAGGACATCGTCGGGCTCGGGTGTCGCAAGAATAAGAGGCTTGAGCATGTACATCATCGGGACAGGGCTTTGGTTTGTTTGGGCCCCCACACCTCTCCCTTCTTTGCTTTGATCACCTTGAAGATGGGTCGGCATCGGTCGGTCAGTCTTGCGATAAATCTGCTTAAGGCTACAACTCTTCCGGTCAGAATCTGAACTTTTTTGTGAGTGGTTGGCTCTTTTGTTTCGAGCAGAGACTTCACTTGGGTCGGCCTGGCCTGTATGCCTGATCGATCGATAATGTGCCCAAGGAACTGACCCGAGGACATCCCGGAGGAGCATTTGGCTGAATTGAGTTTCATCCAATGTTTCCTCAGGGTGTCGAATACTTTTCGGAGATGCCCCAAGTGGTCAGTTTTCTTTCTGCTTTTGACCACTATATCATCAATGTAGGCCTCGACCACTGTGGCCATCATTCCTTTAAAGATCCTGTTCACCAGTCTCTGAAATGTGGCTCCTGCATTTTTTAGTCCGAAAGGCATAACTTTAAAGCAATAAGTACCAGTCTCGGTAATGAAAGAGGTATTTTCCTCATCGGTCGGGTCCATTGGGATTTGGTTATATCCCGAGTAGGCATAAAGGAAAGTTAGTCTTTCGTAGCCCGCGGTAGCGTGGACCATTTGGTCTATTTTGGGTAGGGGGAAGTTGTCTTTCGGGAAGGCTTTGTTTAGGTCGGTGAAGTCGACGCAGACTCACCACTTCCCATTCTTTTTTTGCACAACCACCACGTTGGCTAACAACTCGGGATACTGAACTTCCCTGATGAACTCGGCTTCCAATAATTTTGACACCTCGTCAGCTATGATCTGGTTCCTTTGGCCCCCCATTGGCCTATGTTTCTGCCGGACGGGTCGTATATTTGGGTCAACATGTAATGTATGTCAGGCTATGGAGGGGTCGATGCCGGGCATATCAGTATGTTCCCATGTGAAGACGTCATGATTATCCTTTAAGGATGTTGTTAGTTCATTTAATTCACTAGTGGTGAGACTTGTACCTGCGTAGGTGACCTTGTCGGGTTGGTCGGGTATTACAGATACTGGCTGCAGAGGTTCTGCAACGATCGGGGGACCCGACTCCCCGTTCTGTAGTTGCTATTTGGGTTGTGGGTCTAGATCATGATTCTTTTCTCGAGATCTCTTTTGATCGGGCTTATATTTCATTCCTTTAATGGTGATGGGGTAGCATTGCTTGGCCGCTACTTGATCCCCTTTGATATCAATTATGTCGTAACCATTCGGCCCGACGCACCTCATCATTTGGTGGAGGGTCGATGGTACGCCTTGCATCCTGTGTATCCATCCTCTTCACATAAGCAGATTGTATGAGGGCTTCATGTCCACCACCACAAAGGTCTCGAACAGAGTTCTCTAGGCTGCTGACACAGGTAGCTTGATCTCCCCGAGGGGTTCGACTTGCTTTCCATTGAACCCGGAGATTGGATTTCGGGAAGTTACAATGTCCCTCGGGTCGATCTCCAATTTATCAAAAGCCCACTTGGTCATGATATTGGCACTGCTTCTTGGGTCAACCATGACCCTTCTAACGAGACATCCCGAGATCATCAGAGTGATGTCTAGTGGGTTGTTGTGTGGGACCTGGATGTCTTGGAGGTCATCATGGGAGAACAGTATCTGAGACTGCCCCGTTCGGTGGTGGACTTCGTTTATCCCGACTATCCTGCTTACCTCACGTGCTCTTCTCATTTGTGAGCGTCTCGATCCTTCGCCACTTTGTGGGTCGGGACCTCCATGGATCATATTGATGATTCTGACCGGGTGCGCTGGGGCTTGATTCCGTTGGTTATTTTTTGTTGGTTGATTAGCTATTGGACTATCCTTCTGGACATAGTCTTTCAGCTCTCCTCGGGCTATCATTGCCTCGACCTGGCACCTCAGGTTCGTGCAATCATTTGTTGTATGGCCGAAATCACTATGGAGGGCACAGTGCTTTGACCTATCCCTGTAGTCGAGGGGTTGCCTGATTGGGGGAGGAGTCTGGAAAATTCCTCTAGCTTTGTTTTCCTGGAAGAGCTTGGCAAGGGTTACTTTCAACGGGGTGATCTTCTCTTCGAATCTGGCATGCCTCTCGGGCTGTGGAGGAAACTGAGATGAAGCGGGGATCAGGGGATTTGAACGTTTGCGATTAAGCGTCTGTCGGGTTGTATCCGAATCCTTATCCTTCGACTTGATTTCTACATTGATCAATGCCGCTCTCTTCTGTCGGGTCACCTCCTCCTCTTCGATCCTTAAGTGTCCCTGAGCTCTAGAATTGAGTTCTCTGATTCCCAAGGGTGGTCGTTTCACAAGCGACTGGTGGAACTTGGTCCCCGGAATCAGTGCCATCCTGAAGGCTTCCACGGCTGAGTACTGGTCGCAGTTGTCGATGGAAGATGACTCGACGTTGAATCTGGACAGGAAACTCTTGAGGGACTCACCTTTTTCCTGAGTCATGGTAAAGAGGCTCGAGATGGTCTTCTTTTGCCTCTAGTTCCCTAAGTACTGGGCCACAAAGAGGTCGGACAGTTGCTGCCAGCTACCAATGGATCTCGGCGGCTGCTTCCTGAACCAGAGGAGTGGCGGGTCGACGAGACTGGTCCAGAATACTTTGCACAACAAGGCTTCGTTCTCGGCATACATGGTCATTTTTTGGTGGATCTGGTAAATGTGCTCCTCGGGATCCTTCGTTCCGTTGTAGGGAGTGAATTTGGGCATGACGAACTTCTTAGGGAAGGGTTCCCGGGTGATTTCTAAAGTGAACGGTGACTGAACCGAGTCGGCAGAGGCCTGGAGGGCCTGGCCATCGGAAGATCGGATCCTTAGATCCTTCATGACCTTCTTTTGGAACTCCACCATCATCTCCTGAAGTTTGTGCAATGTCAGAGGCTCGTCGATGACGGGAACTTCGCCCGCGGTCGTTGTCACGCCCCGAATTCCTAGGACTCCGAAACCCGAGCCTAAGAGTTAAGGGAGTGATTGCGGAAGTAAAAAGAAACGAAAACCAAGAGACATTCAGTCATCAAACACCCATAAAGGGTTGCAATGAATGCCCATATACCATGCTGTCACGCCCCTAAGGGGTGACGCAAACCAAGCGACTACTAGAGTCAACAATAACAAAGAAGTACATGGAATAACAACAAGAATATACTCCATGCCAACACGAATACTAAAAACACAAGAGTATCCTTAGATACCAACAGACACGCTCCTAAATCCCTAAGACTCCCGAACTGGGACATCCAAGGAATCCAAGATGTGATCCTTAATACGAATGACCAACTAAGACATCATTAACCAAGAAAACATATGGGTTAATGATAGAAATGGTATATTCAATACCCAAATGACTAACAAAACTAAGCAGCGGAATCTAACGAAAATCCGGCAGAGTTCCGTTTGTAAATGGAACATCCGGACAACAACCACAACACAATAACCTGCCCAAAGCAATTCAATAATCACAATGGCTTCCAAGCCCCACATTCATCAATCCTACTAGGGCCGAGGTAATGGAAATAAACCAAAACCCCTCCAAACCCTCTAACATCAACAGAGCCACAAATGCTCGAATAAGAATACAGAAAAGCGTCTAACTGTACAGAATAGATACAATACATCCTGAAAGAATAAGTACAGGAAATAAAAGATACATCAACAGGGATAGGCCAACAGACTGGCTCCCAAAAGAAATACATGATAATCCCATAACAATGGGTAAAGAAGCTGAAAGAAGAATACTACCGTCCCCAAACCCAGTCGCGCTGCAACCGTAACCGCATCACCCAACGCAACTCCAAAACCTGTAACAAGGAAACAAAAGAAGCTGCCGTTGCACTGCATCCTGCCCATAGCCGTATAATTCCTCCAACATGGCGTGGAATACCTGGGGGGCCAATGAAATTCCCTCCGTGAGCAAATAAGCTCAGTGGGAAAAGATATCCTAACTACCACATCCTCTGATAGTTTAGGTAAAGCTAAACCGTCTAATAAGATATAAATAGCCCAACTAGTCCCATCCACGCAAATCCAAGTCAACACGCTCATATACCATCGTAAACGAGTATACATAAGTATATAGGGAATATATATATATATATCTACACGTATATATATATAAATACACAACATGAGTCTCTAAAACTCGTACTCCAAGTACCCAACACCAGTAGTCTACACTACTCTCATCAACGTACACTAAGTACACGATACTAAGATCCAGTCTAACAAATCGCCAATTACTCACAACACAATTCAGAAGATCCAACCGAGGAGATCACACTCACCTCTAATATCCACAAGGAAACAAAATCCACCAATAGTACCAAGGAAGGCTCAAATCCTACACCCCGATAACACAGGAAGGAAAACACCCACGTCCTTGCGTACTAACACAACCATCATCAATATATATATATATATTTATACAATATATATATATAACAAATCTCATCCCACTCCTAGAGGAATCTACCTCTCAGGAACTAGATCACCTCAATCACATCTATTCCTCGATACCATAAGTCACATCATCACATTAACCTCATAATACTATCACCAATATATATATATATATATACATATATATATATATAACAAACCTCAATTGCTATCTCCAACAATGTCAATTAATCACCAACGCTCTCACTAAGGATATGAAAAACCACGTAAGAGTCAAGAACCCAAGCAAGGGAAAATGAGTCCCAATGCTACACCAACAGATAACCGAGACACAATGTCAAGGTTAAGAATACCCAAACAAAGAAAGAACATCACGAATGAACCAGAAAGGAACACCACAAGTGGACAAGGGAACCAAAAGCGAATGGCCGAGTATGAAAGTAAATAAAAGAGGAATCCCAAGGATTTCCATAGTTTTTAAGAAAAAGGTTTTTAAAACTAAAACCATTTCATTCGGCATCCATGCCCCTAACAAGTGAAAAACCCCAATCACCTAGATGGTGACATCAACAACCCAAAGAAAAGGAAAGGCAACACTATAAGTGTACGCTGAACAACACCAAGCCTCCTAACCGAGACTTAGAACGATCCGAAGAAAAGGTGAAACAAGAAACCACCTTTCAAAATACTACAAGTCGAGATTTTGAGAAAGAAGTCTCAAAATCTTAGAATCTCTAGACAAGTGATAAAATAGTTTTCTTTTTAGAAATCACACAGTAAAAATGACCGTCTTGCCCCCGGTCTCCGTCAGTCGCCATCACAGGCTTTTAAAAGTTGAAAATCATTTCAAAGAAGATCTCAAGATCATTTTATAAGTATTAAAACTGTTCGTTTATTCGGGGGTAGGCGAAAACGGGTTTTTCCTTTTAAATACAAAAGTTTACTTTCAAAACTTAGAAAGCACCGTTTTCGAAATGACAGCCACATAAGAATGAACAACTCCACGGATTCCTATAATGCCCAAAAGGACAATAAAGGAAGAACAACACGTTGGACTCACGGAAGACCACCATCCGTTTCCAACTCCACCAAATCAAATGATACCACGAGGAAGAGGTTCGGCACCACGCCGTAACCAAGGAATCTAGGAATGACATACAAGTCAACGACCACGTACTAGTGTACAAAACACCGTACAAGGAATGCTTAGGGGAATGAACTAAGCACAAGAACCGAGACTGTCAAGCTACGGTACCTCGAGTACTAAATAAATCCCTAATCATAACCCCTTCTCATCAATCAAAATCTCACACAACTCATCACTCGCCTTCTCTAAGGCTTCAATTATCAATTGATACAAAAATCATCCCTAACCTCTCATCTTCAAAAGAGTTCACACAACTAACCACGATCACCAAACTACTATACACAATCACAGGGCTACTAACCACAATCACAAGGCTGCTAACCACAATCTCTAAGGCTACTAACCACAATCTCTAAGGCCTCAACTCAAGTCAAGCCTACGATCCACCACTAGCCTCCGCTAGCCACATGAATCACTATGCCAACACGCATAACCTCCCCCAAGGGTACTAAGGTATACAACAACAAGTATAAATATATTCGTTTCATTTATACTTATTTATAATGGCATATTATCATTTTCTTCCACATTAATTACTTTCAACTGAGCATTTATAAAATATGAATTTAATTTACAATATTCATAAATAGCATGCCCCAACAACACATGTAATATAGCACATATACATGTTAAACGAGATCACATAAATAATAGGCAGTGTAATGTGACTCAACACTCCCCGTGATACTCACACACAACACACCCTTCCCAAGGGTAACGGATACAAACTCTGTCCACTCATCGTAGTGTAGAGTTACCACACCGACCTTTCCCAAGTGATTTTCTCTCTATCACTTCAACAGGGAAGACGGTTGTACGAGAGCCCAACATGCAACTCCGTACGCCATGACTACCCTTGAGTCAAGAACATGAGCCTCTACCTGGACTCCTAACTCACATTTGCCGGCTTTTTAGTTCCGTAGGCGTGATACCTCCTGGCCAGTTGTTGTGATGATCCGACACAAACCCTCTCATATACCACACGAAATGAGGTAAACCACACCAAAAGACCTTTCTCTGCAAATGGTGAAACCCGTGCACTACATGCACCAACACCCATGTGCTCACACGACATGGTGTACAATCAAATCATATCCAACATAAATATGTCATGCATCATATTTATGAAAATAATCACATGGTAATATCAATATAAATCTCAAATCTCTTTTCATGCTTTAAAATGCAATAAAGCAATTAAACCATATGAAAATAATTTCATACACCGTTCATGTCCTCCGAAAAATATATTTTCTTTAATTCTTTAAAAAATATTTCAATTTCAATTAACATGCCTTTTTAAAATAATTTAAACAATTATTTCACGTATACCAAAAGGATCCTAGCACATCGTCTAAGCTTTTCGAATCTCTAATAACCCATTTAAATTTGTAAGGATTTCTAAGCCGTCCATTCTTATTTAATTTAAATAAGAATATTATTTAATCATATAGGAATAATTTAATAAATTTTCTTAAATTAATTCCTAAGTCCAATTCCGATTCTAAACGAATTATAGATATTTAAATTAACGATTTAAAATATCTATTATTAAATTAAATAAGGGTTTGCACACCCCAAACTACTTCAATAATGTGGAGTGAGAAATAAAGTTTCCCACCTAATTATACGTTACCGAACAGTCCGAAACAACACAGTATCGGCGCCCGAACTCGAAGCCCGCCGACCAAAATCGTCCGATAATTATTTCGAATATATCGAAATGTCCGTCTCGACAACCTATACGATATATATGAAGCCCATTAACAATAGGTTAAATAATTGGGTTAAATCTAAAATACCCCAAACGAGAACTATAACCTATAAATGCGATTTCCGGGCAAATCGTTCAACGTAAAATCACGAAATTAATATATGACGAATACCATGAATATACGGAGCTACTCACCGAAAATCGGCTCAAACCGATCAACGGAAGGTCGCCGGAAAATTGGCCGAAGCCCAGCCGGACTCGCCACTGTTGCGCGCTGCTGCTACGCGAACCAGCCGTAGCTACCTGCTACTCCGTGCACGCCGCTGGCAGCCACGGTCGCCGCCGCCTCCGCCCAGTCCAGCCGCCGCAGCTGCTCCAGGGCGCCGACCGCCAGTCGTCCCTTTCCTGAAACGCTTCGCTCCCTCAGCCGACTCTCTCTCCACGAACCGGCCCTCTCTCTCTCTCTCTCTCTCAATCGGTCGACCATGGTGAATAGAGAAGAGCTGCTTCAGTCGTGCGAAGGAAAGTGTAGCAGAGGTCTGTGATGGCGTGAAGGAGAAGATGCAGGTCTGTGTATATATATACATATATATATATGACCTAATTGCAAAACTAACCCTTCATTTCTCCAAAATCGCAAAATAACCCCCATTTCTATATATATATATATAATTGAATATATATATATATAATAAACCCCAATAATTATCGGGAACATCCGAACATAATCTCCCAAGCCCGAATTAATAACGGGAAGCCTAATTAAATACATCGGGGTAGAAACCCAAATGTCGGAACACTTAAACAAGCCCAACCAATTAAAATGCGTCGTCATCCAATCGAAACACTAATCATTAAACGTCGAATCGATACCGCGTAGTCGAGAATAAGAATTCGCGTAGTGTTGTCCAGTCGACTTTAAAACTAAACGCGAAAAATTTACAGGTATCAAATACCAAGAACAAACAATACGTCAAGAACAAGTGACGTCATTACCGAAATTAAATCAAAGATAATTTCAGTAAAAAGGATAATAACACGGAGTGTTACAACCTTCCCACCTTAGGAGATTTCGTCCTCGAAATCAGGGAGTACCTTAGTCTGTAAGTCACATCCGGTTGGCTAGGCCGCATGATAAACTCACATTCCTCGGTAACCAACCCATGATACAGGTACGAAGAATACATGTGACTGAGGAATCGTCCCACTCCGTTGGAATAAAATCACAACGGGATGCATCTAGTAAGACACGCCCTCAACACAAACCAAGTGAAACACACTCAAGAATACCGAAGCACAACAAGAACGCAGATCGAAATCGTAGAAAAACGTCAAACGTCGAACGTACCATCGACCATCAACCATCGTCCCTAAGACAGTGAAACTAGAGTACACAGAGAACACGCAGAATGTAGTCGTGGATAAACCCCAAACATCGATCGTAATCGTAATCATAGATAAACCCCAAACGTCGATCGCATATCGTAATCGTAGATAGACCCCACACGTCGAACGTACCACCGACCATTTCCCGTCGTCCCATAGAGAAAGAACACGCTCTGATACCAAGTTGTCACGCCCCGAATTCCTAGGACTCCGAAACCCGAGCCTAAGAGTTAAGGGAGTGATTGCGGAAGTAAAAAGAAACGAAAACCAAGAGACATTCAGTCATCAAACACCCATAAAGGGTTGCAATGAATGCCCATATACCATGCTGTCACGCCCCTAAGGGGTGACGCAAACCAAACGACTACTAGAGTCAACAATAACAAAGAAGTACATGGAATAACAACAAGAATATACTCCATGCCAACACGAATACTAAAAACACAAGAGTATCCTTAGATACCAACAGACACGCTCCTAAATCCCTAAGACTCCCGAACTGGGACATCCAAGGAATCCAAGATGTGATCCTTAATACGAATGACCAACTAAGACATCATTAACCAAGAAAACATATGGGTTAATGATAGAAATGGTATATTCAATACCCAAATGACTAACAAAACTAAGCAGCGGAATCTAACGAAAATCCGGCAGAGTTCCGTTTGTAAATGGAACATCCGGACAACAACCACAACACAATAACCTGCCCAAAGCAATTCAATAATCACAATGGCTTCCAAGCCCCACATTCATCAATCCTACTAGGGCCGAGGTAATGGAAAGAAACCAAAACCCCTCCAAACCCTCTAACATCAACAGAGCCACAAATGCTCGAATAAGAATACAGAAAAGCGTCTAACTGTACAGAATAGATACAATACATCCTGAAAGAATAAGTACAGGAAATAAAAGATACATCAACAGGGATAGGCCAACAGACTGGCTCCCAAAAGAAATACATGATAATCCCATAACAATGGGTAAAGAAGCTGAAAGAAGAATACTACCGTCCCCAAACCCAGTCGCGCTGCAACCGTAACCGCATCACCCAACGCAACTCCAAAACCTGTAACAAGGAAACAAAAGAAGCTGCCGTTGCACTGCATCCTGCCCATAGCCGTATAATTCCTGCAACATGGCGTGGAATACCAGGGGGGCCAATGAAATTCCCTCCGTGAGCAAATAAGCTCAGTGGGAAAAGATATCCTAACTACCACATCCTCTGATAGTTTAGGTAAAGCTAAACCGTCTAATAAGATATAAATAGCCCAACTAGTCCCATCCACGCAAATCCAAGTCAACACGCTCATATACCATCGTAAACGAGTATACATAAGTATATAGGGAATATATATATATATATCTACACGTATATATATATAAATACACAACATGAGTCTCTAAAACTCGTACTCCAAGTACCTAACACCAGTAGTCTACACTACTCTCATCAACGTACACTAAGTACACGATACTAAGATCCAGTCTAACAAATCGCCAATTACTCACAACACAATTCAGAAGATCCAACCGAGGAGATCACACTCACCTCTAATATCCACAAGGAAACAAAATCCACCAATAGTACCAAGGAAGGCTCAAATCCTACACCCCGATAACACAGGAAGGAAAACACCCACGTCCTTGCGTACTAACACAACCATCATCAATATATATATATATATTTATACAATATATATATATAACAAATCTCATCCCACTCCTAGAGGAATCTACCTCTCAGGAACTAGATCACCTCAATCACATCTATTCCTCGATACCATAAGTCACATCATCACATTAACCTCATAATACTATCACCAATATATATATATATATATACATATATATATATATAACAAACCTCAATTGCTATCTCCAACAATGTCAATTAATCACCAACGCTCTCACTAAGGATATGAAAAACCACGTAAGAGTCAAGAACCCAAGCAAGGGAAAAGGAGTCCCAATGCTACACCAACAGATAACCGAGACACAATGTCAAGGTTAAGAATACCCAAACAAAGAAAGAACATCACGAATGAACCAGAAAGGAACACCACAAGTGGACAAGGGAACCAAAAGCGAATGGCCGAGTATGAAAGTAAATAAAAGAGGAATCCCAAGGATTTCCATAGTTTTTAAGAAAAAGGTTTTTAAAACTCAAACCATTTCATTCGGCATCCATGCCCCTAACAAGTGAAAAACCCCAATCACCTAGATGGTGACATCAACAACCCAAAGAAAAGGAAAGGCAACACTATAAGTGTACGCTGAACAACACCAAGCCTCCTAACCGAGACTTAGAACGATCCGAAGAAAAGGTGAAACAAGAAACCACCTTTCAAAATACTACAAGTCGAGATTTGGAGAAAGAAGTCTCAAAATCTTAGAATCTCTAGACAAGTGATAAAATAGTTTTCTTTTTAGAAATCACACAGTAAAAATGACCGTCTTGCCCCCGGTCTCCGTCAGTCGCCATCACAGGCTTTTAAAAGTTGAAAATCATTTCAAAGAAGATCTCAAGATCATTTTATAAGTATTAAAACTGTTCGTTTATTCGGGGGTAGGCGAAAACGGGTTTTTCCTTTTAAATACAAAAGTTTACTTTCAAAACTTATAAAGCACCGTTTTCGAAATGACAGCCACATAAGAATGAACAACTCCACGGATTCCTATAATGCCCAAAAGGACAATAAAGGAAGAACAACACGTTGGACTCACGGAAGACCACCATCCGTTTCCAACTCCACCAAATCAAATGATACCACGAGGAAGAGGTTCGGCACCACGCCGTAACCAAGGAATCTAGGAATGACATACAAGTCAACGACCACGTACTAGTGTACAAAACACCGTACAAGGAATGCTTAGGGGAATGAACTAAGCACAAGAACCGAGACTGTCAAGCTACGGTACCTCGAGTACTAAATAAATCCCTAATCATAACCCCTTCTCATCAATCAAAATCTCACACAACTCATCACTCGCCTTCTCTAAGGCTTCAATTATCAATTGATACAAAAATCATCCCTAACCTCTCATCTTCAAAAGAGTTCACACAACTAACCACGATCACCAAACTACTAACCACAATCACAGGGCTACTAACCACAATCACAAGGCTGCTAACCACAATCTCTAAGGCTACTAACCACAATCTCTAAGGCCTCAACTCAAGTCAAGCCTACGGTCCACCACTAGCCTCCGCTAGCCACATGAATCACTATGCCAACACGCATAACCTCCCCCAAGGGTACTAAGGTATACAACAACAAGTATAAATATATTCGTTTCATTTATACTTATTTATAATGGCATATTATCATTTTCTTCCACATTAATTACTTTCAACTGAGCATTTATAAAATATGAATTTAATTTACAATATTCATAAATAGCATGCCCCAACAACACATGTAATATAGCACATATACATGTTAAACGAGATCACATAAATAATAGGCAGTGTAATGTGACTCAACACTCCCCGTGATACTCACACACAACACACCCTTCCCAAGGGTAACGGATACAAACTCTGTCCACTCATCATAGTGTAGAGTTACCACACCGACCTTTCCCAAGTGATTTTCTCTCTATCACTTCAACAGGGAAGACGGTTGTACGAGAGCCCAACATGCAACTCCGTACGCCATGACTACCCTTGAGTCAAGAACATGAGCCTCTACCTGGACTCCTAACTCACATTTGCCGGCTTTTTAGTTCCGTAGGCGTGATATCTCCTGGCCAGTTGTTGTGATGATCCGACACAAACCCTCTCATATACCACACGAAATGAGGTAAACCACACCAAAAGACCTTTCTCTGCAAATGGTGAAACCCGTGCACTACATGCACCAACACCCATGTGCTCACACGACATGGTGTACAATCAAATCATATCCAACATAAATATGTCATGCATCATATTTATGAAAATAACCACATGGTAATATCAATATAAATCTCAAATCTCTTTTCATGCTTTAAAATGCAATAAAGCAATTAAACCATATGAAAATAATTTCATACACCGTTCATGTCCTCCGAAAAATATATTTTCTTTAATTCTTTAAAAAATATTTCAATTTCAATTAACATGCCTTTTTAAAATAATTTAAACCATTATTTCACGTATACCAAAAGGATCCTAACACATCGTCTAAGCTTTTCGAATCTCTAATAACCCATTTAAATTTGTAAGAATTTCTAAGCCGTCCATTCTTATTTAATTTAAATAAGAATATTATTTAATCATATAGGAATAATTTAATAAATTTTCTTAAATTAATTCCTAAGTCCAATTCCGATTCTAAACGAATTATGGATATTTAAATTAACGATTTAAAATATCTATTATTAAATTAAATAAGGGTTTGCACACCCCAAACTACTTCAATAATGTGGAGTGAGAAATAAAGTTTCCCACCTAATTATACGTTACCGAACAGTCCGAAACAACACAGTATCGGCGCCCGAACTCGAAGCCCGCCGACCAAAATCGTCCGATAATTATTTCGAATATATCGAAATGTCCGTCTCGACAACCTATACGATATATATGAAGCCCATTAACAATAGGTTAAATAATTGGGTTAAATCTAAAATACCCCAAACGAGAACTATAACCTATAAATGCGATTTCCGGGCAAATCGTTCAACGTAAAATCACGAAATTAATATATGACGAATACCATGAATATACGGAGCTACTCACCAAAAATCGGCTCAAACCGATCAACGGAAGGTCGCCGAAAAATTGGCCGAAGCCCAGCCGAACTCGCCACTGTTGCGCGCTGCTGCTACGCGAACCAGCCGTAGCTACCTGCTACTCCGTGCACACCGCTGGCAGCCACGGTCGCCGCCGCCTCCGCCCAGTCCAGCCGCCGCAGCTGCTCCAGGGCGCCGACCGCCAGTCGTCCCTTTCCTGAAACGCTTCGCTCCCTCAGCCGACTCTCTCTCCACGAACCGGCCCTCTCTCTCTCTCAATCGGTCGACCATGGTGAATAGAGAAGAGCTGCTTCAGTCGTGCGAAGGAAAGTGTAGCAGAGGTCTGTGATGGCGTGAAGGAGAAGATGCAGGTCTGTGTATATATATACATATATATATATGACCTAATTGCAAAATTAACCCTTCATTTCTCCAAAATCGCAAAATAACCCCCATTTCTATATATATATATATATAATAAACCCCAATAATTATCGGGAACATCCGAACATAATCTCCCAAGCCCGAATTAATAATGGGAAGCCTAATTAAATACATCGGGGTAGAAACCCAAATGTCGGAACACTTAAACAAGCCCGACCAATTAAAATGCGTCGTCATCCAATCGAAACACTAATCATTAAACGTCGAATCGATACCGCGTAGTCGAGAATAAGAATTCGCGTAGTGTCGTCCAGTCGACTTTAAAACTAAACGCGAAAAATTTACAGGTATCAAATACCAAGAACAAACAATACGTCAAGAACAAGTGACGTCATTACCGAAATTAAATCAAAGATAATTTCAGTAAAAAGGATAATAACACGGGGTGTTACAGTCGTGGTCTCGCCTGGTCGGTGAGAGGTTTCATCGTGCTCCTCCTGTGGTTCGGCTTGTTTTTGGATCTGCGATTGATCGGGAACAACCGGATGGATAGTTGCCTGATTCAATCTCGCCAAGAGCTCCTCGCTCCTTTTCTCCGCCGCCTGGCTTCTCGCTTCAGCAGCCTGGCTTCGTCTCTCTATTTCGACGAGTTGCTGCAAGAGGTGCTCGATCGTTGGAGAGGTACTTGGTTATCTGTCGCTGGGGATCTGTACTTCTGACTGGGATCTGGTCACCAGCATGGTTAGGTCTGGATGGAGAAGATGATTTTGAAGATCTAGTGGTGGTATTTGGATTTTGCTCAGCTTTTTGAGGTAGGAAGATGGTCGGTGAAAATGACCTACTTTCCCACAGACGGCGCCATTGTGTAGATACAAAATTTGCACAACACAAAAAATATGCTTTCTCATTACTCTTCATTGGATTATATACATTTGCTCCCTGGGCCTTTGGCCCATTAGGGCAACATTTTGTATTTTGGAATACTATCCTTACTTTACACGTCAGATATTTTGTCCCTATACTACGTCACTACCTTGAGCCGCAAGTCTCTTCTAGAATCTTCAAGTTTCTTATAGAATGTTCTTCGGGTCGGGCCATAGGATGGGCCTAGTTGTCGGGTCTTGGGACGGACCACAAAACGACCGTGTCAGTCGGGTTAGAAGGTGGGCTCAATGATCGGGTTATCATCTCGGGCCTTTCTAGGAATGATCTGGTCGGTATAGGCTTTTTATATGGGCCGGGAAAACTCACATGTACACAATCCAAGATCCAAATTGGAAGGCAAAAAATAAAAGATACTTTCTCTTTGTCACACAATTTCCTCCTTCTCATCTTTTCAACTTTTTCACCATATCCCTTTTTGTCATTCTAAGCTCCAGACTTTCCAGCGAGGATTTTTAATCTCCACCAACTAGGTCCGAGGTTCTTCCATGAGATTTATGCTCATTAGTCTTCTCCCCTTTTTACGTGAACACTCAAAGCTTACTGAGGCAAGAGATCCAGTTACTCAGATTAAATAACTACTTTTTGAATTTTTAATATTTTAAACATCTAATTTTTTTCAACATCACAACAACATTCATACACATGCAAAATATATTTCATGCATAGACCAATCTAGCATAGCTCATGAACCTTTATACCACTCCGGGTTAAATAAAAAAAATTAACAGATTCAGTAGGCATTATAATCATCACTGAAGCAACTAGCACATAAGATTAAAGTTTTGTAACATAAAATAATCATGCCAAGTGATCATCCAAAAATCTTAGATCAGACTGATACCTCTACTTCACATATGCATAATGAGATAAGTAAATGTGAAAATAGAGTAAAATATGACAACTTTGTACTTTAACCAAGCTCAACAGTCTCAAAACATTTATTGTCATTCATTTTAAAATAAAATGTATGCATGAATAAAAATAATACAAATGCATGATTACTTATCAATTCTAGGAAAATAATGCAATGTGCTCCTAAAATGATAGATAAAAAGATATCTATTCTAAAGAAAGCATACCAATAGATTTCCTAAGACTAACATGCTTTTAAAAATCTAATGGCTTTGTATAGATTTCTGCTAACTGAGAATCTGTGGATATGAACTCTGGAGACACTATACCATCTTCAATAAGATCACGAATGAAATGATGTCGAATATCTATATGTTTTGTCCTAGAGTGTTGAACATGATTTTTAGAAATATTTATTGCACTCGTGTTATCACAGAACACAGTCATTGTACCTTGAGAAAAACCATAATCCTGCAACATCTGACGCATCCACAAAACCTGAGTACAACAACTACTAACTACTATATACTCAGCCTTAGCAGTGGATAGAGAAACACAATTTTACTTCTTACTATGCCAAGCAACTAAGTAATTTTCAACATAAAAACACCCTCCACTGGTACTTTTTCTATCATCAACATTACCGGCCCAATCAGCATTAGAGAAAGATGCGATATTAGTATTAGTACCTGATGGATACAGCAGTCCATAATTCACTATCACTTTAACATACTTGATAATCCTTTTCACAGCAATAATATGAGACTCCTTAGGACTTGCCTGGTAACGTGCACACAAACCAACACTAAACGCTATGTTAGGTCGACTGGCAGTCAAGTACAACAAACTCCCAATCATACTCCTATAAAGTGTAGGATCGACTTCTTTGCCTTTAGTATCCAAGCTAAGCTTAACACTTGTATTCATAGGAGTGCGAGCATCCTTACCTTTTCCAAACAAAACTTCTTCACCAATTCCAAGGTATAACGAGTTTGAGAAACAAAAATCCCATCATTTAATTGCCTAAATTGAAGCCCTAGAAAGAATTTCAATTCACATATTATGCTCATCTCAAATTCATGTTTCATTTAATCTCCAAAATAAAAAGCAAGCTGATCAGAAATGGAACCAAACACAATATCATCAACATAGATTTTAGCAACAACTGTATCATCCTCAATTTTCTAAATACACAGTGTTTTGTCCACTCCCCCTTGAGCAAAACCTGTTCCCAACAGGTAATCATTCAACTTTTCATGCCAAGCTCTAGGAGCTTGTTTTAGCCCATACAAAGCTTTTTTCAGCCTATAAACATGATCCAGACAATAAGGATCTTCAAATCATTTGGGTTGCTTCACATATACTTCCTCATGAAGAACCCCATTCAAAATGCACTCCTCACATCCATTTGATACAACTTGGATCGAAGATGACAAGCGATAGCAAAGAAAATCAGAATAGATGAATGAAAGTTTCATCAAAATCAATACCCTCCATCTGAGTATATCTTTGAGCAACAAGTCTAGCCTTATCCCTAACCACTATACTATTTTCATCTTTTTTATTCTTGAAAATCCACTTGTTACCAATCACATTTATCTCTTTCGGTCTATGGACAAGATACCATACATCATTCTTAACAAACTGCTGAAGTTCTTCTTGCATAACATTTATCCACTCACTTCTCGAAGAGCTTCTTTGACATTTTTAGGTTCCAAAGAAGATGTATAGCATGCATACGAAACCTCATTTCTAGCCTTTGTCCGTGTCACTATCATCTGATTAACAGATCCTATAACATTATCCAAAGGATGGTAAAACTTTACCCTTGCAGATGGTTCCTTAGATGGTTTAGGTTGAACATCACCAATTAAATCATGTGATTCCATTGGACTTGAAGTATCATCACTAACCACATTGTCCTCTTTTTCAACCTCAGAAGAATCATTATCCAATATAAAGAATGGCTCACCATCTTCCTCCAGAGCAGACATTGGGGACTCATCAATATATGAGTCATCAACCACTACATTGGCAAATTCCATCATCGTTTGAGTTCTAAGGTTAAAAACCCTATATGCTCGACAAGTCAATGAATAACCCAAAAATATTCCTTTATACCCTTAGACTCGAACTTCCCAATAGATTTATGATCTCTAAGAATATAATATTTTGCTCCAAAAACTTTGAAATACTTTAATTTGGGTCTTTTTCCATTCCACGGTTCATAAGGAGTTTTTAAGATGATAGACCTAAGATAAACTCTGTTCGAGGTGTAACACGTTGTATTCACCGCCTCGACCCAAAAATACTTAGGAACATTCCTACCCTATAACTAAACATTAGCCATTTCCTGACTAACCCTATTCTTCCTCTCAACTACTCCATTTTGTTGAGGAGTTTTAGGTGTTAAAATTCATGTTTTATTCTTCTCTCATCACAAGACACTTTAATTTTTGAATTTTCAAACACCCTTCCATGATCACTCCTCACTCTAGAAATGGAACAATTCTTCTCAACTTGAATTCTTAAACAAATCTTCTTAAAACTTTCAGAAGCTTCAGACTTTTCACTTAGAAATCCAACCCAAGCAAATCTCTAATAATCATCCACCATGACAAAAATATACTTCTTTCCTCCTTTGCTCATGGTCCTAGTGGGACCCATTAAATCAATGTTCATTAGCTCTAAAGGTCTAGAAGTGCCAATGACATTTGTCTTTTTGTGCTGACATCTTACTTGTTTACCCTTCTGACATGATCCACACACAACTTATTTTGCATAACCAAGCTTAGGGACTCCTTTAATAATTTCACTCTTAGTAATTTTTGTTAATTTTAGAAAATTAACATGTCCCATCGGCTGATGCCAGGTTTTAACTTCATCAAGTTTAACTCTATTGCATAACAATTCAGAACTAGGAACAATGCAGTAACAATTATCAGTTGAACGTATACCTTGCATCATGCAATTCCCAGAAGAGTCAATGATCGAACACTTATCAGGTGAAAAAGTGACCTTATAAGTGCAATTGTTATCATGTATTTGACTTATGCTCAACAAATTTGCTTTAATACCCTCTACATAGAACACATCTTCTAGTTTAGGTAGATAAGAAACCACAATGGTACATTTGTCTAGAACCTTCGACTTCTCTCAATCACCAAAAGTGACTATCCCACCATGAAATTCTTCGAGAAATCCAAACAATGACTTATCTCCAGTCATATGCCTCGAACATCTACTATCCAAATACCAAGAAGTAGACTTGGATGCTCTAAGTGCAGTATGAACTACAAGACAGTGTAGCTCACTTTTTCTCACCCAAGTCTTCTTTATCTTTGAACTTCCTTTTGCCAATCTTGACAAATTCTTCATTTCTTCATTTAGCATTCGAATTTGATCTTGAACACGATCTCCATGTTGAACTCTTTGTTCCTTCACCGATTGCAGAGTCTTCCCTCTCAAGTTTGAACACCTTGGTCGAATGTGACCACTAACACCACAGTGGTGATAAATAGGAACAAACCTCTGGGCACCATTAGTTGACCTCCTAGGATTCCAAATTGAATTTCCTTTTGAAGAACTCAATGCTTCATGGGAGGCTTTTTACAAATGTTGTTTTTGTAGCAACATTCGAATTTTGCAATCTCCAACAAAACCTAGTCCCTTTGTATTTCCTATGGACTTTCCTATACTTAACATATGATTAAGTTTAAGAGTTCCACTAGCCCACTTCTGAATAGTTTAGTTAGCATCTTTCAGTTCTTTTTCCAAATTTTCAATCTTAGTAGATTTCTCAACCAATTCCTTATTAAGACCATCTACTAACTTCAAAGCCTTAGTCTTTTCAAGTTCAAACTTATTCAAATCCTCAATCGACTTGGCCTTTTGGGTCTGTAGAAGATTTAGAGTTTGAGAACTATTGGCTAATTCGTCTTTTAAATAATGTAATTTTTTGTCCATGTTATGACTTTTAGTCAACAGTTTCATGTGATTCTTGTGAAGTTGTGTTGTCTTATAAAGTAATTTGTTATAAGACTCTTGAAGCTTTTCATCACAATCTTCATCACTCAGAATCTTTTTCTCCATACATTGCCCAACTTGAAGCATCTTCTTTAACCTCCTTGCTCTATACAACAAACACAGTGAAATTCTCAGAATCATCACCTACTTCTGATTCTGTCACATCACAAGCTTATCCATTGTCAGAGTCATCATCCCAACTGACTGCTAGTCTTTTGAATTTATTCAGAGTGTTTGCACCCTCTGCAACTATATGACCATATCCTTGACATTCAAAACATTTTGGTTTCTTCTTTTTAGGATCAGACTTGTCATTCCTAATTTGAGTCTTATTTATACTTCAAGACTCACCCAACATATCCCCAAATTTTTGTCATTGGCCATTCAATTTAGCCCTAACAAATTTGTTCAACCTCTTAGCAAACATGATAATATCATTCATACTCAACTCACTTTCTTCATCAAGTTCAACCTGATTCTCCCTAGTGGTTTTTGAAAGCTATGCTTTTTTCTTTTGTAACACTAGCCTTCTTAGGGGAATTTTTGAACATCTCCATCTCATAAGATTTTAAATTTCCAGCCAATTCTTCAACCTTAATTGTTTTAAGACTCATGACCTCTGAGATGACAGTGAACATAGATTGAAAACATTCAGAAAGAGACCTAAGGATTTTATTTACTATGGTAGTCTCATGAATAGGGCTCACATAGGTTATGACAACCTATTACAATATCATTTAACCTAGCCTCAAAGTCAGCGTAGACTTCATACTCCTTCATCTTCAGCTGTTCAAATTGACAATTCAAAATTTGAAGCTTTGATTGTTTCACCTTCGACATTCCTTTTTGAGTGACTTGGAGAATGTCCCAAGCTTCCTTGGCAATTACGCACGTAGCAATCCTCTTGAACTCACTTGGAGTTACAACATTGTATAACGCATTCAACGCTTTCAAGTTCCAATTCCCTATATTTGTCTCTGTAGCAGTCCACTCGTTTGACAGTTTTGGTGTTGATTCATTGGTCGCGTCGTCTTTCACAGTAAGAGGTGAATATCCTACTTCAACAGCATTGCACGCTCTTTCATCTAAATATTTAAAAAATTCTCTCATTTTTGCTTTCCAATATGTGTAATTTGACCCATCAAAAAAAGGGGATCTAGAAATGGAACCTTCTTCACAAGGCATCTCCATCGTCTAAGTTCACGATCTAACCCTATGTAGTTAACCTAAATAGGGGCAACCACGCTCTGATACCAATTGAAATTACCTAGATGATGGTAAAAATAGCCTAGAGGGGGGGGGGGGGGGCGAATAGGCTTTTTATGGATTTATTGACAAATTAATACTTAATTGTTGAAAAGTCAATTTTAATCCTATCACAAAACCTTAATTCTCAATATCAAGCAAACATCAATGTAGTGCAAACAATAAAGCAAGAGACGACATAGAGAATTATTCGTGAAGAAACCAAGGAAATGTTCCAAGGAAAAAACTACGTGTACACTCAGGTACCAATGCACTATGAATCAACAAGTACAGACTCTATGAGAGTTTTAGACATACAATCATTCTTGATATGCCTTCCTCTATTGGCGGTCTGAAACCCTTGAATCACTCGTACTTCACGATCTAAAATTGCCTTTCTCTACTCACGGTCTGAAATTCTCACAAATCACACCTGATTTGCCTTTCTTTACTCACGGTCTGAAATTCTCGAATTTCTCCGTACTAGGACGGTTTCACTTCTCAATGGATCCATGCAACCTCATTGCAATGGATGATATGATGATTTTTCAGCAACCACTCATCTAATCGTGCATAAAGAACTTCGGTGTATAAGCACCATTGGAGAACCTCAACACAAGAGAGAACATCAATACGTATGATCACTACATAATCACCTCTCTATGTGTATCACTCTGTAGAAGAATATGAACGATAGAATATTGTAGAGCTCTCACCACAAACCCTCTTGAAAAATCATCATAAAAACCCGTAACCTCTTCTCTTGTAGAACCTTGGTATTTATAGATCAAGTCAAAGAAAACCCTAACCTTGCCCTTTTGCGTAATTTCATAATACGTTGATAAATCCTTTAAAATATTATGTAAATATGTGTATTCGCTTATATGTAGAGATTTGGAGTCGCGGATCACTTAAAAACTCGAAGTAGGGATAAAACTGGAAAAATTCGAAAACACTCCGAAACAACTCCTGCATAACAAGTGATCACGTGGCCACAAATTGGGACCTACGCTTGGGCGTAGGTTATGGGCGTAGGGTCCATTCCTAGCTCCAAAAATCAAAGCATAGGTTAGTGTCTTTCTACCTCTTTTTGCCTCTGACAGCATAGGGTAAGATGCGTCTTTTGCTGTAAAAACTTGTTTTGTCATATTTGAGCTAGAATTGTCTTCTCGGACTCCCGACACTTTTGGTTGAAGTAATAATGTCTGGAAATGATATTTTTTCCCTCTGATGAAGTGACGATGTCTGGAAATGATGTTTTGGCCCTCCAGAAGCTCTTCTTTGCTTCGACACACCCCTTGACTCCTCTCTCGAGATAGAAACGAACATACTAACAACTTGATTGCAAATACACAATACTCTCAACATGACAATTCACTCAACATGGTTATTGTCTAGAACATGTCAAACACAAATAATATTATAAATGTTCTTACAGCTATATTGATCCATATATATATATATATATAGTTTGTGGTTCTACTGAAATTTTTGATCATGTACTCCTGAAACCATTTGGGAGTAAGAAAATGTAACACCTCGTGTTACTCTCCCTTTTTTCTAAAGTTCCATCCGATTTATTTTCAAGTTGTGACGTCACTTGTTCATGACGTCATGTGCATTCTTGGTACTTTGTTTTAGTGTAAATTTTTCGGGTTTTACGTTATGGACTTATTAGGACGACTTCGTGGTTTCTCGTTACCGGCTACGGGGTTCGTACGACGTTTATTGGTTGGTACTTTGGCAGGCTTGGGACACGCTTTGTATCGTCCGATGTTTTATTTCTTTAGTATTTAAATTGTTACGTACTCTACTTGATTGTGTGTTTATTTTTTTGCTACTTTTTTTTCCGGATTTACTTCGTGTATATTTTATTTTAAAGGCTTATGAGGGTCCTAGACATACTTAGTGGACCCGATGGTCGGGTTTAGAGCTGAAATTGTTTAAATTTGTTTTTGATAATGTTTATCAATAAAGTTTATTTTAAAGAAGTTTAAAAAAATTATTTTCGGAATCGTTTTATTTAAAAATGAGTTTTTGAATTATCTGAAAGCACGAGACATACTTAAAAAGCGTATGGTAGACGTAGGTCCAGGGCGTATCTGATTTTGAATCCAAAATTTTCCTCACATTTATATTTAACATAAGGAATTTAGAAATTATGTTCGGAATTTTTGAGCTAAAGGGTAATTTTATAATTTTGTGACAAAGAGGAGTTAGTGGATTTTATAGAATTTGGCTAAGTGTCCCCTACTAAAGGGGTGTATAAGAGCATGACATTGTTAGTAATAAAGTGGAAGTCTCATGGGTAATTTAGAGAAAGTGATAATGTGTATTGTCAATCCTACCCTCCTCCTCTCTTCTTTAACCATTTTTGTCGGGGGACATTATAAGTCTTTTGGTGGATATTTTGCTAAAAATTGCTAGAAACTTGTTGATGTGTCAACCTCTCCTTCAATCTTGCAAACTAACTTTTCCCATCTTCTTTTCAAGCCCTTGGATGAAGAATGGTTTAGTGGAAAATTCCATAGACCTATATTTGTATTGTGCTAACTGAAATTCCCTTTCTTGCTAGAGATTCTTGTAAAAGGACCATACTAGAGCATTCCTCTACTCTAAACTCCACTTTGAGACCAAGAATTGGTGAGTTTTTCTTTAGTCAAGTTTTGTTCAAAACCCTAATTGGGTTTTGTTGAGAATCTTGTTTCACTCTTGGAATTTTTGTTTCTTCTTTGCACCAATTCTTGTAAAACCCCTAACTTAAGCATATTTGTTTATTGCTAGTTGGAGTAACATTGTTGAGATTTTGGACCAATTTTGGAGCCTTTCTTGGAGCTTCTTGGACTTGTGCTCTTTCCTAGCTTTCTTTCCTTTTATCTTGGATATAAGGTAGGGACTTTCCTAACTTTCTTATCTTTTGGTTACTTAGGGGTGCGAATCGTTATAGGGTTTTCCTCAACCCTAGACTTGTATGTGTTTATGTGGAATTTGAGACTTGAAGCATGTTTGAATTGATTGAATATGAAGGGTTATGCCTATTATGTGTTCTTGAAATGATTGTTAAATGGTTGATAATAGTGGTTTAGTAGTTCTTGAACTTAAAAGTTTACTAGTAAATATATCTATATATATATACTTTCGTAAATGAAATAACAAGTATGTGTAGTAGCATGGAAGAGGATGTCATAGCCTTAGAATATAAGTAGGCTAGTTTCAAGTATGAGTTGGAATTTAAGAGACACTAGGTGGTCTAGGGGCGTACTTAGGTCGTGTGTATGTATGCTATTTGCCTTTGTGCTTCTTGAAACTAACAACATGCTAATGCAATTTATGAATGTGAAAAACTCTTAAATGTGGAAATTTGAACATAGATGTTGCCTTAGGTTCCTTTTTCCTTGTGGATTATACAACATTGCTAAAATAAAATTTGAACGTTTATGTGATGGAATTATTGTGATTTGATTCTTCAATTGGATGACAAGTATGTTCATTAAACCAAAAGTGGTAACTAAATGAGTAATTAGGAAATTGTTGCATGAAAAAGAAGTGAGCATGCTTTGAATGTGAAATGGAAATTCATGATACATCATTTAGCATTGGGTCTATGTAGAGGCATAGTTGACAATATGAAACACCATGTGCATATGTAGATTTGGTGTTAGTGGCATGCCACATTTATACCATTTATATGCGTGAACCGTTTGGATAGTCACAACAATTGGCCAAGGGGTGTCCTCACGACCCAGGGAACTAGTATCTCCCGAATCAGAGGTGGGGGTGAGGATTTAGGCCTCACCTATCATTCTGGATGGACTTGTGGTTCCGTACTCTAGCGGCACCCAACTTTCCTTGGCGGGCCTGTTAGCCCCCATAAGTGAATGGTTTTGGATCCTTAATGTCCATTTCACCCTTTGTAGATAGGGTTGCATTGGCGTTGGTGTTAGCATGGGCATGACTTGTATATCATTTTCATATGTTGCGAATCTCAATTATATTTGCAAGCATGATTAAATGTAATCTTATTGACTCACTTGGCATATTCTGATCATAATGAATTATTTACCTTGCCAATGAAACTTCTCGTGTCTAATTTGGTCTATTACTGATTAATGTTGAAACATAATTGAAAATTCTGATTTTCTTAATATGCCTTTCTTTTTCCTTCCTTTATGCGGACAATGAGGTAGACTATTGGGAATTGTAAGCTTATGTACGTCTCTATGCGACTACGAGAAACTGGTGGATGGGGCTTCGGGTTAGCTAAGTAATGTTGCCTAGTGATATAACACCCTTCCAAAGTCCAAATTGGAGTAGTTGATAAAAGATCCTACTTGAACTTAGACCGGTTCATGGCAATGGCCATCTAGGCCCCTTAGTGCTTTTAGAGTTCACGTCACCTTCGGGGTTATATCACTTTTGTCTTAATTTATTATAGTGAATAACGGTCTCAAAGGTCGAACGGGTAATGTTTTGTTTTTGTGCGCTTCGGTGTTGTTAATTTGTAAAATTTGCAAACTCGTGAATTTATTGTGTCGCCTAAGGGGAAAGTGGTCTTTGATCCACCGATTTATGTCTTACTTGAGTAAACATAAGTAGGTGAATGTAAGTGAGCGTTTCAAGACCTCTTTATTCAAAACCGAAACCGTTTCAAGAATTCAAAAATCTATATTTTTGGTTTTTAATGAGAAATGACGTTTTCCGCTTAACCAAGCCCCACAAAAGTTTTTTTTTTACTTTCCGAAGCCAAAATTATTATTTTTCAAAATTTTGAGATTTTTCGGGACTAGAAGCGTCAAAATTGGACTTCGTCTGAAAAACGACATTTATTTGGAAAAAGTTGGAAATTTTCAGAATTTCAGCAATTTGGGCATAGCTGCTGGGCGAGGGCGAGGTGTCGCAGTGTTGCCCGACCTCCGAACTTCAAAATTTTGTATCTCGCGCCTTTGACTCTCGAGCATTCTTATGATTTCTTTTACATATAAAATTACTATTTTACCCCTATAATGGATTTTAAGAAGTATTTTCCATAATAAACGTAAAATGATTTATTTTGGATTTCAAGAGAAAGTGTTCCGGATCAAAAATTTATTTTTAAAACCCAAATGAACGGATAATAGTGGAGTTTCCGGTTATTTCCCTTTGTGGCCTCGTTGGCTCTCCTCTAGTAGTTAGTGAGCGATGGGAGTATTAGTTCAAGGGGTATGTGATTTCTTCGGGGGAACTTAGAGGTGGTCTAGGTTCTCCATTGGTTTCTCTGTCACAACTTACGAGAGTTTGGAAGTTTGGCTTTGAAGCTCGAACAATGTGTGCTCGGTGCATTGTTACGTGGGTGGCTTAGGCCACTGGAGTTTGGTTATTGGATGCGAGTCTTGGTGATATTTAGGGGACTTATGTTATGTAGTTATATATATATTTACTACGTATATATATATATATCTACTTATGTATTCTCATGTACATTATGTGTGTGCTTGTGGGATATGTAATTATGTGCTTGTTACTTGTACCTTGCTATGTGTGTCTTGCTTGAGCATGGTAGGAGGATTAGTGGGGTTCCAGGGGTCTCGGATTGGCGTGAGTGCTATGTGAGACAACATACCAACTTAGGGAGAAATTATTCGTTGCAACGGTGATACCACGTCATTAAGGCTGACATGATATCACCAATCAATAAAATTGTAGTATTTTGCCCATGTGGCATATTAGTTACTAACACATATGGAAATCGAAATAAAAAAGATATTCAAGCTCCCAAAACAATCGTTTTTCTCTCCTCTTCATGAACATAACACATAAGGAAATAAAAATCAGAAGAAAATTCAGTCATCTTCTCTCCTTCGCCCTCGCGAGATCTTTCTTCTCTCCATCGCCATCTTCCTCTTTTCTCCATCTCCTCTCCTCACAGATTGGTTCACGCCCAAAATTAAAAAATTCTAGCCGTCTTCCTCTTCTCTCCGTCGTAGTCGATTTAAAATCCAAACCTTAAAAACTTGTAACGATTTCTCTACTAATTTGCTAAAATAAAATTTGTCTCTCTACTGCAAATTTCTTTAAGCTTTCGGTTCTTCAAGAAACCCAATTTATTTTTCAATTTCATTTTCATATCTAACTGATTTGTCCCTTTTAATTCATTCCCACCATATTTTCCTTCTATGGAAAATTCTCACCATTTTAATTCTTATCACTTGTAAGAATCATGTATGGATATATATTTATATGTCACCTTCTTCAACTATTATATATAAAACCTAAAACTAATATGATGCAGTTACAATTTATTTTGGGTTTGGGGTTTGGATGAGAACAGAGGAGAGGCTTTTGGGTTTGGATGAGTGAAGAGGAGAGAGAAACGATTGTTTTGGGAACTTGAATATCTTGTTTTCTTTTTTTTATTTTGATTTCCATATGTGTTGTTAAGTAATATGCCACATAGGCAAAATACTATAATTTTATTGATTCGTGATACCATGTCAGACTTAATGACGTGGTATCACATAGGCAAAATACTATAATAGATGCATGTACATGGGTTGGTTTAGCACAACCTGGACAGTCAGAGGATGTGGTTAGGTTTTTTCCTACTGGGATTCATAGCTCACCCCGATGTTGTATACCCTGGAATTCCATGCCAGCTTTTAGGAAAGGCATCGGCGATAGACGACATGCGGTGCAACGGAAGCTCGGGGAAGTTGGGGACGTTTATAGAGTTGCTGTTATCTCTTCTATTTTTATTATCGCTATGTATCTTGTGAGCTTTCTTGTTGGCGTATCTTTCTTCATGTATTTCTTTGTATTGTTGTATCGTCGTTCAGTTGTATTTCATTCGGCACTTCGATATGCTTTAGTTATCCTTGTATCTAACTTTATTTAGTAATGTATGGGAAGAAAATATTTATTTCATTGTTCCATATACATTGGTGTTATTGTTGATTTTAGTGGTTGTTTAGTCAGACGTCACACCTCAGGATTCGTTGATTCTCCGGGTTGGAGTCTCGGAGATTTTGGGGCGTGACAGAAAATTAGGTGAAAATATTTACATTGGAAACATATGACTTTGATTGTAGATTATGTTTCTTCGGTTGATTGAATTAGGTTATGATAATTCTATTGGATTTTCATGATTTTGGCTACTAATTTATGCGGTATATGTTCTTGAATTTTATCAACTACTTGGGGACATGGATATTCATCTTAAAATATTGGCATAAGAAATCGCGGTTTATTCAGATTATTGATATGAAATAAGTAACAACATTGTTTCAACTTTGTTGCAATGAAAGAAAATTAAGAATAGGATTGTATGAGGAATTAGTTGTTGCTTTGGTTGTCCCAATATATCTTTTAAGCTGATTAACCCTCAAATATTAGATTATGTAATGAATTAAGATTTTTGGTTTTTTCATAATTTGGCAAAACAAGGCTCTTCTTTGTAATTGAACATTATCACACTTCTAATATATATGTATCTGGTGCAGCCAGGAAAAAAATTGCAAATTACATAAGTAGGGTACTATAAATTATTTATGAGTACTCCAAGTTATAAAGTGCATTTGTAAATATGTTTTATCCACTATTGTGATGTTGATTAAGTATTTATCGTGTCCTTTTAACAATAAATGTTTTGTGAAAATTATCTGGTACATGGAGTTTAAAATATATGTAAGAAATTGAAGTGCTATTTAATTGAGTTTATCGTCAAGTGCTATATAATTGAGGTTATTTAACAACAAATGTTTTGTCATTGTGAGAATGCACTTCTGTCTCGCTCATCTTCATTCTCAGTAAAGGATAATTCCACACTTTATATGAAATATGTAACACTGGAAAGAAGGTAAGATAAGAGTGATGTAGAGAAAGGAATCTGCAATTACATCCTTTTATGCACTTACAAAGGATAGTGGTATTGCCTTTATTGCAATAATACATCGACATATCAGAGTGTTTGCCCGTCACTGAATGGAAGCAATATTTTGGGCTTGGGGGGACTACAATTCTATTTTTTTATTTAATTTTTTTAAAGTTGAAAAATTACTCCCTTTCTTTTTTATTTATGCCTTTTGTTCTTACTTCTAGAAGCAAAAGCTGTCGTTACATGTGAGTTTTCAAATTATTACATATAAATATAATGAAGAGGGTTAGAAGACTTTATTTGTGCATGTTATTGGATATTGAAAAGTTTTTGCCACATCTTTTAGGGTTTAAAACCTTATGTTCTCACATATAATGTAGGCTAAATTATAATGTCAATTTGTTTTTGACTTAAAAGACATATATAGTTGTTGTAAGTAAATTTTGTGGTTTCTGATTTCGTTGCTTTTTGACATGTTCCTTTCCTCATTATTTTTGTAAAATAAATAAATAAAATTAGGCTGCTTCAAGGATCATCGGTGTTGATTTGAATCCAAGCAGATTCAAATATGGTGAGTACTATACTTATATATACCCGGTGGTACTTTTAACTTCCGAGTTTGTCAACCCAAAGGGATCATGACAAGCCTGTACAATAGGTTGGTTCTCATCCATTGTTATAAGATAATTTGTTGTGCATCCAAAAAAATTTATGTTTATGACTCTGTATGGATGTATACATATATAGTTGATGTGTTCGAAATACATGTATAATATTATCTGCAGAAGTAGGAAAAACAAATTTCACACTAACCCAAAAATAAAATGTGTTAACACTCTAATTACACGTATAAGATATTAGTTACCAAATAATATTAATTAATTTCACTCTAACAACCCAGTATTTTTTTATATATATTTCAAAATTTAACAACCTGATAATCTACTATACCATCCACATAGCATTTGTTTGAAATATGATTCTATATTTTTAATCAACCTACTTTCATAGTAAATTTTACTTACACACTAATACTGCTCAATTATCTCTAATAGTATTTTAATTATATAATTTGCCCAATTTTTAACTTCATTTTTACTTATAATATATTAATTAATTTGACTAAAACTTATTTTAAATAACACTTACATGTTTTTTTTTTCAAACCTCAATAACCCGATAATCTACTATACCAATCACATATTATTTCTTTTAAGTATGATACTATATTTTTAATCAACTAAGTATCATACTAAATTTTACTTACACACTAATACTGCTCAATTAACTGTAACAGTGCTTTAATTAAATAATTTGCCCCATTTTTAAGTTCATGTTCATTTATAATATATTAATTAACCAATAATATTAATTAATTTCCCTAAAATTTATTTTAATTAACACTTACATGGTTTTTTTTCCTTCCAAATTTCAATAACCCGATAATCATTATACCAATCACATATCATTTGTTTGAAGTATAATACTATATTTTTAATCAGCCAACATTCATAGTAAATTTTACTTTCACACTAATACTGCCCAGTTAACTCTAATAGTACTTTAATTATATAATTTGCCCAATTTTTACCTTCATTTTTACTTATAATATATTAATGATCTAATAATATTAATTAATTTCCCTAAAACTTATTTTAATTAACACTTACATGTTTTTTTTTCAAATTTCAATAACCCGATAATCGACTATACCAATTGATGCATGTCGAACGGGGTTAAAAATAATAGTTAAGAATGTCCCCTTACGACGACAAGGTTTTATCTATTACAAGCGCACGAATCGTATTGTAGCACAAATCGGCTTGAGAAAGGGAATATTGATCTCACAGAGACTTAGATTATTCACTCTAGCAATTTAAATTTTTTGAATTATAGTTGAAAAATGTTTGTTTGAAGTCTATAACTAAATTAACTAAAAACAGAATTTAAATTGAGATTGTGATCAAGGTAGAGAAAAACTAGGGTTTTCATGCTCCTCCACTAACCGCATAATAAATCTTATCTACTTGCTCAATGGCTTGTGTAGACCTAGTAGTTTAAGTGTTAAAAACACCATTGTGTAGAAAATCGCGCTATATTTAATATAACATGATTGGTTGAGATAATGTATTCATTCAATCTAAGACAAGAATTGGAATAAATATAAAATCCCATGTCACGAATAACTACGGTCACAGATCTACACAATCATCACAGTGTGGTCATAGTTTCCCCTCGTTACAATTGAAACAAATAAATAAACTACATTACTTGGCTAGGGTTTTACTAGAAAACCTAGATACCAGTTTAATTGGTCATGGTGGTGGGTGACTGCATTGTTGATGTAGAAACGCCTTCCATGATCATCCGCTCCGGATCTCTAGGGCTTGAATGGTTCCCTTATTTGAAAGATGTAAATCTCCAGAGATAGTGCTCTGGAAATTATGTAAATATCAACCTCTTAAGATCTGTAGCAGATCATGGTATTTATAAAAGAAGGTGCGAAGAGTTCTGCTTGTATTCAACTTGTTCCACTTGAGTAAGATTCCTCTTTGATGTGTTTCTCCTCAATTATGAGCTAAACCCTTTAATCTGATGTATAATATGTCATATATACGTGCTTAGAGGTGTTGAAGTCGAATACATGTCAAAAGAGTTCAATTCGGATCGTGACTCAAATTCCCAGCTCTTGTCTACGCTTGGCCCCTACGTTTAAGCGTAGCTTAGTCATAGGCCAAAATCCATAAGCGTAGCTTGAGCGTAGTTTTTAATGTTTCTAGGCACTTTTAGTTACTATAAGCGTAGTTCAAGTATAGCAAAATTCTTGGAAACCACTTTTCTTGATTATTGCTCTGTTAGAAACCCCTCGACTTTTTTGTTATGTTTTCTGAAGTTACGGCTCTGAAAAATATCCTTTTTGCCCTACAAGGGATAATTTTTGCTTGAAAACTCCTCTTTTGCTCTCTTTGTGGATAGATACAAGCATGTCTTTCGTTAATTCACCAAAGTTAGCTCGTTTCTTCGTTAATCTCATGAAACAAGCTTTAACACACAAACCGCATAAGCATACCAAATAATGTAATGATAAGCCATAACAATAGTGAGTTAGGGGCTTAAAATGGATAACATTCGAAACCTATCACACCCCCAAACTTACACATTTCTAGTCTCTTAGCAATGAACACAGGAGAACTTTACAAACATCTCATAATGATTTATTTATCCTAACTACTCTACACTACTCCCTTGTTTTCGTGAGGGTCAACGATTACACTTAGCATGTGTAACAAGCCTTTTAAACCTCTCGGCAATGCCAAGTGGACGAGTTAAGTCGTGAGGGTTAGTTATACTACCCACAACTTCTCCATTCTTCATTCTCACACATTGATGCATTTACACACTCATTAATCAAGTCATGCTACAATATACAAAATAACACGGATGCAAACATTCTCACTCACTGCCAAATAACAACTATCTCGAGCTATTGTTAAGAATGGTCCCCACTAAAGTAAATAATTTCATTAATCTTTATTCCTAATCCGAACAAGCTTCCGTGTTTTTGTGAACATTCTCCTATGGTAGATGAATCAGACTTTGCCATTTTATATATGAAACTCTTTCCTTCCATCATTTTCACTTTTATCCCTTTTTATTTTCTAAACTCCGGACTTTCTGCGAGAATTTTTAGTCCCAACTAACTAGGCCCGAGCTTCCTCCTTGGGATTTATGCTCATTAGTTTTCTCCCCTTTTGACGAGAACACTCCTACTTTGTGGTGAGAAGCTCGGTTACTCAGATCGAATAACTACTTTTTGCATTTTATTTATTATTTTTTCTCAAAATGTTTCAAAATTTTTTAGATTTCCTCCATACTACTCCCCTTCTCCCCTTTTCAGAGGCAAAGATTAACTAATCTTACCATAGTCAATATGTGCATGTGCTTATAGTTCAAGATCGTCCTTTTTTGTTTTAATTTCACTAATTCATTCACCTATGTACAACCACATCACTTCACTAACTCAATCTAATCATTACTCTCATGAGCGAGAATATTGCATCACATACTACTCATACATCATAAACACAAACTCCATCAACTTGTAATGGAAAACACTCATGCGTGAAAGCGAAGAATTTTTCAAAATCTTTCAATTTTTTCAATCATTACCTATAACCAATCATACCTTCCCCCCAAACTTAAATCAAACCATGTCTTCATGATTCACACTCATACTCATGAGAAATAAAATACTTACCCTTAAAGTGAAGTTCAGGAATTTCTCTTTCTGATTGTTCTCCCCCCAAACATGAATCAAGCTATCTGTAGAAATATTCAACGAAGGGCAAATACCCAATATCATAGCAAGGGAAGAAGAAATACAATTATCGCCCTCCGAAAATCATTACTCAGTATAGCACAAAGAATGATGTTTTGTTTTTTTAAATATAAAAAATGATTTGGCCTTAAGAGCCTATAATCCTACGAATTGAAAATTGGGAACTACTCTATGAAATTGAAAACACTATCTTATTCTACAAGCTGAGGCTAGAAACTACCTTTCACAGCCTCTGACCAATGTTTAACATCATTGGTACGACGAGCCACTTGCTCCTAACCCGTATCATACACCTGATCCACCAAACTGACATATGTCATAAATCCCGGCCCCAGATCAATCTCCTCATAAATCTTCAGTCGCTGACCACGCATCTTGAACCTCTCATTTACAAAACCAACCTCTCCATGGGGGTAAACTAATTTAGCTCTAAATGGTCAATCCCATCTTAATCGGATTTTACCTGGAAACAATTTCAGTTTTGAAAAACACCGCAATCCCTTCCCACCGAACTCAAATAACTTAAGATGAACATGCTTCGCATGATACACTCTTCACTGAGCTGTGCCAATTCGAACATCCTCATACGCATAATTCCATATCCCCTCATACTCAGTTCTTAATCACGGATCTTCCCAGATATACAACTTATCTACCATGTTTATACTCAACACTCGCTCATCTGGAAAAGGATCCTTAAGAGGGGTGTCATCCTTGGTAGGTTCTATGATCGTTCGTGGTAAATGATCATCTCTAGCAGTATTCACACCCTTTTTATCATTCAACATGCTTATATTCTTGATCATCCATTAAACTATACATCACAATCTCAGGAAGCGTATTTTCAAACACTAATTCTTGTGGAGGAATAAGTGGAGGTCTAGACGACTCTCTTGATTATCTCTCTAGCGGCGAGTACAAAGCCGCTTCTAATGCATCGATAACTTCCAAACTAGACCGTTGTTGATCATCCAAGTTTTCAAATTTTGGCTCCGACCTTTTCATCACAGCCCTCAAATTATCTCTTACACTACTCTAAGGTACAACTTCTTCAACCATCTCATCAATATTTTCTATGTTAAAGCACTCAGCTAGTTCAGGTAATTAATAGTTGATATAAAAAACATTCATCCTCATCTTTAGGTTCCCAAAAGATAGATCCATAGCCCATGTTCTGCAATTAATGCACACATTTGTCATAGCCAAAAATGGTATTCCTAAGATAATAGGAATATGTCTTCTTGATCTATGATCAGGTTCCATGTCCAATACTACAAAGTTTACAGGATAGTAGAACTCGCCCACTTGAACAATGACATCCTCCAGAATTCATCTCAGTTGTTTAGTTGATCTGTCTGCCAATTGAAGCACCACCATGGTAGGATTGAGCTCTTCTAACCCTAGTTGTTGATAGACTAAGTAAGGTAATAAATTAACACTCGTACCGAGGTAGAGAATAGCTCTACTAATCTTTTGGTCACCAATGACATAAGAAATAATGGGAGCATCGGGATCTTTCCTCTTAGGTGGAGTATCACTTAGTAAGCGTGAGATCACTTGTTTAATCAACAAAATCTTCTTCGGTACCTTAGTTCTAAATTTGATTTTCTGCGTACAAAGGTCCTTAAACAATTTAGCATAAGGTGGAATTTGGGCGATAATGTCTAAGAGAAGTATAAAGGTCTTTACTTGTCAAAATGTTTCCAACATGTCCTTCTCCTTATGCCTTCCATAGATGTCAACTCTCGAAGATGTTGAGGGAAAGGTGTTACCTCCTCAAACTTCGCCCTATCCGTTTCTTCTGGTAATGTTTGATCAATTTCTTCCTCCTTTTTGGGTTGATCTGTTTGAACCTCTTCAGTCGCCTTTCGCTTGTTCGTCCTTTCCTCGAATTGCTTCTCAACCTTATTCTCCACTTCCTTTGTACTTCTCAAGGTAGTAACGGCTTGACCTATTTCATAATTAGGTCCCGCAAATGAACCAAGCTCCATTAGTTGTTTACTATTTGAATTAGACACCAGTTAACTAGGTAATATTTCCTCTTCAAGCCTATTCACCGCATTAACTAGTTGCCTTATTTGGGTTTCTACTTTAGCAATGGATTGGGAATGAGACTTTAGCAATTGGATAGATGCATGAATACTATTAGAATTGAAATTACCTAGACAATCAATAAAAATAACAAAGAGGGGGGGGGGGGGGGGTGAATATGCTTTGTGTGGATTTATTAACAAATTAAAATTAATTACGGAAAAGTCAATTTTAATCCAATTCTCTATCAAGATAAATCATGCAAAGATTAATCTAAGTGCAAAAAATAAAGCAATAAAGACACGATATTTTTACGTGAAAAACCTTGGAAAGACTCCAAGTAAAAATCACGGATATGCTCGGGTATCGATGCACTGTGAATCAAAGAATTTATACAGACTCTATGAAAACAGTACTTACAACCAATATAATCTTTTGTTCTCACTAGACATCTGAAACTCTAGATTCACTCGCACTCCACGAAGCTCTCACTCCTCTCCGTACTCTGACGACTCTGTTTTCAACAGATCAAATAACCATGAAGCCTCCTACTCCAATATCTGCACTCATACGGCTCCGTTCTCCAACGGATCAACGCAACCTCATTGCAATAGACGGTGTAATGATTTTTAAACAACTAGATCATCCAATTGTCCATAAGATCTTTGGTGTAGAAGCACAATTGGAAAATCCCAATAACAAGAGAGAACTCGAATATATATGATCACTCAATGATTTTACCTCTCTCTGTATGTCTCTGTAGAATAATATGAACTATAGAAAACTACAGAGATCTCTCACAAAACTGTCGCCTCCTCTCTTGTAGTCCTTGGTATTTATAGAGAATGATGAAGCAAACCCTAAGTTCGTCCAACTCAATAAAACCCTAATCTCTGATATATATTATGTGTATTACACGTATACCAATCGTTAGGATTCATCCACGCATCATAGAATCAAATTAGGACAATACCAACATCACAATAGAAAATCAGTAGATTTTTAGCCGTCACTACGCTTTAAGCGTAGGCGTAGCTTCAAGCGTAGAACTTCACTTTCTGGCCAATTTTTGCTTCTGAAAGCGTAGGCATTTTTGTTGAAACCACTTTTCTCTGCAACTGCGCCAAAATGACCATCTTGAATCCACGATACTTTTCCCTTGAAGTGACATTATCCTTCAGTTGTATTCTTCACTACTTCAATGCTTGATTTTGCTTTTGTCGAAGCTTGTAGATGTTGTTAAGACCAAACTGACCTATCTAACACTCAACATGGTTATTTCTGGAACATGCCATACATAAACAATTAAAATGAATGTTCTTACAATCTCCCCCTTGGCATTTCTAAGATAAAATGTTATTTCACAATATGGCCTCACAAATAACAACATAACATCTATACCTATGAACACACACCGACAAACATAGATATAAATTGTCACCTTCCTTTCATAACGGCCAACCAATCCTATAACCACAACACTAAACAAACCATTAAACGCAATTGTGGAAAACATATAATGATCATAAAACACACTCCTTCTCCCCCTAAAATCATTATTCCCCTTACTCAATACTTCTCCCCCTAAAACCATTACTTCCCCTTACTCAATATTTATCCCCCTTTTTGTCACTAAAATGACAAGAAACAATAAAAACAATCAAAGTTCATGAGAGAAACAGGGGAAAGTCCCAAGATGAATCATAGGAAAAGATCACAATATAAACATAGGGAAATGATTACAAAGGAGACTCTATAGAAACTAAGCCAAGCACTAAATACTTAGATAAAGTACTCTATAAGATTATATCTAGATTCTCAAGTAACAAAAAAAATCTCTACAATGCATGAACTTAAAACTAATGCATGAATGCAAAATGCAAAACAAAAAATATTTTTGTTCTTAGAAACATGTGAGCAGAGCAATATAGGCAATGAGCTAATCATTAACACATCATATTCGCATATTTGACTTACCTACTATACACATGATAATGAAGAATATCAGCACACGTACCTTGTAGTCATAAGTAGTCACAAAACAAGCTTTACATAGCATTTGCATATATGAAAAATATTCAGGTGCAAGCAAACAACTAAGATGAAATCAATACGTGGTAATTCTAACAATCTCCTCATTAATCGTGATGATACAACAATTCAAAAACCAAACTAGAAGTCAAATCTTTAGCTCAGACCTTATTGTTAAATAAAGAAAACACAATTTAATCTTTTCAAGTTTTTCACCATATCCCTTTTTATCTTTCTAAGCTTCGGACTTTCCAGCGAGGATTTTTTAGTCCCAACCAACTAGGCCCGAGCTTCTTCCATGGGATTTATGCTCATTAGTATTCTCCCCTTTTTACGCAAACACTCAATGCTTTCTACATTTCTATAATTTAAACATCTCATCATTTTTCAACATTACCCCAATCATTCATAAGCATACAAAAGGTATTTAAAAACATAGATCAATCTAGCATAGCTCATGAACCAACATATCACTTTGGATTATATGAGAAAGACTAAATATTTCAACAAGTAGTATAGTCATCTACGAAGTAAAACAAACACCCAAAGTTGATGAGTTCCAAAAATAATACTTAAAAATCTCAAGTGAACAACTCATAACCTCAGGTCAGACTATCAAATATGACATATGACAATCATTTGTACCCTTAGCCAAGCTCAACATGTTAAGATTATTTTTTTTGTATAATTTTTATGGCATTTTTTGTCATAATGATGCATGCATGAATAATCCTAATAGTAGCAAAATCATGATGCATGCATGCATAATAATAATAATAACAATAAAATAAACATGCAAATAAAAGAAAAAATGCATGATAACGTATCAATTCTACGATAAAAAATAATTCAAGATATTTCTAGAATGATATATATTATGACATCTATCCTAATGATAACATGTCACTATATTTTCTAAGATGCACATGCTTTTGAAAATCTAATGATTTTGTAGAGATGTCTGTTGACTGAGACTCTATAGATATATAATCAAGACCTTTCTCAGAATTAGAGTCATGTGATAGACATGCAGTATGAGCAACCAAACAATATAATTCATATTTTCTAACTCAAACTTGTTTAATTCTTGGTGCTCTACTTGCTAGCCTAGACAATCTCTTTATCTCATCCCTCAACACCCGAATTTGATTTTCAACATTGGGTCATTTTGAGTTTTTTGCTTCCACTCTGATTTCAAAGTTCTTCTTAACTTTGAACACATGGGTCGAATGTGACCTTTCACTCCACAGTGATGACATATTTAAATAAACCTTTGAAAACCATTATTCGAACTCTTATTAAATCTAGAGGTAAAGTGAGGCTTAATCTCAACGGGTTTTTTGACATAAGATTGAGCATTCAGATTCCTATTAAACATACCTTGAGAAGAACTAGATGCTTCTTGGGAAGCCTTAACAAAGGTTGTTTTGAAGACGATGTTTGAATCACTCAATGTTCCTTTAAATCCCAACCCCTTTCTACTTCCTACAGATTTTCCCACACGCAACATACGATTCAGCTTAAGTGTTCCACTAGACCATTTATGGATAATTAAGTTAACATCCTCCAATTCTTTTTCCAATCTACTAATCCTTGTAAATTTCTCACTCAATTCCACTCTAAGAATCCTTAATTCCTTATTGAGACCATATACCCTCTTCAAAGCTTTAGTCCTTTCTTGTTTAGACTTGGTCAACTCTTCTCTTAAGGACTATCTCTCCTTATCAACATTGTTGAATTAAACCAAAAATTTCGAATACACTTTGATAACATGCAAGGAATTTTCATACAATTTATTATACGCATCTTCATAAGAATCTCCACGATCCTTATTATCCTCAGAATCTTCATCTCCAGACATTGCCCAGCTTGCCGCAATTTCACCAACCTCCTTACTTTATGCAGCAAACACAGTGAAATTCTCATACTCATCAGCCACGTCAGACTCAGTTGAGTCATCATCATCATCTGATCCATCACTCCAATTGAGGTTTCTTCTTTTTAGGGTCAACTTTGTCATTCCAATTTTGGACTTTTTTATTTTAGAATCATGAGATTTATCTCCAAATTTTGTCCTTTCATCAATTCTTAACCACAAGAAAATTTAAAATTTTTATGAAACTGCTTCATAAGCATATCAAACTAGTTTGGTCTACTCGCACCCTCCTCATCTGACTCCCTAGGATCCTCCTTAGTGGTTCTAAAAGCTATGTTCTTCTCTTTTGTACCACTTGACCTCTTAGAGGATTGATCACACATTTTCATCTCATAAGATTTTAGATTTCCTACCAATTCTTCAAGTTGAATTTCTTTGAAATTCATGATTTCAGATATGATAGTAAGCTTATATCGAAAATGTTCAGGCAGAGACCTAAGAATTTTCTTCACTATGGCAGTCTCTGGAATAGGCTCTCCTAGACTGTGACAACTTGTTACTATATCAGTCAACCTAGCCTCAAAGTCATTAAACACTTCATCCTCATCCATCCTAACCTGTTAAAATTTAGAATTTAGAATTTAGAGTTTAGATTGCTTAACTTTAGAAGTTCCCTCATGAGTTACTTGCAGAATGTTCCAAACTTCTTTTGCAATTTCACATGTGTCTACTATCTTAAACTCACTCATTGTTACAACATTATACAACGAATTCAAAGCTTTTGAATTCCAACTAGCACTATTAGTTTCAACAGTGGTCAACTCACTTGACAGTTTTTCCCTATATTCATTAGTAATAGCATCTTTCACAGTGGGTGGTAAGTATCCTACCTTTATCGCAAGCCAATCTCTCTCATCAAGCGATTTCAAAAACGCTCTCAATCTCACCTTCCAATACGTGTAATTAGATCCATTAAACAACGCATACCTAGATATGGAACCTCCTTCATGAGTTACATCCATCGTCTAACTTCAAGATCTAACCCTAGGTAGTTAACCTAAAATGAGGCAACCACGCTTTGATACCAATTGAAATTACCTAGATGATCAATGAAAATAGCCTAGAGGGGGGTGAATAGGCTTTTTGTGGTTTATTGAGAAATTCAAATTAATTACGGAAAGATCAATTTTAATCCAATTCTCTATCAAGATAAATCATGCAAAGATTAACCACAAGTACGCTCGGGTATCGATACACTATGAATTAGAGAATTTGTCCAGACTCTATGAAAATAGTACTTACAACCAATGTAATCTCTTGTTCATCACTCGACATCCAAATGTTTAGATTCACTTGCGCTCCACGAAGCTCTCACTCCGCTTCGTACTCTAACGGTTCTATTTCCCAACAGATCAAATAACCACGAAGCCTCCTACTCTGATCTCTGCACTTAGACGACTCCGTTCTTCAATGGATCAACGCAACCTCGTTGCAATAGACGGTGTGATGATTTTTCAGCAACTAGATCATCCAATTGTGGATAAGATCTTTGTTGTAGAAGCATAATTAGAAAATCCCAATAACAAAGAGAACTCGAATATATATGAACACTCAATGATTTTCTTTCTCTATATGTCTCTATAGAAGAATATGAACAATAGAAAAGTGAAGAGATCTCTCACAAAACAATCACCTCCTTTCTTGTAGACCTTGGTATTTATAGAGAATGATGAAGCAAACCCTAAGTTCGTCCTTTGTCATAGGTTCAAGCGTAGCTTCAAGCGTAGAACTTCGTTTTCTTGCCACTTTTTGCTTCTAAAAGCGTAGACATTTTTGTTAAAACCACTTTTCTCCGCAACTGCGCCAAAATGACAATCTTGAATCCCCAATACTTTTTCCTTTAAGTGACGTTGCACTTCACTTGTATTTTACACTACTTCAATGCATGATTTTGCTTTTGTCGATGCTTGCAGATGTTGTTAAGACCAAACCGACCTATCTAACACTCAACATAGTTATTATCTAGAACAAGCCATACATAAATAATTACAATAAATGTTCTTACAAGAATGATTTTTAAACTCTCTAAGGGCTCTCATCATCTCGTCCTCAAAACCAGGTGGTCTAGATGGTGGGTTTTGATTTTTAAACTCGGGTTGATTTGGTTGAAGGGTCTGATGGATTGGGTATTATTGGACTAAAAGTTCTGAGTAGTGAATGTTGGTTATTGGCTTCTATTGAAACTTGATTGAGGATTTCTAGTGTTCTGAGATTGATAAGACATATGTGGGTGATTTTGCCAACTCGAATTGTATGACATGGAAAAAGGATTATTGTTCGGGTTTGTTCAGGCTACTTTTGCATCAGCGGCAACTATCCCATTGCCCTGATATTCATATTGGGAAAGGACAGGTCATATTGCTATGACTTCTCTAGGGCATGATTGACTCATATTAATGAATTTATCGAGTTTTTGTCCTAATGTGGCTACTTGTGACCTCACATCATCACCTCTTTCCACTTTGAAAAGACTTCAGATGTCCTACTGACTCCATCCCTAGCACGCATTTCAGGCTTATGTTGAATCGAGTTATCGCTTACATTATCAAACAACATCAAGACTTCGTCTACTGGCTTCAGTGTAAATTGACCTCCCACTGCTGCATTTATCAAATTTTTGTGAGTCTCACATAGTCCAAGATAGAAATTACGCACTATATCCCGCTCAACAAATTTGTGATGGGGACATTTCCGCAAAATCTAATTGAATCTATCCCATGCATCATGGAATTACTCACCGGGCAACTCTCTAAAGTGGGTAATTGCATGTTGCGCCTCATGGTTTTTACCTATCGGAAAGTATTTTTCTAAAAATTCAGCTTTTAGGTTTTCCCAATTGATTGTTATCTCCCTATCCAAGTTAATATACCATCTATTAGCTTTTTCTCTCAAGGAAAAGGGAAATAATCGCGCACGCAACACTTGAGTGTCGAGATTCTCGATTTTCGCAGTCGAAGCCATCTCTATGAACTCGTCAACATGTCGATATGGATCCTCATTTATGAGTCCATAAAAGTTGGGCAACATGTTTGTAGCACTAGATTTGTAGGCATATGTATTATTTTTGGTGCATTGGACTTGCGTAGGGGTCTCCTTTAGGGTACTGGGCTACTGGGTAGAGCCTTAGACCCGCCTCAATGAAGTTGGTATACGGGTTGACCCAATGGGTCCGACATCAAGGCGGATTACTCGTGGCAACTCAAAGCCTTCTAAAGGTGGTACTTTTGTGGCAGCGCAACTTGAGGAACTGAAGAGCATACTGATGTGACATCAAGTGTGTAAAAATATGTAGTTAGAAATGACACCTTACTGACGCTGGGTTTTACCCTACGCAAGCGCACATATCAATTGTAGAATAGCAAAGCGGCTTGAGTAAAGGATATCGATCACACAGAGACTGAGATTGTTCACCTCAATAATTTAAAAATACCGATTATATTTTCTGAAAGCTTTTTTGTTTGGGTGGTGAAAGACCAAATTATCTATTTTAACTATAAATTATCTAAAAAGCAAGTAAATTGTTTGTGATTCAAATGAGAGAGAAAACTAGGGTTTTCATCACTCCACCACTAACCGCATAATATTGTTCATCACCATTTCAACTATAAGAGGGTGATCCATAACTGTGAATCAGGTCGTATCGCAGATAGCTAAATACGACCGCAAAAAGGAGTACCATCAACCGGATCGTGACAACCCGTCTCATGACTGACCTAACTAGTACATGCCAATTTTATTACTCTAATCTACTCCTAATGCATGAAAATAAACTAAAGCATGTCTATATTAAATCGCCAAGGCACGGCCTGTGTGAACCTAGGGTCTCAAGTTTCATTGTGTAGAAAACCATGATTAATCATCCGAGTTCCAGCCCATATTAAATAATCATAATTGTGAAAAATAATATATTTATTCCATCTAAGACAAGAATTTAGAACAAATATATAATTTTATATTGGAAATCAGTACGGTCTCTTAACTACTACAATTATCACAGTATGGTCAGAGTTTCCCCTCGTTACAGTTAAAAACAATGAAAGAACTACATTATTTGGTTACGGTTTTGCTAGAAAACCCTAGATACCGAGTTAGTTGGCAATGGTAGAAGGTGACTACATCGTTGATGTAGAAACGCTCTCCATAGTTCTTTTATTCGGATCTTTAGGTTTGAATATGGCTCTCAACAACTGCAAGTTTGAATAAATGAACCTCTTGAATGAATATCTCACAGAACCATCCAACCTCTATCTATCAAAACCTCCAGAATATCTTACGTTTAATGTATGGTCTTTTATATATAGGCAATGGCATAAAGAGGCACTTTTCCGTATTTTCACTCTCAAAACTCATCAAAACCCTAAATATAAGTATATATACATGTATATAGAAATATGGAGTCACGGGCACATCTTCAAATTAAGCCCGGGGTGAAACAGGAAAAATCACTCAGATATCCTCAAAGTTGCCGCACTTACGCTTGGGGGCTAGGCTTCAAGCGTACCCTCCAAGCGTAGATTTTGAAATTCTAGCCACTTTTTGGTACTGGAAGTGTAGGCACAAGCGTAGGGTTCTTATGGAAAACATATTTTCTCCGTGAATGCGCCAAAACGTCGGTCTTGAACCCACGATACTTTTTGCTGAAGATGACGACTTCTGAAAATGCCATTGTTGCCCTCCAGGAACCATTTTTGTCTCAGAATGCCTTTTCGACTCTCCTCTTGGATAAAAAGCACACACTCTTCAATTAATTCACCGAAGGTAGCTCTATTTCTTCATTAAGCTCCCGAAACATGTTTTAAGACGCAAACATCATAAATATACCAAATAATGAAATGAAAGAACGTAACAATAGTGAGTTAAGGGGTCAAAATGACTAATATTTGACACCTATGACACCCCCAAACTTACATATTGCTAGTCCCTTAGCAATAAACTCAGAAAACGTTTCTTGTGATGATCTTTTTATTCTATCTACTCTAACTAATCTAACTACTCTAACCTAATCCCTTGCTTTTGTGAGGGTCAACGATTACACTTAGGATGTGTAACAAACCTTTTAAACTCCTAGGTTACCCCTAGTGAAAGAGTGAAGTCTCGTAAAGGTTTACAGTGATGGTACTACAAACATCTCAGTTTTCTATAATAACGCAGTCATGAGTTCACACACAAATTCAATTAAGTCATGATATAGTGCAAAAGACAATATGGTTGCAAATAATCCCACTCACTACCGAACAACAATTATATCAAGCTTCATGTCATGAGTGGTTCCCACTAAAGTGAATGATTTTGCTACTTTCTACTTAAAATCTAGACAACCTTTCATGATTTTGTGAACACTCAACTACGATATTTCAGTTTATCTTCTCCTACTTCATTGATCAAACTTTGCCATTTTTCTTAAAAACACATCTTTTCAACTTTCCACTTTTCATCCCTTTTTGTCTTTCTAAGTCTCCGGACTTTCCAGAGAGGAATTTTAATCCCAACCAACCAGGCCCGAGCTTCTTCCATGAGATTTATGCGCATCAGTCTTCTCTCCTTTAAACGCAAACAATGATATTGGTGATAGCAAGGCCCGGTTACTCAGATCAAAGAACTGCTTTCTGTATTTTATTTTCTTAGATTTTTTCAATTTTCTCCATTTCAACCAAAACATCTCCCCACCTCCCCTTTTATTGTAGCAAAATTATTTTTCAAGTACATAGTAAAAAATCAACTTATTTCTCATAGTGAATGTGTGTTTATGTTTATAGGTCAAGGTCGTCCTTCTTAATTTCAATTTCACTCATTCACTTACCCATAGAAAACCACATCACTTTACTAACTTGATATAATCATTACTATCATGAATGGGAATATCACATCACATACTACTCATGCATCATAAACACTAACTCAATCAAATTGTAATGCAAAACATTCATGCGTGAAAGCAAAACACTGTTCCAAAAATTTTAAAAATTCAAATTTTTCCAAAAATCTTCATTCCTTGTAATACTATACCCTCACCCCCAAACTTAAATCAGACCATGTCCTCATGGTTAAAAATAAAATATGAGATAGATACAATTACCCTTGAAGCTCAATTCTAGATTCCAAAGCACAACATGAATTCCTTCCCCCAAACTTGATTTGGATCACCTGTCGATATTACCAACAAAACACAAATACCCAATCCAAGCAAGGGAAAATAAATTGCATCATAAACATCCAAAAATCAACACTTGTTTTCAAGAAATCAAAGATTCACTTCTTTTTTTTCCCGATTTTAGCCTTAAGGGCCTACAATCCTATGAATTAAAAATGCAAAGACGTGGCCTTAAGGGTCTACCGTCTCTAAAAATATTGAAATTACATAAATTAAATGACATCTTATTCTATAAACCAAGGCTAGAAACTAACTTTCACAGCCTAGGACCAATGTTTAACGTCGTCAGCAGGACAGGGCCACTCAAAGGGTTATCCAACACCCTTCCTCTTTGTAACACTTCCCCTACTTATAGGATAAAATGTAGGAGACGACTCTCTCAGTGCTATCACCTGTGAACAATTAGTATTATGTATGACATCAAATATAGAACAATAATCACTATATAAAGTACCTCATCTGCAACGTTTTAACTTCACCCCATATACAGGTAATGTGTCCAACATATCCTCCTTCAATACCTTATGTAATTTTCCCTTCACCAATTCATCAATCTCCATTAAACTAACAGATGCCATAAATTCCAGTCCCGGATCAATCTCCTCATAAATCTTTAGCCTATGACCATGCCTTTTTAACCTCTCACATTCAAAACCTATCTCTCTGTGGGGCTAAACCAATTGAACTCTAAATGGTCCGTCAATTCTTAACCGGTTCTTACCTGGAAACAATTTCAGTTTCGAATTACATCGCCGTTCTTTTCGGCCAGGCTCAAATAACTTAAGTCGAACATGCTTAGCATGATGCACTCTTGTCTGAGCTATGTAAATTTGAACATCCTCATACGCACAATTCCGTATCCCCTCATACTCATTTCTTAATCACGGATCTTTCCAGGGATACAGCTTGTCTACCATGTTTATACTCAGCACTCGCTCATCTGGAAAAGGGTTCTTAAGAGGGGTGTCATCCTTTATAGGCTCTATGACAGTTCGTGGCAAATGCTCAGCTCTAACATTCTTCACGCCCTTTTTATCTTTTAATACATCATCCTCACTATGCAACACCATCAAATGAAGCGTAATTTCAGACAACAACTTCTGTGGAGGAATAAGTTGAGGTTCAAGCGACTCTCTTGATGATATCTATAATGGTGAGTACAACGTATCTTCCAATGCCACAATAACTTCCAAATTTGATTGCTGTTGATCCTCCCAATTTTTGAAATTCACCTCTGATCTTTTTATCACTAAGGTCTTCTCTCGACGTTTAGTGCCGTCATACAACCCAATCTTGTAAAGTGAGTTGTTAGGCACCAATGCTGTTGTTGACACAAATAGAGATTTAGTAAAATCTTTTGGCTCCTTCCCTAGTTATAAACTTAGAGCTCTTTCAAATGCATTTGATCTTTCCATCACAACATCTAGGTCATTTTTTGCTCGACTCTGAGGTATCGGTTCTTCACAAGCTTTATTGACTTCTTCTACATTAAAGCACTCAACTGGTGTATTGATTCGATGACCTGTATCCAAAACATTCATCCTCACCTTCATATTCCCGAAAGATAGATCTATTGCTCATGTCCTGCAATCGATATGCACATTGGCTATAGCCAAGAATGGTCTTCCTAATATCACTGCGATATGTTTCTTCAAGTCTTGAATAGGCTCTGTATCGAGAATTATAAAATCCACTAGAAAGTAGAACTTGTCCACTTGAATGATGACATCTTCCAAAACTCCCCTTACTTGCTTAATCGACAAGTCTACAAATTGGAGCTCCACCGGTGTAGGACTGAGCTCTCCCAACCCTAGCTGTTGATAAACTGAATATGGTAGTAAGTTAACACTCGCACCCAGACCAATTTCCTTGTCACCAATGACACATGGAATAGTGGGAGGACTAGGATCTTTCCTCTTATGTGGTATGTTACTTAGGAGCAATGAACTCACTTGTTCAGTCATCATGATCTTCTTTGGAGTCTTTACTCTATTTTTCCGCTTTTACGTACAGAGATCCTTGAAGAACTTAGCATAAGGTGGTATTTGGTCTATAATGTCTAAGAGAGACAGATTAATCTTGACTTGTCGGAATTTCTCCAACATGTCTGACTCTTTATTCTTACCATTCCTAGTTGGCTCTCTAAGAAGTTGAGGGAATGGTGCTTCCTCTTCAAATGATGCCCTTTTTGGCTTTTCATCTTCCTCCACTTGAGATTTATCTTTCTAAACTCTTTCAGCCTCGTTTATTCGCTCTTCTTCAACTTCCCTTCTTTGCGCTCATTCTACCTCCTATATTCTCTGCAACCTCTCTTCATGTTCCTTCTCAACTCTACTCTCCATTTCCCTTACACTTCTCAGAGTCGTAATGGCTTGAACTGTTTCATAATTATGCACAGCAAATGAACCACGATGCACTACTAGTTGACTCTTTAAATTAACCATTGGTTTCCTAAGCAATCTTTCCTCTTCAAGCCTATTCACCGCATTAGCTAGTTGTCCCATTTGGGTTTCTATCTGAGCAATGGATTGGGATTTAGAGTTCATTGATTGGATAACTGCCTGAAAATGATTAGATTGATTTTTTAACTCCCCAAAAACTTGACTTTTGAACTCCTTCAAGGCACCCATCACCTCTTCTTCAGAGCCAGGTGCTCTTGGTGGTGGATTTTGAGTTCAATTTTGATGTTGGAGATGATTTTGTGGATATGGAGGGTACACTTGATTTGGATTAAATCCCTAGGTTTGGTTTCCTTAAGGCTGATTTTGATAGTTATATGGTTAGACAACCTGATTATTATTGAATGGCTGGAAAGCTTGAGAATTATTGGATGGCTGTCTGGATTGGTAATTTGACTGAGGATTTTGAGCCATGATTGTTCGTTGGAATTTGAATGATTGTTGTCTTTCAATATACCTCGGCTGTTGGTTGTATGATTACTGTTTTTCTGTGAATCTTGGTTGTTGATTGTATGATTGCCCTTGTTGGATTTTTAGTTGTGGATTTTCCATATTGGTAGATTTATAAGACATGAGTGGGTGATTTCTGACATTGGAGGTGTATGAATTAGGGAAAGGAGCATTATTGGAATAGTTCCACGATGCGTTTGCATCAACGACCATTATCTTCTGACACTCAATTTTGGAATACTCAGCTTCAACTTCAAATGTCTCTCTAGAAGGGGAATCATTTTGCTGAAGGTATTTAACGATTCTCTCCAATCTCTCTCCAAACAATGCCATGGTATCTCTCACATCATCATGATCCACAACATAAGATTTTTCAGATCTCCTATCCTGTTGCTCACCTCTAGACCTCAACTCAGATTGATATTGGATTGTATTTTCACTAATATTATCAAATATATCCAAAAGTTATTTGGCTGGCTTTAAAGTAAACTGACCCTGCGTGGCCGCGTCTACTAAGGTCTTATGAGTCTCACCAAGTCCCATGTAGAAATTTTTAGCAATATCTTGGTCGAAAAACCTATGATGGGGGCATTTATACAAAATTTCATTATATCTTTCCCAGGCATCATGAAAATATTTGCAAGGCACTTGCCTAAAGCTTTTGATTGGATCTTGTACTTCTGAGGTTTTTCCTATTGGATAATGTTTTTCAATGAATTATTTCTTAAAGACTTCCCAATCAATTTTTATTTCTTTAGCTACTTTGACGTATCATCTTTTAGCTTTCTCTTTTAATGACCAAGGGAATAATCTCACTCGTAAGTCTTTTTTGGACAGATTGTCATACCTAAAAGTGGATGTGACCTCAAAGAAATCGTTAATGTGTTGGTATGGGTCCTCTTTTTTAAGGCCTGAAATTTTTGGAAGCATATTAATGATGCTTGTCTTGATCTCGAAGTGCTTTGCTCCATCATCTTCCGAAAAATCTGCATAGGAGTCATACGCATCGGGCGCATAATATCCCTTCAATGATGTTTCAGGTGCCCTCGGCGGGTTGGGTCTGGGTTCACCCATTGCTTCTTCATGATGACGATGATGCTCTTCAATCGATCGACGTAAGCGACGAAGATTCTTTTTGATCTCAGGATCGTAAACGACTAACGCAATACTTGGAATGGAAAGAGTTGATCTATCAGTCATACGCTAGACTAAAAAGTATTTTTTTTTTCTTTCTGAAATTTTCTAAAATAAAATCTAATCTAAATTAACTACTTCTAAATTACAGAATTTAAAGCAAGAATTAATATGAAAAAATCTAGCTAACTAAAACTCACAAAAGTTCTAAACGGAACTTTAGAAGTTCCGCTTTTCCATTTTACGCTCTTGAAAATACCTGTCAATCACACAAAAATCTCACTTTAGCTACAGCTACAATAACGCAATGCAAATAAGTTACTACCGCTATTAAACAATTCTTAGTCCCCGGCAACAGCGCCAAAAACTTGATGTGACGTCAGGTGTATAAAAATATGTAGTTAGAAATGACACCTTAACGACGCTTGGTTTTACCCTATGCAAGCGCACGTATCAATTGTAGAATACCAAAGCGGCTTGAGTAAGGAATATCGATCCCATAGAGACTGAGATTGTTCACTTCAATAATTTAAAAACATCGAATTATATTTTATGAAAGCTTGTTTGTTTGGGTGGTTAAATACTAAATTATCTATTTTAACTATAAATTATCTAAAAAGAAAGTAAATTGGTTGTGATTCAGATGAGAGAGAAAACTAGGGTTTTCATCACTCCACCACTAGCCGCATAATATAGTTCATCACCGTTTCAATTGTAAGAGGGTGATCGATAACTGTGAATCAGATCGTATCGCAGATAGCTAAATATGACCATAAAAAGGAGTATCGTCATTCGGATCGAGACAACCCACCTCATGACTGACCTAACTAGTACATGCCAATTATATTACTCTAATATACTCCTGATGCATGAAAATAAACTAAAGCATGTCTATATTAAATCTCCAAGGCACGACCTATGTCAACCTAGTGTCTCAAGTTTCATTTCCACTATTGTGTAGAAAACCATGATTAAGCATTCGTGTTCCAGCCCATATTGAATAATCATAATTGTGCAAAATAATATATTCATTCCATCTAAGACAAGAATTTAGAACAAACATATAATTTTATATTGCAAATCAGTACGGTCTCTTAAGTACTACAATCATCACAGTATGTTCGCCTCCTGCAGGTTCGAAGTAGCCCTGATGCACCACTCACACCAGTACTGGCGCCAGCGTCAATCTTTTACCGTAATGTCATGGTGACACCCCCACGTGTTGCCTCAGCGTTACCCCATGGTAACACCACAGTGGCTTCCCTGACCCCATTCGATTCAGCTCAACAGAGTGTCTCTCCTTATGTCAAACTTGATCAGCTAAGAGCCATGATTGGATGGTGACGCTTCTCGACTGGGATAGATTTGGTTGGCGATCCATTGCCTCCTTTTCCCACTTCTGTCTTACAGCAGCCATACCCATCTGAGTACGTGGCGCCTAAGTTCAGGCAGTTTGATAGTAGGAAGGGCAATGCCAAGGAGCACATCGAGCATTTTATTAGCGACCTGAGGAATCAGTCCTCCAACGAGGCACTAAAGTTGAGAGAGTTTCCAAAGTTGCTGACTGAAGATGCCTACACGTGGTACCACAACCTAGAGCCAGGATCGGTGACGAGTTGGGAGGAAATGGTTCAGAGGTTCTACAACAAGTATTACTAAGTCGATGAGAAGGTAACCCTTCTGTCACTTACCAAGCTCACCCTGAAGAGCAATGAGTACGTCATGGTTTATGTTAAATGGTTCAGAGAGCATACTTTGAAGTGCTATAAAGCAGTAAAGGAAGATGACTTGGTCAGAATTTGCATCGATAGGATGGATAAGGAGTACAACCTTTACTTAGTCGACCTTGACATCTGGACGTTCTTCGATCTTATGACCAGAACAAGGAGTTTGGCCGACAGAGTCACGAGCCCCTGAGGAGGACGACTCTGGAAAGTGCCATGACTTGTGTCCACCACTGCGGTGGCCATTGAGGATGAGGAACAATTCTTGGAGGACCCCGAAAAGGACGACGATGTCTTTATGGTGTCCGTTGACCAACAAAGGAAGAGGTTTTGACCTACTTCACTACCCTTTCCCTGTAGTTGTAAGCAAGTACTAATAGTTTTCAGTCAATGGATTCGATATAAGGTTGTGACTCTACTACCACCTCTCGAGGACAATCATAAGAACTTGGTGAATGATCCCCACTTCTGTCATTTCCATCAAGGAATGAGGCATTCACTGATGGAATTCTGGAGCCTCCGCGACTTATTTTAGAAGAAGATGAAGTCAGGGCAATTGGATCTTCTTAAAAGGTAGAATGTACATGATAACCCATTCCCAAGTGATAGGTGTCAAATATTAGTCATTTTCATCCCTTAACTTACTATTGTTACGTTCTTTTATTCCATTATTTGGTATTTTTATGTTGTCTACGTGTTAAGGCATGTTTCAGGAGATTAATGACAAAATGGAGCTAACTTCAGTGAATTAATTGAATAGTGTGTTCTTTCTATCCAAGAGGAGAGTCAAAGAGGAAGTCTGAGACAAAAATGGCTCCCGGAGGGCAAAATTGGTATTTTCAGAAATCGTCATCTGCAATAAAAAGTATCGCGGGTTCGAGACGGACATTCTGGCGCATTCACAGAGATAAGTGGTTTTCCATAAAAATCCTACGTTTATGCCTACGCTTCCAGTACCAAAAAGTACATAGAATTGCAAAATCTATTCTTGGACCTACGCTTGAATCGTAGACCAGCTACGCTTGAAGCGTAACCTCCAAGCGTAAGTGCGGCAACTTTGAGGATCTTTGCGTGATTTTTTCTATTTCACCCTAGGCTTAATTGGAAGACGTGCCCACGACTTCAGACCTCTGTATACATGTATATACACTTATATTTAGGGTTTTGATGTGGTTGGAGAGTGAAAAGACTAAAAAGGGCCTCTCTATTCCATTGCCTATATATACAAGACCATACATCAGACGTGAGGGAGATAATATTCTGGTTGCTGATATACGGGGTGAGTAGGAGAGTTCTGTGAGACGTTCATTCAAGAGGTTCATTCATTCAGACTTGTTGCTGTTGAGAGCCATATTCAAACCTAGAGATCCGAAGAAGAAGATTATGGAGAACATTTCTACATCAACGATGCAGTCACCTTCTACCATGGCCAACTAACTCGGTATCTAGGGTTTTCTAGCAAAACCCTAACCCTAGTCATGTAATCTGGGTCTTTTATTATTTTTAACTGTAAACGAGGGGAAACTGTGACCATACTATGATGATTATAGTAGTTAAGAGACCGTACTGATTTGCAATATAAAATTCTTCGTTTATTCTAAAATCTTGTCTTAGATGGAATAAATATATTATTTTTTCAGAATTATGATTATTTAATATGGGCTGGAACTTGGATGTTTAATCATGGTTTTCTACATAATGGTGGTAATGAAACTTGAAACCCAAGGTTGACACAGGTCGTGCCTTGGCGATTTAATATAGACATGCTTTAATTTATTTTCATGCATTAGGAGTAGATTAGAGTAATATAGTTGGCATGTACTAGTTAGGTCAGTCATGAGATGGGTTGTCGCGATCCGGTTGATGGTACTCCTTTTTGAGGTCATATTTAGCTATCTGCGATACGACCTGATTCACAGTTATGGATCGCCCTCTTACAGTTGAAGTACTAATGAACTATATTATGCGATTAGTGGTGGAGTGATGAAAATCCTAGTTTTCTCTCTCCTCTAGATCATAACCAATTTACTTGCTTTTTAGATAATTATTACTTAAAATATATAATTTTGTCTTTGACCACCTAAAACAAACAAGCTTTCAGAAAATATAATTCGGTGTTTCTAAATTATTAAAGTGAACAATCTCAGTCTCTGTGGGATCGATATCCCTTACTCATGCCAGTTTGCTATTCTACAAGTGAGACGTGCGTTTGCGTAGGGTAAACCTAGAGTCGTTAAGGTGTTATTTTTAACCACATATTTTTGCACACCTAACGTCGCATCACCAATCCACAACACTGGCTTACATTCAGTCTCGGGTGGTGGTCATGATGATTTAGAGGAACTATAGAATGCTGAGACCGCCTGGTTATTAGAGCAGGTTCTGACTGGCATTAAAGAACGCATGGTGTAGATGGCCGACCTCATGAGGGACTTTTTCGATAAACTCAAGTTTGATTTTGATTCCAGGGACGAGGTTACTAAAGTTTTAATCAAAGTTGTGTGTAGGGCAGGGGCTGAAACCAAAGGAGGTGAACCCACTACCTCGACGAGATCGGATCATGGCAGACATATGACCTTCTCTGAGGTGGACAAGCTCATCGAAGAACCCTATAATCGTACATTATATATACATGCAGCCATCAATGACATGGGATTCAAGAGAGCATTCCTTGACAATGGCGCATCCGTCGACATCATGTCGGTGGTAGTGATGAGGAAAGATGGAATCAAGGAAGAGTCTGTGAACGAAAGGCCAATTGATATTTCAGGTTTCAATAGGATCAGGCAGTGGACACTAGGCTATGTTATCGCCGATCTACAGGTTGGCAAAATCAGAGGTCCCGTTCGGTTCCATATCATCGAGGGAGAGCCATCGTATCATGTTCTTTTGGGGAAGTCCTGGATGCACCTTCACGGGGTGGTTCCTTTTTCATACCACCAAATGATGAAGGTGAATTGGGGCACAGGCACAACCACTATGAAAGCAACGAGGAATCCATTTTCTCTTAGTGAGGTACATTTATCTGATGGCGTATATTTTATTAACTTTGTAGTCGCAAAAGAGAACCCGAAGGAAGGCGAAGTACATGCTACTCCAATGCCTAGCTGGGAGGACATTGGTGAGTCCGAGGACGACAATGACGTGATAATGGTCATTCCTCAGAAAGGAAAGTGCAGATCAGAGGGCAACGATGAACTCTACAGAAAGATCCGTAAGGCTGATGGGAGCATAGTTTACCGATTATGACGTTGTGAGGGGCCGAACGCTCCTGTACAGGCACTCAACCCTTATAATGACCATTGTCTGGTAGAGGCATCCACCCCCACCGAGGATCCATTGAAGGAGGATGATCCACAAACAGGCTTGGCTGCAACACAGAAAAAGGTGTTAAAGAGATCGACTTGGCTAAGGCAGGGGAACAACCTCGTTTAGTATTTATAAATCGATAGTTACCTGATGAGTTCAAGGAGAGACTAGTAAACCTATTGAGGGAGTATCAGGATATGTTTGCTTGGAGTTATGATCAGATGCCTAGGCTCGACCCCGACATAATCGTGCATTGCCTAAATGTTGGACTAGAAGCAATGCTAAAGAAGTAGGCTACGCGAGTGTTTATACCGGAGATAGAAAATCAAATCAAGGAGGAGGTTCAACGCTTGTTGCAATCAGGGTTTATCCGACTTATTCAGCACCTGACTTGGTTGGGCAATGTGGTTCTGGTGAAAAAGAAGAACGATAAAGTACGCATCTGCATTGACTTTAGAAACATCACCAAGGCATGCCCTAAGGATAAGTTTCCATTACCGAATGTTGATGCCATTGTGGATGTCACCGTGGGGCATGGTATGCTTTCCTTTATGGACAGTTTCAGTGGTTATAATTAGATCAGGATGTCCGGAAAAGACGCGCCTAATGCTACCTTCCGTACACTAATGGGGAACTTCCATTTCACAGTGATGCTATTTAGGTTAAAGAATGAGGGCATGACATATTAGAGGGCCATGACCGCTATTTTCCACGACATGATTTATGATTCGGTCGTATGCTATGTGGATGACTTAATGGTTAAATCAATGTAGCCAGTGAGTCATATTGATGACTTGAAGAAGGCTTTTGATCGGTGCTGGTATTACCAGCTAAAAATGAACCCAGCTAAGTGTGTCTTCGGTGTCACAAAGGGGAACTTTCTAGACTTTATGGTGCATCATAGTGGTATTGAGGTTGAAGGTGACAAAATGGCAGCTATAATCGCCTTAGATCTGCCACGTTCATTGAAGTAGCTTAGAGGATTTATTGGCAAAATATCTTACCTATGACGCTTTATCCCTAATCTCGTCGAGCTTATGCAACCAGTCCTGCCATTTTTTAAGAAGGGTGCAATGTATGCTTTGAACCCCATGTGTCAGAAGAGTTTTAAGACTATCAAAGGGATTATGGTAGCATTAGAAACGATGACCACACCTAGTAGGGGAGTGCCCCTACGAATTTGTGTTTTAGCAACTGATCATTCACTGGGGGCAATCCTCGCCCAGGAGGAGGATGAGCGTGAAAGGCCAATTTACTATGCTAGCAGGTTCATCTGTGGTGCTGATCTTCGATACACCCAAGTAGATAATTAGTGTCTCGCGTTGGTCTTCGCCACGAAAATGTTCTGGCACTACTTGTCTACGCATACAGTGGAACTGATGACCAAAAGCGAGCCAGTACATTATATGGTGACCTAGCCTCCTTTTCGTGGGCATTTGACTAAGTGGTTGATAGGCCTGTTGGGGATTGATATTCAGTGTGTCTGTCCTATAACCATCTAGGGCCAGGCTTTGGCGGATCTTTTGTCTCATTCTTCTTACAGTGTTGACTCTAACGACTTGATAATGGCTGAGGATGAGGTATGGGAACTATCGTTCGATGGGGCTTCCACTTCCAGCAAAGGTGGGGCCAGCATTGTCCTCACACCAAGTGGCGATGGCTCCCAAGTCCACCTTTCTTATCAGCTGGATTTCCCTTTTTCGACCAATGAAGTCGAGTATGAAACACTACTGTTAGGGCTTAGGGAAGCACAGAGATGAGGCATTCGAAGGTTGAAGGTCTAGGTTGATTCCTAACTCATCTACCATACTCAGGTGCAACTTTTACTTCTGCATTTTGATTATGTTGATTTTGTGCATGTTTCTATATGCAGGAACTACTTCTATGATGCTTTGGCGATGCTGGCATCGAAGATCAGACTCGGCTAGGACATTTTGTCATTGGAGGTGTGAAGGTGTTCTGCCCCTTCGACAGCGAAAAGTTTCAACCTGGTATCGGTTAGCGATTGGCGCTCCACGATTATGGAGGACATCATAAAGGGGAGCTTCGACAGGTCGTCAGTTAAGGGTTTTCTGGTCATCAAAGGGGATCTTTATTTCAATGGATCTGAAGGTGTACTATCTCGTTATGTTTTTGAAAAGGAGGGCACTACCATTCTTGAAGAGACTCACAAAGTTGTATGTGGTGTGGAGGATGTCAGTCTTTACCAGAGGATCCAGCGCCGAGGTTTCTATTGGTCCGGGATGATAACAATCGTTAAGGATGTGCAAATAAGCTGTGTGTTATATTCTCACACCACTCAAAGCAATGAGAGTGTTTTTCTTACTTATTTGACTGATTGTCAAAATTCGTACATTGATATCCTACAGGAAGGCAAGTTACCTGACCTCAAGGCGGACGAAATTATTATCAGGAAGAGGGCGGTACATTTTTTCCTTCATGAGGGCACCCTTTATCGCATAGGGTTCTGTGGAAAGCCATTGAAGTGCGTCAACCATGAGGAGGCCATAATTGTCACGATTGAGGCGCATCAACGCGACCACCAAGGTGGTGCGAAGCTGTACCAATATTTAGTTACCTGTGGTTATTACTGGCCAATAATGTAAGGACACCGCAGCGTATGTACGATGTTGTGTGAGGCTTACTAGAAGCACGACAACCTTATCCATGCCCCAACCGTTAGACTTCGCTATTTTTCCACGCAATGGCCTTTCCACACTTGGGCCTTGGATATCATTGGACCTATCACACCCAAATCTAGTGGGTACGCTTGGATTTTAGATCCTGAGCTCTTCACCAAATGGGTCAAACCGGTTCCCTTGCTGAGGACTGTTGCAACTGGCGTGGTCAAGTTCATCAAGGAGCAGATTATCTATAGGTTTGGGGTACCACACACCCTTCTATCTGAAAATGGAACGTCGTTTATGAACAAGGATGTAAGGGCACTCTTGGAGTAGTATCAAGTGCTACACCACACATCAATGCCTTACTATCCCAAAGGCAAGGGCCAGGCTGAAGCCACCAATAAGACGTTGATCCGTATCCTGAGCAAGATACTGCATGATCACGATAAGGGATGGGTTGACCAGTTACGGATGGTGTTGTGGGCTTATCGCACTTCCAAGCGATGTGCCACTGAGGAGACTCCATTTTCACTAGTGTATGGGATCGATGTTATCCTGTCCGAAGAGTTGGCCGTACCATCTGCACATTTCACGGCCTCATGTGGCCTGCTCTCAGTCAGCAAAGGTGATGTCTTGGAAGTCTTGGATGAAAGGAGGGACGCTGCCTCAATGGCAGCACAAAAGTATCGAGCCAGGATTGCAAAGGCATACAATACTGATGTCAAAGAAAGGTTTTTCACTAAGGGAGACTTGGTCTTGAAAACAGTCAGTGCCGTAATGAGGGGTCAAAATCCAGGAAAATTTGCACCTAAGTGGGAAAGGCCCTATACTGTGACCAAGGCCCCACCAAATGGCTACTATGAGTTAGTAAAGGTGGGAACCGGATTTAAGATGGGTCCCCTTCATGCCAAGTGGATCAAAAGGTTTATCCTTAGGGATATTCAGCTTGTCCATCTCTGACCTCGTTGCGCCTCACCACATCCAAGACCCTTTGTTCCAGTCCTTTATTTTGTTTCCACTTTCTTTAGATTCACTCCTTAACTTTTCATCTAAGTTAGAAAGGTTGTCAGAGGAAAGGGGTTACTTCCTTACCGAATCCCTCCCTCTGCTCCTTTATTTTTATCATTTCTTTTATTCCTTTATGAAACAAAAATCACACATGTGTAGGTATACATGTAAACAAAAAGAAAGATGTTTTTATTCAAGCAAAATTTATTCAAAATGATTAAGAGTGGCAATAGAGGAAGGGCTGTAATAGAAACCCTTCCACCTTGCCATGGTGGATGGATCGAAGGTTGGCATCAGATTCACAGGCCTGGAAGTTAAACCTTCAGGCATAGCCGTGGGCCTGGAACTTGAAGCGGGCATCTAACTTGGGGGATTTTCAGGAGCAGGGGGAGGGGCTGAATGGTAATTTCTATGGGGCACAAACATCTCTTCATCTGAGGACAAGTCCATAGGGGCAGAATTCGAAGAAGTTGAACAAGGAGTCTTGAAAGTACTGGCATTCCTAGCAGAATGATGGGGATTCTTTGTTGCTGGACTGAATGAATTTGGGGGTGATGGTTTCTTGGAACGACGATGAACTAGAGGAACCTCATTTTTGTTATCTCCCTCTTCTGGAATAAGGGTATTCTTTGCAGGGGTGCTCCTTTTGAAGCGATCTGCAAGGGGGACATCATCCTCATTGTCACATGATGAATAAGTGAAGGAATGGGAACCGTTCTTTCCCATGGCCACCATTCTGTCTCTATATTTTGCTCTCACTTTCTCTCTGTCTGTTAAATCTTTCCTTTGTTCTTTTTCTTTTTTTTTCTTCTCTCTAAGTGTTGAGGCTTATGTTGAAAAGTGAATGAAAATGTAGGTTAAGGAGAAGGGTTAATTATACATGAGGGAATAGACTCTTAGGTTCTAGAGGAAAACAAGGTGCCGAATCTTGTATTTCGGGAGGAACTGGTGAGAACATTCAAGTCCTTCGAAGTAGAAGTCCTCTGCGATGCACCCCATGAAGTATCAGCGCAAAGCAGGTCCACGTATTTGAACACGTTAGTAAGGTCGTTTGGTGGAACCGCCAAGCCAGGGGTAGCAGCCCCTCTCCTCCTCCTTGAGGACCTTGTCCTACTAGCCATAGATTGGGAATATGACTCTGAGGAGGCACTTGCCTAAGAGAGGAAATTTTATACTTAGTATTTAAAAAGGCTTACTCTCGTATCCCTTCTATATATGTATATATATATACAAAAATATGCTTAAATAAAGGACCCCACTTAAAAGGGGGCAAAAGTGTACTAATAAATTTATTCTAAGTGTAGAATCAGGTCACTTACATGATGGGAAGCCCTGGGACGTCCACGAGGAGGAACTGAGTGGCCCGTTTTATCTTGCATGGGGCCTCGCCACAATGGATTTGGTTGACCTTGCACTGGAGGATTTTGTCGAACTAGAACCTAAGGCACTGGTTGATTTGGGACTGCCGGATTGGGATTGATAAGAGTCTGACCTTGTGGAGACATACCAAGAGGTTCCAAGGGAATTTCCCAGACCATCCTTTTTTATCTCGAGTTTTGCCTTGATGGGAGTATGTCAAGGGTAAATGCTGAAATGTCGGCAACATCATGGCCAATAACGTAACTAGGGCTACCTCTGAAAAAAAGGGAAACTGAATAATGCAGTATGATGTCAACCTTCTCAATGTCCCTGGGCTCACTCCTACGAGCTGATGACATAACAAAAGCCTAAAGGGTATCAAGGTTCGATATCCAGAAGAAGCCAAACGAGGGCGTGATATCGCCACTTCGGAGGCGTGAAGGCACAACAAATGGGCGTGGAGGAATATTGAGAGTTGGTAGGATTTTTGTAAGGAATATTTGGGAACATAAGGCAAAATTGAGGAGATGAGTCGATGTTGTAGGAACGCCTTGGTCAAACCCAAACTGACGGGCGACATGATGCGGCTTATAGCTTGCCACTGCCACGCCCTCTTTAAACCAGGCTGGAAAGGAGGCCTTTTTTAAAACCAACAATAGTTCAAAATCCTGACGGGGAGAATTGGGGGCAGCATTGAGCATTCTAGGGATTTCATTGAAAAGAGTCTGTGGAGGAAAACCAGGTAGGATTGCATAGTAAGGTCTAAATTGGAACTCATCCTCAATGTCTAGCATCGTACTAATATCGCCATGAAGGACTACATCCGACCATATAGGGGCCCAACTGAAACCTCAACAGTCTTCAAAGGGTCTGATTGCTTCAAGAACATGGGGTGTTGGGAAGACGTCTCGAAAACGTTCCATTATGAACAATGATAGAAAAAGGCTAGACACGGGCGCCAATGGAGCAGTGCATACCAGTAACGATGGAGTCAAGTCTTTTATAGAGGGTCCCAAGGAAAAGTGTCCCCAGTGCTATGGTCCTGCCATCGGCCATTTGCGCCACCAAATTAAAGACCCTTTTGCTGATGCAGTCGGTAGGACGCCCCTCAAACACATGGCGTGCAAGCCATAGTGCAAGGAAAGCTACTAGGTGATGGGGATTATCCAAAGGCATGCCACATGAACCATTAGGGGGCATGGGTCGCCCTTAAGAAGGATTGCTAAATAAGTATCTGGCCCAATTGGCAAACTTACACTTCCCTTTTTTTTTTTTGGGGGCATTCAAGTAGGTGACATGAGTGAAAGAGGCTTCAATGAAATCTACGGTGTCCTGGCATTATAGAGGAATGGTGAGAGATTTGAAATCATGCTCTCCAACAAGGGGAGATGCATAAGGGACTTCACCTCCTCTAATGTAGGGGTAAATTCCCCCCAAACAGCAATAAAAGTGTGGGTTTCGGTATTCTAGCGAGACATTAGGGCTTATAAAGAAGGGATCGATCACCGGATGGAAACATAATGACTGGAATCAAAGGTTGTCAGGACTGAGGGATGGCGGATGATTTCAATATAATCGGGCCTGGAAAAGACATAATCGCACTAGTATCCCCACTCCGTCACCGCCGTAGTGTGGCCCTTGACTTAGAGATTCGAGTAAGGATAGTCATCTATTTCAAAGGAAAATCGCATACCCCTGGCTGGTGTCCATGAAACACCCGAAGTAGGGGACATTATCTTCAAAAAGCATAGGGTTGCCCAAAATTGTAGACTTCGGGTGATGGTACCGAGCTATATGCCAGAAGAAGTCAACATTCTTGGCAAAGAAAGGGGCATGTCGCCATTCCTTATCAGGAGGGACTGTGTCATCGTGTGCCCTTGTTGGAAGCATGATTCCTTTTGAAAAATAGGATTTTCTTCTATTCTCTGTCCTTCTTTCCTTGTCCTCTTTCTTATCTTTCCTCCCCTTTTTCGATTTCACTCGTCCTCGTTGATTATTCACTCTCTGGTTCACTATTCTTTCAAGTTTTTTCTCTTTCTCACAGAGTATTCAAAATTGCAGATCTTTACACTTGATAATTTTACCCCATTTTCTCAAAATGGAGAGATATTTGTAGGTCGCCTCTTTGCGCCTTCCCCAATCGTGACTGCACAAATTCCGGGGAGTTGCGCCCAGCAAAGCGTCGCCATAATGGGGGCGACAAAAATGTACCTTTTTGCAGAGGGTTGCCATTATTACTTTCTTCCACTGCTCCTTTTTTGTATTTTGGTACCAGTTCATTTTTGAGAAGGAAACTGTTCACTTGGGTTTTAAACTTATCCTAGTTATATACTTACACATATACATGTGTATTTTAAAAAAAAAATTATTTGAAACAAATATATATATATACATATATGTGTGTACATATATTAAGTATTGACTTTATAATTCTCCCCTTTACTCTTTTACCTTTTTACTTTTACCATGCTACTTACAGTGATTTCTAATCAAACCAAAAAAATAATCTTGTGAAAATTGCTATATTTTCATATCCTCCCATGTGGCTTAAGAAACATATGCGTATATACAAAATTTTGGATTAATCAATCTTTCCCTTGTTTTGTTTTATTTTATTTTGATTCATCTTTCCTTGTTTTCACATTTTATCTATTTCTCAATTTCACTTTTATCTCATTTAATTTTCTTTGATTTGTTTATGATTCATTTATCTTGCATTTGTTTATTGTTTGTTCCATGTTGCTGTCTTTATCTTTCATTCGGCCATATTTACTTGCTATTGTGTTTGTTATTTTTCATATTGTATTGTTAATATACATATGTATGCTACAAATATATATCCTTATATATAACTAGAGACAATGGGAATATAAATATTGTATATACGGGGCCTGCTGTGTACATGCAAGACCCAACATCGGGGTGGCACCTTACATGCACAGAGGGCAAATTGTAGGCATAGGTATTATTTTAGGGTGCAATGGACTCGTAGAGGGGTATTCTTTAAGGTACTGGGGTACTGGGTAGAGCCTTGGTCCTGCCCCACTGAAGTTGGTATACGGGTTGACCCAATGTGTCCGACATCAAGGCAGATTACTCGTGGCAACTCAAAGACTTCTAAAGATGGTCCTTTTGTGGCAGCGCAACTTATGGAACTGAAGAGCATATACGGGAGTAGTACCTCTATGGTCTACAGGTCCTGATGATGTAGCAGTATCCCAGGGGCGTTTACTACCATTTTTGTACAGCTCTAGCGATATACGCGTGTACTACAAAGGCTATTGGGGAATGATTCGTTGCACGAATTATCCAGCTATGGCCAAAGATGTTGCTTTGCTTTGACACGTGGACAACACGACACCAGCCTCACATTTTGAAGGGATTGGAAAGAGCATGTGGGATAGAGGTTAGGGGTGTAGTTTAGTCATAATAAAGGCCCATAATGTGAATTCCACCCATTATCCTTAACGTGGAAGGAACTCTCCTTATTGGCCCATGTTTCGGTCCTCATCATTTATTAGCGACATGTGGAACATTAGTAGGGGTTGAGGACCACTTCAATTAGGGTAATATTTTGAGCAAGTGACCAATAAATAGAAGGCAATAGTGTTTGTCTAGGGATCCCAACCTAATTCTCATTCTTTTCCTTTCTTGGAGGCCACTCCCTCTCTCTCTCCAGAGGATGGTGCCTACCTTCTTCTTCTTCTTTTCTTCTCCTTCCTTCCTTTGGCCATTCGGCCATGGCAGACTAATTTTTTATCTTCACTACATCACACCCTTCTACTCTGTTTTGATTTTTTCTTCTCCTTTCTCTTGGTCTTTAGCTATTTTGGGGGTTTTTCATTTTAGGGGATTTTAGCTCTACTAGTGCTCACTACCCACTCTCTAGTTTGTGATGAGGCTACACTCTTTACTCTTCTCCACCTTTTCTTTCTTTTCTCTTCACCCTCTTTGCTTGAGATTTATATCATGAGTTCGGACCCATGTGTTCTGACTTGTTAGTGGAGCCATTTCTCCATTTTCCATTCATGTACTGCTCTCCCTGTACTTTTTTACCCACATCTACATTCTTGATTTTCACAGTCGAAGCCATCTCTTTGGACTAGTCAACATATTGATATGGATCCTCATTTATGAGTCCATAAAATTTGGGCAACATGTTTATAACATAATATTTGATTTCATAGTGCTTGACCCCCTCATATTTTGGAAATTCAGCATACGATTAATAAGCTGAAGGTGCATAGTACCCCTTCAAAGATGTAGCTGGAGCTCGTCGCGCAGCTGTAGCCATCATCTCAAAATCCAAGTTCCTTCAAAACTCTTCTAATCTAGCTTGACGATTCCTTCGGAAAGTTCTTTTCATTTCCGGATCAAACAGTACTAATTCAGTGTCGAGATCGAAAATGGATTGCCGATCGCTCATGCACAAGGTGAATTTTTTTTTTTTTTATGAAAATAAAACTAACCACTTTTAAATTATTTTAACTATGGAAAAAAATAAAAGCTAAAATTATGCACGAAAATAAGCTAAACTAAAACTCACAAGAATTCCAATGACGCAATCTTCACTGCTCTACCAAATCCCTTAATACTTTTCAGAGTACCTATCAATCACACAAAAATTTCAAATTTAAAAGCACTGCAATCACTTAACGTTATTCAACTACTAAAGCTTAAGAATAATGCCAAGTTCCCGGCAATGGTGCCAAAAACTGCATGTATGTCGAACGAGGTTAAAAATAATGGTTAAGAATGGCCCCTTACAGTGACAAGGTTTTACCTATCGAAAGCGCACGAATCATATTGTAGCACAAATCGACTTGAGAAAGGGAATATCGATCCCATTTACTCTCGCAATTTAAAAATATTGAATTATAGTTGAAAAATGTTTGTTTGATTTGTTTGAGATCTATAACTAAATTAACTAAAAAGAGAATTTAAATTGAGATTGTGATCAAGGTAGTGAGAAAGTAGGATTTTCATGCTTCACCACTAACCGCATAATATAGCTTATCTACTTGTTCAATTGCAAGGGGGAAATCCATCACTATGAATCAGATCGTACCGTAACCCATCTACGGACAGAGTGTGACTAGTACATGTTATCTACTTTACTCTAATCTACTCCTACAACATAAAATTAAACTAAAGCATGTCTATATCACCTCGTCGAGGCATGACCTTTGTAAACCTAGGATTTCAAGTGTTAAGCACCATTGTGTAAAAAATCACGGTATGTTTAAGATAACATGATTGGTTGAGATAATGCATTCATTCAATCTATGACAAGAATTAGAATAAATATAAAATCCCGTGTCATGAATAGCTACGGTCACAAATCTACACAATCATCACAGTATGGTCACAATTTCCCCTCGTTACAATTGAAACAAATAAAGAAAGTACATTACTTGGCTAGGGTTTTACTAGAAAACCTAGATACTGGTTTAGTTGCTCATGGTGGTGGGTGACTGCATCGTTGATGTAGAAACGCCCTCCATGATCGTCCGCTCTGGATCTCTAGGCCTTGAATGTCTCCCTTCTTAAAAGAAGTAAATCACCAGAGATAGTGCTCTGGAAATTATGTAAATATCAAACTCTTAAGATCTGTGGCAGGCCTTGGTATTTCTAGAAGAAGGTGAGAAGTGTTCTGCTTGTATTCAACTTATCCCACTTGAGTACGATTCCTCTTTGATGTGTTTCTCCTCAATTCTAAGTCAAACCCTTCAATCTGATGTATAATATGTCAAATACACGTGCTTAGAGGTATTGAAGTCGAAGATATGTCAAAAGAGTTCAATTCGAATCGGGACTCAAATTCCCAGCTCTTGTAGCGTAGGGGAGCTATACTATAATATGATTTGTGCTCTTGCGATAGGTAAAACCTAAGTCATCCTAAGGGGTCATTCTTAAGCATTATTTTTGTAACCCTTAGGCGGGCATCACATATAATTTGTTTGAAGTATGATACTATGTTTTAAATCAACATAGTATTTGTCATGCCCCAGATTCCCAAGCCTCCAAAACTGAAATCATTGAGACCCTGAGGTGATGGGCAAGAACAAGGAACCCGGTTTGAGGCATATATCAGCCTTCCGAAACCAACAAATCATGATACTATCGTGCCAAATCCTTAGGATCCAAGGCACAACTAAGAACAAAGAAAAGGTCCAAAGGGAAAAAAAGAAGTAGAAAATAAAATTTTGATTACCATTGCAAAATGAATGACTCAAAACCCAATTTCTAAGTTAATACGCTCAGTTGGTACATAGGGAAGGCTGTCTGTAATAGCCCCATCTCTATCCTGACATAATACTGTCCGCTTTTGGCTCACTCGTACTAGAGACTTCCCAGGGGGTCACCCATCCTGGTACTACTCCATATCAAACACACTTAACTGTGGAGTTCTAATGGGTTCTCAGCTATCACAATTTTAAAAATGCGTCGTGTCATAGAAGGGTATGAAACTCACATATAGTACTAGTCTATCCTTACCCAGACGATTTAGGATTGTGCACCTATAGCTCGCCCAGTGTGGTTGCTTGCTAGTGCCTCTTGTGCACACAGCACACCCGCCCACATAGGTCGCCACAATCCAGCCCCCTAGGAGGTCGGATGATGAGACTAGAATATTCAATACTCTAGGCGTCAATTAACCCTTTGTTAGTCTCTTTATTTTATTAATAAGATATTTTTATCCTAGTTCCGTGTTTAAGCATGTTTTAGGGCCTCAATTCGAATTTGAGTTAATTTTGGGGTTTTAGCAAATATGCCTAATCTGGAATGACATTTAGAAGATGAAATCACTCAGTTCAGAGTAAAGTTCAAGTTAGGGAAGCATAGTACAAGCAATTGAAGCATTAAATCGCAGAATAAATAAATATCTAAATTCAGGCAGCACCGACATTCGAATACGTGCGAAAATGCACTGGAAAAATTATGACTCTTTGTGCAAGTGTATTGAAGGGCAGATTGATCCATTCAGAACTTTTACTTGGTCCGCACACTAAGTCTTCTTGGAGTGCAAACAAAGACATGACATGATTATATTAACTTTCATCTATAAATATGTGAAGACTCTATGAAGAGAAGATATCATTAATCTTCCATCTCTCAAGAGAGAGAGATACATAATACAAAGTCTCTCTGTAAAGAGGCTCCTCTCAAGAACTCAAGAACTAACTAACCAATCATGAAGATGATTGCTACACCAGGGATTCAATCTTCTCCCTCCATGAGCGGCTAGTCGGTATCTAGGGTTTCCAACGAAACCCTAGTCGACTAATGTAGAACTTTAATTTATTTTATTGCAAAGAAGGGAAGCTAAAGAGCACTTATATGATGATTATGTAGTGAGAGACCGAATGTATAACCTAAATAAGATTCTTTGTTAATTCTCTTCTTGTCTTAGATTGAATTAATAATTAATCTTGAACAACTATGTTTTATTGGTAGGGGCTGGAACCCCAAAGATTTAATAATGGTTTCTACATAATGATTCTTAATTGGCATGATAAAGTCTTAGGTTTTTACAATCCATACTAAGAGAAGATGATATAGACATGCTTTAAATTTCATGTTTTAGCAGTAGTTGTAGTATAGATGGATGCACTAGTCATACTTTAATCGAAGATGGAATTTAGCGAATCAGACCGATTGCATCTCTTTGGGGATTAGGCAACTGCTTGTAACATTACTAATATGATTCATATAAGATGTATCTCCCTCTTGCAATAATAAGATTAAAGGACTATATTACGAGACAAGTGGTAGAGTTGGATCAAAAGCATAGACTTGTTTATCTTGATTCAAAACATAAAACATCGTTTATAATATAATTCAACTTTCTACTTTACGATCATTTGAAATACGACTTTGATATATGTGGTTAGATACCCTCTATACCCAACTATACTATATATTACTCGCGTACTTGCGACTAAGAGGTAAAACTACATCGGGTTAATTTTTCATTTTAAACACTTTTATTTTCACACAACTTGAACCAATCACAAGTTCTTGGCATCGTTGCTAGGGATCAAAAGGATATTTTAGATTACTCTATTAATTTTAGTTTATTTTTGCTTATTTTCTTATTTTTTCCTGCAGATATTCAGCCACTGTCAAAACTGAGATTTTCCAGAAAATTCACAAATTTCAGCCACCGATCGAGCAACAGTGTCAGCGATCGATCGATAGTTTAGCCGATCATTCGCTAAGTTCTCTGATCGATCGAAACTTATTTCAATCGTTCGAGCTAACTGGTGATCGATCAAAACAACTTTTGTTCGTGCGAAAAAAAACCAGAAAGCACACAAACAATTGATTTGCATCGTTTACACAGTATCAGAAAAAAAATATAAAAATAAAAATTTAACTTTTCATGAAAAAAAAAGAATATAAATTTACTATTAGATCATCTAGAAAAATGAAAAATATATATAATAAATATTTACTGATTTAAATAATCTTATTAAATCAGAAATATCATAATTTATCTAAACAACGGACCCTGCCAGGGCCACTTGCACTTGCCCATGACACACCCGCCCACATAGGTCGCCATAATTCCAAAATCAACGTATCATAAAACGAGGCACACCCGTCCACATAGTCCCAAAAGGATGCAATCGGTCCGTATTCGGTACAATCCATCTTCGATTAGTAATACTGTTGTATTCATCTATACTACAAATACTCCTAAAACATGAAATTTAAAAGCACGCTAACAATCATCTTCTCTAGGCATGGACTATGTAAATCTAAGACTTTATCATGCCAAATAAGTACCATTATGTAGAATCCATTATTAAATCACAGAATTTCTTATCATGTTGATAAAATACAGTTGTTCAAGATAAATCATTAATTCAGTCTCAGCTTAGGTAAAGAATTAATAAATAAATCTTATTTAGATAGTCTTGTTCATTCTCTCACTACATAATCATCATATAGTCCTTCAACAGATTCTCCTATTGGTAATAAAAATAAATAAAAGACTACATTACTCAGCTAGGGTTTCGTTGGAAACCTTAGATACCAACTAGCCGCTCATGAAAATGGGAGACTCCATTGTCGATGAAGCCACCGTCTTCATGATTGGATAGTTGGTTCTTGAGTTCTTGAGGAAGGGAACCTCTCCCAAAGAAAGACGGTGTTTATGAACAATGATACATTTTTAAGAAAATACAAATATATTTCCAAAAGGTCAAAGATATCTCTTCTTCATGACTCTTACCCGTATTTATAGACAAAAGTTGGTAAAGATATGGTATGTTCCTTGCTTGCACTCTAAGAGAACTTAAGGGCTAAGAAATGCGTTGAATGGACGATTCTGCCCCACTATATACTTGTACACAAAGTCAGAATTTTGCAGTATATGTTCGTACAGATTCCAAGACGGCGTACTCTGAACGATCGAGAAGCCTCACCTATTGATCGGTGGCTCATGAATTTTAATATTTATTTAATCCACGAGTTTTATGCTTCCGCCACTTGTACCTGGCTTCACTGACTTGTATTTTGCTGATTTTTGAGTGCAAATATCTTATAAGTGTTGCTCCGAATTCCGCATACTTGCTAAGAATCCCGAATTAACATATTTTTACATTAAGGGCTTGAAAACACACTTAACACGCAACTTGCATAAAAATACTAAATTAATAGAATAAAGAGACTAACAAGAGGTATATTAACGCCTAAAATACCAACTATTCTGGTTTTATCAAGCCCCCAAACATAAACATTGATAGTCCCTTAATAATAAAGAATCAAAGAAATCATGAAGAGTAAAAAAAAAAAAAAAAACTAAATCCTTTCTTTCATGAGGGAAGACGATTACTCTTAATACGTGTAACAAGCCTTTTAAATTCCAAGGAAAAATCCTAGTGGACGAGTGAAGAGTCGTGAGGGTTAAATAGACTACCCACAACTTTTTTATAATATTTCATTAACACATATTCATGAGTAAACATGTTCATTGACTAGGATATGATATAATCTATAGAATAAATGTAAGCAAATAAATTCTGATTTTACAAAACAATAATTATCTTATATTAAAGTCAGTAATGGTCTCCACTAGTGATTAAACTTAGTTAATCTTTACTTTTAGAGCCAACAGTCTTCCGTGTTTTGTGAACTTTCTCTAAATAACATTTACTCTCATTTATAGTATTTCTCTATATATATATATTTCCTTTCTTTTCTTGGAAAAGGCTTTCTTCTCCTATTTGTTTTTTTCACGCTATCTTTTCTTTTTAGTACGCAATTCTTCACATTCTCCTATTTGATTTGCGGATTGAGGAGAATGTTTATGCACTTTTATACATTTTTTTTATATATATATTTTTGAGATAATACATTTTATGCTCATAAATGAAACTATAGAGATCATGTGCATGTGCTTATAGGTCAAGACTGTCTTTTCTATTTTCAATTTCACCAAATTTATTCACCTATGGACAAACACATCTTTCCACTTCTCTAATTTAACTATTATTCAGAAAATAATCTCAGACATCTATTTTCTAAATTAGTCTCATATCCTAATATACCTTTATGAGGAATATACATAGGGTTTGTGGAATTTGATTATGAACCTGTTTTGTGGTAGGCCCTACCACAAAGAATGATATGGCTGAGGAATATACCTTTCGCCACCTATCGGCTCATTAGGAAGATTCCACGCCCTAGCAATTGACGCAGCTGATACTTGGATGATTTTATTATGAACCTGTTTTTATAATTCACCATAGATAGGTCGATCAATTTGATCCAGGTGACGATAAAAAACATAGACAAACGAAGGGTTTGTGGAACTTGAAGCAAGGACAAAAAGTGGAGCAAGAACCCTCTCATTGAATATGTTCTTAGTTTACTCTACAGTGGACTCACTATACTCATCCAGGAAGAAAACATATATTTTATGATGGTGGAGATAGAAGTAGAAGATTGAGAATTGACAACCATGGCTGCTAGAAGATTGATGTAACGGATGAAAACTCTGTAACCCTTAGGGAACTATTTATTAGAAAAACAAGGTCTATTAATCCTAGGAAATGCTTAAAAAAGGAATCGTATAACTTAGATACCAAGACAATAGATATTATAGGTAGATAGGAAAATAGCAATCCCTCCTAAACATTTTCTTGTATCATTTTTGTAATCTATACCGGGATTTGGATCATATTGGTCCCAAAAAGGCAAAAATTAATATTTTCCCGAAATTTTGTTTTCTATAAAATCGCAGCCTACCAATCGATCTACTGTACTCGATCTATCGGTGAGTACTTCTTTTAATTTTATATTAAAAATACTAAATAAATATATAGGTCAATAAATAATTATATATAATATAAATTCTTTTATAATACAAAAATGTAAAATATCCCTATACTCCCTCCCCCAAACTTATTTAAAAAATAGAGTAAAATAAATAAATGTAGTTATATATGGAATAATAAATATGTATATATTGTTTTATCTATATATATATATTTCTTACATATGCATAAAAAATAAATGCAAAATGTTAATAAAAACTCAAAAATATGCCTTTTGTAATAATGGGATTTTTTTTAAAATACAAAATACCACCGAAATGTGAAGCATTTTTGGTCAAAAAAAATGGAAGACATGAGCGAATACAAAAATGCCTTAAATATGCACTCACACTCGTGCTTGCTGATCCTACCTACAGATCCCCTGATGTGCAATCTAGAAGAGGTGTCATGCCCCAAATTTTCTAGAACTCCAACAAACCGAGCCTAAGAGTTAAAGGAGTGAATGCGGAAGTAAAAAGAAATGAGAACAAATGACCTATAGTAATCAAACACCCACACAAGGGTAACAATATCATTTCATGCCTAAAAGACGTTAACAAGATCACTCGGGATCAAAATATAAGTGAAACAACATAAACGACACCTTAAACGACCATTCAACACCCCATGTTCGCCCGAGGATAAAATGGTCATTTCGGGGGTAAAATAGTAATTTTGGTGTATAAACACAAATGTTTGACCTAAAAGAAGCTATAGGAACAAACGGAACCAAATGTGGAAGTGTGAGGTAGAAACTACGACATTTTGAAATTCGGATGTCGCGACGTATAAAGTTTCAAAACATACCATCACATTTAAACGACCATTTCTCACTCAAAAAATAACTCAAATGAGGCAATTAAAAATCCAAAACTCAAGCGCTCGAAGTAAACGTTCCGAAAATCTAATGAATGCCTCCATTAGAGCTCCGTAGCTCCAGATATGACCGAAAGAGTGAAGCAATGTCGAAACAGAACTCCACTGGGACACCCTGGGAAATTAGTCGACTAACATGGACCATCAGTCGACTGATGGGGGCCCATTAGTCAACTGACAATTAGCCATCAGTCAACTGACTGCACCAGAAAGTTTATGGCCATTTGCCAGTCGACTGACACAATTCCGTCAGTTGACTTATAGACCTGAAAAATGCTCTAAATAGTCCGAAAATCGCCGAAACAACCCCGCATGCATTTCAATATGTGCATATACCCATAATTAGATCCACACTCAAAATAATTTTCATAAAACGTAAGTTTTAAACCAAAAGCATTACTTTAAGGTCTCATAAAAGCTCCGTCTTGCCCCCGGTCTCCGTTCTAGTATACCACCAACTTTTAAAATGTCAAACCCTTTCAAAAACAACTCAATCCTCATTTCAAAACTGAAGTTTTAGACGGGGTCATGGGGGTGAGAGAAAACCGGTTTTTCTTTCAAATGGGAGGGTTTGTTTAAAAGCCTAGAAAAATACTATTTTCGGCCAAACCATATCGATAACGAAAGTCCACTATACAACACTAAACAAAAGGATTCATAGATTAACATTATAAGTACCCTAATGCGAAACAGGTCATAGTTTTACATTTCTAGCACCAGAGTGCTCCAAAAGAATAAAGTCCCCGCGCATAGCGCTCCTAGGGTGTACATCAATATAAGCTACCCGACTAACATACTAGCCGACAAAAGAATAGGTTGAACTTAATTGAAGCACTAAACAAAATAAGCACATGTATAAAATGTCTATCAATGCTCTACAAAAGTACTCCGCCTCCATATGCGTAAAAGGACGGAACCAACAACGAGTCTCTACCGGGAGACTACGGGCCTCCCATGTGGGAATCATCACCTGAAAAACAAATATATGTCGTGGGGTGAGCTCACTAGCCCAGTAGAGGAACGTCATCGCCTCAATCTCGGTAGTCCGGGTGGTACCACCCACCCAAGGTACATGCAACTAATCATAGGTCGGTCTCTTGTTCCACATGGCTCTCACGCCAATCTGGAACCCCATCGAACCCAACAAATAAGTTCCCCAACATGCTCACAACATAATTATTCACAATTATAGCATGCTTTCATCATCAAAGCCAAAATCGCATATGTATAACAGTTAAGATGCAATGCGACCGACACACCCATGGTACGTACACAAAAACACACCCTACTTAAAGGTTCAACGAATCATTCTTTAACACTTCACTTTATTCTCATAAGGGAAGGTAGATTTATCATACCGTTCTTCCCAAGTGCTTTTGACACTTACAGTTTTAACAAGGAAGACGTCCTCCACGACGTGGTCGTGCACATAGGATTTGGAAAAGTCCTCCCCCTATCGTCTGCATTTCTCGGAAGATTAGTTCCGTAAGAGCAAGAAGCACCCTCTGGCCTGTTGTTACGACGATCCAAACACAGGACAACTCCTACATAATTTACGTAAATCCGTAGAAACCAATACTCATGTTTTGACACTACATGGTACACTCAAAATGCATCATGGTTCATAATCGTAACCATATGCCATCATAATACATGCTTGTTTCTTTATGCAATGTATTGTACTCAATTTTAACATCATGCTAATAATTTCACAATTTTAAGCAATCAATCCACAACAAGCATTAATATCATATAATCATGCTTTTCAAGGGGGCCTAGTTCATCATCTAAGTTGTCAAGACTCAACTCGCATATATATATATATATACGATATATATACACATAGATGCACACACCCTCGTACAAAAACTAAAATAATTCATTTTTCCTTTACCTCAATCCAAGCAAAGCTAATGTCAAGTGTTCCAAATGAGGTTCATGCAAACCACCAATCTCAAGTGTTCAAAAAAAGCTTCTAAGAAACACTATTGTTGATTCCCAATTCCTCCAAAACTATAAATACACCATTTAATGAAAGCAATATTACAATGGTGTCACCATAAGTTCAAAATAATCAAAAGTGGCTCCAACCACATAACTTACACTAACCCTAATGATATCTAAACTAGGGTTTCATGGAAAATAATTCAATTGAGTAGGAATTTGTCAACTTACCAATAAGTTCTTCACAAAACGAAACTTAGAATCACCACAAGCAAACTGACTTGATGGTTAGAGACAACACATAACCTTCCACAAGAATTAACAATGGGAGAGCAAAAATTCAATACTAGCACATGATATGCTAGAATTTGGAAGTTAGGATTCTTGTAATAAAACCCTAGAAAAGGGAGGGAAAGCTTACCACTATGAGCTCAAGAACACCACACCAAGAGACCACCACAAGTGCTCACCACCCACCAAGCATGAAGAGTAGGAGAGAGCAAGACTTGAAGCCAAAAATGCAAGGAGAACCAATGTGGCCGAAAATTGTGTGTAGAGAATTGTGTGTGTAAAAGAGTGTGTGTTCTTGGTGAGAAATGAGAGAAGAAGAATAGAGGAAGACAATGATAGAGTTAGAGATAAGGTAGGTGTGTAGAGAATCCCATCCAAGGGCTAGGAATGGAGATGGCAAGACAAAGTTGATCCAAGGGTCACAATGTTGACAACATTAAAGGTAGTGGTGAAATGCCCAAGTTACCCACCCCCTTATCACTTAATCACAACCCTTGCCATTATGAACCCAATTTACTAGTTTGCCCAAGTATTCTACACAACCACAATAGTGCCACTCAACATCTTCCCTACACTTAGTCAATTAATCTCTACAAAACCCACTAACTCCATACATGTGAAATTTCTAATTTACCCTTTGGTCATCTATTTTCCCAAACGTTTCAATATTTTCCATTATTCATGAAATGAAATATAGCATGCAACTTATAGTTTTTAATTATGCATAATTCATGTAAGTCATATTAAGCACGTAAACAAATTAGGCACATAATCACATAAGTGTTTAATTGTTTAATTAAAAAATTTAAATTAGCATGTAAAAATACCGGATGCTACAGGAGGTCTATGTGGCATACCCCTAAGTGTATGTACCTCCTCTATTAGTTCCATTAGTCTCTCCATGATAACAGCCAAAAGTGGCTCAAAATCTATCCCACTCAGCCCTAGGAATAGTAATTGTAGCTATAGAGGTTAAATGTAGGTGACTGGGTGGAAACTGACGCGGCTGTGCGTGCAGCGGCCTGGGCAGCTATACACTCTACTCTACAAGGAATGAGGTGAGAAGAAGATTGTGTCCAATTAGTCTGTGTGAGGACAATTACTGCCTCTATGTACGAATCATCCAGGGTAGGTCGGATACCTGCCTGAAAGATAAGCCTTATCGCTAATGCAGGAAATGGAATCTCATATAGATAGTTGTCCACCTCCCCTGGACTCGTCATCCATCCCATCGCCCATCGTATCTGATCAAATATAATATGGGGGAGATAAATCCAGTAACCCCTCTTAAAAGCAAAGAGCACCGTCTGAAAGTGTCCGCGCCTCTCAGTGTTGTGCCCCCTTGGGTGTACCTATTCCTGAAACACCTCATCAATAAACCACAAATGCTCTGGATAATCCACCTTGGTGGTGCAGGAAGGTGATCCAAACCTCCCACCACAAGATGCCTCTGACACTGTCCACGTGGATGGCAATGTTATCGGTAACTCTAGGTACCTAGCTCATACATTCGGAGGGCAATCGATAGGAATTCCCCATGCTATAGATATCGTCCTAGGGGTGACCTCAAATTACCGGCCGTGGATACTCGTATGTAGCCGTATCCGACCCCTTTCTATCCGTACCTCCATCCCCGATTAGAACTCTAGGAGTAACTCTCTATATAATATGGATCGCAATCCACGTCTAATAATCTCACCTATGGCCCATGAAGTGGTAGCCTCTGTCAGAAAGTGATGGACATCATAAACACGCTCATGGCGTAACGGGTTTATAACACCCCTTGCCTTTTCTAATGTAGTGACCCGATTCTTTTTGTGGCTAGGGCCCGTATCGATCGCGTTTTTTTGGCTTAGAGCCATTGGTAAAAGCTAAGATATGATTAGGGTTGGGTTAGTGAAAATCGAACGATCGCTTCTAATAGCGATTGATCGCTAAAGCTATATCGAATGATCACAATAAGGAGCAATCGATCAATTGATACAAGGGAATTATCGCAATAGAGATGAATCGATCGCTGTACAATTCTTTGAATAAGGGGGGGATTGATCGCTAGATAATCAATCGAATGAACACCTGATCGATCTCAAACTTATCCAAATATATGTCAAAAAGGGCAAATTTGAAATTTATAATATGTGGTCTACGATGAACGGCTTAGATTTGGCTAGTATATATTTATTTTTCTTAAATGAGGTAAAATTTTCTATATAAAGTGTATTTATGGAATAACCTAATGAATAAGGGAATTTAATTTTATTACTAGCTAGCTACCCCGATCGATTGCCAACGTTATCGATCGATCGACTAAAATAGAATTTTTATAATTTTTTCGAAATTTTAAGTTTAACTAAATAAAATAAAACATACTTAAAATCCTAATTAATACACTCGGTTAAAATCTTAGGTAACTTTTAAACCGAGACCATTGTTTAATGTCGATGGCACGACAACCTTAGTGTGGCTAACCGGGCTCATCCATGAAATCTATCTTTTTGATAGATGCACTAGTATTCCAAACTTTTAATTTGTTTTCCTTAATACGATTCTTATTTTGTTTAATCAATTTTAATTGAAATTCCCACCACCATCCCATTTCTTCGTAACTTAGGGTATTGAAAATTTTCCAATGGTCGTATTCATTACTAATAACAATTCCGGTCTCTGATGGAATTTTGAAGTTTTGTTATAACTGATCTCTTATCATAGCTTGAACTAAGAAGGGAAAAGGAATTTTCCACTTCTGATCGAAAGGAATCTTACAATTTACTACGACTTCCCAAATTGTTTCCATATGATCGTATATGATCGCAAGGATTGAAATCCAATATCCCCTCTCGAAATAATAAAGCATTTTTGATAAGTGATTGTCCTCGTATATTACCAAAATTTAGACCAACTTGTCTTGAGATAATCGTAACTAAGAACCATAGTTTAGGTTTAATTCTAGCTTTTGTAATCCCTCCCATGCTTAATTTAATATTATCATCTCCACATATTCTCCTAGTCATATTAAGAATTGTAGGACTGAGAGTGATTATTTTTCAGAAAGCATTTTCTAAATCAGAGGGAAATTTATTGGGCATTCGCCATGCTCTTGCAATAGTGCTAGGGGATATTTCTATCTTGCTCCCCTGCACTTTCGTATGCAATATTTTAAGTATATATTTTGATAAAACTCCCGAACTAAATTGGGATAAGCCACAAATGAAGCAGGATTTAAAAGATTTTCTAATCTTCGTTCCTTAAGTTCTGTTATAACTTTCTCGATTGCTAATTCGGAATATCCATCCTCAAAGAAAACGCATTCATATTTGAAGGGATGATTTGTAAGATAATTGTATTTTGTAGGCTGCGGGTGTAATTTTGGTAAAGTAGGTTCTAATTTCACCGCATCCTTTTCTTCTAAGTCAGATCTCAGAGTATTTGTTATCTTGCCATCTTTTGGAAGTTGTATGTCCTCTGGCGTGTCTAGTGAATATACCAAGTAGTTTTTAGGCGGTCAATCCACTGGTTAAGGTATTAGCTTTGGTAGTGGTTTAGCAAAGGTGTTGATCACGAAACATTGCGCATTACTATTGAATTGATAATCGATTTCAAAAACATTCTTCCTCATTTTCAAATTTCCGAAGGATTGATCCATAATCCCAGTTCTATAGTTAATAGATGCATTATCAGTTGCTAAGATAGGTCTTCCTAGGATTATGAGTATTTGCTTAGTAGGGTCGTATACTGGTTCGGTGTCTAGAACAACAAAATCCACAGGAAAGTAGAACTTATCAATTTGAACAATAACATCCTCTACAATTCCTCTAGGTGCTTTGGTTGATCTATTAGCAAGTAAAAGAACGACAGGTGTGGGAGTTAATTCTCCTAAGCCTAGTTGCTGATAAATAGAATATGGTAGTAAATTAACACTATCTGCTAAATCATGAAGAGCTTTCTCAATTTCTTGATCTCCAATTACATAGGAAATAGTTGGGGCTCCAAGGTCTTTATATTTTGGAGGAGTGTTGTTTGATATTATTGAACTGACATGATTAGTCAATACTATTTTCTTATTATTCTGAGTTCGATTCTTCCTTTTTTGTGTACATAATAGCCAGGAACTTGCTTAATAGCATCAAGAAGAGGAATATTGATTTTCACTTGTTGAAAAGTTTCGAACATTTTTTGAATTTTTTCTCCTTCTTTACAATACGGAACATGTATCAATCGAGTGAATTTCGTTCTACCGAGGATCAATTCAATAAAAGAAAATGTTGTGGAAAAGGTGCTTTCAGTTCATAGCTCGGTTCTTCTGTTTCTTTAAGTGGTGTCGAATTGTTTTGTGTTTCTTTAATAGGTTCTTTTCCTTTAGAGATTAATTCCTCATACATGGGTTCTTTTTCTTTTTATTTATTTGTTTCTCCATTAATATTTTGTTTCTTTGCTTGTTCTTCAAATTGCTCTTCAGCCTTATTGTCTATGACCTTTCCACTTCTAAGAGTGGTTATTCCTTGAATAGTTAAATGGTTGGTTCTCCTACAGGAATGAGATGTTCTATCAAATGTTGCCCTTTAGGGTTTATTAACGGTTGACTTGGCAGTTTTCCTTCTTCCCTTTTATTCATAGAATTAGCTATTTGCCCAATTTTGGTTCCTAGTTTAGAAATAGATTGGGAATGTGTATGTAGGAGTTGGGTAGCATTTTTGAATTCATTTAGGACACTCCTGATTTCCTATTCGAAACCAGGTGACTTCAAGGTTGTGTATTGTTTGGATTTGTAAAAGGTTGTTGGTTAGGATTTTGATTAAATGGTCGGAATTGATTTTGTTGTTGTGTACGGTTTTGGTTAAATAGGCGGAATTAGTTAGATGGTTGATTAGGACTTTGGTTAAAGGAATTATTTTGAGTCTTGTATGAGAAGTTCAGATAATTTCGTCAACCGGGATTATAGGTATTTGAAAATGGGTCGTTATTCGGGTTGGTGAAAGTAGCATTAACATCCTCAGTGATAAACTTTGACTCTAGTTGTGTATAACGACAAGTATTAGTAAAGTGAGAAGGATTAGCACATACTGAGTAGACTTTTTGGATATTATTAGATTCAGTATTTTTCATTAATAGATCAAACTTTTTATTTAACTCATCTGCTTTTGAGGTCACTTCATTTATTTGACTGATTTTAAATGCATTATCCGTTCTTTTAGGATTAGATAGGATAGTTCGTGGTGCTCTAATATCTGACATAGTTTGACGAGAATCTTCACTGAGATTCTTGAAAAGATTCCATAGAAAGTCTACAGGCTTCTGTGTAAAGGTAACTCCACAAGCTACGTCAACTGTATTTTTATGTCTCTCTCCTAGTCCTATATAGAAACTACGAACTAACTCATGTGTTGGGAATCCGTGGTGAGGGCATTTTCATAATATTTTGTTAAATCGTTCCCAAATTTCATAGAATTGCTCACCAGGTAGTTGTGTAAACATCAAAATCGTTCGTCTAGTTTCATGAAGTTTCTTCCAATCAGTTTTAGTATCAGTTGGTACAATTTTATACCATACTTTAACTTTATCTTTTACGGTTTGAGAGAATAATCGAGTTTTAAATTCATCATTAGTTTGTCCTCTAGTACGTATGGTAGAACAGACCTCTAAAACTTCATCTCTATGTTGATACGGGTCTTCATGAGCATTTCCATGAAATTTAGATAACATATTAATTATTGTTGGTTTTATTTCAAAATTTTCCGCTCCATCAGGTAGGGAGATTTCTAAAGGTGACGTATAGTCCTAAGGTGTATAGAAATTTTTAAAAATTACAGTCGGTGTCGCAACTACGTTTTCAGCCATGTTTAAATTATTTCTTTTATTTATTCTGTATGTTCAGTCAATTTTAGGATCAAAAGTCACAAGGGGACTATTAATTGAACGACTTCCAAGCATAAACAATCAATAATAATATTGAATATTATTTCTTTATTTTATCTATTATTATTATTTTTTATTTTATTAATTATTTATTTTATATATCAATATATATATATACTATATAGAATAAAATTATTATAAATGTTTTTTTCTCTTTTTAATTTTTAATGTTAATAGAATATAAGGGTAAGTAAATCTAATCAAAATTGAAATATATGTTTTATTTTTGGAAAATATTTTATTCTGAATTTTTCTTTTTGTGAAAATAAGATATTTCGGTATGTAAATCTGCAAATATAGAAAAGATTTAAATTTATATTTTTTTCTTATACTGTTGAGATGTGGTTTAATGTATCTGTTCTGTTTTCAAATGTTTAAATGAACAGGAGTATTTTGAATGATCAGAAAGTCAAACGATCGATACTTACCAAATGATCGCTGAAGGAGATGATCGATAGGAGACTGTAGTCCGTGAATTTTCTGGAAAATTTATAATTTTGGCAGAAGTTATATCTGCAAAAGAAAATGAGAAAAAATTAAAATAAAATTTAAAAAATTGTACAATAAATTAAATAATTGCAATATAACAATCTAAAATATCCGTTTGATCCCCGACAATGGCGCCAAAAACTTTTGATCGATTCCAGACGTGTGAAAATAATAGTGTTAAAAATAAGGAATTAACACGATCTAATTTTAACCTCTCAGTCGCAAGTACCCGAATAGTATATAGTATAGTTGGGTAGAGATGGTATCGAACCAAAGAGATCAAAGTCGTATTTCAAATAATTATAAAGTATCAAATTAAATTATAATTATAAAAGTTGTTTGATTGGTTTATTGTATTAAACTACTAAATATAAAATAAAATAAAAATAAATGTTTTTGGTTTCAATAAAAATAAACAAGTCTATGGTTGAATTCCAATTCCACCACTAGCCTTACAACATAGTCCTTTAATTATATTATTGCAAGAGGGCGGTACAACTCAAATGAATCAGACTAGTAACGTTACAAGTAGTTGCCTAGTCCCAAAAAGAATGCAATCGATCCGTATTCGCTACAATCCATCTTTGATTAGTATGATTGTTGTATGCATCTATACTACAACTAGTCCTAAAAGATGAAATTAAAAAGCACGCTAACAATCATCTTCTCTAGGCATGGACTACGTAAACCTAAGACTTTATCATGTCAAATAAGTATCATTATGTAGAAACCGTTATTAAATCACGGAATTTCTTGCCCCGTTGATAAAACATAGTTGTTCAAGATAAATCATTAATTGAGTCTCAGCTTAAGTAAAGAAATAATAAATAAATCTTATTTAGGTAGTCTTGTTCATTCTCTCACTACATAATCATCATATGAGTGTCCTTTAACAGATTCTCCTCTTTGCAAAAAAAATAAATAAAAAATTACATTACTCGGCTAGGGTTTCGTTGGAAACCCGAGATACCAACTAGCCGCTCGTGGAAATAGGAGACTCCATTGTCGATGAAGCCACCGTCTTCATGATTGGATAGTTGGTTCTTGAGTTCTTGAGGAAGGGAACCTCTCTGAAAGAGAGGTTTTTTATGAACAATGATACGTTCTTAAGAAAATACAAAGATATTTCAAAAAATGTCAAAGATATTTCTTCTTCATGAATTCTACCCGTATTTATAGATAAAAGTTGGTGAAGATATGGTATGTTTCTTACTTACACTCCAAGAGAACTTAAGGGCTAAGAAATGGTGTTGAATAGAAGATTCTCCCCTGTTATATACTTGTACACAAAGTCAGAATTCTGCAGTATATGTTCACACAGATTCCAAGACAGTGTATTTTGAACGATCGAGAAGCCTCACCGATCGATTGGTGGCTCTTGAATTTTAATATTTATTTAATCCGTGAGTTTTATGCTTCCGCTACTTGTACCTTGCTTCACTGACTTGTACTTTGCTGATTTTCAAGTGCAAATATCTTCTAAGTGTTGCTCTGAATTCCGCATACTTGCTAAGAATCCCGAATTAACACATTTTTACATTAAGGGCCTGAAAACACACTTAACACGCAACTTGCATAAAAATACCAAATTAATAGAATAAAGAGACTAATAAGAGGTATATTAACACCCAAAATACCAACTATTCTGGTCTCATCAAGTCCAATCACATAAATGTTATGAATGAGGCATACAACTAACACCAATTCTATATATGTTTACGGTGTTACACAAATGTCAATTATACCTCTATATGGACCAAATTTTCAATAATTTATCATCAATTTCCATTTCAAATTCAAAGCATGCTCAAATCATTTTCATACAACAATTTCTCAATTATTTTACTTATTGCCACTTTTAATTTATGAAGCTTACTTGTCATCAAATTAGAGCATCAAATTACAATAATTCATTCTCATACACGTTCAAGTTTTATTTTAGTGACGTTTTACAATCCACAAGGAATAAGGGGCCTAAGGCAACACCTACGTTCAAGTTTCAATTTCTCAAGTCTCACATGCCCTAAGTTTTCAAGTGCCACAAATTAAACAAACATTCATCCAAACAACGTACTCACATACTCCTAGACATGCCTAAGATCTCCTAATTTCAACTCTTCTTTGAGGCTAGCCTATTTGGTATCACTACAACAAATAAGGAATTTTGCGACCAAAAATTTAGTCGCAAAAAACTGCAAATTAGTCGCAAAAGGCTTTTAGCGACCAAAAACATTTGGTCGAACAGCTGTCGCCGTTTCCACCGGAGCAGTTGGTATTTCGCGACCGAAAAATGGTTTGGTCGCAAATAACTAGGTATTTGCGACCAAATTTATAACGACCAAAATAAGAACGTATGCGGCAATATATTTTGGTCGCAAAAAGTCTATTCATTTGTGACCATATTGTTTGGTCGCAAATAATCTTCTTATTTGCGACCATATTGCTTGGTTGCAAATAATCTGCTCATTTGCGATTATATTGTATGGTCGCAAATACATTGTTTTTTAACAACTATTTATTTGGTCGCAAATACATGCTCATTTGCAACTATATCAATTTCTCGGCGATACATTATTTTTTGGTCATAAATACATTACTTTATGTGACTAAATTAGTTTTGAGACCTTTTTATTTTCACGAACACATATTTTAAAATTTTAAAAGAGGATTATAATTTAATAACGTCAACACAATAATTAAATATAAATAAATGATTTAATTAATTCTCTAAAATAAAATACATTCATGAGAAATTCCATACATATAAAAATAGATTGCCAATGACCAAAAAAATTAAAAACTAATTCAATTGAACATGATCAATTCACATATCTTCTTTTACGACTTGCAGGCAACACGTTCATTAAGACATTGATCGGTTAAGCCAGACCTTGTTAGGTTTAGCCCGTACTACTAGGCTTGGGTAATAGATAACAATAATGATAATGATGATAGTCTGTGCAAATAAGCTCTTAAAGTTGACCTAGTTTTACCTATCGCAAGTGTACGAATCAATTTATAGTATAATACCAATGAGATAGGGTATATAAAATCCATAGAGACTAATGATTCTTCAACTCTTTTATAATTACTCTTAACTAAATTTTTAAGGATAATTTGTTTGTTTGGTTTTTTTATAACTAATGAACATAAAATAAATATGATAAATAATTGGTTTTGGTTGTGAACAATAGAGATAAAGATCTATATTATTTCTAACTCCACCACTAACTATATAACATATCCTCTAATTCATTCAATTGTAAAGGGCGGTCCATCATATGTGAATCAAATATATGGTCGCAAACATTAGCAAAACCCTAATCCCCAAAAAGGAACAATTCATCCATCATTGGCACAAGACATCTCTAATCAAGCATAACTAGTACATGCACCTACTATAAACTACTCCTACTAACATAAATTAAAAACACATCACTAGTTATCCCTTTCAAGCATGGTCTATCTAAATCAAGATTACATGTTAATAACCACTATTACGCAAAAAGCATGAGTTAAACATCCGAGTTCTAGCCTATATTGAATAACCATGATTGTGTAAGATAAAATATTCATTCAAGTTAAGACAAGACATAAAAGAAACATAAAATCTTATAAAAAATCAAACGTAATCACTCATCTACACAATCATCACATATGTGTCATTTAGTTTCCCCTTATACAATTGAAAATAAGAAAGAGTCTGCATTACTTGGCAAGAATTTTGTTAAAAACCCTACATATCGGTTTAGTTGTTCATGGTAGTAGCTGTCTATATCGTTGATGTAGGCGTGCCTTCCGTGCTTGTTCTTCTATCACTCACTTTCTTTGCAATATCAAAACTATCTCTCAACTAAAGACTTTTCACTACAAGGGAGACCCCTCTCTTTATAGAAAAAAAGGTGTCTTTGTTAGGTAATCTGATTGCTTCATCATTAAGTCAAGAATGTGTATTGTGATATATCATGAAGAATGATATATAGTCTCATCAAACATAGTAATTATTGCATCCAAAATAGCCTAGAGATCATTCCTTGTTGATTTTGGTCAAAACGGGTCCCACAGGTGCATATTTAATATGCTGACTTTGCTGGCCGATTTTGGTATTATCGAGTACTCGGTGAAGGGTCTATCGAGTACTCGGTAGCTCCAGCGTTACGCACAAATGCGCATAAGTTCCTGAAGCTCTCGGGTGATTTTTCCTTCCTTTGCGCAAGTTCGCGGACTTTCGCAATCATTTTATCGAGTACTCGGTGAAGGATATACTGAGTACTCGGTAGCTCTTCACCTTGAATTCTACATTTCACCTTATTTTGCTCCGTTTCTTTTCTTGGCTTCATTCCTCTTCATTCCTTCTACATCCTTGACTTGTATTTTGTCCTTTATAGGTCTTTTATCCATGACTTCATCTCTTGAACAATCTTGTGTTACAAATCTAGTTAATTCACCGAATTAAACTCGTTTTACATGACATGGCCTGAAATATCTTAAAACACGAAAACCGTATAAAAGTACCAATATAATGATATGCATAGGCATAACAATGTATAATTAGGAGCCTTAAATGTATGATATTTGGCTCCTATCAAGCCCCCAAACTTCAACATTGCTACTCCCTTAACAATCAATTCAATAAAAAAAATTCAAAATTAGTGATGATTCTGTTTTAAGGACAATAAATTAAAACTAACTAACTAACTAACTCACCTTTTTATTTTGTGAAGGTGTACGATTACACTTAGTATGTGTAACAAGCCTTTTAAACCCCTCAGTAATATTGAGTGGACGAGTGAAGTCTCGTGATGGTTAAATATAATACCCACAAATTCTTTCATTATTCATTCTTGTTTGCTTATGAAATCAAATAATCATTAATGATGCAATGCTACAATGTCGTCAAAATAAAATACATACAAGTTATCCCCACTCACTCATACATAATAATTTTCATGAATTAAATTTAAAAGAATGGTCCCCACAGTAGTGAAATAAACTTGCTAATTTCTACAGCCTATCCATATAGTCTTCCATATTTTTGTGAACATTCTCTATGGTAGACTAATCTCCCCTCTTCTACTTCATTGATCAATCTTTGCTATGACACACTTCAATATCCTTTTTTTTTTATCCCATTTTTTCTTTCTAAGTCTCCGGACTTTCCAGCGAGGATTTTTAGTCCTAAATAATTGGGCCCAAGCTTCTTCCATGAGATTTATGCTCATTAGTTTTCTCCCATTTTTACGCGAACAATAATATTAGTGATACCAAGGCCCGGTTACTCAGATCTAAGAACTACTTTTTGCATTTTGTTTTTATTATTTTTTTCATATTTCATATATATTTTATTTTATTATTTACTACTCCCCTTCTCCCATTGTCATTGAAATAAATTTATTTTTCAACTACATAGTCCAAGGTAAATATTTGTCCCATAGAGAATATGTGCTTGTGTTTATAGGTCAAAACTATCCTTTTTGGTTTCAATTTCACTTATCTATTAACTCATATGGACCACGTCTTAAAAATTCAATTTAATCAAACTATTACATACTTATGAGTGGGTTAGTTGTATACACGCTATCTTCCTAGTCATATCATGTACACAAATCAACTCATACTTTACATCAATCACATATTTTGAATGAATGACTTAATAAATATCAGATTTTTCAATATTTTTATTTTTCTTATTCCCTTAAAACATTAGCAAATAACTGATTCCTCCCCCCCAAAGTTACAGCGAACCATATCCTCATGGTTTAAAAATAAATAAATGAAGAAATTGTTACCGCCCGTAACTGTAATTCCGTTCTTTGCATTGTACTGCTTGTATCTCCCACAAACTTGTTTTGAATGATCTATTTGAAGCATAAAACACTATGCAATACCCAAGGTCATATCAAGTAGAGAGATAATATTAAGTAAACTGAAATATTAAACATGAAGCATAATTTCAAGGGAATAGAATTTTATTAATAAAAGCACACATGATTTGGCCTTAAGGGCCAACAATCTCTAAAATTTTGCAGAAAAATAAAATAAATTAAAAACATAGGTAGAACCAATCCTAAATGGATTTGGTGGGAAAAAAAATAAAATAAAATAATAATGCTTAAAAGAAATTTTACATCCATTCCCTTATTCCTACAAATTTTTCTCATATTTCATTCAAGCCACTTCTAGCTTTTTCTCATTCTTTCTCCTCTCTCTTCCTTCCGCGGATATTGTTGATAACTACACCACCAACTTCTCTCTTTATGAGTATATAAATCCATGAACTTTCAATGATCATACGCCTTTGTATACACAATCCTTGATCCCATATGCGGTGTGAAATCACTTCCCAAATGTTTAGTGATCATAACTTGAATCAAGAATTGGAAAGGTAACTTCCAATCTTTTGCCCATGCACATGGTGTAGGAACTACACATCTCCAATGATTCACCATATGTTCATAGATGACCCAAGGAATAGATACCCAATGCCTTGTTCGAAATAAGTAAAGAGTTTCCAGTGCCTCATACTCGCATTTATTTTTAAGATTCGAAGGGTAAACCTAGTTTGCAAATAGAGTATGAAGAAACCATAATTTAGGGTCATGCTCAGCCCTAGGTATAGTGCGAACATAAGCAGTTGGTTCATAGTGAGCACAAATTTCTAAAAACATTCATCGAAAAGAAGGACATGGTGTATGATATTGACGGAATTGTCCTTCAAGCTCCAGAGGCTCTTTATCTAGAATCCCCATGCCATAGCAATTGCTTCGGGTGACCTCAATCTTCCTTTTTCCTCCTAGCACAGTGGTGTAGAGAATTTCACCATTAGCTGTATTTTCAGAGCACATATTCTGATAGAAATCACACACAACATCGGAGAACTTCATATCAGATGCTGGAGTGATTAATGGAGTTAACCTAATTTATTCTAGCCTAGCCATCTTCTCATTTATAGCCAGCTCCGGATACCCATCCGTGTAGAATAATTGCTCACATGCAATCTTCCAATTACTCATTGAATTTTCACCTTGGACTGCCATGGATTGAAGAAAAATAAGGATTCCTACCACTAGCTCTCTCACAATAAGGTGATGAATTGTAATATAATGAAGAGGAGAGACCCTATATTTATAGATGTGAGTCCAAGTCCCCTGTAGGAAAGGAATGATTCAATTTCCAGCAGAAATTTGTAATAGGAGTTGTAAGAATGGAAAATTTTGAAAAGGAAATAAGATTTAATTGAAAAGTTTCCATAATTGAAATGATTTCATATTTATGGAAATATTTTATAAAACTCATTCTCTTTATTATAATTTACTAAAACTATATATTACATTGTATAAGTCAGTCAAAATCTTATTTTGAAAGGAAAATCGAAATTTCATAATTATAGAAATTGATTTTCCAGTTTTAGAAAAATATAGTTTGTTACCAGGACTCACCGAGTAGTCGGTGAGAAAAACTCGGTAGTTTATATACCACAAAAATAACTATTTTTCAAAAACTTTTTATTTTCAAAATATCATAATTAAAAATTATACATAAAATATATATAATATTCAGTATATATATATATATATATATATTTTTTAAAACATTAATTTTATAAAAATTAAACTAAATATTTATTATATAATAATTCATAAATAATTATAAAGTTAGTGAAACATAAATATAAATAAGAAATTTGTATAATGGTTTTTATAAAAATAGTTTTTATATAAGTCATACTTTTTCCCCAAACATATTTCTTTATATCTCCTAATGAAAATAGATAAAAATAATTTGCTCGTTTTCAATAAAATATCCATTCTCAATAATTTTCGAAAGTCATAGGCGAAATGGAGTTTCAAAAAATAATAAAAAAAGATCAAAATACAAACTACAAAATATCGATTCACAACTTGGCCTAAGGCTATATATATAGTGAAAATCTATGCCAGCTTGTGATCATACTCTCAAGATCTCTAAGACGGTTGTGGTGGATGAGAAGTAGATTTTAAACGCTCCATGATCGCCTAAAATCCACGAGTCATCTCTGCTTGGATCTCGGCCTGCTCTTTCTCGATCCTCTCCTTACGGGCTACTATATCGTTAAATCGCTCCTCCACTTTTTTCATTATTACTTCTTGATTTGCCACCAGTGTTAAGTATTACTCCTTAGTCATCAGTATTTTCTCTCCTTCCATATCCTCATTGCGTAGCTTAGATATCATGCTATGCCAACTTGAGATCTCAAAATATTTCGGCTTGTATTCATTCTTTCCTCCCCTCTTCATCGGCACATTCTGATCATTTATCAGTTTTATAGCTAAGGTTAGAAATGGAACCACATATAATAGAGCATTGATTTTGGTAGACTCGCTCATATCGACCTATGGTTCATAGATGTTAGTCCAAATAACCTTTGGAATTGAAATCCAATGGTATTTAGAAAAGGCATATAAAGCTTTTTGTAAAATCCCACTACGCTCACTACTATGGCCTTGTGGATGTGTTTTCCAACAAAGAATAGCATCAATTATCCACATCATTGGCGCATAATGCTTCTTTGTTGTACATGTCTTGTACTTATTCCCAAACCTCCCGTCAGTGACATCTTTTACAATGAACTTAGTTTCCGGAAAAGGTTGGGGTAACGCCAAAAGTGTATCTTTAAGATGGTCGGGGCATTCATGTGGAATACCCCATGCTTTAATAATTGATGCCGGCGTGATTGAAATAACCTTTCCTTTTACCTTCGTCTCCATCATTTTACCCCACTCTCCGCCCACGTCCATCATGTTAAGCTAAAATTCATACCATAATGGTTCACTTATATGTGTTGACGTCGGTCGTAATAATGACTCTAATCCCCTTGTCTTAATGCACCCCATCCCCCAAGAAGTTACTTCATCATTCTCAAAATCGGGAATTTTTATAACTCGCTCGACATTGAACCCTATTTAAATGGCCTTCTTCACTAGTTATTTAATTGGTGCTTTATTCTTGGCCTTCTCAGATGATGAATGTGATGAAATAGGAGAAGCTTGTTTCTTACTTGATGATGTGGTGGCTCGTGGTTTCTTTTTCGGAGCCATGACTCTATTCGCACATTCTATCGAACACTTAGAGTGCGGTGGAAAGAGAGGTCATGGTTACTTGGCTTCTATTAGAGTTTTACTACCCACAAATCACCCTCACAAGGTTCTCTATAGTTTCATCAATAAATTGCTCACAAAGAACCTTATCTTGGAAGATGTTTTACTTCCCTTCTTTAAAATATTCAAAGAGATGAAGAGAAGCTTGCTAAAAGATATTTCAAAGATTTTTATGGTGTAATCGAGTTTGGATTAATCTTGTGTCGTGTCTAGTCTCGAGGTTTATGATTGATAACGAAAGATCGCAACATGTTTCTGGCAATTCCCTCCATCCACTAATTCAAGTGTGGAGTAATGAGAGTTTTTTGTTTGGGAGAGAAAGAAGAAAAGTGAGAAGAATGAAGTCCGCTTCATCTTTATCACTGCTGCTCCACCAATTATTTGGTGGGGATACTACCGAGTACTAGGTAGTTCTTCTCTGCCGAATTTGAATGCTTTCAAATATCTTCTCATGGTACCGTATATGATCTTATAATTAAAGTAAATATCTATAAAAACAAATATAATATATATATATATATAAATAGAATCCTAATGACACATACCCATTCAAGAGAACACGAACTCTCCTTAATGGTGCCTTTTTTTAACGTTGTTGGCCCGACATTCGTAGTTTCTATTAATTGTTATCATAAGTGGGTTCTATCAAATCAATAGAATTCATACCTCCTAATTTATGATTAATGTCTACGAAACATTCCAACTGTTGACCATATTTCTTATATTGCGTTCTTTTTCTCGGACCATTGAATTTTCGCGTATTAATACTAAACAATTGTTCATCCGGAAAATAATTCATTAATGGAATATTATCCATTGTATTTTTTACCACTATTCTTCATAGATGATCTGCCACTACATTTTCCATCCCATTTTTATCGTGTATTTCAATATCAAATTCTTGTAACAATAATATCTATCGAATAAGTCTAGGTTTGGAATCTGTTTTTATTAATAAATATATTAAAGCTGCATGGTCATAGAAAACAACTGCCTTGGGTTCCTAGTAAGTATGATCTAAATTTGTCCAAGACAAATACTACAACTAGTAACTCTTTTTCGATAGTAGTGTAATTAATTTGAGCATCAGCTAGTGTTTTACTAACGTAATATACTACATGTGGTAGTTTATCTTTTCTTTGTCCTAGTACTGCTCCTATGGCATAGTCAGATGCATCACATATTAATTAAAATGGTAAGGACCAATCTGGTGGTTGCATTATTGGAGCAGTTGAGAGTAATTTTCGTAAATTCTCAAAAGATTCAAGACATTGTTTATTGAAGTCAAAAGTTGCGTCTTTAGCTAAGAGGTTACATAGTGGCCGTGATATTTTACTAAAATCTTTAATGAATCGTCTATAAAACCCAGTGTGATCTAGGAATAAACGTATCTACTTGACAGATGTAGGAGGGGGTTATTCGAAATTAATTCTACTTTCGCTTTATCGACCTCTATCCCTCACTTAGAAATTATGTGTCCTCGGACTATACCCTCTTGAACCATAAAGTGACTCTTCTCTCAACTCAAAATAAGATTTGTTTCCTTACATCTTTGAACTACGAGTGCTAGATGTTTTAAACAATTCTTAAACATAGTTCCAAACACCAAAAAATCATCCATAAATACCTCAAGGTACTTTTCTACCATATCTAAAAATATTGACATCATACATCTTTGAAATATTGCGGGTGTATTGCATAAGCCAAAGGGCATTCTTCTATATGCAAACGTACCGTAAGGACAAGTAAATGTGGTTTTTTCTAGGTCAGTTGGATTAATTACGACTTGATTATAACCCGAATATCGATCTAGAAAATAATAATAACTTTGTCCAACTAAAAGTTCTAAGATTTGATCAATGAATGGTAAGGGAAAGTGATCTTTCCTTGTATGTGAGTTTAAATTTCTATAATCAATACACACTCGCCACCCCGTTGTGGTTCGTTGTGTAATTAAATCACCTTTTAAGTTTGGCACAACTGTGATACTGGATTTCTTTGGTACCACCTGTGTAGGACTAACCCATGAGTTATCTGAAATCGGATATATTATACATGCATCAAGTAATTTAACTACTTCGCCTTTTACCACCTCTTTCATATTCGGAGTTAATCCACATTGCATTTCTCAAGATGGTTTCGCAGTCTCCTCTAAATGTATACGATGCATACAAATTGAGGGGTCGATTCCTTTTAGATCAGCCATGCTCCACCCAATTGTTTCTTTATGCTCAGTCAGCACTTTTACTAATTTATCTTCTTGTTGTTTAGTAAGGAATGAAGAAATTATTACAGGAAGGGTATTGTTTGGATCTAAGAAGATATATTTGAGTTATTTAGGTAACTCTTTAAGCTCTAATCTAGGTGGAGATGTTAGTGATGGAATTGGTGGAGTACTTGATATAAGAGGTAATGACTCATGTGGTTGTTTCCAAGATTCACCGTATAGTGTAGTTTCAACAGTTGTGATTTCATTTATTAATAACAAACTTACTTGTTCAGTTAACGCTAGCTTTTTAGATACCTTAGCTCTACTTCTACACTTTTGCGTACACAAATATTTTAAGAATTTAGCGTAAGGTGGGATTTGATATATGACATCTAACAAAGGTAAATTGATCTTTACTTGTTTAAGCACTTCTAAGATTTCGTTCATTTTATCACCCTGTTGGCCATAATAGTTGGATCCACGGAGACATTGAGGGAACGATGCTTTTGGCTCATATTCCTTCTCCGTAGGTTTCTTAAATGTTTCTTTAACTGGTTCATCTTCTTTTGTATGTGGTGTTTCTTTGGGAATGTTTTCCAAAACTTTTTCACGTTTTAATTGTTCCTCAAATCTTTCCTCCACTCTATTATTCATTATCCTACCACTCATTAAGGTTGTAATTGCTTGCACGGTTTCATGAGTTGGTTCTTGTAAAGTTCCTAACTCAATCATATATTGTCCTTTAGGATAGATCACTGGTTAACATGGTAATTTACCCTCTTCTCTTTTGTTAAGCGTATTAGCTATTTGAGCCATCTGTGTTTCTAATTTTGAAATAGCTTGAGAATGTGTATGTAACAGTTGAGTATTAGCTTCAAGATTTCCAAGGGCTACTAAAAATTTATCTTCAAAACTAGTTGATCTTAGTGGTTGATTAGTGTTTTGAAATTGATTTTGAAATTGAGGTTGATTTGATTGGGATGATCGAAATCCTTGTCTATTATTTTGGAAATTTTGAGTATTATTGAATTGTCTTGGAATTTGGTTGAAATATTGAGTACTATTATTGAATTGTCTTGGAATTTAATTGAAATTTTGAGTTTGGACAGGATATTCTACCTTTTGAGATCGATATGATAATAAAGGTTGATTACGCCAGCCTTGATTGAAAGAATTTGAGTAAGGATTATTATTGGTCAAGGCTGCGTTAACATCACATGGCGTTATATCTTCTTGAAGCATTAGTCGACATCCGCTAGCTAAGGGAGAGGGATCAGAACAAATCGAACAAACTTCTCTAGGAATATTTGAGTGAAATTTAGAAAGTTGTCTAATTTTCTATTTATCTCAGGTACTTGACCCGTAATGTCGTCCGTTCTTTCTATTTCTTTAGCCGTTTCCATCCTTCGAGCATTATTAGGTATTGATCTAGCCCTAGCTTCTGACGCGTTTTGTTGTGAACTTTCACTCAATAATTCGAATATTTTCCAAATGTCGTCGACTGGTTCTAATGCAAACGTTCCTCCAGATGCGGGATCTATACGATGTTGTTGTATCTCGCTTAGGCCATGATAAAAATTACGTACCAAGTTATATTTTGTAAATTTATGATGAGGACATTTATCCAAGAGTTCTTTAAAACGTTCCCAAATGTCATGGAATTGTTCACCCGGAATTTGGACAAATTTCATTATGGCTGCTTGGGACTCATGTGTCTTTCCCATTGGGTAATATTTATGTAAGAATTCTTTCTTAAGGTTCTCCCAATCAATTTTCACACATTCTTGTAAACTAATGTACCATTTTTTAGCTCTTTCTTTGAATGAAAATGGAAATAATCACACACGTAAGGCATTAATGGGCATCCCATTCATTTTAGTTGTTGAACTAATTTCTATAAACTCCATAATGTATTCACCGGGATCTTCATGTTTATGCCCATAGAGTTTAGAAAACATATTTAAAATACTAGCTTTAATTTCATAATGAGATGTTGTTTGTATAACAATGTCCGCTGGTGATTCAAAATTCGAAGGTGTGTAATAATATTTCAAGGAACCTATTGGTTGTACTTGAGGGTTGCCCATATCGTTAAAATTTAATGTATATTTTTCAATCCTTTGTTTATTAGTTCTTAAGTTTTTACGATAAGTTCTATCAACTTCAGGATCAAAAAGAGCAAGTTGTTTAGATACAGAACACAAACCACTCATACAATGATGGAAAAACTTTATGTAAAAATAATAAACTAACTAAAAACACAATAACGAATAAATAAACAAAATAAAAGAGAAATTGAATAAGAAAATTAAAGATGAAACTTGTGCAAAAATTTAAAGTATGCTAAAACTCACAAATGGTCTAACCAAGCAATCGTCACCGCTTTTCTAATTCCATATGCTAATTTCAGTATACCTATCAAAAATCATAAAGTTTTGTCTTTTATAAGAAGAATGTAAAAATAAAGCAAATAAAAAAATCTAGCTATAATAATTATACAAAAGTATAGAAAATCATTTAGTCCACGGCAACGGCGCCAAAATCTTGATCGGCAAGGCCAGACCTTGTTTGGTTCAGCCCATACTACTAGACTTGGGTAATAGATAATAATAATGATAATGATGATAGTGTGTGCAAATAAGCCCTTAAAGTTGACCTAGTTTTACCTATCGCAAGTGCACGAATCAATTTATAGTATAATACCAATGAGATAGGGTATATCAAGTCCACAAAGACTAATGATTCTTTAACTCTTTTATAATTACTCCAACTAAATTATTGAGGATAATTTGTTTGTTTGGTTTTTCTTATAACTAATGAACAAAAAATAAATATGATAAATAATTGGTTTTGGTTGTGAACAACAGAGATAAAGAACTAGGGTATTTCTAACTCCACCACTAACCATTTAACATATCCTCTAATTCATTCAATTGTAAAGGGCAGTTCATCATATGTGAATCAGATATAAGGTCGCAAACATTGGCAAAACCCTAATCCCAAAAAAGGAATAATTCATTCATCATTGGCACAAGCCATCTCTAATAAAGCATCACTAGTACATGCATTTATTCTAAACTACTCATACTAACATAAATTAAAAACACGTCACTAGTTATCCCTTTCAAGCATGGCCTGTCCATATTACATGTTAATAACCACTATTATGTAGAAAATTATGAGTTAAGTATCTAAGTTCTAGCCCATATTGAATAACCATGATTATGTAAGAAAAAACATTCATTTAAGCTAAGAGAAGACATAGAATAAACACAGAATCTTATATAAAATCTAACGTAATCACTCATTTACACAATCATGACATACGTGTCCTTCAGTTTCTCCTTATAAAATTGAAAATAAGAAAGAGTCTACATTACTTCGCTAAGGTTTTGTCAAAAACCCTAGATATTGGTTTAGTTGTTCATGGTAGTGGTTGTCTGCATCGTTGATGGAGACGCGCCCTCCATGGTTGTTCTTCTATTGATCTCTTCCTTTCCAATATCAAAACTATCTCTCAACCAAAGACTCTTCACTGTAAGGGAGACCCCTCTCTTTTATAGAAAAAGATGCGTTTTTCTTTGGTAATCTGATTGCTTAATCGTTAAGTCAGAAATGTGTATCATGATATATCATGAAGAATGCTATATAATCTCATCAAATATAGTCAATATTGCATCCAAAGTAGCCTAGAGATCATTCCTTGTTGATTCTGGTCAAAATGGATCCCACGGGTGCATATACAATTTGCTGACTTGGCTGGTCGATTTTGGTCTTACCGCGTACTCAGTAGCTTCAGGGTTGCGGGTAAACACGCGTAAGTTCGCAAAGCTCTCGTGTGATTTTTCCTTCCTTCACGCAAGTTCGCGGACTTTCGCACACGTTTTACCGAGTACTCGGTAAAGGGTATGATGAGTATTCGGTAGTTCTTTACCTTGAATTCTACATTTCATCATATTTTTCCCAGTTTTTCTTTTTGCTTCATTCCTCTTCATTCCTTCTACATCCTTGACTTTTTTTTGGTCCTTTATAGGTCTTTTATCCATGACTTCGGCTCTCGAACAATCTTGAGTTACAAATCTAGTTAATTCACCGAATTAAACTCGTTTTACATGACATGGCCTGAAATATCTTAAAATATGAAAACCGTATAAAAGTACCAATATAATGATATTCAACGACACAACAATGTATAATTAGGAGCCTTAAATATATGATATTTGACTCCTATCAATCTTCATGTTGGTACTATCCCCTGGATACCAAGAAATATTGAAGATCGTAGTCTGCAGTTAGAAGAATTTTCGAAATGTTAAAAATTAGAATTATTCATGCATCTAACGTAATATGCCCACTTAAACAAAATGAACTAATTCTTAATTCCAAACAATCAATGCTAATATAAATGGAGTCTATTTAGTTAAAAGGGAAATAAGTGAAATGTTATTTTAGACCTTCCAACTACCTTAGACCTGTTGTAGCCTTCATAAACATCAGCATGATACTTTAGTGTTTGAGGATTCACGTGAGGAGAACCTTAAAACAAGTTCCTGGTGTATAATATTACTCTAGCCACAAATTACTAACCCCAACAGTACACTTCAATCAGTACACACATGTTCATATACACATATTGGAAAATTAGTAGCATTTTTGTCATATATAAGGAATGCTAAAAAAAAATAAAAAAACCAACAGTACATGAACAAACTGCATACATATTGGTTGCTGGAATAGAGATAGAACAGATGTTAGAGGAATCGTTGTAGTAAAAATGACATCCAAAGTTCCTAACCCTCATACACACGTCTATCATTCTAGGTACACTAACATGAAACCAGTGTCATTGCATTGTTTCCCAATGGCATTGCTGTTATAAAAGTATAACTAACAAGCACATGATTACTGAGAACTCGTCTATGAATTTTAGATATATATAAAAATAGTCAGCACCATTACACATCAAAATTCCATCATTTTTCTTAAAATAAAAAAAAAAAAACAGAAAAAGAAAACAAACTCTTCAAATGTTCAAGAAGTTGAAGAATATAGTGAGACAATGTTTAATAGAATTCAACATATATATAGTCTACGTTCTGAAGGGAAGGTGATTGTTTTATCACCACAATTTCAATTTTCGAACAAGTAAACCCTAATTTTAATTTTCGAACCCAAATTGAACCTTTAAAACCAAAAAGTCCCAATTTGAATTAAGAAAATTCCTAATGTTTCAACAAGAATACCCTAAATTCAAACCCAAAATTGAAACTACACACAAATGAGCTTTGACGCATAGATCTATCACATAGCTACACATATATACACATATACATATATATTTCCACCCAAAATCAAAATCCAACACAGTATAAAGAGAGAAAATGGAGAAATTGTAGAGAGAGATCGAACCTTGAACTTGCACGAGGCGATGAGTGGCAACGATCATTTCTGGAGCGTAGACGAGTGGAATAGACTTCGATTTGGGTTCGTGGAGAGAGGCGAGGAGTGGAATTGAGCTTTGTGGAGACGCGACGAGCTTCCTGGAGATGGGTTTTGTGGATCTAGTAGAAGATGGGTTCGTGGATCTAGTAGAACATGTGTTTCGTGGGTGAGAGGCGATGAGATAGGGTTGTGGAGAGACGAGTGAAATCGAGTAGGGTTCTTCGTGGGAGAGAGAGGCGACGAGTGGGAGTGATTTGGGGGAAATGATATTCCCTAGGCAAAATACCAAAAATGAAATGAGGTGTCTTCTTCCTATTAGTTAGAGCGCAGAAAAATATCAAAAGAATATGAGGTGGCGCGAATTTTAAATGTCTTCAAATTTTTGCGGCCAAAATATATGATGTTGCAAATTTATAACCAAAAACTGAAAAAAACAATATTCTAAAATAATTCTGAAATATATATATGTATACTAAATACAAAAAATATTTTCTTTAAGTTAATAAAAATAACTAAAAAAATTAAATTATACTGAGATTGTGAATTTAATGAAAAGAATAAACAATCTGCGAAAATTGAAATATAGAGAATTGAATATTAGAGCTTAATTTAATAAGATTCCAAACAAAAAAACAAGTTAAAATTAAATAAATAGATTTGTTCTTCAAATTAATAAAAAATTATAAGATACAATCTTTTTTATTAATTATCTTTACTTATTTTTTATATTTTTTTATTTAATCATTTTACCTATTTATCCATTTATTAATTGTTTTAAATTTTTATTCATTTAATGTTTTGATTAATTATTATTTTTATGAAATTGAGTTCAATTTAATGGAATTGAGTTCAATTTTTATGAAATTCCCTACAATTAAGTAAAACCCCAATTCAATTTCATGAAATTGACTTGAATTGAGTAATTCCCTAAATTAATTGAGTGGAATTGACTTCAATTTAGTAAATGCCTTATTCAATTTAATGAAATTGAGTAAATTCACAATTTAAATTCATGAAAATGACTTCAATTTAGTAAAACTTCAATTAAATTTCATGAAATTGAGTTCAATAGTGTAAATCTCCAATTCAATTGAGTGGAATTGATTTCAATTTAGTAAATGCCTCATTCAATTTAATGAAATTGAGTTCAATTGAGTAAATTTACAATTCAATTTCATGAAATTGACTTCAATTTAGTAAAACCCCAATTCAATTTCATGAAATTGAGAGAAATTAACTTCAATTTAATGAATTTGAGTTCAATTTAGTAAATCCACACATCAATTTCATGAAATTGACTTCAGTTGAGTAAAACCCCAATTAAATTTCATGAAATTGAGTTCATTTGTGTAAATCTCCAATTCAATTGAGTGGAATTGACTTCAATTTAGTAAATGCCTAATTCAAGTTAATGAAATTGAGTTTAATTGAGTAAATTCACAATTCAATTTCATTGAATTGAATTCAATTGAGTAACTCCCCAAATCAATTGAGTTTTAATTATTTATTGTTCTAGTAATTACTATTTCTAATAATTAATGACAACAAAGACATCAATTCAATTGGAAACATAATTATTTTGGTTGCCAAAAAACCCAATTTTATTGCGACCATTATTCTTTTAGTCGTAAAAAATCCAATTCTATTGCGACCATAATTCTTTTAGTTGCCAAAAAATCAATTTTATTGCTACCGTTATTCTTTTAGTAGCAAATAATCAATTCTCTTGCGACCATTATTCTTTTAGAGTCACCCAAAAATTAATTCTATTACGGCCATAAATTTTTTGGTCGCTAAAGACCAATTCTATTACGACCATAACCTTTTTGGTTGCAAAAAAATATAATTTTATTACGACCATAATTGTTTTGGTCGCTAATATCCATAGCAATTGCAACTCTTTTTTACTTTGGTCGTAAATAACTTACCTTCAACGACCAATTCATTTTAGTCGCAAATAATAGGGTATTTGCGACTATTTTAGCTTAGTCGCAAATAGTTTGGTCGCAAAATGAGATATTTTTTGTAGTGTATTCTACGGCTATGACATCTCCCCCAACTGTAGCGTCCGGTATTTTTACGTGCTAATTAAAAAATTTATTAACAGTTAAGTGCTTATGTGATTGTGTGCTTAATATGTTTATGTCCAACACTTTGTACGATATTGTGCGCTTTGGGCCCTGCCCACACGATTTTGATCTTGCGCTCTTGCCCAAAAGGCCTCATACCAATTGGAGACATCACTTCACATATAAGCACATCCCTAGACCTCTACTCGGGCGATGTGGGACATCAATGTGCATGCACCCACACTTAATTCTGGTCGGGCTCTAGCTCTAATACAAATTGTAACACCCCGCTCCAACACTTTCTACGATATTGTCTGTTTGGGGCCTAGCTCGCACGATTTTGCTCTTGGACTCCTGCCCAAAAGGCCTCATACCAATTGGAGACAACACTACGCATATAAGCACATCCCCAGACCTATACCCGAGCGATGTGGGACATCACATTATGTGTTTCACATGACTTACTTGTTTTACGTGAGATTAAATTTGTAAGTTGCATGTTGTAGTTTCATTTTAAGAATAATGAAAATTGTCAAAAATGATTTCGGGAAATAAATGACAAAAAGGTAAATTGGTATTTTCATATTATGAGCAGTTAGTGAAAACTGTAGAGATTTAGTTAAGTTTTGGGATATGAGTGGCATAGTGGTAAATAGAGAGGATGACAAGGGGTAAAAGTGTAATTGAGAGTCATTATGACACTCTTGTAATTAACCCTAAGTTGAGAAGGATTTGGTCATTTCACACTTTTAAGTGTTGTCTCATTCTCCACCATTGATTCAAGTCTTCCATCTTTGCTCACAACCCTTGGATCATAGGGCCTTGTTTGGATGGCACACAAATGCAAGAATGCATTATTCTTGGTCTTTCATTTTCAAGACTTCATGTTAACCCTTGGATAATTTATTCATTTTCCTTACTTTATTCTCAACCCTTCGATAGTGAGAATTGTGAGTGGAGGATCTCTACAACTCCTAAGTCTTATTCACTTTGCAAGACTTCCATTCTCTGAACACAATCTCTTGCTCTCTCATTCTCTCCTTGCTTGGTATGGTTTAAGGTGGTGCTCTTGAACTACTTTGGTAAGTCTTTTATTCCACTCTAGGGTTTTGTTACAAGAACCCTAGCTTTCATGTTCATGAATTCCTTGTGTTGATATTGATTTTGCCTTTCTTTTAATTCATGTTATGGAAGGTTAAATGTTGGTAGTAGCTCTTGATTTTATCTTGTGAATAAGCTAGTGGTGAGTTCACTATCTTATACTCATAAGATTTCATCTTTCTATGAAACCCTAATTTAGCTATCATTAGGGTTTGATTTGATTCTTGTGGTTGGAGCCGCTTTTGAATGTTTTTGGTTTATTGTGACACCATTGTAATCTTGTTATTCATTGAATGATGTGTTGCTAGTTGGAAGCTATCCTATTAAGCACTTGAATTGGTAGATTGGCTTGGACCTCTTTTGGACATCCTTGTGTTTAGCTTGCTTGGAATGAGGTAGGGGAAAAATGAGTTATTTTAGTTTTTGTAAGAGGGTGTGAACGTCTATGTGTATATATGCCATATATATATCTATGTGAGTTGAGTCTTGACAATTTCGATGATGAACTAGTCCCTTGAAAAGCATGATGGTGTGATATTAATGTTTGTTGTGATTTATTGCTTATAAGTGTGAAATTGTAAGCATTATGATAAATTGAGTACAATATCTTGCTTAATGAGAAAAACATGTATTGTAATGAAGCATGTTATGAACTATTGCTTCTAAGTAGGAAATTAAAAGTATTATGATGAAATTCCCTTGGAGCGCTATACGCGGGGACTTTATTCTTTTGGTGTATTTCGATGATGTTAGGTAAAACTATTGCGAACTCATATAAAATGGTGTTATGTATTGCTTTGGACATGTTAAATGATGAAATCTATGAAGTTATTTCATTTTGTCCATTTTAGAGTTGACATGAGACTATTGATGTTAATTGATGATTTTTCGAAAAACAGCATTTTTCACGATTCATAAGTGAACCCTTTTAAAAATCTAGAAGGAAAAACCCGTTTTTACCTACCCCCGTGATTTGAACTAAATCTCATATTTTAGAAAATGGTTTAAAAATCTATCTCGGTGTGAAAAGTGGCTTTGAAAAAAATGAGAATTCATAAACGGAGACTGGCAAAAATGGAGAATTTACAAAACATTCTAAAGCATTTAAAGTGATCTTTCAAATTGGGGGTCACCGAGTACTAGGAACTGATTTCACTGAGTACTCGGTGAATGCATAAGTGTGTGCACTTGCACAAAAGCCTAAAAAATGCCAGAGACTTTTAGCCTTTGTAAGGCTACCAAGTACTTGGTGGAAGTGATACCCATTACTCGTTGGAACCTATTTTGCGCACCTATTTCTAATTTGTTTCCGTTCTCTCCCTTATGCTTAACCACTCTACCACTTTGCTTGGGGCATTGATTAGTGGCCTTTGGGGATGCGATTTGTTAGGTTGAATGTCACGCCCCAAATTCCTAGGACTCCGAAACCCGAGCCTAAGAGCAAAAGGAGTGAATGCGGAAGTAAAAAGAAACGAGAACAAATGACTTTCAGTCATCAAACACCCAAAAAAGGGTAAAAATGCTCTAATATCATGTTGACACGTCCCTAAATTCCTAAGCCTCCCGAACTGGGACATCCAAGGGATCCAGGGTGTGATCCTTATAATGAGAAACCAACTAAGATATCATTAACCATGAAAACGTTTGGAATAATGATAAAACGGTATATTTCATACCCAAATGAATAATAGAACAAAGCAACGGACTCTAACGAAAATCCGGCAAAGTTTCGTTTATAACTGGAACATCTGGACACCCAACCACAACAACATAACCTGCCAATAACAGTTCGATAATAACAATAGCCTCCAAGCCCCACATTCATCAATCCTACTAGGGCCGAGGTTATGGAAAGAAACCAAAACCCCTACACAACCCTCTATAATCAACAGAGCCACAAATGCTCGAATAAGAATACAGAAATGCATATGGCACTGCCAAATAGATACAATAACCTCCTGAAATAATAAATACAGGAAATAAAGGTACACCAATAGGGATATGCCAACAGACTGGATCCCAAGACAAATATATGACAATCCTATACAAAATGGGTAAAGAAGCTAACAACAGATAACTAACGTCCCCAAACCAATCGCGTTGCAACCGTAACCGTATCACCCTGCGCAACTCCAAAACCTGTAACAAGAAAACAAAAGGGAACTGTCGTTGCCCTGCATTTTGCCCGTAGCCGTAACATATCCTGCAACATGGCGTGGGAATACCAAGGGGCAAATGAAATACCCCTATGAGCAAATAAGCTCAGTGGGAAAAGATATCCTAACTACCACATCCTTTAGCAGTTTAGGAAAATGCTAAACTATATAGTAAGATACATAGCCCACAAATCTCAGCTACGCAAACCCAAGGCACGCACTCGTATACTACCATAAATAAGTATACATATCGGGGATATATATATATACGTATAGATACATATATATAAGTACACAACATGAGTCTCTAAGTTACGACTAAGACTCGTACTCCAAGTACCAACACCCGTAGTCTACACTACTCTCACAATGTACACTAGGTACACGACCCTAAGGTCCAATCTAACATATCATCAAGCGCCCACAACGCTAACCAGAAACTCCAAACAGAGGGAATCACACTCACCTCTAATCTCTACAGGAATCAAAATCCCCGACTAGTACCAAAGAAGGCTCGTAACCCGCTCCCCGAGAACACTGGAGGAAAAGTACTCACGTCCTTGCGTACTAACACAATCGTCATCTATATATATATATGTACAATATATATATATATATATATATATAATAAACCTCATCCCATTCCTAGAGGATATCTACCTCTCAAGGACTGGATCACCTCAATCACATCTATTCCTCAATACCATAAATGACATCATCACATCGACCTCATAATAATATCATCAATATGGTCAATCAAATCACTAATTCTCTCACTGTAGGTGAGGAAAACCACCCAATCAAATCACTAAGAGTGCACGAACACTACTCTCATGACAACCACACAAGAGTCAAGGAACCAAAGTAAGGGGAAAGAAGTCCCAATGCTATACCAGCAGATAACCGAGACAACAATGTCAAGGTTAAAACACCATAAGTGTTTAGGGAGAACACCTGGACAAAAGAACCAATCCACTCGGTATCCATGCCCCTAACACGTGTAACAACTCAATGCACCTAAGTGGTGACATCAACAACCCAGAGAAAAGGAAAGGCAACACTATATCTGTGCACTGAACAACACGAAGCCTCATGCTCGAGACTTATTATCAAAGGTGAAACAGTAACCACCCTTCAAAACACTACACGCCGAGATTCTTGAGAAAGAAGTCTCGTAACCTCAGAATTTCTATAAATAGGTTTTCTTTAAAAATCCACACAATGAAAATGACCGTCTTGCCTCCGGTCTCCGTTGTTCGCCTGTCCTGGCTACGGGGGTAGGCGAAAACGGGTTTTTCCTTTTAAATACAATGAGTTTGTTTTCAAAACATAAAAAACTCAGTTTCCGACAAACAGCCAGATAAGAGTGACTAGAACTCCAAGGATTCCTATAATGTCCCGAAAGGACAATGAAGGAAGAACAATATATTGGACTCACGGACCACAACCATCCCTTTCCAACTCCACAAAATCAATGACACTACGAGGAAGAGGTTCGGCACCGCGCCGTAACCGACGACTCAAGGAATGACATATAAGTCAACAATCACCTACCTCTTCCAATTTATTATAACCTCAATTCATACTAGAATCAATCCCTAACCTCAAATCTCCAAAGATGTCACACAACTAATCACAATCACAAAACTGTTAACCCCGCCTTCTCTAAGGCATCAACTCAAACTCAACTATGCAGTCCATCACTTATATTTAACCTCCCCTAAGGGCACATAAGTATATAATCACGAGTATAAAAATATATATTTATTTATACTTTATTAATTACCGCATATAATTATATTATTTCACATTAATCACTATCAATTGAGCATTTTATAAAGACATGAATTTATTTGCAATATTCATACTTAACATGATCCAAAATCCAACAGGCAATAATAACACATAATAACCTGCTCCAACATCACATGTAATAATATCACATATACATGTCAAATGAAATCACGTAAATGTCATGCAAATACAATGTGACTCATAAACCTCATGGCAGAAATCCCATGAAACACTCTTTGCCCAAAACAGGTTAACGAACACGCACTCACTCATTCTATAAGTAAAAAGTACTGCACCAATTCTTCCCAAGTGATTGCGAGCACTCCACTTTCAACAAGGAAGACGGTTTGTACGAGACGACCCGTACCAAAAGATTCGTAAACACGAATGCATACCACCATGATGGGGCAACAACCAACCCTATATCCCAAATTCCCAGATTACTAGTCCGGAGGTGGGAGACACCTATACCTGGCCAGTTGTTGCGACGGTTTGACACAAAGACATCTATACATGATTAAACACCCCACATATATCAACTTAATATGCATCCAGGGCCTCAATGACAATCATGCCTTAACATAAATATGTAATGCATCATATTTATGAACATATCCACATGCTACCACATGAATCCCATAATCTCTTTCACATGTTTTTAAATCAATAACGCAGTAAATCACAACAAGCAATTATATCACATAATCATGCTTGCAATTCATCAACTTATACTTTAATTCCAAGTATACAAGTTCATTCCCTTTTAACATGCTTTTAAAACAATTAAAGCAAATAATCCACGTATCGTAAAGGGAACCTAGCATAACGTCTAATTTTTCACATCCCTCACGTTCACATATCTCCTAACACAGAAAAAGGGAACTAGTATAGCGTTCTAAGCTCACGTCTAGCTTTTACAGAATTCTACTAACCCATTTTAATTCTCAAGGGGATTTCAAAGCCACCAATTATCTTTCAATTCAAATAGGAATTTATTTAATTTAGCAGGAAAATAATTTAATTAATTTATCAAATCAATTCATAATCCCTGTCTCGATTCTAATCCAATTATAGATATTTAAACTCACAATTTAATATATCTATATTTAAAATAAATACAGGTTTGCACACCCAAACCACGTCAACGATACGGAGTGAGAATAAAATTTCCCATCTGAAGGTACGCTTACAGACCAGCCCGAAACGGCCCATCGTGAACAGTATCGGTGCCCGAAAAATATTTTGAACATATCAAAATGCCCATCTCAACAACCTATACTATATATACGAAGTCCATTAGCAATAGGTTAATTAATTTGGGTAAATCTAAAATAAACCAAATGAAAATTATAACCTATAAATGCGATTTTCGGACAAACCGTTCAACGAAAAAAGATCAAATTTTAGTATGACGTACCTAGCATCGATACGAAGCTACCCTCCGAATTTTAGCCCAAACCGAGGTCGGGAATTCACCAGAATAAATGGTTGAAGCTCCCCAGTCGCGCGGTTGCTGCTCCTCCGCGCGCAGTTCCAGCGGCCACCAGCAGCCACCACCTACTACCCTCACGACGCCTAATAGTCGTCGTCAACCGCCACTCCAGTCGCAGCTCCTCTAGCTGACCATTGTCGCCTCTGCGTGCGGCTCTCGCCCCTCCTTCACGCCGCTCCCCTCTCTCTCTCTCTAGCTCGCCGACCATGGATGATGATGGTGGAGAAGAAAGTCGTCCAAATTGTCGTCATGGAAAGGAGAAGATGAAGAGGCGGTCTGCAGTGTGAAGAGGAAGGAGAAGAGTTGAAGACGTCTCTCTATGATGCCTATACATACGCATATATATATGCTTAATCGCGAAAGTGACCCTCAACTTATCCATAATTAAAAAATAACCCCAAAACAATAAATATATATAATTACAATTAAATATATATATATATACACAATAAATCCCAAAAAATACCAGGAACACCCAACGTAATCTCGCAATCTGAAATAATAACAGGATGCCCAATAAACAATCCCAATTAAATATACCAGGGGGTAGGAACCCAAACGTTGGAACACCTAACAAGACCGATCAAATAAAACGTGTCATCATCCAATCGAAGCACTAATGTTAAACGTCGAATCAAAACCGCGTAGTCGGTAATAAGAATTCGCGTAATGTAGTCCAGTCGACTTTAAAACTAAACGCAAAACATTTACACGCAAAATACCAAGGATAAACATGAGCGTCATAAATAAGTGACGTCATAACCGAAATTAAATCGGAAATAATTTCAGAAAAAAGAAAAATAACACGGGGTGTTACATTGAAGGATCGGTTTAGATCTACCTTTTGGCTTCCGCATTTATTAATTTCGTGATTAATGTACGGTTTACGTCACCCTCGGACTTTTTAGGCTTCGTTGGGGAGTTAGGAAATTCGGGGCATGACAGCTTGGTATCAGAGTGTGTTCTTTCTTAATGGGACAACGGGAGAGGGTTGTTATCATTTTTCGCTTATTATTTTCTTACTTGTTATATTGGTTATGTGTTAGTTCTCGTCTCTTATTCGTCATTGAATTATGCGTGTGCCGGCATGACTTTATGGCTTTGTTTGGCGTACTATGATTGTACTTGTGCCTTACATGTTTAGTTGTTGTCATGTAGAGAGCATGCCGCCACGTAGAGGTAGACAACGTGTCGTTAGAGGGGAACCGGAATTACCAATGGTTGTGGAGCAAGTGTTTTCACCTCAAGAGGGTGATGCTCCGGGTCATGTGCCTCCGGTAGTGGACGAGAATATGCACGCACCTCCCGATGTTGGGCAGCGTGTACCGGCAACTTATTTTATGGATAACGATCAGTTTGTTCGTGCTTTAGCGGCGACTATGGCACAGGTTCCTCAGAGGAAACATGTTGTGGATGAGGGCTCGCATGCTCAAAAAGCTCTCAGGGTTTTCTTGAGGATGGACATACTTACCTTCGTGGGTGGACCAGATCTGTTAGTGGCCGATGATTGGTTGGAGCAGATCACCAACGGGTTTGATATATTGAAGGTGGTTGATAATGATGTACGGGTCATGATTTTATCATATCGGCTGACTAGTGATGCCAGGGATTGATGGAAATCTCTCACCAAGATGAGGAACATCAGGACTATCACATGGTTGGACTTTTGTACGTTTTTCTTGGATTGGTTCTTTCCACCACATATTAGGATAGGCATGAGAAACTGTTTTAGTGACTTAGTTTAGGGTGAATTGACAGTGACAGTGACCGAGTATGAGCTTCAGTAGACCAGCTTGTCGAGATTTGCACCAGAGATGGTGGCGGATGATGAGGTTAAAGCATGCCGTTTCGTGAGGGGAAATCTCAAGTCGAAGATTTTTGTGCTTGACATGCCAACGTACTGTGAAGCTGTTACAAAGGCATTACTTACTGAGAAGAATGCAAGAGAGGACCGACAGTACCGTGAGACTAGAGCAAAGAGCTTCGGAGGTTCTTCTTCTTTGGACTTTGGAAACAGGAAGAGGTTGTGTGATAGTGTTTCGGCTTTAGTTACACAACAACCACAACAGCAGCGACAGGGATAGTCTACACTTTCGCTTAGGTCATCCTTGGGTTCTACTCATTGGGAGATTGTTTACTATCAATGGCGTCAGCCAAGGCACGTAAGGAAAAAGTGTACATCTCGTCAGCAGGGATAGGGTTGTGGTTTAGTGTGTAACAAGGGTTGCTTTTAGTGTGGGCAGTCGGGCCACATCGCCAAGTACTATCATCAAGGACAGGGCAGTGGCACTCCTATGAGTTGAGCTAGGCAGCAGTCTAGAGCTACACAAGTAGCAGGCCAGTATGGGTATAGAGCACCACAACAGCCAGCACCATCAGTTCAGGGTTCTCAGGCTATGACTTCGGCATCTACTATCCAGCAGGCACCACGTCCTTAGGGCCATGCTTATGCAATCACAACAGCGGATAATCTAGTAGGACCTTTTATTGTGTGAGGTACATTTCTTGTGTACGGGTGTTGGGCTCATGTTTTTATTGACTCTGGATCTTTGCATTTTTTTATTGATTTTGCTTATGCATCTACTTTGGGTATACATGTGTTGACACACCGGTTAGTGGTAGTGTGTACTTGTCTAGAGTGTGTCGCAAATGTGTGATTGTGATTGCTGGACGATCTTTAAGATTCAACTTCATTCTACAAAACATGACGAGCTTTGATGTCATCTTAGGTATGGATTGGTTATCTACCTTTCGTTCGCAGATTGACTGCTTTAGTGGTCGTGTGTCAGTATGCACGCCTAATGGCGATCGTTTCCATTTCTTTGGTGATCGAAGTGACTCTTCCACTTCTTCCTATTGTTTATGGGGTAGTGATGTATGCGGCTTTTTTTTAGAAATTTTATTGACCGATGATGAGGTTCGTGGTCATGTCGAGGTACCTCATGTCGTGGATGAGTATTGGGACATTTTTACCGATGATTTAACTTCTTTGCCTCCGATTCGTGAGGTGGAGTTTGCTATTGATCTTGCACCGGGTACCGATGCTATTTCTATAGCACCATACCGGATGGCGCCAACAGAATTAGAGGAATTAAAGAAGCAAATCAATGATCTTAAGGAGAAGGGTTTTATACGACCTAGGGTTTCGTATTGGGGTGCTCCGGTTCTTTTTGCTAAGAGAAATGATGGATCGCTACGGTTATGCATCGACTATTGTAAGTTGAATCGGGTGACGATCAAGAATAGATATCCATTGCCACAGATTGATGACTTGATCGACCAACTTAAGGGGTCTAAGTTTTTCTATAAGATTGACTTGAGGTCTGGTTATCATCAATTACGGGTTAGGGATGTAGATATTTCGAAGACCGCATTTCGCACTCATTATGGGTTCTTTGAGTTTCTAGTGATGCCTTTCAGTTTGACTAATGCACCAGCGGCATTCATGGGCCTTATGAATCGTATCTTCCACGAGTTGTTGGATAGATTTTTCGTAGTGTTCGTTGATGACATTTTAGTGTACTCTGTTACGAAAAATGAGCACAAGGTTCATCTTAAGACCGTTCTTCAAATCCTAATAGAGCACCGATTGTATGCCAAGTATGATAAGTGTGAGTTTTGGCTTCAAGAAGTTAGATTTTTGGGGCATGTTGTTTTCGGATGTGGTATTTCAGTTGATCCTTCGAAAATAGGGGCGGTGATGATTTAGAAGCGGCCGACTAACATTTTTGAGGTTCATAGTTTTCTTGGCTTAACGGGTTACTATCGGCGATTCGTGAAGGAGTTTTCCCTTTTGGTAGTTCCTATGACTCGCCTCACGCGAAAGGGTATCATGTTTGTGTGCGATGACAAGTATGAAAAGGCATTCATTGCACTGAAGACACGTTTGACTATGGCTCCAGTGTTGATTATTCCTGAGTGCGGTGTCGATTACGTCATCTATTGTGATGCTTCTAGCGAGGGTCTAGGATGTGTACTTACGCAGTCCGAGCGAGTTGTGGCTTATGGGTCTCGAAAGTTGAAGACTCATGAGCAGAATTATCCTACGCATGATTTAGAGCTTGCATCGGTTCTTTTTGCATTTAACGGATGACGACACTACTTGTACGGTGAAATATTTGAGGTCTTCTCCTATCACAAGAGTTTACAGTATATCTTTATACAACGGGACTTGAATTTATGACGGCGATGATGGGTCAAGTACATGGAGGACTACGACTTTGCACTCCAGTATCACCACAGTGGCAGATGCGTTGAGTCATAAGTCACAAGCATCATTGTCTAGTATTTTTATTCATGAGTGGCGAAAGATGGAGGATATCACAGAGTTGGGTCTTCAGTTATGTGATAGTGGGGAGTCACTAATGACTTTGTTTAGCATGGTGGCATAACCTTCACTTGTGAGTCATGTGATTGAGGCTCGGGGACAGGATGATAGTTTCGCTTTGGTTTGCACTCGTATTGCTAGTGGCGAGGTTGTCGATGATTGGGGTTTGCACTTGAACGGAGGTTATCATTTCAGGGGTTTACTTTATGTACCACAGACTTGTCGTGAGGAGGTTTTACGAGAGTTTCATAGTTCCAGGCTTGTTGTTTACCCAGGTGGCACGAAAATGTATCACAATCTTCGGTGTCACTATTGGTGGCAGGGAATGAAGAAATCAATGGAAGATTTTGTGAGCCGTTCTTTTACTTGTCAGGAGGTTAAGGTTAAGCACCTAGGACCTGTCAGGTTGCTGAATTCGTTACCGATTCCTGAGTGGAAATGGGAACATATTTGCATGGACTTCATGACAGGATTACCAAAGACAAAGAATCAAAAGGATGTAGTGTGGGTGATCTTTGATTAATTGACAAAGACTACATGTTTTCTACCTATCCATGAGACGAAGATTGCAGGTTCTTAGTAGGTTGTACGTGAAGAAGATTGTCAAACTTCACGGGATTCCGATTACTATTGTTTCAGAGCGGGATCCGCAATTCACATCATAGTTTTGACAGGATTTCCAGAAAGTCTTGGATACACAGTTATAATTTAGTACCGCTTTCCATCCTCAGATGGACGGTCAGTTAGAGCGTACCATTCAGATTCTTGAGGACATGTTTCGTGCTTGTGCTATTGATTTCAAAAGTTGTTGGGAGGATCATCTTCATTTGAAGGAATTCGCGTACAACAACAGTTATCAGGCCATTATTCAGATGACACCTTTTAAGGAGTTGTACGATAGACCATGTCGTTCACTAACTTGTTGGCCGAGGTTGGTGATGTTACACTTTTGGGACCCGATATGGTTCATGAGGCAATCGAGAAGATTAGAATTGCTCGACAACATTTGGTTACGACACAGAGCCGACAGAAGAGCTATGCAGATCGGCATAGGCATCCTTTATTCTTTGAGGTTGGTGATCATGTATTTTTGAAAGTTTCACCTCAAAAGGGATTGATGCAATTCGGGAAGAGTGGCAAGATTTCACCACGATTTATTGGGCCTTTCAAGATTGTAGATCATATTAGCGAGGTGGAGTACCGTTTAGCATTGCCACCGGATTTGTCGCGAGTTCATAATGTTTTTCATATCTCTATGCTTCGCAAATATGAGCCAGACCCATCTCATGTCTTGATTTGGGTGGAAGTTGATGTTGCTAAGGACGTGTCCTACGAGAAATGACCTGTGAGGATCTTGGATGCGCGAGAGCAAGTTTTGCGAGGCAAAACCATCCCATTAGTTAAGATCTTCTAGAACCATCGCGGCGTTGAGGAGGCGACTTGGGAGCATAAGCGTTATGTTCGGGAAAATTACCCGAACTTAATTTCTTCTATAGGTATGTCTTGATTTCGATGATGAAATCTCCTAAGGTGTGGAGGTTGTAGCGTCCAAAATTTTTACATGCTAATTAAAATTTTTGTTAACAATTAAGTGCTTATGGGATTATGTGCTTAATGTGTTTATGTGCTTAACATGACTTACTTATTTTATGTGATATTAAATTTGTAAGTTGCATGTTGTATTTTAATTTTTAGAACAATGAAAATTGTCAAAAATGATTTCGGGAAATAAATGACCAAATGATAAATTGGTATTTTCATATTATGTGTAAGAACATTCATTGTAATTGTTCATGTATGGCATGTTCTAAACAATAACCATGTTGAGTGTTAGATAAGTCGATTTGGTCTTAACGATATCTACAAGCTTTGACAAAGGCGAAATCAAGCATTGAAGTAGTGAAGAATACAAGTGAATCGTAAAAGTGAGTGTATTGAGGAAAAATGTCTTTCGGAGGGCGAAAATGACATTTTCCAAAGTTGTCACTTCAAGGAAAAAGTATTGTGAATTCAAGACGGTCATTTTGGCACAGTTGTGGAGAAAAGTGGTTTCAATAAAAATGCCTACGACTAAGTCTACTCTTTCAGAAGCTAAAAGTGGCTAGAAAGTGCAGTTCTACGCTTGAAGCGTAGCTGCGATAGAGATTTTGAGATTTTCTGATATTATGCCTGTTATGCCCCCATTTTCATCCGATGATACATGGACGACTCTTATACCTTGGCATACATGCAATATACCTAATATACATCAAATATTAGGGTTTTGCTGAGGTGGATGTGAAATTACTAAAAAGGGCAAACTTAGGGTTTGCTTCATCATTTTCTATAAATACCATGGCCTACAAGAGAGGAGGCTACGGTTTTTGAGAGATCTTTGCAGTATTCTATCATTCATATTCTTCTACAGAGATATACAAAGAGAAAACATCATTGGGTAATCATATATATTAGAGTTCTTTCTTGTTATTGGGATTTTCTAATTGTGTTTCTACATCGAAGATCTTATGCATAATTGGATTATCTAGTTGCTGAAAAATCATCACACCGTTTATTGCAATGAGGTTGCATTGATCTGTTGAAGAACGGAGTTGTTTGAGTGCGTAGATCAAAACAGGAAGCTTCGTGGTTATTTGATATGTTGAGAAACAGAGCCATCAGAGTACGGAGCGGAGCGAGAGCTTCGTGGAGTGTGACTAAATTTAGACTTTCAGATGTCGAGTGAAGAATAACAGATTACATTGGTTGTAACTACTGTTTTCATAGAGTCTGTACAAATTCTCTGATTCATAGTGCATCGATACCCGAGCGTATCAGTGATTTTTACTTGGAGTCTTTCCAAGGTTTTAGACGTAAAAATATTGTGTCTTTATTGCTTTATATTCTGCACTTAGATTAATCTTTGCATGATTTATCTTCTTAGAGAATTGGATTAAAATTGACTTTTCCGTAATTAATTTTAATTTGTCAATAAATCTGCAAAAAGCCTATTCACCCCCCTCTAGGCTTATTTCATTGATCATCTAAGTAATTTTAATTGGTATCAGAGCGTGGTTGCCCCGGTTTACGTTAACTACTTAGGGTTAGATCTTAAACTTAAACGATGGGCATACCTCGTGAATAAGGTTCCATATCTAGGTCCCTGTTGTTTGATGGATCTAATTATACGTATTGGAAGGCGAAAATGAGAGCATTTTTTAAATCGCTTGATGAGAGAGCTTAGTTTGCGATAGAGGTAGGATACTCACCATCCACTGTGAAAGATGTTGTTAGTAATGAATCTAGGATAAAAACGTCAAGTGAGTGGATCACTGTTGAAACAAATAGTGCTAGATGGAATTCAAAAACTGTGAATGCAGTGACTGCAAGTGAGTTTAAGAGAATAGCCACATGTGAAATTGCAAAAGAAACTTGGGACATTCTCTAAGTAAGTCATGAAGGAACCTCAAAAATTAAGCAATCTGAACTCCAAATTCTAAATTTACAATTTGAACAGCTTAGGATGAAGGAAGATGAAGTTTTTAGTGACTTTGAGACTAGGTTGACTGACATAGTAACAAGTTTTCACAATCTAGGAGAGCCCATTCCAGACACTACCATAGTGAAGAAAATGCTTAGGTCTCTGCCGGAACATTTTCGGTCTAAGGTTACTATCATATCTGAAATCATGAGTTTCAAATAAATTAAAGTTGAAGAATTGGTAGGGAATCTAAAATCTTATGAGATGGATATGTGTGCTCAATCCGCTAAGAAGTCGAGTGGTACAAAAGGGAAGAGCATAGATTTTAGAACCACTAAAAAGGATCCTAGTAACTCTGATGAGGAGAGTGAGACTAGACCGAGTCAGTTTGATATGATCATGAAGCAGTTTCATAAATTTTTAAAATCTTCTTATGGTCAAGAGTTGATTAAATGACAAAAACTTGGAGATAAATCTCATGATTCTAAAAATAGAAAATTCCAAAATCAGAATGACAAGATTGGCCCTAAAAAAGAAAAAACCTCAATGTTTTTAGTGTCAATGGTTCAGTCACATAGCTGCTGAGTGTGCCAATAAAAAGAAGAAGACAAAAGGTCTAGTTGTTACTTGGAGTGATGGATCAGATGAAGATGGTGACTCTGCTGAGTCTAATGTGGCTGATGAGTTTGAGAATTTCATTGTGTTTGTTGCACAAAGTAAGGAAGTTGAGAAAATTGTTGTGAGTTGGATAATGTTTGGAGATAAAGATTTTGAGGATAATGTGGATCGTGGGGATTCTTATGAAGATGCTTACAATAAATTATATGAAAAGTCCGTGCATGTTGATAAGGATAGACAGTCCTTAAGAAAAGAGTTGACCAAGTTTGAACAAGAAGGACTCAGGCATTGAAGAGGATAGACAGTCTCAATGAGGAATTAAGAACTCTAAGATTGTAATTGAGTAGAAATCTACAAGGATTGGGGAATTGGAAAAGTAATTGAAGGATACTAACTCAACTATCCATAAATGGTCTAGTGGAACACTCAAGTTGAACCATATGTTGAGTGTGGGAAAATCTACAGGAAATAGAAAGGGGTTGGGATTCAAAGGAATATTGAGTGATTCAAACATCGTTTCCAAAACAACCTTTGTAAGGGGTTCCCAAGAAGCATCTAGTTCTTCTCAAGGTAAGTCTGATAAGAATCTGAATACTCAATCTTATGTCAAAAAACCTGTTGAGAATAAGCTTCCCTTTACCTCTAGAGTCAATAAGGGTTCGAATCATGGTTATCAAAGGTTTATCCAAATATGTCATCACTGTGGAGTGAAAGGTCATATTTGACCCGTGTGTTCAAAATTAAGAAGAGAAACTTTGAAATCATAGTGGAAACGTAGAACTCAAAAAAGACCCAATGTTGAAAATCAAATTCGGGTGTTGAGTGAAGAGGTTGACTAGGCTAGCAAATAAAGCACCAAGAATTAAACAAGTCTAGGTTAGAAAAGATGAATTATATTGTTTGGTTGCTCCTTTTGCATGTCTAGCACATGACTCTAATTCTGAGAAAGGTCTTGAGTATATATCTACAAATTCTTAGTCTACAAACATCTCTAAAAAACCATTAGATTTTTAAAAGCATGTGCATCTTAGAAAATCTAGTGGCATGTTCTCATTAAATTATATGTCTTCATATATATCATTCTAGGAATATCTTGCATTATATTTTATCCTAGAATTTATACATTATCATGCCTTTTTTATCATTTGCAGTTTATTATTTTATTATTATGTATGCATTCTGTTTTGCTACTATTAGGATTATTCATGCTTGCATCATTATGACAAAAATGCCATAAAAATTATAAAAACAATTATTAGCATGTTGAGTTTGGCTAAGGGTATCAAAGGTTGTCATATTTCACTCTATTCTCATATTTACGTTTCTTATTATACTTATAGGAATTGAAGTTGTTAGTATGACCTGAGGTTATGAATTATTCACTTGACATATTTAAGTTTTATTTTTGGAACTCATCAACTTTGGGTGATTGTTTTACTCCGGAGATGACTATAGTACTTGTTGAAACTTTTAGTGTTTCTCGTCTAATCCGATGTGATATGATGGTCATGAGTTATTCTAGATTGATCTATGCTTTTAAATACCTTTTGCATGCTTATGCATTTGTTGTGATTTTGAAAAGAAGAAAAAATGAGAATTTTAAAATATAGAAATGTTAAAAGTAGTTCTTCAATCTGAGTAACCAGGCATCTTGCATCACTAAGCATTAAGTGTTCGCGTAAAAAGGGGAGAAGACTAATGAGCATAAATATCATGAAAAAAGCTCAAGCCCAGTTGGTCAGGACTAAAAATCCTCACTGGAAAGTCCGGAGCTTAGAAAGATAAAAAGGGATATGGTGAAAATGTTGAAAAGATTAAATTGCATTTTTCTTAGCAATAAGGTATGAGCTAAAGATTTAACTTCTAGTTTGGGTTTTTGAACTGAAGTATCATCACAGTTAGTGAGGAGATTGTTAGAATTAGCACATATTGCTTTCATCTTAGTTATTTGCTTGCACCTGAATATTTTTCATATATGCAAAGGATATGTAAAGCTTGTCTTGTGACTGATTATAAGTAAAAGGTACATGTGCTGATTTTCTTCACTATCATGTGTATAATAGTTAAGTCAAATATGCGAATATGATGTGTTAATAATTAGATTTTTCTCTCTACTGCCCTGCTCACATGTGTCTAAGATCAAAAATAATTTTGTTTTTACATTTTGCATTCATGCATTGTAGAGATTCTTGTTACTCGAGAATCTGGATATAATCTTATAGAGTACTTTATCTTAGTATTTAGTGCTTGGCTTAAATTCTCTAGAGTCTCCTTGGTGATCATTTCCCTATGTTTATATTGTGATATTTTCTTATATTTTCATCTTGAGGCTTTTCCCTTGTTTCTCTCATGTGTTTTGATTGTTTTTATTGTTGCTTGTCATTTCAGTGACAAAAAGAGGGAGAAATATTGAGTAAGGGGGAGTAATGGTTTTAGGGGGAGAAGGAGTTTGTGTTTTATGATCATTATGCTTACATGGATATTGTGTTTTTCTTATGATCATTTGATATCTGTTTTAAACACTTGCGTTTAATGGTTTATTCAGTGTTGTGGTACAGGATTGGTAGACCGTCATGAAAGCAATGTGACAGTTTATATCTATGTTTTTCAATGTGTGTTCATAGGTATAGATGTTATGTTTTTATTTGTTAGGCTATATTGTAAAATATGGTTTTATCTCAGAAATGCCAAGGGGTAGATTGTAAGAACATTTATTGTAATTTTTTATGTATGACATGTTCTAGACAATAACCATGTTGAGTGTTAGATAGGTCGGTTTGGTCTTAACGACATCTACAAGCTTTGATAAAGGCAAAATCAAGCATTGAAGTAGTGACAAATACAAGTGAAGCGCAAAAAGTGAGTGTATTGAGGAAAAATGTCTTCCGGAGGGCGAAAATGACATTATCCAAAGTCATCATTTCAAGGAAAACGTATCGTGGATTCAAGACGGTCATTTTGGCGCAGTTGAAAAGTAGTTTTAAAAAAAATGCCTACGCCTAAGGCTACGCTTTCAGAAGCTAAAAGTGGTTAGAAAGTGCAGGTCTACGCTTGAAGCGTAGCTGCGGTAGAGATTTTGAGATTTTCTGATATTTTACCTGTCATGCCCCCGTTTTGATTTGATGATACATGGACGACTCATATACCTTGGTATACGTGCAATACACATAATATACATCAGAGATTAGGGTATTGCTGAGGTGGATGTGAAATTACTAAAAATGGCAAATTTAGGGTATGCTTCATCATTCTTTATAAATTCCAAGGTCTACAAGAGAGGAGGCTACGGTTTTTAAGAGATCTCTGCAGTATTCTATCATTCATATTCTTTTACAGAAATATATACAGAGAGAGAGAAAATCATTGAGTGATCATATATATTAGAGTTCTCTCTTGTTATTGGGATTTTCCAATTGTACTTCTACATCAAAGATCTTATGCACAATTGGATGATCTAGTTACTGAAAAATCATCACATCGTCTATTGAAACAAGGTTACGTTGATCCGTTGAAGAATGGAGCCGTCTGAGTGCGTAGATCGGAATAGGAGGCTTCGTGGTTATTTAATCTGTTGAGAAACAGAGACGTCAGAGTACATAGTGGAGCGAGAGCTTTGTGGAGTGTGAGTGAATCTATACTTTCAAACTTCGAGTGAAGAATAACATATTACATTGGTTGTATGTACTGTTTTCATAGAGTCTGTACCAATTCTCTGATTCATAGTGCATCGATACCCAAACGTATCCGTGGTTTTTACTTGGATTCTTTCAAAGGTTTTCCACATAAAAATATGGTGTGTCTCTATTGCTTTATATTATACACTTAGATTAATCTTTGCATGATTTATCTTGTTAGAGAATTGGATTAAAATTGACTTTTAACCAATTAATTTTAATTTTTTAATAAATCTGCAAAAAGCCTATTCACCCCCCTCTAGCTATTTTCAATGATCGTCTAAGTAATTTCATTATGAGCACTTAGTGGAAAGTGTAGAGATTTAGCCAAGTGTTGGGATATGAGTGACATAGTTATAAATAAAGAGGATGAGAAGGGGTAAAAGGGTAATTGAGAGTCATGATGGCACTCTTGTAATTAACCCTAAGTTGAGATGGATTTGGTCATTTCACACTTTTAAGAGTTGTCTCATTCTCCACCTTTGATTCGAGTCTTCCATCTTTGCTCACAAACCTTGGATCATAGGACCTTGTTTGGATGGCACACAAATGCAAGAATGCATTATTCTTGGTCTTTCATGTGCAATACTTAATGTCAACCCTTGGATCATTTATTCATTTTCATTGCTTTATTCTCAACCCTTGGATGATGAGAATTATGAGTGGAGTATCTCTATAACTTTTAAGTCGTATTCACTTTGCAAGACTTCTATTCTCTCAACACAATCTCTTGCTCTCTATTCTATCCTTGTGTCATGCCCCAAATTTCCAAAGACTCCCGAACCGGGACATTCGAGGAATTAGGGGTCGTGATCCATGAAATGAGCGACAAACTAAGAATATCAATACCATAAACCGAATGGAATATTATTAACAATAATAATTCCATATGCAACAAAGCGGAACCTACACCAAATGATACACAAGGTACATCGAGGTGCTGAAAGAATGGATCTCTACAAAGATGCAATGATACCAAATACAAGGAAGGGATATGACAACAGACTAGCTCCTAAGAAGTACAATAATAGTCCAAATACAGGGGACAAGTAAAGGAAAGAAAGATGAAACAATACTACGTACATATGTCCTAAAACCCACAACAGCTCCGTGCCACGAGACGCCTGCAAGAAAACCGGATACCTAACCGAAACATCACCTAGAAACTGGTGTAAACCACCAGGGTAAACCAACACCAGGGTGAGCTCATTGAGCCCCGTAGGAAAAAGTATCATAACCATCACATCCTCTGACCATCCAAGTCGAGTGAAAACTAACCCGTGTACATGCAACTATCCTAGGTCAGTCAAATGTCCCACATGGCACTCACGCCAGTACGAGACCCCAGAAACATATTCCCCTAGTCCCCTACTATGCATCAACAAATAGGGCAACTAGCACATTATGAAACCATAACACAACAACGTATAATAACTCACACCTATATATATATATGCACGTATATATATATATATATGCACAAACAATACAAGTCACGTAGTATAGACCACCTCATAGATCGCTACGACTCATACCCGTTAGTCCCACACTAACAATCAACACAACATCTCTCACTAAAATACGGGAGTAACACTCCTATTCATAACACTCCAGGAAGGATAACACTCACACTTCCTAGGCCACGAGCATACAAAGCTCCAAAACCTTAAATTAGTATCAACACATACTATCAATCACCTCACATGTCACTACTGACATCCGTAAACTCAACACAGTGCTAAAATAATTACTTCAACCTAAGGGAAGTCACAAAGGTTGTCGAAAACCAAAAGGAAGTGAAAAGGATTGAATAATCCATCACACCGACTACTCAAAGGTCATATGTTCGCCCAAAGGTAAAATGGTCATCTCAAGGGCAAAAATGTACTTTCAAGGGTTATCCCACCTATTTGGACATAGTTTGAACCATATAAAAAACAGAACCGAATTCAAAGCCCTAACGCGAGAGATATGAATTTTTGAAAAGGGCATCGGACAACGCCGACCCAAACCGAAAGTTAAAGTACTCCTCTTTCACCAAGGGTAAAATAGTCATTTCAAGTGAAAATAAATTATTTTAAGTTTTATATCAAATATTTGGACATATTCCAGGTCCTAGAAACAAACGGGACCTAAATCAAAGCCACGAGGCGAGAGATATGCAGTTTTAAAAACGGCATCGGACAACGCCGACAAAAACGGAAAGCTGAAGTATCCTACTTTTACAAAGGGTAAAACAATTATTTCAAGTGAAAATAAATGATTTCAAATTTCATATACAAATTTTGTACCTAGCACTAGCCATGGGAACAAATGGGACCTCAATCAAAGCCAGGAGACGAGAGATTTGAATTTTTGAAAACGGTATCGAACAACGCCGACAAAAACGGAAAGCTGAAGTACCCCACCTTCACCAAGGATAAAATAGTTATTTCAAATGCAAATAAATGATTTCAAATTTTGTATCAAATATTTGGACATAGGACTAGCTATAGAAATAAACGGAACCTAATTCGAAGGTCCGAGGAGGAAAATACAGAAATACAAAAATCGGACGTCGCCACTAGTGCGAAATGGGATCTATCCCAAACAATTGGGATCGATCCCAATCAAACTTCAACAAAATTAGCGACCATTGGTGGGATTGATCCCAAAAAGCTGGGATCGATCCCAGGTCTAGAATTTTCAAAAAAAAAACAAGTTTCTTTAAAAATTCGTAAAAATTATCCGTCTTACCCCCGGCCTCCATTTTGTACACCGCCGACTTTCAAAGGTCAAAATATTTTATAGAATGAATTTAAAACCATTTCAAAACTCAAAGTTTTTGTCGACATCACGGGGGTAGGCGAAAACGGGTTTTTCACTTAAAGACCGAATAGACTCAAATGCAAGTCTTGTGAAAAATCCATTTTCGGGAAAATAAACCAAAACAAAAACAACACCATGCGGAGTGACTCAACATCCGACATGAACCAAGAAGAATGAAGAATTAAGATGTAAGTCCAAAAATGACAACACTTCAACAAAACCGGGAAAACGATCTAACTCGATTGCCAACCGTGAACTCAATTCACTCTTAAACCGACAACTCATCTCAACCACCCCAAGTGGTTAAGAAAACCACCTCAAGAACACTCATATTCTTAGGATGTAAAAAGTAAAACCCTAGTAGCCAATACTATGGGACAAACTCGATTTAATCAAAATCTCATCCAATCCATTCAAACCTCAATCAACACTTGATATCACTTCTCTTAGATTACTAACAGAATCAAGAATCTATTACCACACAAGTGAGTAGGATCAATACCACCTTCACTTACTCAAACCTCGAAGTAAATTAAACAATATTTTCCTCAAATGCAAAAGAAGAATCCAATGGCAATCACTATATAGCCAACCAAAATCCCCAAAATATCAAGGATCGTACACCCCTCAAAGGTGCAAAAACATCAAATAGTCAATACCCCACTACCAACCAAGGTTACAAAGCGATCACCCGCTTCTCTAAGGTTTCATTTCACAATCTACCCTATAATCCACTATCAACTTTACTTATCACAAGAAAGCCATTGAAAACCAACTCATCTAAGAGCATATAAGCACATAACAACAAGTATAATTATTCATCACACATTATACTTTAAACAAGGCATGTAAATCATATTCTCACATTATTTATTTCCACTTGAGCATTTTAATAACATACGAATTATATCAAAAAAGTTTCATTAAACATGTTCCCCAATCACATTGAATAATATCATGATATACATGTCAAATGGAATCACATAAATGCTACGTAAATGGAATGTGACTCAACATCACCCGTGGTACACACACAACCACACACCCTACTCTAGGTCAATGAATCTAGAATCTCTACCATTCACTCCTAACTCGCGAAGTAATGTAGAGTGTGCACCGATTATTCCCAAGTGATTTTATTCTCTTTCACTTTCAACAAGGAATATCAGTTGCACGAGACAACTCGTGACTTAAGATCCGAAGATCAAGGGCACGAGACGACCCGCGACTTTTAGAATGGGACGACCCACCCTATATAATTAATTTTTGGGTTTTTAGTTTAGTAGGTGGGGAACACATCCTAGCCAGTTGTTGCGATAATCCGACATAAGACTACTCACCCATTGTTACATGGTCAGGCGTAGCCCAACACCAATTGCATTCTCAATACAAAAGGTGTACCCATGCACTATCTCCTCAATGACCCATGCATCAACATAAATATGTATCACATCATATTTATAACCAACATTCCCAAAATGTCAACACGAATGCTTTTAAATTTCATTTAAAGCAATAATCAACAAGTATGTTTTCTCATGCACCATTCATGATCCCAAATCATCAAGTTATCCTTTAATACACAAAGATAACTTTACCTTTCATTTAAGATGATTTTGTCTTAATTAAAGCATTTAATTAACACATTAACTCATTTTCATGAATGAGTTTAATGTTTAATATATAGCAACTTCAAGATTAACAAGAATGGGGAACTAGAATACGCTCTAAGTTCATAATCCCATAAACCACCAATCATTTACTTCCACATACACATATGTATAATTACACTTACACGTATACACAACTACACCCACATACATATACACATATATAGGCATACAAACACACTTTAATCTTGGAAATCTCAAGAACAACCACCCACTAGTATGCATCATAAACCTATCAATATTATCATCATCCACTTCACACACAAGGGTTAACTTATATACACATACTCAACCCTAACTTCACGATTTCAAGGATATACTTAGCAATTTTTATCTAAGTTAAGGAATCCTAGAATCAAACTCATAACAACACAATCATATAATGACTAGTTAAGAAGTTTTCCCCTGCCTCTTTAAGAGCAAAGCACAACCACTAAATAAGGCCAAGAAATCCTAGCTCTCACCCAACACCAAAATCAAAGGAGCAATTCGGTGGGAAGCTTCACCATAGTCCCCTAGCAAGGAATCAAACTCCAACACAAGAGTAGAATAAGAACTATGAAGTGGTTCAACAAGAAACTCAAAACTAGGGTTTGAAAGGAAACACACAAGGATGGAAGAACATTTACCCATCTTAAGCTTAAATCAAAGACAAGAACACCATGAACAACTTCTATTTTGATGGCCCCACCAAACTCCCAACTTAGGGTGATCAAATCCACCTCTAAGTGAAAAAGAACCAAGAGGGAGAAAAGAAGAGAAATGGAGAGGAAAAGATGAAGTCTTGCAATGAAAGACTTTCAATGTGTAGAGATTTCCCACTCACACCTCTCACCATCCAATGGCCAAGCTTCAAACTAGTAAATGAATACTTAATCTAAGGGCCACAAAGTAGTCTTGCAAAGGAAGACTAAATACACCACACACAAAACCCATTAATTTGTCAGACAAAGTCTTATCACCCAAGGGTTTAGAAGAAAGATGGGAGAAAGAGATCAATGGCTATGAATGAGACACCACTTGAAAAGGGGAAATGACCAAATTATTCTCAACTTAGGGTTAATTACAAGAGTGTCATCAAACCTCTTAATTACCCTTCTACCCTTATCATCCTCTCTATTTACCACTATGTCATTCATATCCCAACACTTAGTCAAATCTCTACATTTTTCACTAAGTGCTCTAAATATGAAAATACTCATGTACCCTTCGGTCATTTCTTTCCCGAAATTATTTTCATTAATTACAGAATGAAAATATAACAAGCAATTCACATAAGTGCTACTCTGGAATGTCTACAATAAACTAGGGTAACACGTTCGGGAATGCAATATGATTGTCATAGCTCCAATGAGAAACGCTTCACAAACCCATGTAGTCAGTCACCAACGAACAATAAATCCCGAAGCAGGAAATGAAAGTTCACGAATTCATCATGCTAAGTTCGAAACTCAAACGCGAAAAATTTAAACGTACCGAGAATACACAAAACGTCATGAATAAGTGACGTCACAAAATGTTAATACTTGAAAAAGAATTCTAGAAAAGAGAAAGGAAAATGCAGGGCGTTACACTTTGCTTGGTGTGGTTTAAGGTGGTGTTCTTTAACTACTTTGGTAAGTCTTCTATTCCACTCTAGGGCTTTGTTACAAGAACCCTAGCTTTCATGATCATGAATTTCTTGTGTTGATATTGATTTTGCCTTTCTTTTAATTCATGTTATAGAAGGTTGAGTGCTGCTTCCAACTACCAAGTGAGTTCCATTGGTAGTAGCTCTTGATTCCATCTTGTGAAGAAGATAATGGTGAGTTCACTATATTACACTCATAAGATTTCATCTTTCTATGAAACCCTAATTTAGCTATCAATAGAGTTTGATTTGATTCTTGTGGTTGGAGCCACTTTTGAATGTTTTCAGCTTATTGTGACACCATTGTAATCTTTTTGTTCATTGAATGGTGTGTTTCTAGTTGGAAGCTATCCTATTGAGCACTTGAATTGGTAGATTGGCTTGGACCTCTTTTGGGCATCCTTGTGTTTAACTTGCTTGGATTGAGATAGGGAAAAACGAGTTGTTTTAATTTTTGTACGAGGGTGTGTGCGTCTATGTGTATATATGTCGTATATATATATACGAATGGAGTCTTGACATCTTAGACGATTAACTAGGCCCTTGAAAAATATGATTGTGTGATATTAATGGTTGTTGTGATTTATTGCTTATAAGTGTGAAATTATAAGCATTATGATAAATTGAGTACAATATCTTGCCTAATGAGAAAAACATGTATTGTAATGGAGCATGTTATGAACTATTGCTTATTAGTGTGAAATTGTAAGCATTATGATGAATTTAGTACAGCATAATGCAAAATAAAATAAGCATGTATTGTGATGGATGATGGTTGCTATAGAAATCCCTGATGCCTTTTGAGTACACCGTATAGTGTCAAACATATGTGTATTGGTCTATGCGGGTAGTGTAATCATGGGTGAGTACTCTTGTGTCAAATCGTCGCAACAATTGGCCAGGAGGTGTTTCCCACCTACGAAACTAGTGTATCCAAAAATGTGATATAGATTGGGTCATCCCATCCTCAATGTCGCGGGTCGCCTCGTGCATTTGATGGTCGTATCTCTCGTCACGGGTCGTCTCGTGCAACTGCTCTTCCTTATTGAAAGTGAGAAGTGTCAAAATCACTTGGGAAGAATCGGTGTGGTACCATTTCCCATTGTCAATGGGTGGAGCATGTATTCGTTAACCGTATTGGGTAAAGAGTGTACCTTAAGTGGGTGTGTCCCATTACAATTGAATTTTCATATATGTAATTGTGATATTTATGTTGACTGTACGCCATAATTGTGAATAACTATGACGTGAGCATGTTGGGGAAACTGTTTGTTGGGTTCGATGGGGTCCCAGATTGGCGTGAGAGCCATGTGGGATAAGAGACTGACCTAACATTAATAGCATGAACCTTGGGTGGGTGGTACCACTCGGACTACCGAGATTGAGGCGATGGCGCTTTCTCTACTAGGTTAGTGAGCTCTCCCCACGACTTATATGTTTTTCAGGTGATGATCCCTTTTCGGGAGGTCTGTAATCTCTCGATATAGATATGATCTTGATTTTTCCCTTTTGTGTATATGGAGGCGGAGTACTTCTTTTGTAGAACATACTTGAAGATTTACGTATGTGCTTATTTTGGTAAGTTTTACAAACAACTAAAGTTAGTCTATTTTCGGCTAGCATGTTAGCCGAGTAGTTTACATTGATGTATGTCCCTTGGAGCGCAATACGCGGAGACTTTATTCTTTTGGTGCATTTCGATGCTATGATGTAAACCTATTTCCAACTCATTGAAAATGGTATTATGTATTGCTTTGGACATGTTAAATGATGAAATCTATAAAGTTCTTTCATTTTGTCCATTTTGGAGTTGACATGAGATTATTGATGTTAATTGATGATTTTCCGGAAATGACGTTTTTCACGATTCATGGGTGAACCCTTTTAAAACTCTTGAAGGAAAAACTCACTTTCGCCTACTCCCGTGATTTGAATTAAATCTCATATTTTAGAAAATGATTTTACAATCTATCTTTGTGTAAAAAGTGGCTTTGAAAAAAGCGAGAATTCATAAACAGAGATCGGGGGTAAAACGGAGAATTTAGAAAACATTATGAAGCATTTAAAGTGACCTTTCAAACTGGGGGCCACCGAGTACTCGGTACTGAGTTCACCGAGTACTTGGTGAGAGCGTAAGTAGGCGCACTTCCACAAAAGCCTAAAAAATGCCAAAGACTTTTGGCCTTTGTAAGGCTACCGAGTATTCGGTGGAAGTGATACCACCGAGTACTTGGTGGAATCTGTTTTGCGCACCTATTTCTAATTTGTTTCCATTCTCTCCCTTATGCTTAACCACTTCTCCTACTATGCTTAGGTCAATGATTAGTGGCCTTTGGGGATGAGATTTGTTAGGTTGAAGGATCGGTTTAGATCTACCTTTTGCCTTCTGCATTTGTTAATTTTGTGATTAGCGTACAGTTTACGTCACCCTCGGACTTTTTAAACTTCGTTGGGGAGTTATACAATTCGGGGTATGACACCAACACACTTATACTTATGAGTATATATAGATACATATCCATTACATACACACATATATATATACTAGTACACTTTTACTACAAGAATTTTCAAACCATCATCATATATCACATAACAAATTATACAAGTTCATGTGCATATTTATTTTCAAACCAAATCCCACTTTTATTCACAATCCACACATAGACAAGACAAAATCACACAATCCATTCTAGCATGCTATAATTCATAAAATTCACATAACACACATATAACTCTAGAGTTTAGGAAACCCTAGAATAATTCGAACCCCTACAGAACCAAAAGATGAGGAAGTTAGAAGATTCCCCTACCTCAAGAATCAAATCTGCAAGAGGAGCCAACAAAATCAAAGCTAGAGGGTCTAAGCCAGTGTTCTCAAAATTTCCCAAAAATACAAAGAAAGTCCTCCAAATGAGCTTACATTTAAAAGAGAGTTCTCCAAGCTACCAACAATAATATAGTGGAGAATGGGGTTACAATTAGGCCACTAACAAGAGTTTCATCATTAGAATTCAAATTCCAAGATTTGCAAATAAATTCTCAAGTAGAGACTAGCTACAATTTTGAAGACAAAAACTTTAAGAAGAAGCAACCACTCACAAATCAAGTTCTCAAAGAAGGTTCCAAGCAATGAAATCAAGGTTTTCAAGAGGATCTTCCAAAAGTGAGCTCAAATCACATCAAGTTCTCCAGATTCCCAAGTTGAAAAACAAGTGTTAAATGTGCCCACAAGGATACCTTGACAAGAACAACAATACTGGAATTCAAATTATGGAATTTAGGAATGAAATTTAAATAAATGTAGAGTTATGATTTGAGAATGAAAAACCCACAAAGGGGATGAAAAACTCACCAATCCTTAGGTCAAAATGAAATTCAAGACATCACCAAATTTCCACCACAAAGAGAAGAAAAAGAAAAAAACATTGCAGAAGCAAAGAGAGGAGAAAAGAGGGGTGTGGCTAGCCCTTGTAGATCGAAAGTGAGAGTATGCGTGTTTTGTTTTGTTTTGGTCTTGCAAATGAGATGAAAACAACATGAGACACTCATACATAAATTGATGGAATTTCCCAAACAAGCAAATAGATGATCCAAGGGCGGTGAAAGGAGAAGGGAGAAAGAGTAGGGAATGAAGGCTAGGATTTGCCCAACAAATATTGTCTACAAAATTCCACCAAAAGATCTCATCAAAAGACCTTCAATACCCTTTGACCAATTTTTTCTTGTGAAGAGTGAAATGGGAAAAGTGACATTATACATTTTACTCTTTCCCTAGTAATCCTTAGTCTTCCATTTAAATCACAACTACGACCTCAATACATATATATATACATATGAATTGTAGTAGGGTAAGACACTTGGATAAAATTCCATAAACATCCACTAACTCAACTTTGGCACAAAATTACAAAAATACCCTTACGTGCAAAAATTATGAAACCAATTTCTAAATTTCTTATTTCACATAAATAGATGATACAAATTATCGGATTCAACATGGCACACTCCCGAGACCTATTTCCACCTAACACTTTTCAAGCGTGTACCGGGTCTTCAGATAGTTCAAAAACTCATCTTTGAGTAAAACAATTCTGAAAAATATTCGAATGGCACAACTCAAACATATAACACATATAGAAACAATTTATATCACTTTAAGCCTTTAATTAAATTAAATAAAAATTAATTCAAAAAAATCTACTCGTAAGATAAAAGAAAACCACCGGACGTTACACGATCACGAAGCGCCAAACGATAACCATCATAGCACCCACCAAGTCCGAAACGTAAAATGCAAAAAAATGTCACGTACAAAACACCAAGAGTAAACAGGACGTCATAAACAACAATAAAGTGACGTCACAACCAAAGAATAATTCAAAAAAAATCAGAAAAAGGGAAAAGTAACATGGGGTGTTACATCATCTTACAAGTTTTAAGTCCATTACATCACACACACATATTCCTTCGGAAAATAAAATTAACATAAAAGTGCCAAGTATATATATACAAAACCTAAATACTAATATCAATATCGCGCTGTAGAACCCAAAAGAATAATATCCCCCGTGTCGTGGAGCTACACAAGGAAGTACAACATTGCAACCAAGGCTAACATGCTAGCAGCAAAAAAGATAGTATTATAAAATAAATAAAAAGTAGCATAGGGAAAATCCTATTTAGATGCACGAAACGTAAATGATTCAAGTCCTCGGCTCCAACTCAAGTTCCGTCCATCGCCGGTGCTTTTTTTGAAAAAGTTTTAAAACAAAGGGGTGAGGAAACTTAGCTCAGTAGGGAAGTACTATCCACCTCGTCCCCCGATCGTACAAAATATGCTAACCCACCTCGTGGTACATGCTACTACCCAAGGTCAAGTCCGTTGTCTCAATCCCCACAAGGTAACCCCGCAACAAGAACAAGTAAGCTATATATCTCCATGGCAAGTAGTAATATTAAAACACCAAGATCACGGAAAGATAACTAACTACCTTAAGCAATAATACTCTAGGATGCCATGAATGACTAATGCAACATAATGTGACATTACTCGTCTAGACCGCTTACAACTCGGACCCAAACAGACGTAAGCCTCACGTGCATATGCCAAAGCTTATCACACGTAGGCACCCATTCCCAAGAGAAAAACATAATCGTTGATCAAATGGTTTCTCAAATAGATATGCATCATATGTAAATAAATACAGACTAGAACAATCACATATTAAATGCTACATGAATCACATAATTTAACTAACCTACAATATCGAATCCCTTGAGGCAAATGTAACAAATATTTTTACACAACCAGACCTTGAGGCAAAGGTAACCAAATACAAGATGTATAAATGAGGAAAAGGAAAAAAAAGAACCCTAAGAAGGAGAACTGAAACATATACATGCTTGCTACAACAATTGACTTTACAAATTAATTGAATGAGGCAAAGGTTAAACTTGATACAACAGATTACACCAAAATACATAATCAAAACACGTGAATAGAGAGTGATAAAAATATATTCTTCATACCTGAGAAAAAGGCTTTGGGAGATTGTGATGAAAAATGGTGAGAATTGAAGAAAATGATTTGGGGACTTTTCTAGGGTTTCGACGTGCTCACTGCTAGTGTTGGTTTTTAAAAGCTCCTTGTAATGATTCAAAGTATATTTTGTAGTGTATTAAGTCCAATATTGTGTTTGGACCAATAAGTCCTTGTATCCAAGTTTTGGGCGGGAGGTTTCGAGGGAAGAAACAAACAGTGCCATGTTTGGGGGGGGGGACAGTGTATATATATATATTTTTTAAAATTTTGTTCCAAGCACTAGTAATTATTTTGTACCAATCACTTCATTTCTAAATTGATTCGTTTATGTATTTTCATCCTTTCCAAACTAGGGAGGAAAATTTCATAAATATTTTTTTTACCGCAATGGATAAATTAAAATATGGTCAAAAATCAATTTAAAATTGCTCCCGCTTTACCCTTCACAATTCCCCGAGGAAGTGGCTTAGAAAATCCTAATCAAGTTTCTCTTTACTTCGACTTCTTGGTTATTGTTAACTGCTTGGCAAATTTTTTTTGGGTCTTGAGAAATAATAAAAAGGGAATAATATTTTTCTATATAGATAAGTGTGAATATATAAGACAAACTAATATATATCTATAGCTATATATAAGATGGAAGAAGCTGAGAACAAACAAATTAAGGCTAGGGTTGGATGGTAGAGGAGTACTCTAACCTAGTGAATATAATGTTATATTTGGTGACTCATTTTCCTTATGGGGAAAGATAACTTAGCCACCAAGCAGTCCTTATTTGAGAAGGAGATTGACTTGAAGACTCCTGATTCTAATTGGTTTGGGAAACCAATTGTCTGGTTCACTAATTAACATGTCCTATATATATAGGGTCCAACCTATTGTACTGGGTGAACAAATAGAGATAGAGAGAATTGGAAGAATACGGATTACTATTCTTCTTGGTATGAATGAAACACCGGTGAGGGTGAGTGATACACGTGTGAGTGAAACACTGTGTAAGTTTTGTAATCCTCTCATTGATCGATAGTGAAACGGTGCTCTCCATGGACGTAGGCTGATTTGGCCAAACCACGTATATATCTTTGTGTCAATTATTTAGTGTGTTATTGTGTGCGATTTTTTATTTGCAGGTACACACGGCTTCGAACAGAGGGTGTGGAAACCCTTACGAGTGGTACCAGAGCCCTAGGTTGGAACAAATCCCGAAGTCGAATGAATTAGTCGAAATTCAAAGTTCAAAACTGCTCCAAATTAGAATCTGAAGGAACCAGGGGTTTCGCCTTGACGATACGAAGTGAACCTCGTTGGCCGCACTAGAATTGGAGGTTTCATGTGCCAGAATCGGAGATCCCCACGCTCTGGTCGCCGGAATAACCAGTCCGGCAACGCACTTGTCGGAGAAGACGACTACCACGTCATCAGTGATATCATTTGCCATGTCAGCAACTCCCTACCACATCAAAACCCCTGCCACGTCAACAGCAGTGCCACATCAGCACTCTTTTGTATTTTAGTGCATAAAATATTTTTTGGCCTGGTTGGAGTCGTTTTTGACCCATTTTTTATGTGGTCAAAGGCGTTCTTAAGGTTTTGAATAGTTCCAGACAAAACCGTGTGATCGGTTTTGCGTGATTCGACTCCGAACATCTCAAAAAGGCTCAGTGGGAGGTATTGGAGAAGAATATAAAGCAATGATTGACAAGTTTTACAGTACAAACTTTGCTTTTTGGGAGATGCAAATTGAGGACGTGTGCAGAAATTATTTTTTGGCCCGGTTGGAGTCATTTTTGACCCATTTTCGACGTGGTCAAAGGCGTTCTTTAAGGTTTTGGACCATTCCAGACGGAATCGTGTCATCGGTTTTACGTGATTCAACTCCAAACATCTCGAAAAGGCTCAGTGGGAGCTATGGGAGAAGAATATACAGTAATGATCGACAAGTTTTTAGGTACAAACTTTTATTTTGGAAGATGAAAATTGAGGACGTGTTATTTCAGAAGAATTCGTATTTATCATTGGAAGAGAAGAAGCCAGAATTGATGAAAGAAGAGGATTCAATAATCCTGGATCGAAAGGCTCTTGGTAGGATCAGACTGACGTTGTCAAAATCCGTTGCATTCAAAATAAGGAATGAGAAGACAACAAGGTCTCTCATGGATGCTCTTTCTCAGATGTATGAACAGCCGTCTGCAGCAAACCAGGTACATCTCATCAAAAGATTGGTCAATTTGAAGATGTCCGAGAACATAAAGGTTAATGAATATCTTATTATTATTAATGACACTGTTGGACAGTTGGAATTAGTTGATATGCCAATCACTAGCGCAATAAAAGCGGCTTTGGTCCTAAGACAATTGCTAGAGAGTTGGAGTAACACAGTGGCTACGATTAGTAGCTCTTCAGGAAAAGATAAGTTACAATTTCATTCTGTAGTGATATGGTACTCATAGAAGAGATCAAAAGACAGATGTCAGAATCTTCTAACATTGGCTCAGCAATGAACGTTGATAGCAGAGGCAGAGGTTCGAATAGAAAGAAGGGCGAAAGTTAGAGGCATGGACGTTCTAAGTCGAGACAGGGAAGATCATAGTCTCGAGGTCCCAAAAATTCCAAAGAGATTGAGTGTTGGAATTGCAGAAAAACTGGTTACTTCAAAAACCAGTGCAGATCCCCGCATAAGGTAATGGAGAACAAGACTAAGGCAAATATTGTCTTAGAAGAAGTATATGATGCATTGATATGCTCTTTAGAGAGCAAGGTAGAGTTTTGGGTCTTGGACTCTAGGGCATCATTCCATGTCACCTCAAGTCGAGAGCTCTTTGAGAGCTATGCACCTGGAAACCCCGGAAAGGTTTATCTAGGTGACGATCAGGCCTGCAGTGTTGTTGGCAAGGGTGAATTACGTATCAAACTCAACGGATCGATATGGAAGCTGAGGGATGTGAAACACCTTCCAGACTTGAGGAAGAACCTGATCTCAATAGGCCAGTTGATGAGTGAATTTTATGTAACCACTTTCAAAGATGATGAGTGGAAAATTTCCAGAGGTGCTATGACTATAGCACGAAGAAATAAAATTGGTACGCTCTACACTACCACCAAAGCTAGCACGTTGATAGCAACTACGGAAAGCAAGGAGTATCACAACCTGTGGCACCAGAGGGTAGGTCATTTGAGTGAAAAGGGACTCAAGTTTATGCTCTCGAAAGAAAAATTACCAGGCTTGAAATTGATTGACATCAACTTTGTGAGGATTGCGTATTCAGTAAGTAGAAGAAGGTGAGTTTCCAGAGCAACAAAAGAAATATCAAAAATGAGAAGCTTGAGCTAGTTCAGACTGATGTCTACAGGCCAGCAAATGTGTTATCTCTTGGCGAAAGTCCTATTTCGTCACCTTCATTGACAACCACTCCAGGAAGGTATGGGTTTACTTCTTGAAACATAAATCTGAGGTGTACGATGTGTTCAAGAAATGGAAGGCTATGGTAGAGAATGAGAGGGATTTGAAGATAAAGAGATTAAGATCCAACAATGGTAGAGAGTATCAGGACACCGGGTTCAAGAACTTTTGATATGAGAATGGTATCAGATTAGAGAAAACTGATTCACGTATACCACAATAGAATGGCATAGCATAACATATGAACCGGGCATTGAATGAGAGAGCCAAAAACATGCACATTCAGGTAAGGTTGCCAAAACAATTCTTGGCAGAAGCAGTCAGTACAACAACGTACTTAATCAATCAAGGTCCATCAGTACCATTGGAGCACAAAATACCAGAAGAGGTATGGAGCGGTGAAGAGGTAACACTTTCACATTTAAAAGTTTTTTGTTGTGTTTCATATATACATGTTAGTGACAATGTTAAGGGTAAGCTTGATCCTAAATCACAAAAGTGTACATTCATTCGATACGGCGGTGATGAGTATGGTTACCGCGTATGGGATGTTAGAACCGAAAGCTGATCCAAAGTATAGATACAGTGTTCAATGAAAATGTGATGTACAAGGATAGGCACACAACTACTTCAGATCCTACAACACAGAGTGATCATATGTGTGTTGAGTTAGATGAAGTTCAAGGCAATGAGAGTTCTTAGTTAGAAGAACAGATTGCAGACGGCAATGCTCAACAGGATGATACACCGCAGTCTCCGACTCCTATTCCTGTACCTGGGAGGACTTCATGGCCGCATGTGCCGAACAAGAGATACATAAATAACTTGTTACTCACAGATAAAGGTGAACCAAAATACTATGATGAAGCATGCAGTGGAGCAGATGCGAGCAAGTAGGAGCTTGCAATGGAAAATGAGATGAAGTCCCTTATCTCCAACAAGACATAGGGGTACAGGGTCAAAGAGGAACATGATGGTTCCAAGAGATACAAGGCAAGACTTGTAGTTAAAGGCTTTCAGTATAAAGTAGGAATCGACTACACTGACATATTTTCTCCGATTGTGAAACTGAATACAATTCATTCAGTTCTTAGCATTGTTGCAACGGAGGGATTGCATCTAGAGCAGTTAGATGCCAAAACTGTTTTCCTCCATGGTGACCTAAAGGAGGAGATTTATATACAGCAACCAGAAGATTTCTCAGCCCGAGGGAAAGATAAACTCGTGTGTAAGTTGGAAAAAAACTTGTATGGTTTGAAACAAGCTCCGAGACAGTGGTACAAGAAATTCGATAGATTTATGCAGAGACATGGTTACAACAAGTGCAATGCTGACCATTATTGCTACTTCAAGAGGTTTGGCACAAGTTACATCATCCTCCTACTTTATGTTGACGATATGTTAGTAGTTGGATTTGATTTTGCGGAAATTAGTAAGTTGAAGAAGAAGTTGGCAAATGAGTTCGAGATGAAGGACTTAGGCGCAACCAAACAGATTCTTGGTATGAGAATCAACAGAGACAAGCAGAAGGGTGTTTTGCAGTTATCTTAGGCTGACTATGTTGAACGGGTTCTGAAGTGGTTCAACATGAGTGATGTTAAGCCAATTAACACACCTTTGGCTAGTCACTTCCGATTATCCAAAGAGCAGTCTCCCAAATCAGAAGTAGAAAGGAATAACATGGCCAATGTTCCATACGCTTCAGCTATTGTTAGCTTGATGTATGCGATGGTTTGTACGAGACCAGATATTATATATGCAATGGGAGCAATCAACAGGTTCATGTCCAATCCAGGGAAGACTCACTAGGAAACAGTGAAGTGGATATTGCGATATTACGAGGTACGACAAACAAATACCTTTATTTTGGAAAAGGCGAAGTGAATTTACATGGCTACGTAGATTTAGATTTTGCTGGTGAGATAGAGTGCAAAAGAAGTACTACTGGATATATCATTACAGTTGGTACCACTACAGTCAGTTGGGTTTTGCACATAAAGAGGATTGTAACGTTATCTACTACAGAGGTTGAGTATCTTGCTGTGACAGAGGCTAGTAAAAGGTTGATTTGGTTACGGGGTTTGTTGAGAATATTGGTATTCGAGCAAGAGAAAAATGTTCTAAACAGTGATTGTCAGAGTGCGATACATCTGGTGAAGAATTCAGCATTTTATTCGAGGACCAAGCATATAGGACTTTGTTATCACTTCATCAGATCTTACTATAGGATGAGGTGTTGGCACTTGAGAAGATCCAAAATACCAAGAATCCAGCCAACATGTTGACCAAAGTGGTGACAACAAAGAAACTGAAGTTGTGCTGAACTTCAGTGGGTCTTCAAGTTTGAAGACAGAAATGAGGGTACCGTAATGCACTGATCATTGATGGAGTTGATTGTTGGGTGAAAATTCGTCAAGTGGGGAAAGATAACTTAGCCAACAAGCAATCCTTTTTTGAGAAGAAGATTGACTTGAAGACTCCTCATTCTAATTGATTTGGAAAACCAATTGTCTTTTCACCAATTAACCTCTCCTATAAATACAGGGTCCAACCTATTGTATTGGGTGCACAACTAAAGAGAGAGAACAAGGAGAAATACAGATTAGTATTCTTCTTGGTATGAGTGAAACACCGGTGAGGGTGAGCGATACACGTGTGAGTGAAACACTGTGTGAGTTTTGCAATCCTCTCATTGATCGATAGTGAAACGGTGCTCTCCGTGGACATAGGCTGATTTGGCCGAACCACGTATATATCTTTGTGTCAATTATTTCGTGTGTATTTGTGTGCAATTTTTTATTAGGAGGTACACACAGCTTCGAATAGAGGGTGCGGAAACCTAACATATAAATGCCGCCTTATCTTAGATGACTCAAATTAACCCTAAAACACTCTCACATTCACATTAATAAAGCAAGTGAAAGATATTCACTGTATCTACTTACTTATCCTTCCTAGCTCTCCCAATGAGCTACTCTTTGTTTTTTTAGATAGTTATTTTTATTCATGTTGAGTTGTATATAGGTAGATATTCTAACGGTTAATTTCTAAGATGATCAAGCTCGATTGTTTTATGTAGGTAAGTATTTTTATTTATTTATTTTGACACAGGTAAGTTCAGTAATTAAATTACTTATTAACTTTCAATATGTATCTAGCATGCAACTTTTACTGGTAATTATTCTGCACCAACCAATTCGATCATTTCTATATTTATTTGTTTCAGTATTTTCATCCTTTCCAAACACCCAAGGAAAATTTCGTAATTGTTTTTCGTTCCTTAAAGCATTTTCAACCAAACCTTCAATGGTGGATACACACCTATGTTTCAAAATCTAGAATCGAAGAGAGTAAATACTGTCATGACTAGTCTATAAGAAAAATATGTCTCACATGAATTGGGCTATATTTACTTATTTATTTACGTTTGTGATAAAGTGATATATACAAATTAGTTTAAAATATTTATTGGTTGTAATTGATAAGGAAAATGATAACTACTATTTATCCAACTCTGATGGAGAGAAGGAATTATAGTGATAGTGGGGAACTGGTCCTCTCTCTAGCTATTTATTTACGTAAGTTCCATCACTTATGTATATGACCGATATAACACATATTAAGTGTACGTAAAAGGTTAAAGAGAGAAAGCAGTTCCCAGTACACGGTTCTAAGAGATTTGAAACGGATTGTTAATTTCACGGATTGCAAACCTACACATGCCATGGCTATCAATCGAGGTATTTCGATTAACCTCTCTCAATATTTGTATATAGTGAGCATAAATAGAGTTTTACGATTCCTGAATCATAGGTTATTTATGCCTGACTATTATAGCATGAATACATATATTAATGTTTACATGTGGTATCAGAGCAGTGTTTAAGAACTCGTCATACTCCATTAATATGTTAAAGTTGATGTCATTATGCCAATACATGATTTTGTATCTTCAAAATTCGTACATGCCGTTTATTGATTTTTCAGTCTTAATGTTTTGCGAGTGAACGGATTGAACAAGTCACAGTATTGTGCATAAATTATCAATTGATAAATTTTATATATTAGATACAATAAAAGGATCCAATCTGTTATTTAATGGATTTCAATTTATGCACGTTAATACTATCTGTCTTGACTCATTGCATATGAGGATACATAACTATAAAATTGTAACTTCAATTATGGGTACTGTGGTTATCATTTACTTTGGATATCAATCCGATAACTATACATTATGTATCTATGTATCGCCTCGGATTTTCGGCCGAATATATACATATGTATATAGAATGCAATTGAGATGTTTTCCTAATTTTATTAGTAATATTAAGTCATTTTACTATAGGATTATATATGCTAAATTTGTTTAGATATTAAATTAGCATATTTATAGTACTGTTGGGTTATATATTTATTTTTTTATGTTAACCCGAGAATGATCTAATTATGCTTTAAATATAAATGTATTTATTAAGTAAAAAGCATGTTTATTATGCACAAAATTCATATCTCTCAATGTTAATATCCGTTGAAGCCAAACATTTCATATGTTATGCAAACTATACAAATAATTGATTCTGAAAAAAACAATTCTTGACCCACTAAATACATACATCATAATTTAATTACGGAAATTCAATTTAGGAATTTAATAATATATTTATGCATTGATATTTATTTATGGAATTTAAATATTTATTATTGTCATAATATTTTGCATAAATATATATTAATTATTGTTTTACTTCCTAAATTATTTATGGTGTGTATGCGGGTATTTGATGAGTCACTATTTAATTTAATATTTATATAATAGGGTTAGTTAGCCGCCAAAGTGGCCTAGCTAAAATAAATAAATATTAAATTACTAGGACACTAATAGCAATAACTAGTGAATTATTGATGCTTATTAATTTGTAATTTCATAGTTATTGAGTTAATTTAATCATAAAAAAAATTAAATTCCCAACGGAATTTAATTTTAGTAATTAAATTAACATAAAGGGGTTATTTGTATATTTAATTGACTAGGTATAGGATGTCGAAAGACAACTTACTTAGTTTAATTAAATAATACAATACCCATTAAAGTATAAATATAAATACACCTTAAGAATCATTACTTATATTTTATGATAACTCCAAAGTAGTATCATAGTTATATGTTGTATTTATATTGTTGATTGATTAAATGATGTGTTGTAAACTCGAAGCATTTTGTTGTAAGCATTTTTTTCTTATTACATTATTTTATTCCAGTATCTCTTCCTATGCCACTTAACTTGCATGCTACATCTGTTCCGATGCTCACTGAGACTAACTTCCCAGAATGGAGTGAGCAAGTTCAGTTCCACTTAGGAGTGCATGATCTTGATCTGGCACTAAATCTTGAGAAACTCGCTGCTATTACTGATGCAAGCAGTGAGGATGATAAGAGTCTCTTTCAAGCATGGGAACTATCGAACAGGTTGAGCATCATGTTTATGCGAATGCATGTTGCACCTAATATCAGAACTACCCTCCCACAAACCGAAAATGCCTTAGAATACCTAAAAAATATTAGAGAACGTTTTCGCACCGTTGATAAGTCTCTAGCGGGGAAGTTGATGGCTGATCTCACTAGCATGCGTTTCGATGGTACTCGTACCATGCATGAGCATGTTCTTGAGATGACAAACCTTGCTGCGAAACTGAAAGGTTTAGGATTGACTGTGGATGAGACTTTTCTTGTCCAATTTATCCTAAACTCATTGCCTTCTCAGTATGGGCCATTTCAGATTCACTACAACACTATTAAGGACAAGTGGGATGTCAATGAATTGGCTAGTATGTTAATTCAAGAGGAGGGAAGACTTAAGCAGCAAGATAATGTTGTTCATCTCATGACTTAAGAAGTTGGGAACAAGTATGGGAAAGGGCCTCGAAAGGGCAATAAATGAGCTGAACCCAAAATGAGCGACTCCGATCAAAGAAGGAAAGAAAGAATGATAGGTGTCATTTCTGCAAGAAAACTGGACACTATCAGAAAGACTGCATAAAGCGTAAGCAGTGGTTCAAAAAGAAGGGTAAGCCTTTGGCTTTTGTATGTTTCGAATCTAATTTAATTGAAGTTCCTTCTAAAACTTGGTGGATTGATTCTGGATCTAATGTGCATATTTCTAATACGATGCAGGGATTTCTTACGACCCAAACTATAAATTCAAGAAATAATTTCATTTATACGGGGAATAGAGAAAGAGTATCAGTTACAGCCATCGGGACATTTCATTTAATTTTAGATAGTGGTTTTCATTTGGATTTATTTCAAACGCTTTATGTTCCTTCGCTTTCTCGTAATTTGATTTCTATGTCCAAACTTGATATTGATGGCTACTCTTTTAAATTTGGGAATAAATGTTTTAGTTTGTTTAAAAATTCTCAATTGATTGGTTCTGGTATTCTTATGGATGGGTTGTATAAATTAAATCTTGATACTGTTTTTGCTGAGACCTTTTTAATCGTGTATCATAATGTTGGAACTAAGCACAACTTAGTAAATGAAAGTTCATCTTTCTTGTGGCAGAAAAGATTAGGTCATATATATAATGAAAGAATGAATGGATTGGTAAAGGATGAGATTCTTCCAAATCTAGACTTTACTGATTGTAATGTGTGTGTTGATTGCATTAAGGTAAGCAAACTAAACACATAAATAAAGGAGCCACAAGAAGTACAAAGCTTCTTGAAATAATTCATACAGACATTTGTGGGCCTTTTGATGTTCCATCTTTTTGTGGAGAAAAATACTTTATCACCTTTATAGATGATTTTTCACGTTATGGTTTTATCTATTTATTACATGAAAAATCTCAAGTTGTTGATGTATTTGAGATATATAAAACCGAAGTTGAAAGGCAATTAGATAAAAGGTGAAAATTATAAGGTCTGATAGGGGTGGTGAGTATTTTGGAAAATATGATGAAATGGGACGACACCCGGGTCCATTTGCAAAAATCCTAGAAAAGTATTGTATTTGTGCCCAATACATTATGCCAGGTACGCCACAACATAATGGTATAGCTGAGAGGCGTAATCGTACTCTTATGGAAATGGTTAGGTGTATGTTAAGTAATTCTTCATTACCCGTATCGTTGCGGATGTACGTTTTACGAACCGCAATATACTTATTAAACAGGGTTCCTAGTAAGGCAGTTCCAAAGACTCCTTTTTAACTGTGGACAGGAAGGAAACCTAGTTTAAGGCACTTGCATGTGTGGGGTTGCCCAACGGAAGTTAGGCTTTATAATCCACATGAAAAGAAGTTGGATTTTAGAACAGTTAGTGGGTACTTTATCGGTTACCCAGAAAAATCCAAAGGGTATAGATTTTACTATCCTAACCATAGTACAAGGATTATTGAAACCGGAAATTCCAGGTTTATTGAGAACGGCGACATTAGTGGGAGTGATAAAAATAAGGATGTGATCATTCAAGAAGTTGAGGTACAAATCCCTTTACCCAAAACTTCTGAAAGGATAATTGTTCCTCAAGATGATGTTCCACATAACAATGAAGAACAATTAAATGATCAACAAACCCATGTGGAACTCCATAATGAAGTTGTCGAACAAGTTGTAGAAGAATCACAAGAAGTAGTATTACGACGATCTCTAAGAGAAGGAGGTCTGCTATTTCGAATGACTATGTGGTTTATCTACACTAATCTGATTATGATATAGGGATGTGTAAGGATCCGGTTTCTTATTCACAAGCCGTAAGTAGTAATGATTCTAATAAATGGATCAATGCTATGAATGAAGAGTTAAAGTCAATGGAACAGAATGAAGTCTTGGAAATTGTTGCATTGCCAGAAGGTTTTAAACAAGTCAAGTGTAAGTGGGTCTTTAAGACCAAACATGACTCTAAAGGCAATATCGAACGATATAAAGCTAGACTAGTAGCCAAAGGTTTTACTCAGAGAGAAAACATTGATTATAAAGATACCTTCTCTCCTGTGTCTAAGAATGATTCTTTAAGAATCATTATGGCGTTAGTAGCTCATTATGATTTAGAGTTACATCAGATGGATGTGAAAATAGCAATTCTAAATGGGAGTTTAGAAGAGGAAATCTATATGGACCAACCTGAAGGCTTCGCACTTAAGGGAAATGAACACATGGTCTGTAAAATTAAGAAATCAATATATCGACTTAAACAAGCTTCACGACAATGGTATCTTAAGTTTGATGATACCATTACTTCTTTTGGGTTTAAGAAAAAAATTGTTGATCGATGTATTTACCAGAAGATCAGTGGGAACAAGTTTATATTTCTGGTTCTGTATGTTGATGATATTTTGCTTGCTAGTAGTGATCTTGGTTTATTTTTTGAAACCAAGGATTATCTTTCTAGGAACTTTGAGATGAAAGATATAGGAGAGGCATCCTTCGTGATTGGAATAGAAATATTTCGTGATAGATCACATGGATTGTTAGGATTGTCTCAGAAAGCATATATTGAAAGAGTTCTAGAAAGATTTGGTATGAAAGGCTGTTCAGGCAGGGTCGTTCCAATACAAAAAGGGGATAAGTTAAGCTTAAGTCAATTCCCTAAGAATGATTTGGAACGGAACAAAATGAACAATATTCCTTATGCTTCTATTGTGGGTAGTCTGATGTATGCACAGGTTTGCACTAGACCAGATATTAGTTTCGCAGTGGGAATGTTGGGGAGATACCAAAGCAATCCAGGGTTAGATCAGTGGAAGGCTGCAAAAAAGCTTTTGAGATACTTGTAAGGAACGAAGGATCACATGCTTACATTTAGGAGGACTGGTCATTTAGAGGTTATTGGTTACTCAGACTCAGATTTTGCTGGATGTGTGGATAGTAGAAATTCCACCTTTGGTTATTTGTTCCTTTTGGCTGGAGGAACGATATCCTGGAAGAGCACGAAGCAGTCTGTCACTGCTACGTCAACTATGGAGGCTGAGTTTGTAGCATGCTTTGAAGCTACTACTCAAGGTTTATGGCTGCGGAACTTTATTTCAGGACTTGGAGTTATGGAGTCCATTTTCAAGCCGCTGAAAATTTACTGTGATAATGTTGATGCTGTCTTTTTTTATAAAAATGATAAGTATTCTAAAGGTGATAAGCACATAGAGTTAAAATACCTTAGTGTAAAAGAAGAAGTTCAGAAACAGACAGTGTCTATTGAACACATTAACACACAACTTATGGTATCAGATCCGCTAACAAAGGGATTACCACCCAACAAGTTTATTGAACATGTTCAAAAGATGGGTCTAGAATGCAGTCATTAATTAGTGTTATTTTGTTGTGAATGCTCACGTGTTTATTTCTTTGACATTTGGATATCAATAAATGTGTTTCTGAAAATATCATGTTTACTTTTGTATACATGTATATTTTGGATAATGATAACAGGAATAGTCTCGAAAGAGACATTATTGGACCTTTATGTAATTTTCCAATTATAGGTCATAATAAGTAGGATATTAGTGTTGTAGTGCATGGAAGGGACTGTGTCCAATTTAAGTGGCACATAACCGCTATGACTCACATTAGTATTTTATTTACCATGATAATTATGATAACCGATTTATGAATTTTATCTGATTTGCTGCGCACTTATGACTATTTTACTTATTACAAAAAAAAATTCATATGGTCCAAGTGGGAGAATGTAAGAAAAATATGTCCCACATGAATTGGCTATATTTATTTATTTATTTACGTTTATGATAAAGTGATATATACAAATCAGTTTAAAATATTTATTGGTTGTAATTGATAAGGAAAATGATTCCTACTATTTATCTAATTCTGATGGAGAGAATGAATTATAGTGATAGTGGGGAACTGGTCATCTCTCTACCTATTTATTTACATAAGTTCCATCACTTATGTATATGACCGATATAACACATATTAACTGTACGTAAAAGGCTAAAGAGAGAAAGCAGTTCCCAGTACACGGTTCTAAGAGATTTGGAACGTATTGTTAATTTCACGAATTGCAAACCTACACAGGCCGTGGCTATCAATCGAGGTATTTCGATTAACCTCTCTCAATATTTGTATATAGTGAGCATGAATAGAGTTTTACGATTCCTGGATCATAGGTTATTTATGTCTGACTGTTATAGCATGAATACATATATTAATGTTTACATAGTGATGAAAATTAAAGCCAATTAACATATTTTATTAGAGTACTTATATACAATTATAACCGCTAATCAATAATTAAGGAGCTGGTCAATTACAGTACAGTGCATAATGATGTGATGCCTAGAACATAATTAAGTATCTTTATCTCATTTGAGAGATAAAAGGCAGTTTATTGAGGTTAGAAATAAGGTCAAATTAATCCTTATTTGGAAGAGTGATATGTACTGTTCCATGTAAAGCCTTTTTCATTGTGATACAAGTCTAATTTCATTATGATGTCAACAAAGAATTAGATCTGTGAACTACCCTTGCATCAAATCATTAGGGGTTGTTAATAACATGATTGATCACCTACTTGCACTTGCTAATCAATTTTAAGCCAATGTTCATGAAATAACATCTTCCTTATCCGATGCTTATTCCATCGAACGTCTAAATCCAACCATTCAAGTTGTGATTTTTTCCTCTCAAATTCAAATTCAATAATTCAAGATGCCAAAAGCAAATTTGTCATGCACGCCGAGGCTTATCCACATAATTTAATTTCATAATTATGATTATATGCTTAATCTTGTACTATTATCTATTTTATTTTCTTTCTTGAAAGATAGATCGATGTGTCAACTAATCGATATAGACCAATCAATCAGTGGTAGCCATGAAAAGAAGAGTTTACATTATATCTTTAAATTCTCCTAGAGGACATTATATATACAGCATTCATTCCATTTTAATATTGGTAAGATTTTGAAACTTCTTAATCTCTTTGGTGGTATATATGGTTGCTTTTGATGTGAAAAGTTAGTAAAGATTTGAAAAGTTACGAAAGCCTTAATCTTAATTTTGTTCTATTTTCTTCCATCCTTGATGCTTGGCACTTAGAAACGATGAACAAAGAATATCAATTCATTTTTCTTGATAAGCAACTGAAAGCGTAAGATGTGAAAAATAATCTAAGTACTGTTCTTCTATTCTTCTACTTAAACCTTAATCTCTTGCCTGGTACCTCAAAAAGTGGAAAAGATAGAAATTGGGGTATGTTTGGATCAGTTTTTTGAGAACAAAAAACATAGAAACTGTAAAAATATTATGTTCAGTTTACATCTTCGAAAACTCAACTAAAAAAAGGCCTAATATTTTTATATTTGAAAACAAAAAGGTGTCTAATAATTTATTTTCAGAATTCTTGAAATTGTATTTAAAGAATGGAATCAAGCAGAGCTAATGTTTTAAGATTAAGGACCAAACAGTTGGATTATACTCCAGGAAATGCATGAGAGAGATTAAGCTGGAGATGATTCAACTTCATTATTTATGCCGTGGATATACAAATTTTGTTCCTTCCTCTTTTTTTTTTTTTTTTAAAAAAATTTTATTTTATTTTTTTATTGTTGTTGCTATTGTTTCTAAAATCATGATTCATTATCATGAGAATACAAGGGAATTAATTTTGGGAAGTGATCTAGAAGAATATGAAATAGAGTCAACCAAAGGAATTCGTGGTGAGGACTTTTGCTAAATGTCCTAATTAAACAAGTTACCAGTCATTTGTGCTCACCTGCCTTATTGTATGTGCACATGGAGGGGCCTTATTTGAAATTTTATATGATCAGCCTGCAAGAGGTCCGACATGAATCAATTAATATACAAAGTCTATACTATTTTCTTTTTTCGAATTAGTAGTAGTTGTTTACTTTGTTGGCGCAAGCAACCTATATCGTTTTGGCTTCTGTTGTGGAATATTATAGTTCTCATATACCCACTTGAACAATATTGTATTAATTAAAGATATTAAATTATAATACATGCAAACATACACTGGCATATTATCTTTTCAGTGAATAATTGTTTTATTTTTATTTTTTATGTTAAAGCTAATAAAAAATACTCACAAAAATAGATATGTTGCTGAATTGCGTTGTGATATTATTTTTGTTACTTTTTAAAAACTGCATTTATTACTGAATTATCTGTATAGATAGACATACATATATAAATATGCTGTTGAGATGTCACTAACGTTTTCAAAGGGACCGATTGGTTGAGATGTTTCTGTTGCTTCCACCATGAAAGCAACTAAAACTGCTATCAAGATAATATTATTTTCTCCAACAACATTGTAGCTATATATATATATATGATTCGCTAAAAGATCGTTAGCTCTTTTGACAAATAATTCAAGTTCACCACTACCATGGCTATCTAGCCTATCATGAGTACATCCTATCCATCTTCGTGTTGTGCATGCAAATTGCTGTGTGTGTGCATATTTATATATATGGTTCTGATAGTTATACATGAAAATCAATCATTAGGTTAGTAATTTCGTTTGTGAAAACAAACACAACATGTTTATTCTTGGTTTCAAGTATTTCCAAAATGCTAAGTAGTAGTAGCACAGCTTAATATTTTCTTGCGTTACCATTTAAATTATGTTTGATGATTTCTTGGTATGCGAAAAGTTACACACAGAACAAAGTGAAAATTTTGTTTCACTTTTTGTCATGCATTTTATTTTACTGAAAAACAATGAACTTTACATAATTCCTTAATATTTTTTTTTTTTTTTGAAAGGGCATTAAATTCTTTTTGTTTCAATTGTTAAGGGTTTCTGACAGGACATAGTCGAAGAATATCATTACTCTATAGAATTATTTATATATTCCAGAAATAGTTTAATACAAGTTGTTCATATATTAGTCTTGTTCTAGTTTTAAAAATAGTAGTGCTCGACCTACTGGTGGCACTGCGGTCCAATATTCCCATGTTAGTTTTTTTTCTATTTTTTATTATAGATGTATATATATTTTTACAAATTGTTACTATGAAGCATAAAACTTACTGTCATAATTTATTTAACGAAAAAAAAAACTTACTGTCATTATTTAGAAATAATTTTTAAAATAGTTTTTAGTTTATCAATTTTTTAGGACGACTAAGTTTTATCTGATTTTCTCCGTTAAAATGGCTGTTACTTGATTTCATAACCATAGATTAGTTGCTAGCAATTGCAACTTTGGTGTCACAAATTAGTGCAGAACAAAAAATAAATCAATAATCAGTATCAAAGATGGCGAGAAAGATGAGTAATAATCTCACTGGAGTCAAACAACATTATCACACGAGATTTAAGATTACCCCTATACATTTTTGTATATCCTGACACGTATATATATATATATATAGAGAGAGAGAGAGAGAGAGAGATTAACCGAGATAGTTGACTAACATGGACAGAGGGAACAAGCACAACCCTTTCTTCTTCAAGCCTGTGTACTCATTGTTCTTCTCATCAAATTCCATTTCATTTAAATTTCTTTGATCGTCTGGTTGAACTTCTGAATAATGATCAGAGCCACCTCCTTTCCCCTACAAAATCATCACACCTTAATTCCAACAATATTAATTTTAGCTATGACAGTACTTGAACATTTAATTTGAAACAGAACCCTTCAATTAATTTATAAATTAGATACTACCAAAATTAATTAATCACTAAGAATTAAACATCTTAATTTATATATTATACAAAACAATTGACATAACATGAACTTACCAAAGATCTCTCAATATTCTCCTCTCTCCTTTGGGGATTTTCCATTTGTTTCAAACTACTAACCTATTAACAAGTTTGACAAAACAATAAAAGTAAATTCAACATATATAACAAAGTATTGAAAAAAAAAGAAAAAAAAAAGGTATACAAGAAATGAACAAATTAGGGTTCTTCTGACCTTGGGACTATTGACAGGTGAACTAGCAGTGTCCTCCAAGGAATCGTCGCAAGAAATCTCTTGGGTCCTCTTCTTCTTGCAACGTAGCTTCTTAGGAAAATTCGGCGATCCATCGATGGAAGAGCATGCCCCAGCTTGATTAATATGGGAGGCTTTCCATGGAACACAAGAAGCAGCATCAGAAACCAAAGAAGGGCTCTCAGAACATGAGTTGTTGTTATGTTCATCTCTTTGGTTTGATAAGAAATCTTCAAAATAAGTTGTCCAACCACTCTCTTCAGGAGCATCTGTTGTTGCTTTTGAAGCAGTGGATTTGTTCATTAATGAGTTCTCCATTCAATCTATGAAGAAGAGGAAAATTGATTATGTGTGTGTGTGTGAGAGAGAGAATTGTTTCTTTAGTGAAGCTATGAGAGGCCCTTTTTGTGGAGAGATATATTTGATATAAAAGCTACCACTAATAGAATTAATATTTGTTTAGCTTGGTTTCGAGAGGACTTTTTACGAGGGAGTAGAGAGACATATACACACATATATATCTATATATAAGAAAAGTGGTCCAAGTGGAGTTTAGGTAGATAAAATCAGAAGCAATTGCAACCGAAACACACACACAGCAAGAGAGAACAAAATGATAAAATGGTGATATGAAATTGATAAAAAGGAATAGGGTTGACTTTTGTGGTTAATATGAATTATAGGTTGTTCAGACAACATAGGCAGCCACTTGTCTTTCCCCATTTGACCCCTACTATAATTTTATCGGTAACCAATACAATAAAACTATTTTTTTTTTATTTTTTTTATTTTAAACCGAAAAGATTCTTCGCACCACTTCTTTCGGCAAAGGTGCATGAACTGCACAATATTTAGATTATGGAATGCGATGGCCCCAAAATTGAGGGTAGCGATAGTATGTGTCAGCCCAAGCTCAATTTGAATTGGGCTTTTCCCGACTCATCCTCTCATCTGACAAACGTGGCTAAATATACTATATAGTTTTTTCTTGTCTTTTTTTTTTGCGGGAAAGTATGCTTGTATATATATAAATAAATAAAAAATAATAATTACATGGCTAAACTTTAAATTTTTGGACTGACAATTACAATAGTACGCACCCGAAAAGAATAAGTGCATCAAATCATAATATAAGGAAATACAACTCATTAAGGAAACTGAAAAAGTCAAATTTATCCAATAATCGAACTTTTTCAGTTCCAATCATATAGAGTTAAAGTACAGTGGTCTTTACTAGGGACTGTGAGACACTTTACCAATCGGCATGATAGACCGTGAGACACTTCGTTTGTTTTTATATAATACAATACCTTTTAATTTGAAGGAATAATAAGATATTATCCTAACTTTTTTTACTAAAAGAAATGAAATATATCTACAATTTATTCTTAGGATTAATAAGTCCTACTTTAAAGAAGAAATAATCTATGTTCTAAGTTATTAAATTATCTAACAATAATTCAAGAACAATTAGTAAATAAATTTGGATTGTAAATTAAGTATCAAATACAAACTTTCTAAGTACAACCAAGAACCAGATGACACATTGAAGCGAAGTTGTAATCTAATGTACAACAAAAACTAACTTCTAAACACATGAGACATTTATGTACTTTTGAATTCAAAAACCAAATGTACAGCTGATCAAAAAGAAAAATAACAAGGAAGCTCCTAAGAATATATTGAAAACATTAGAATCAAGATGGAACATTCATATAACATGCCCCTACAACTATGAAAAATGGAACTATGTCCAAGCCCATGATGATCCATTCCTATACCCATATCTCCAAGCACTATCTCCACATCATTTATCTTTGAATTGGTACCATCAAAGTTGATTGAAATCTATGAAGATGTCTCATTCTTTTCATCACGAAAAAAAGCATATTGTGAAGAAAATATATTTGATTGTTTAGAGAAAGCATTGTGAACAAAAATAAGTTTGTATAATATACTCATCATTAAACGAAAAACAAAATATGTTCTATTTGTTAGGAAATTTGGATCAATTCGGATAATAAAAAATTCCCTATCTCAGGATCCTCCTTTGCAGAATATCAAAGAATCGAGAAATAGAAAATACAATACAAAGATTTATAGTGGAAAACCAAATCGGAGAAAAACCATTGTCGTTGTCAAAGACACTAAAGAAAAACTCACTATGTGGAAATTTGTTACAACCACACTCTCAGTAATTTTCTCTCACCCCATAAACTAACAAGAACAAATATAAGACCAAGAGAATTTTCCCACAAAATTCTCTCATTCACAAAGCTTATCTCTAAAGCTTTTTCTTTTTTTGGGATTACATTTTGGTGTTATTTTTTTCTCTAACATGCATGTCTATTTATAGTGAAGAAGGCAAATTGGATTCGTACCAAAAAACTTTAAAGTCTTCATTTGTTGGTAACCTACCATTCACATAGTCTTTATTTGTTTGGCAACTTACCATTCACAAAGTCTTCCTTGGTTGGTCATCTACCGAATTCAACTCCACATGTACCACATGCTTGAATTGATGTTGAAACCAATTTCTACTTTCAAGAATTTTTGCAAAATCCCAACAATCTCCACCTTTGGCAAAACCTTGATGCAAATTAAAGAAGAACATCATACTTCTGCTACAGACACTGTCTTTTCCAACAGTCATAATTCTCAACACAGAGAATTATCATACTTCATCATAAAGAGTACACACAGTTAGAATCAATTATTCTAAGAATTTTATATCGGCACATGTCGAACTAATTCGCTGAAACATTATGGTGCAACTTTCACATTGACTTTCTAGGAAGTTCATCAGTCATCGACATCAATTCCACCACACACCTTGCATCAATGTCAACCAATGCCCGTGTGCATATTTGTGGACCCGCTAGCAGTAACATGTCCTCTTCCATGGCAACCCGGAGATTAATAACATGCCAAAAGGACCACCACAGTCTCTTAGGGAGAAAAGACACCCACTGCTGGGGACAATATCAGCATCTCCATTTACTGATTTTGGAGTAGTTTGCCTTTTTCTTCACGTGCCAAGATTGCCCACACCTTCAAATCCCTGTGTAAACCAGATCGACTATCATTGACTTCATTCGCCACAAGTCAATATTAATCTACCCATCAAATTTCTCCACCTCAAACTCGACGGAGTTTGAAACAACTTCTTGACATATCTGCTTCCGTATTTTGAAACTGGCTTCTCTAGATCATCGGGATCCACCACCAAAAGTACACAAAGGAACCAAAGTTCTAATACTAATTGTTAGGAAATTTGGATCAATTCGGACAATCACAAATTCCCTATCCTAGGGTCCTCCTTTGTAGAATATCAAAGAATCAAGAAATAGAAAATACAATACAAATATTTATAGTGGAAAACTCCAAACCGGAGAAAAACCACTATCATTGTCAAAGACAACCAGAGAAAAATTCATTATGTGGAAATTTGTTACAAGCACACTCTCAGTAATTTTCTCTCACCCCAAAAACCCACAAAAACAAATACAAGCCCAAGAGAATTTTCCCACAAAATTCTCTCCCTCACAAAGCTTATCTCTAAAGTTTTTTCTCTTCTTTGGGATTATATTTTGGTATTATTTTCTTCTTTAACATGCATGTCTATTTATAGTGAAGAGGGCAAATTGGATTAGTACAAAAAAACTTCAAAGAATTCATTTGTTGGTAACCTACCATTCACAAAGTCTTCCTTGGTTGACCATCTATCAAATTCAACTCCACATGTACCTGTTGACACCACAAATGAGCCAACACATAACAAGGCAGAGATGGTGACGTAGCCACAAATTGAGCCGGATCAAGAAGGTGGGCCGAGATAAAAATTAGAATTTCGGCCTATAAATTGAAGCCTACTTGAGCAAGATTTGCAGTTGAGTTAGGATTGAAGAGCTTTAAGTAAATCAATTTGGAACAGATTACTAATATGAGTTGTAGTCATTTACGCTATTACTTAGATATGAAGTTTAGTTAGAATTAAGTTAGCTTAGGATTTATTTATTAATTATCCTTTGGATAATTATTGAAATTAGGTTATTTATCTTAAATGGCTGTCATCATGTAATTTTATTCTCTATAAATAAAGAGCAAAGACCTCTGTTTTAGAGGTCCAGCACCAAACACAAAAACTACTCACGTAGTATTATTTTCTCTAACTTTTTCTTCCAATCACACTACTCCGTTAGTGCCTATCTCTCACTCAATTCTCTCGTTCTTTCTTAATTCTTTCTGTCGTCTTCAAATTCTCTTCTCATCCTTTTTTACAGTTCGTCTATTTTCTCCCTCCTTCTACAATTTCTTTCGGTTACCCAAAGTCCTCTTAATTGAGGCAATCTGAACCTTTCGCACGAGTTTTCGTTCTCTCACGTGCAAATCGCCTGATTTCGTTACTTTGTTCAAAAGAGACGATTTATTCGTTTTCCTTGAACCGTTTGAGCCACGACACCGGCTCTGGCACGCCCGCGATTTACGGAAAAATATATTTCGGCCTAATTCGTCGGCCGATTTATTTTTGGAGCGAACATAAATTGGCACGCTCGGTGGGACCCCATTACGTAGCCGAGATAATTGCAGCATGCCACCACAAGCAATCTATGGTGAAACCCTGCAACAATTGAGGGTGTTGATTCAAGAAAGAAAAATGTATTATGCTGAGAAGAAAACGTATTATGTTAAGGCAAAAAAGTATTATGTTGAGGCAGCTTATTATGCTGATACAGAAGCGTATTATGCTGGTAAAAATGGGTATCATGTTGAGGCAGAAGCGTATCATGCTAAGGCAAAAGCGTATTATGCTGAGGCTACTGAGGCAGAAACATATCATGCACAGATGGCACAAGATTATTCTGAAGCAAAACAGAGGCTTCAAGAGGTTAACGATTTGATGAAGAAAATATATGTGAGTCCCTTATCTAGTCAGCCACTGGATCCTTCGAGACACGAGGGGAAGCCGCCTACCAATTCACATAAGCTCCCATCGGTTGCGAAAGAAACTACTGTAGCAGAAACAAAAGAGGCTGCCGAAATTGTTCCTAAGGTGACTAAGGAAATTTTGTCTATTTCAAATAAAGTTGCTGCAACCAATCTAGCCAAAATTTCAGCTGTCGATACCATTGCAATTGAAAAAAAGATTTTGACAGAAACAAGGGGTGTGGCAAAGAGCAGACCTTCTGAAATTGCAGTAGCTGAAATTACTATGGCTGGAACTGATTTGTTTGAAACCAATCTGGCCTCTACTAAAAAGGCTGCCAAAACAATTCATCCACCAAGTATTGTTGTTTCGGCTAGCAGTAAAGAGGCTGCCAAAACTAATCCTAAGATGACTAAAGTGGTTTTGAATATTTCAAGTGACAAAACCACAACTAATCTGGCCGAAACCACAGCAGCAGATACTAAATTTAGAGGGGGCGAAACTGAAACAATTTATGTGGTTTCTGTTTTTTGTGATGAGTCGGCAGATAAGAGCCATCGTTGGTACTATGAATTTCTTCAAATAGAATCGACAGTGAGATCGGCAAATACCACGTTGCATAATAATTTAATTGCAGCCGATCTTATTCATTCCCCATTACAAGAATTTAAAATTTTGGATGTTGGGGTCGTTTATGGGTTTATTAATCCACTATCAACGAACGCCAATCAGTGTCTTGCAAGTTAGGAGTAGGATTTTTGCTAAAATAAAGACCACTGTAGTGTGGTCCTCAACAAATAAAGCAATGAAATTACCTCATTAATTTCCTTACCAAGTGATGATTTTGGATACTACATGAGCAATGGCAAAAATACTACAGACTCGGGGGGCAATGAAGAACAGTGGAATAGAGAAGGATTCAATCTTGCTGGGGCGCCATGAATTTCTTGAGTTTTCCACTGGTGTTAAAAAAAAATTGGGGATAATAGCTTCACCATTCTCATCACTATTTCGACGGGTGTTGCCAATTTCGGTGAAATTGGGGCGATGCCCACTTGTGAAGATGGTGAACATTTTTGGTTTCAAATTTTTGTGCCAGAAAAAGGGTTGTGAAAGCCGGCCTAGACACCATCGGTGTGCAAGTGTATAAAAGCGATGATTAGCAAGGGGCAAGGAAAATTTGGTGGTATTCGGCTAATAAAAAGAAAATGGCTGAAACCAATTTTAAGCCAAGCACAATGGTCGGCTGCAACAAGGGTGGCAGCCGATACCACTGTATGGCGTCATAAATGTCTTTGGCAAACCACTGTTGTTCGAAAATTGGAGATACTCGGTCTGCCTACTCTCGCCATTTCTTTCGACGGATGTTTGCCAATTAAGGGGGTTGAAATTGGGGCGCAATTCGCTGGAGGAGATGGTGAATATAAGAGAAATTGGAGTTTCTGCCATGGGATAACAATGGCCTAAATGGGACATAAGAGAATTCTAAGAGGAAAAGAGTGAGGTGGAAGTTGTTGTTGGTTATGATGGCTAGGGCTTGTGGAAAGAATTTGGTATTTTGTTTTTGAGAAGGAAGGCAAAGTGACGTCTGGTTTTGGAATAGAAAAGGTATATATATATATATATGTGTGTGTGTATACTAAATATAAAAAAAAAGGAAATGATGTAAGTGGAAAGGCATGGCAATGTTTGAGCCGTTGGAAAAAACTATTTTGATGCAAAGAGCTGTGTTGGCATCCTTTCGGACTAAAGACAAATTCCAACAACCCATATTTTTGAAGCAAAATGGTGTTGGAATTGGGGGGCAATTGTTGACACCACAAATGAGCCAACACAGAACAAGGCAGAGATGGTGACGTAGCCACAAATTGAGCCGGATCAAGAAGGTGGGCCGAGATAAAAATTAGAATTTCGGCCTATAAATTGAAGCCCACTTGAGCAAGATTTGCAGTTGAGTTAGGATTGAAGAGCTTTAAGTAAATCAATTTGGAACAGATTACTAATATGAGTTGTAGTCATTTACGCTATTACTTAGATATGAAGTTTAGTTAGAATTAAGTTAGCTTAGGATTTATTTATTAATTATCCTTTGGATAATTATTGAAATTAGGTTATTTATCTTAAATGGCTGTCATCATGTAATTTTATTCTCTATAAATAAAGAGCAAAGACCTCTGTTTTAGAGGTCCAGCACCAAACACAAAAACTACTCACGTAGTATTATTTTCTCTAACTTTTTCTTCCAATCACACTACTCCGTTAGTGCCTATCTCTCACTCAATTCTCTCGTTCTTTCTTAATTCTTTCTGTCGTCTTCAAATTCTCTTCTCATCCTTTTTTACAGTTCGTCTATTTTCTCCCTCCTTCTACAATTTCTTTCGGTTACCCAAAGTCCTCTTAATTGAGGCAATCTGAACCTTTCGCACGAGTTTTCGTTCTCTCACGTGCAAATCGCCTGATTTCGTTACTTTGTTCAAAAGAGATGATTTATTCGTTTTCTTTGAACCGTTTGAGCCACGACACCGGCTTTGGCACGCCCGCGATTTACGGAAAAATATATTTCGGCCTAATTCGTCGGCCGATTTATTTTTGGAGCGAACAGTACCACATGCTTGAATTGATGTTGAAAAATCCCAACACTATTCTCTTCTCTTCTCTCCTCCCTCCTTCAGAACTCCTAATTCAATGTATTGGCCATGATATCAATAATTAATGTGGGCAAAAACCAATTCCAGATAGTTTTTTCAAAGTTTGCTTGAGAGCACCAGAGATTGAATACGTGGGGGCACTAATATTCAAACAATCAACTAATAAAAGTCACAATGCAATACACTTATTCTAGTTTGAAAAGCACCAAATCATCTACAGATTTACATTCCTTAGAATTAATAATATGGGTCCTAATGTAAGATCAAACAATATTGGAGAAAGAGTAGGAATGTTTAAATACTTGGTTTAATGCCCATCCTAGTAATATATCTAGTTTCCATATAAACATAAGGGAAGAAAGGTACGAACTGAACTTAGTAAAAAAATTATGTGCATGACTTCTTATCTGCACAACGGTCTTGGTTACGTTTAGTGCATCTCCGGATAGAAAAACAGAAAGCAGAACATGAACAAATGACCACTTAGAAGCTAATGCCCAATCTATTAGTATAAATAGATCTACTTTTCATATAAATATAAGGCAAGAAAGGATAGGCAGGAGCTGTAGTAATCTCTACTGGTCCATTACCAAGTATAAGGGTAGTCATATATAAACTTCACTTCTCCTTTTACAATTAAAAAGCAAATATCTCCACCTATTTCACTTGGGTACTATCAAATATCTTTAGCTTCTACTCATAAATAATTAAATCACCTAAGTTAATGGCCTTGTAAAATCAAACGAATAACACCATCAATCCCATACTAGAATTTAAATTTATATAAAATTCTTACTCACCACTAAACTCATTGTAGATTTTCCAACCAAGTTGTGCTAAATATATTCTAATGCAATATTTTGACCAGATTCAGGGTCATCTCAATATTTTATAATACAAATAGACAACTCAAACAGAACTTACAGTATTTACCACATTCAATTCTTTATGTAAATATGTAATGAAACATTTACAATATAAATAGACAACTTAGTTCTGTTTAGTCAATAACCTTCTCAATGACATTAAAAATTTAAGCTAACAAAAACTATCTAACTACTAAAGTCACATTTAAGGACCACATACAAAATCAATAACCTTATTTTTAATTCTCTTAGTTTACTTGAATTTGTTGTAAAAGGGCTTCCACAAATCATAGTCTAGTCAATCTTCCCAAGAATCTGTGCAGTAAGTGCCACAAAGACTGATCAGTTCAAAATAAGCTTGAGTAATTAGTTCAAAATATACATATACATCATTTGTTTTGTGAGCAAATGACTATCACAGTCTAGATTATATAAGTGGCTAGATGAGTTTTATACTTCTCTATCTTACAAAAAGCTTGTATAAGTTATCCAACAATATTTTAGAATACACCTGATTTTCAAATTAGAGTATAAAAATTTTATCAGGGAAAATAAAGAAAAAAGCAACAAAAGAAATGAGAAGTACATAATGAGAAACATACAGTATTGTGTGAAAAAGAAAAAAAAAAAAAAAAGAGACATGAACTTGTACCATTTACCTTGATCGGTCTGTAATTCCTCTAATCGGTTGTTAAGGCTGCTAACAATTTTGAAATCCTAAATTTGGTGCCATCTCTTTTGTCTGCGAGCATATTACATAGAATAGGGGTAACACTTAGAAACACAGACACATATATAGATATGTACAAAAACTAATAATCATCTTAATCAATTAAAATACCACTAAATAAATTCTTCATGGCCAGATATTGAGATCAAAGAAATTTGCGTTCACACCTTCAAGTCTCGAATTAGTCATACTTGCTTCACAGTTCGCTGCTCTACTCTCCTTCTACTTCCACCAGCAGTAATGGGCTCACTATTTGTGACTTTATCCATGGTTTAATTTTCAAAAAGTCTCAAGAAACGAACAGTGAAACCTGACGATTATACCGATTGTAAATCCTAGAAGTTGAAACCATAGAGAGAAAATATTGGAGTATGAGAATAGAATTAGTAAATATCTAATCAAATCAATCCAACAAAGACGAACTATAGAGAGAGCCAATTTTTTTTATTATTTAAAAAAACCCTAATTATTTTTGGGTTGAAATCACTTAGGGTCCATTTGGATAGGGATGTTTTCGTTCTTGTTCTTTTTTATGGCACTGTTCATGGGAACAAAACACGTTTGGGAGGCTTTTTTACTGTTCACTTTATTCTTAGGTTGAAAACATTTCTCATGAATAATACAGAAAACATAAGAACATAAAAAATGACATTCTTTTGGAATTTCCCTTAAAAAAACAAATATGCCAAAAGGATAAATTGACCGCACCACCACGCTATCACCACTAGCCGACGCTGCCCAACACCCACCCCGACACCATGCCACCACCGCGCCGACCACCACGCCACAACCACCTACACCCACCTACACCCACACCCACATACACCCACATATATATATAGATATATACACACACACACACATATATACACACACACCTTCGCAACCACCACTAGCCGCCACCACCACCACCTTTGCAACCCACCACCACCACCGCCGGAACCCTAACCTCCAATTCAATTAACCCAATTCGAGCACCACCGGAACCCTAACCCCAAATTAGTGTGTATATATGTGTATATGCGTGTGTGTGTATATATATATATGTATATGTGTGTATATGCATGTGATGGAGGAGGATATAGAGGGAGATGAGAAAGAGGAAATTGGTCTCAAACAGCCTTTGTGTTTTTATTTTTAAGGGTAATAAAATAAAGATAAGATAAGAATTGATTCTTGGTTTTTGGGGCCCAGAACAAAAAAAAAACAAAGGGTTGCCAAACGGACCCGTAATGGAGATGGGTGGCGATGAGATAAAAAGTGAGTGGCTGAAATTGAAGGGGTGATGGAAGGTGCTCATTAAAACGGCGTAGTATTTGGCATTTTTTGGGTTTTGTAAATAATAATACAAAAAATTATATTGTTGCTTTATCCTGCCAAACTAGTCCCAATATATAAATATCCCATTTTCATCATATTTTTGAACTTACCGCATTACTGTGTTAAAAAATGAGGCTTTTGGCACTGTATTTGTTGATTGTCACAAAAAATAATGGCTTTTGTCAGGTATTTGGTGGTTGTCATAAAAAATAGGGCTTTTGGTATGGTATTTGGTGACTGTCACTAAAAATAGAGGCTTTAGTGATAGTTATTAAAACCGTCACAAATGGACTGTCCCAAAAGGCCCAATTTCTTGTAGTGAGGGATATAAGTTTTCTCTTATTTGTGGGTTGAAACAAAAATAAAAGAGAAGAAAGCTTTTCGAGTGCTTAATTCAATGGTTAGAGGTTGGAATTGCATTGCTAATTATGATCATGCTCACAATGGTAGAATTTGGGTGTTTTGGGACCCTTCAAGGTATTTTGTTACTAAGATTCATGATTCATCTCAGCTTAAACTGTGTTCTATCAAGGATACTACATGTTCTCTTAGCCGTTTTGGAGGCTTTGTTTATGACTTGAATGATGCTATTGGTAGAAAGAGTTTGTGGAAGGATATTTTTCAAGTTCTTAGAGCTATTCAAATTCTCCTTTCTTCTTCTCTGGGGATTTCAATGCAATTAGGTATCCTTTTGAAAGGTTTGGAGGTTCTGATATTTGGGACACTTGTATGAAGGAGTTTGGGGAGTGTCTTGCTACAACTTCTCTGTTGGACATTAAACACTCAGGCATGACATTTACTTGGTCAAATGGCATAGTGTTTAGAAAGATTGATAGGGTCATTGTTAATGACTGCTGGAATGATACTTTCTCAAGCTCTGAAGCTTTTTTGTAACCTAAGAACATTTCAGATCATGCTATGAGTCTTCTTAAGGTACAATGTTTTGTGCAGAGGGGAGGAGCTCCTTTTAGATTTAATAATCACCTTGTCCATCATGCTGGTTTTATAGAGCTTGTCCAAAGTGTGTGGTCTACCAATATACCTGGGTCTTAAATGTTTGAAGTTTCTCAAAAGCTGAAGCTTCTAAAGCATGAGTTGAGGAGACTTAATTATGATTCTTATAGTAATCTTGCTTCACAAATTTTAGAATGTAGAGATAAGTTGCATTCTATTCAACAATCTATTGATATCAATCCTGCAGATGAGGGTTTGCAATTGCAAGAGAAAGTTTGTCTTTCAAATTATCTTCATTTGGCTAGAGCTGGGGAGTCTCAAAATAAGTAGAGGTCCAGGATTCAATGGTTGCAATTAGGTGATAAAAACTCTTCTTATTTTCATAAGATTACTAACTATAGGAAGAAGCTCAACACCATTCTTTCCATTACCTCAAGAGCTGGCAACAGGCTTGAAGATCCCCCCTCTATTCAAGATGAATTTGTGGGGTTTTATAAAGATTTATTATAGGTTAAAGGTTCTATTGTTTTTACACATCTTAGTGATTTTATTCAGCAACCTCTTTCTCTTGATCATGTTCATGAATTGAGCAATCCAATCTCTGATGATGAAGTTAGAAGAGCTATTTTCTCCATGAAGGATGGGAAAGCTCCATGCAGTGATGGCTACCATGTTTTCTTCTATAAGCAAGCTTGGAGTATTGTTGGTTTAGATGTCACTAAAGCAGTGCAAGCTTTCTTCCATACTGGTAAGATGTTAAGAGAGATTAATACAACTGTGATTACTTTGGTGCCAAAGATTGACTCTCCAAGCCAGGTTTCAGATTACATGCCCATCTTTCTTTGTTCTACTCTCTACAAGTGTATCATGAAAATAATTGCTAATAGATTAAAGGTTGTCTGAAGGATTGTGTGAGCATAAACCAAGGAGCTTTCATTCCAGGTAGAAGCATTACTGACAATATTTTATTAGCTCAAGAGATTTTGAGAGGTTACCATAAAGATGATAGAGATCCTAGAATAGCAATGAAGGTGAATTTTATAAAGGCATTTGATACTTTATCTTGGGATTTCTTAAAAATTACCCTTACTGCTTTTAAGGTGCCAATTCATTTGATAAAGCTTATTCTGACATATATTTCAACTTCCATGTTTTCTGTCAATATCAATGGCACTTATAAGGGGTACTTTAAGAGTTGTAGAGGTATAAGGCAAGGGGATCCTTTATCCCCATATTTGTTTATGCCTACCATGGAGGTATTGACTGGCATGATAGCTAAGCGAGTTGATTCTTGTAGTGGTTTGAAGTATCATTGGAAGTGTAAGGAGCAAAAGATTACTAATCTCTTTGAAATTACTAAGACGATCAAGGAAAATATCCTAGAAAGGGGCTGAATAGGCTTTTTTTTGGATTTATTGATAAACTAAAATTAATTGCAGAAACGTTAATTTTAATCCAATTCTCTAACAATATAAATCATGCAAAGATTAATCTAAGTGCTTAAACTAAAATGATAGAAACACACAATATTTTTACGTGGAAAACCTTGGAAAGACTCCAAGTAAAAACCATGAATACACTTGGGTATCGATGCTCTATAAATCAAGCAGTACACAGACTCTATGAAGCTTAAGACTTATAAATCACTCCTGATCTGTCTTTCTTCACTCGACGTCCGACGAACTTGAATCACTCATGCCCCATGAAGCTCTTGCTCCGCTTCGTACTCTAACGGCTCCGCTTCTCAATGGATCAATGAACTACAATGCCTTCTGTTTCGATCTTCGCACTCAGAAGACTCCATTTCCCAAACGGATCTAAGCAACCACGTTGCAATACATGGTGTGTAGATTTTTCAGAATCTAGGTCATTTAATTGTGTAGAAAGATTGTTGATGTAGAAACACAATTGAGTAAACCAAAGAGAGAACTTAGAAGATATATGATCACTCAATAATTTTCTCTCTATATCTCTCTGCAAAAGTATATGAACTGTATAAGAATTGCATAGATCTCTCACCAAAAGCTCTAAAAAATATGTAGAGAATCCTCCTATTTATAGAGAGAGCGGAGGGAAACACTAAGTGCATGTTTGGTACGTTGGAATGGAATGCCCATTATTCCATTCCTTGGTTTGATACAATATAATGAATGAGAATGACCATTCCCAAGGAATGAAATTTCATTCTTGGGAATGGATTTTCATTCCATTACTAAAGCTATGAAATGGTCATTCCATTCCTTTATGAATGCTTTTAAAACATAAAATTACTTAAATAATCCTCTCACATTTTATAAAAATAAGCCACCGCCGCCACCACCACCATTTCGCCGCCACCACCTCCGCCACCTTTTTTGTCCATCATTACTATTCCTGTTATGTTTTACCATTTTTTTATAAAAAAATTAAAAAATAGTATTATTTTATTTAATTTTATATTTAATATTTAGAAGGGTATTTTTGAGAAAAAAATTTCAAGTTCATTCCATTCCCAATGTGCTTCATATTTACAACCAAAGAATAGAATGCGAATGGTTATTCCATTCCATACTCATTCTCATTCCATTCCATTCAACCGTACCAAACGTGCCATAAGTTTACCCATGTTTGTAATTTCACATCAAACTGAGCAAAACCCTTCGATGTGGTCATCAATATGAATATATCACGTATATCAAAGTGTGAGAGTCGCAGCCGTATCAAAAGATCTTAAGTTAGGGACGAAAGTGATATTTCACAACATAAATATGTAGACCACCTACGCGTGGCGCGTAGGCCAATGTCCACTGGGCGTACATGGAGCGTAGTTTTTGCACTTTCTAGCCACTTTTAGCTATTGGGCGCGTAGGTTGGGCATAACAAAATTCATGGAAACCAATTTTCTTGGGAATAGTGCCGTTTGAATCCCCTTGACTCCATTACAATGATTCTTGAAGTTTCGGCTCTGAAAATATCATTTATGCCCTTCGGAATGCATTTTTCGCTTAAACTTGCTCCTTCTTCATTTCTCTAATATTTTCCACTTTCTTTAAACTAGTTTTAAATTTGACAAACCTTGTTGATGTATTTATAAGACCACTTCAATTTTCCTAAACCTACCCGACATCATAAATCACTCAACATGGTTATTGTCTAGAACATGCCAATAATAAACAATACAAACAAATGTTCTTACACTTTTGTTTGCAGATGATCTTTTACTTTTCTCAGCTGGGGATACACTTTATGTTGGTTGTCTTATGTCTACTATGGAGCACTTTGGGAATCTTTTAGGGTTGCAGCCAAATTTCCATAATAGTACTTTATTTCATGCTTGCATTTAAGCTTCTACCCTTCAATAGATTCAAGATAGTTTAGGGTTTCAAGTGGGCAATCTTCCTGTCAAGTACTAGGGTGTGCCTCTTTTCTCTACTAAACTAACTAAGGATGATTCTGCTATTCTAGTAGCGAATATTTCAAGAAGAAAATCAAGTTGGTCTTCAAAATTTCTATCCTTTGGTGGACGATTACAATTGGTGAAATCAGTTCTTTTCTCAACTCAAGTATATAGGGCCTCAACTTTTATTTTACCTAAGGCAATCCTGTAACAACAATACTAAACAACATACCATGAAAAACAGGTGTGGAAAACATATATAAACCTATATAATGATCTTATGAAAATCATAACAATAATGCAAGCATAATGATCATCATGATATAAAAACACTCATTCTCCCCCGATAATATACTCCCTCTCAATTAAAAACTCTCTCCCTCTGAACCAAACAATCTCTTCCCCTTACTTAATACTTCTCCCTTGTTTTGTCACTAAAATGACAAGCAAAGATATAACAATCAAAACATATGAGAGATATAAAAGAACAGCCTCAAAAGGCAAACATAGGAAAAGATCATAGAGGAGACTCTAGAGAATCTAATCCAAGCACTAAATACTAAGATAAAGTACACTATAAGATTTTATTCAGAATCTCAACTAACAAAAATCTCTACAATGCATGAACTTAATACTAATGCATGAATGAAAAATGCTCAACCAAAACCCAAAAAAAAACAATTTTGTTCTTAGAAACATGTGAGCAGTGCAGTAGAGACAATAAGCTAATCATTAACACATCATATTCGCATATTTGACTTAGCTATTATACACACGATAGTGAAAACAATTAGCACATATACCTTATAGTTTAAGCAGTCACAAGGCAAGCTTTATATAGCCATTGTATATACGAAAAATAATCAGGTGGAAGCAAACAACTAAGATGAAAACAATACATACTAATTCTAATAATCTCCTCACTAACCGTGATGATATTTTAGTCTAAAACCTAAGCTATAATTCAAATCTTTAGCTAAGACCTTATTGCTAAATAAAGGAAACACAATTTATTTTTTTCACGTTTTCACCTTATCCCTTTTTATCTTTCTAAGCTCCGGACTTTCCAGCGAGGACTTTTAGTCCTGACCAACTGGGCATGAGCTTTTTCCTTAGAGTATATGCTCATTAGTTTTCTTCCCTTTTTACGCGAACACTCTGCTACATTGTGGTAGGATGCCCAGTTACTCAGATCGAATAACTAATTTTTGCATTTCTTTATTTTGATTATCTCATTATTTCCTCTTTCAACATTACCACAACATTCATAAGCATACAAAAGGTATTCCAAAGCATAGATCAGTCTAGCATAGCTCATGAAGCTACATATCACTTCGAATTAGATAAGAAAAACTAAAAGTTTCAACAAGTATTACATTCATCTCCGAAGTAAAACAAACACCCAATGTTAATGAGTTCTAAACATAATACTTAAACATGTCAAGTGAATAACTCATATCTGCAGGTCAGGCTAATACCTCCAATTCTCATAAGCATAATAAGATAGGTAAATATGAGAATAGAATAAAATATGACAACCCTTTATACCCTTAGCCAAGCTTAACATGCTAAGAATTTTATTTTATATTTTTTTATCATTTTTGTCATAATGATGCATGCATGAATAATCTTAGTAGTAGTAAAAACATGATGCAGACATAAAAAAATAAAAATAAACATGCAAATAAAACAAAATGTATGATACAGATGAAACCATCTATCTTAATGATAACATGCCACTAGATTTTCTAAGTGTACATACGTTTGAAAATCTAATGATTTTGTAAAGATGTTTGTTAACTGTGAATCTGTGGATTGACCTTTCTCAGAATTAGATTCAAGCTCTCTACATACAGTATGAGCAACCAAACAATGTAGTTCATCTTTCCTAACCCACACTTGTTTAATTTTCGGTGCTCCCTTTGCCAACCTAGACAACCTATTCACCTCTTCACTCAACACCCGAATTTGATTTTTAACATTGGGTCTTTTTTGAGTTCTATGTTTCCACTATGATTTCAATGTTTCTCCACTTAACTTTGATCACAGGGGTCGAATGTGACATATCACTCCACAATGATGACATACTGGGATAAACCTTTGAAAACCATTGTTCAAATCCTTATGGAATCTTGAGGTAAATGAAGGCTTACTCTCAACTGGTTTTCTAAGATAAGATTTGGGATTAAGATTCCTATCAGAGTTACCTTGAGAAGAACAAAATGCTATTTTGGAACCCCTAATAAAGGTCATTTTGGAAACGATGTTAGAATCACTCAATGTTCCTTTGAATCCCAACCCCTTTGTATTTTCTTCAGATTTTCCCATACTGAACATATGATCAAGCTTAAGAGTTCCACTAGACAATTTATAGACAGTTGGTTTAGCATCCTTCAATTCCTTTTCCAAACCCTTAATCCTTGTAGATTTCTCACTTAATTCCAATTTCAAAGTGCTTAATTCCTTATTAAGATCATATACACTCTGTAAATCCCGATTCCTTTATTGTTCAGACTCAACCAATTTCTCAGACAATATAGCTTTTTGGGTCTGCACTAGTCTTAAGGTCTGAGAACTATTGATTAACTCATCTCTTAAGGACTGTATCTCTTTGTCAACACTATTAAATTAAACAATATATTTTGAAAATACTTTGCAAAGATATGTGGACTTTTCATAGAGTTTGTCGTATGCTTCTTCATACGAGTCCCCACGATCTTCATTAGCCTCAAAATCTTCATCCTCAGGCATTGCCCAGCTTGCAGCAATTTTATTGACCTCCTTACTTTTTACAGCAAACATGGTGAAATTCTCAGAGTCATAATATACCTCTGAGTAAGTCACATCACTAGCTGATCCATTATCATATCCATCATCCCAAGTGACATTTAGTCCTTTTGTCAATTTCAACTTATTAGAGCTCCCGACAGCTTTATGACCAAACCATTGACATTGAAAACATTGAGGTTTTTTCTTTTAAGGGTCAACCATGACATTCCGATTTTTGACTTTATTATTTTTAAGATCATATGATTTATCTCCAAATTTTTGTTCTTTAATCATTTCTTGACCATAAGAAGATTTTAAAAACTTATGAAACTGCTTCATGATCATATCAAACTGTCTTGATCTACTCTCAACCTCCTCGTGAAACTCACTAGGATCCTCCTTAGTGGTTTTAAAAGCTATGTTTTTCTCTTTTGTGCCACTAGACTTTTTAGAGGATTGAACACACATCTCCATCTCATATGACTTTAGATTCCCTGCCAATTCTTCAAGTTTAATCTCTTTGATACTCATGATTTCAGATATAACAGTAACCTTAGACCGAAAACGTTCAGGTAGAGACATAAGCATTTTCATCACTATGGTAGTCTCGGGAATAGGCTCTCTTAGATTGTGACAACTAGCTACTATGTCAGTTAATATAGCTTCAAAGTCACAAAAAACTTCATCCTCCTCCATCCTAAGCTGTTCAAATTGTGAATTTAGAATTTGGAGATTCAATTGCTTAACTTTTGAAGTTCCTTCATGAGTATCTTGGAGAAAATCCCAAGCTTCTTTGAAAATTTTGCACGTGGCAATTCTCTTAAACTCACACGTAGTCACAACATTGTATAAAACATTTAAAGCTTTAGAATTCCAACTAGCACTGTTTGACTCTGTAGTAGTCCACTCACTTGACGGTTTTACTCTAGATTCATTAGTAGTATGGTCTTTCACAGTGGGAGTTGAGTATCCTACCTCTATGGCAATCCAAGCTCTCTCATCTAGAAATTTTAAAAATGCTCTCATCCTCGCTTTCCAAAACGTGTAATTTGAGTCATCAAACAATGGAGACCTCGATACGGATCCTCCTTCACGAGGTAAATCTATAGTTTAAGTTTAGAATCTAACTCTAGGTAGTTAACCTAAAACGGGGCAACCATGCTCTGATACCAATTGAAATTACCTAGACGATAGCCAAGAGGATGGGGGGGAATAGGATTTTTGTGAATTTATTGCCAAATTAGAATTAATTGCGAAAAACTCAATTTTAATCCAATTATCTAACAAGATAAATCATGCAAAGATTAATCTAAGTGCGGAAAATAAAACTATAGAGACACAATAAATTTATGTTGAAAACCTTGGAAAGACTCCAAGTAAAAACCACGAATACGCTTAGTATCGATGCACTATGAATCAAGCAGTACACAGACTCTATGAAGCTTTAGAATTACAAATTACTCATGATCTGCCTTTCTCCTCTCGACGTCTGACGAACTTGAATCACTCGCGCTCCACGAAGCTCTCGTTCTTCTTCGTACTTTGACTGCTCTGCTTCTCAATGGATCAATGAACCACGAAGCCTCCTACTCCTATCTCCACACTAAGACGACTCTGTTTATCAAACGGATCGAAACAATCACATTGTAATATGTGTTGTGTAGATTTTTCAGAATCTAGGTCGGTCATTCAATTGTGTATAAAGATTATTGATCTAGAAGCATAATCTAATAAACCGAAAGAAAGAACTAAGAGGATATATGATCACTCAATAATTTTCTCTCTCTATCTCTCTGCAGAAGTATATGAACTCTATAAGAATTGTAGAGATCTCTCACACAAAGCTCTAAAAAATTTGTAGAGAATCCTCCTATTTATAGAGAGAGCTAAGGGAAACACTAAGTTAATCATTTTTTTGTAATTTCACATCAAACTGAGCAAAACCCTTTGATATGGTCTTCAATATGAATATATCACGTATATCAAAGTGTGAGAGTCGCAGCCGCATCAAAAGATCTTAAGTTAGGGACAAAAGTGAGATTTCACAACATAAATATGCAGACCACCTACGCGTGGTGTATATGGATACTTGCACGACGCGTAGGCTACAAACGCGTGGCGCGCAGGCTAGTTTCCACCGGGCGTACATGTAGCAAAGTTTTTGCACTTTCTAGCCACTTTTAGTTACTAGGTGTAGAAAAATTCATGGAAATTGCTTTTCTTGGGAATAGTGTCGTTTGAACCCCCTCCACTACATTAGAATTATTTTTCAAGTTTTGGCTCAGAAAAATATCGTTTATTACACCCGGAATGCATTTTTTGCTCAAACTTTCTCCTTCTTCATGTCTCTTGTATTTTTCACTTTCTTTAAATTGATTTAAATTTGATGAACTTTGTTGATCCTTTTACAAGACCACTTCAACTTTCCTAAACCTACTCGACATCATAAATCACTAAACATGGTTATTGTCTAGAACATGCCAATAATAAATAATACTAACAAATGTTCTTACACTCTTGTTTGCAGATGATCTTTTACTTTTTTCAGCTGGGGATAGACTTTCTATTGATTGTCTTATGTCTGCTATGGAGAAATTTTGGAATCTTTTAGGGTTGCAACGAAATTTCCATAAGAGTACTCTATTTCATCCTGGCATTGAAGCTTCTACCCTTCAGCAGATTCAAGTACTAGGGTGTGCCTCTTTTGTCTACTAAACTAACTAAGGATGATTATGTTATTCTAGTAGAGAATATTTCAAGAAGAATATCAAGTTGGTCTTGAAACTTTCTATCCTTTAGTGGACGATTACGATTGGTGAAATCAGTTCTTTTCTCAACTCAAGTATATAGGGCCTCAATTGTTATTTTGCCTAAGGCAATCCTGTAACCACAACACTAAACAACATACCATGAAATGCAGGTGTAGAAAACAGATATAAACCAATATAATGATCATATGAAAATCATAACAACAATGCAAGCATAATGATCATCATGATATAAAAACACTCATTCTCCCCCCTAATAATATACTCCATCTCAATTAAAAAATCTCTCCCCCTGAACCAAAACATATCTCCCCCTTACTTAATACTTCTCCCCCTTTTGTTCACTGAAATGACAAAGAAAGATATAACAATCAAACCATATGAGAGATATAAAAGAACAACCTCAAAATGCAAACATAGGAAAAGATCATAGAGGAGACTCTAGAGAATCTAAGCCAAACACTAAATACTAAGATAAAGTACACTATAAGATTATATCCAGACTCTCAAGTAACAAAAATCTCTACAGTGCATGAACTTAATACTAATGCATGAATGCAAAATGCTTAACCAAAACCTAAAAAAAAACATTTTTGTTCTTAGAAACATGTGAGCAGGGCAGTAGAGACAATAAGTTAATTATTAACACATCATATTCACATATATGACTTAGTTATTATACACACGATAGTGAAGAAAATTAGCACACATACCTTGTAGTTTAAGCAATCACAAGGCAATCTTTACATAACAACTGTATATATATGAAAAATAATGAGGTGCAAGCAAAAACTAAGATGAAAGCAATACATACTAATTCTAATAATCTCCTCACTAACCGTGATGATACTTCAGTCTAAAACCTCAGCTATAAGTCAAATCTTTAGCCCAGACGTTATTGCTAAATAAAGGAAACACAATTTATTTTTTTCACCTTTTCACATTTTCACCTTATCCCTTTTTGTCTTTCTAAGCTCCGGACTTTCCAGCGAGGACTTTTAGTCCCGACCAACTGGGCCCGAACTTCTTCCTTGGAATATATGCTCATTAGTTTTTCCCATTTTTACGTGAACACTCTACTACATTATGGTAGGAGGCCCGGTTACTCATATTGAATAACTACCTTTTGCATTTCTATATTTTGATTATTTCATTCTTTCCTCTTTCAACATTACCACAACATTCATAAGCATGCAAAAGGTATTCCAAAGCATAGATCAATCCAATATAGCTCATGAACCTACATATCACTTCGGATTAGATAAGAAAAACTAAAAGTTTTAGTAAATATTACATTCATCTCCGAGGTAAAACAAACTCCCAAAGTTAATGAGTTCTAAACATAATACTTAAAAATGTCATGTGAATAACTTATATCTTCAGGTCAGGCTAATACCTCATATTCTCATAAGCATAATAAGATAAGTAAATATGAGAATAGAGTAAAATATGACAACCCTTTGTACCCTTAGCCAAGCTCAACATGCTAAGAATTTTATTTTATAATTTTTATAATATTTGTCATAATGATGCATGCATGAATAATCCTAACAGTAGTAAAAACATGATGCATGCATAAAAATGAAAAAATAAACATGCAAATAAAACAAAATGCATGATACATATGAAGCCATATATCCTAATGATAACATGGCACTAGATTTTCGATCATGCACATGCTTTTGAAAATGTAATGGTTTTGTAGAGATGTTTGTCAACTGAGAATCTTTGGATACATGCTCATGACCTTTCTCAAAATTGGATTCATGCTCTCTACATGCGGTATGAGCAACCAAACAATGTAGTTCATTTTTCCTAACCCACACTTGTTTAATTTTCGGTGCTCTCTTTGCCAGCCTAGACAACCTCTTCACCTCTTCACTTAACACCCGAATTTGATTTTTAACATTGGGTCCTTTTTGAGTTCTATGTTTCCACTCGGATTTCAAAATTTATCTTCTTAACTTTGAACGCACAGGTCAAATGTGACCTTTCACTCCACAGTGATGACATACTGGGATAAACCTTTGAAAACCATTGTTCGAATCCTTGTATAATCTAGAGGTAAAGGAAGGTTTACTCTCAACTGGTTTTCTAACATAAGATTGACCATTAAGATTCCTATCAAGCTTACCTTGAGAAGAACTAGTTACTACTTGGGTGGCCCTAACAAAGGTAGTTTTGGAAACGATGTTAGAATCACTCAATGTTCCTTTAAATCCCAACCACTTTGTATTTTCTAAAAATTTTCCCATACTCAACATATGATCAAGCTTACAAGTTCCACTAGACCATTTATAGACAGTTGATTTAGCATCCTTCAATTCATTTTCTAAACCCTCAATCCTAATAGATTTCTCACTCAATTCCAATTTTAAAGTGCGTAATTCCTTATTAAGATCATCTACACTCTTCAAAGCCTGATTCATTTCTTGTTCAGACTCAATCAATTTCTCAAACCATTGAGCTTTTTGGGTCTGCATGAGTTTTAAGGCCTGAGAACTATTCATTACCTCATCTTTAAAGACTGTCTCTCCTTGTCAACACTATTAAATTGAACTATATATTTTGAAAATACTTTGCTAAGATGTGTATAGTTTGCATAGAGTTTGTTGTATGCATCTTCATACGAGTCCCTACGGTCTTCATTATCCTCAAAATCTTCATCCTCAGACATTACCCACCTTGCAGCAATTTCATTGACCTCCTTACTTTGTACAACAAATGTGGTGAAATTCTCAGACTCATCACCTACCTCCGAGTATGTCGCATCACTAGCTGATCCATTATCAGATCCATTATCCCAAGTCATAGCTAGACCTTTTGTCATTTTTGACTTATTAGCGCACTCGACAGCTATGTGACCAAACCCTTGACATTTCTTTTTATTAGGGTCATCCTTGTCATTCCAATTTTGGAGTTTTTAATTTTTAAGATCATATGATTTATCTCCAAATTTTTGTCCTTTAATAAATTCTTAACCAAAAGAAGATTTTAAAAACTTATGACACTAGTTCATGATTATATCAAACTGTCTTGATCTACTCACAACCTCCTCATCAGACTCACTAAGATCCTCCTTAGTGGTTTTAAAAACTATGCTTTTCTCTTTTGTGCCGCTAGACTTCTTAGAGGATTGAACACACATCTCCATCTCATATGACTTTAGATTTCCTGTCAATTCTTTAAGTTTAATCTCTTACAAACTCATGATTTCAGATATGACAGTAACCTTCGACCAAAAATATTCAGGTAGAGACCTAAGAATTTTATTCATTATAATAGTCTTGGGAATAGGCTCTCCTAGATTGTGACACTAGTTAGTATGTCAGTTAATCTAGCCTCAAAGTCACCAAAAACTTCATCCTTCTCCATCCTAAGCTGTTCAAATTATGAATTTAGAATTTGGAGTTTCGATTGATTAACTTTTGAAGTTCCTTCATGAGTAACTTGGAGAATATCCCAAACTTCTTTGACAATTTCGCATGTGGCAATTCTCTTAAACTCACTCGCAGTCACAGTGTTGTATAAAACATTTCATGCTTTAGAATTCCAACTAGCACTCTTTGACTCAGCAGTAGTCCACTCACTTGATGGTTTTACTCTAGATTCATTAGTAGTAGCATCTTTCACAGTGGGAGGTGAGTATCCTACCTCTATGTCAAGACAAGCTCTCTCATCTAGAGATTTCAAAAACACTTTCATCAACGCTTTCCAATACGTGTAATTTGAGCCATCAAACAATGGGGACCTGGATACGAATCCTCCTTCACGAGGTAAATCCATCGTCTAAGTTCAGAATCTAACCCTAGGTAGTTTACCTAAAACGAGGCAACCACGCTCTGATACCAATTGAAATTACCAAGACGATCAGGTAAAATAGCCTAGAGGGGAGGGGTGAATAGGATTTTGTTGATTTATTGACAGATTAAAATTAATTACGAAAAAGTCAATTTTAATCCAATTCTCTAACATGATAAATCATGGAAATATTAATCTAAGTGCAGAAAATAAAATGATAGAGACACACGATATTTGTATATAGAAAATCTTGGAAATACTCCAAGTAAAAACAACAGATATGCTCAGGTATCGATGGACTATGAGTTAAGCAATATACATACTTTATGAAGCTTTAGACTTATAAATCACTCATGATCTGACTTTCTCGACTCGACATCTGATGAACTTGAATCACTCACACTCCACTAAGCTCTCGCTCTTTATACACTAACTTCTCCGCTTCTGAATGGATCAATGAACCTCGAATCCTCCTACATCGATCTCTGCACTCAGACCACTCCATTTCTCAAACGGATCTAAGCAACAATATTGCAAAATGTGGTGTGTAGATTTTTCAGAATCTAGGTCATTTAATTGTGCATAAAGATCGTTGATGTAGAAACACAATTTAATAAACCCAAAGAAAGAACTAAGAAGATATATGATCACTCAATAATTTTATCTCTCTCTCTCTCTGTAGAAATATATGAACTGTATAAGAATTATAGAGATCTCTCACCAAAAGCTCTAAACACCTATAAAGAATCCTTATATTTATAGAGAGAGTTGAGGAAAACCCTAAGTTTACCTTTTTTCGTAATTTCACATCAAACTGAGCAAAACCCTTTGATCTGGTCTTCAATATGAATATATCACGTACATCAAAGTGTGAGAGTCGCAGCCGTATTAAAATATCTTAAGTTAGGGACAAATGTGAGATTTCACTACATAAATACGTAGACCAACTACACGTGGTGTGTAAGGATTCTACGCACGGCGCGTAGGCTACCTACACGTGACGCGTAGGCTAATTTCCACCGGGCGTACATGGAGCGTAGCTTTTGCACTTTCTAGCCACTTTTAGCTTCTGGGAACGTATGATGGGCATAACAAAAATCATGGAAATCATTTTTCTAGAGAATAGTGTCGTTTGAATCCCCTCAACTCCATTAGAATTATTCTTGAAGTTTCGGCTCCGAAAAAGTTCATTTATGCTCTCCAGAATGCAATTTTTGCTCAAACTTTCTTCTTCTTCATTTCTTTTGTATTTTCCACTTTCTTTAAACTTGATTTAAATTTGACAAACTTTGTTGATGCCTTTACAAGACCACTTCAATTTTCCTAAACCTACCCGAAATCATAAATCACTCAACGTGGTTATTATCTAGAACATGTCAATAATAAACAATACTAACAAATGTTCTTACCCTCATGTTTGTAGATGATCTTTTACTTTTTTCAGCTGGGGATACACTTTTTTGTTGATTGTCTTATGTTTGCTAAGGAGCACTTTGGGAATCTTTCAAGGTTGCAGCTAAATTTCCATAAGAGTACTATATTTCATACTGGCATTGAAGCTTCTACCCTTCAGCAGATTCAAGACAGTTTAGGGTTTCAAGTGGGCAATCTTCCTATCAAGTACTTGGGTGTAACTCTTTTGTCCACTAAACTAACTAAGGATGATTATGCTATTCTAGTAGAGAATATTTCAAGAAGAATATCAAGTTGATCTTCAAAATTTCTATCCTTTGGTGGACGATTGAAATTAATGAAATCAGTTATTTTCTCAAGTCAAGTTTGTTGGGCCTCAACTTTTATTTTGTCTAAGGAAATTCTCCATGATATTATAGATCTCTTGAGGAAATGTCTATGGACAGGTTCAAAGATGTGTAAAGGGGGTTGTAAAGTTGCCTGAAGAGTGGTTTGTGCCCCTTTAAAGGAAGGAGGTTTGGGCATTTAAGAGCTTGAAGAATGGAATAATGCTGCAATGGCAAAGCATATTTGGCATGTTCTTAAGAAAGATCACCTATCTATTTGGGTTTCTTTGGTTAAAACTTATCTTATTAAGCATAATAACTTTTGGGAATTGGGTGAAACTCAAAATTGTTCATGGACAGGGAAGAAACTACTTCAACTTAGACCTATTCTCAGGAATGCTTTTAAAATGGTGATAGGGGATGGAAGAAAAACATATTTGTGGTTTGAAATTACCACCCTCAAGGCCCCCTTTATGCTATTTGTCTAGGTAGTACCATTAGATCTCCTAGCATTGGTGTTAATGTATCTACTAGTAGGTTCATTAGTGCTACAAGTTGGCACTTCCCAGCTCTCAACTCTCAATTTTGGCTTGATTTTTAAGCTGGGTTCCCTCATGATTTACTTCCTAACATGTCAAGAAAGGATCAACTAGTTTGGGTTCCATCTAATAGCAAGTTCTCTATTCATTCAACTTGGGAATTTTTGAGAGTGCATTTTGATAAGGTTCAATGGAAGAATGTGATTTGGTTTAAGCATTTCATTCCAAAGCATTCTTTTTTGCTTTGGATTGTTAATCTTGATAGGATTCCTTCTCTTTATTTTCTTCTCTTTATAGGCCTTGTGCAGCAAGCTACATGTTTATTGTGTGGTGTTAAACAAGAAGATAGAGATCATCTCTATTTCCAGTGTAATTTTACTTCAAGGTTGTTGAAATTTGTTGTTCAGAGGGGTTTATTTGAGTGGCCTAATGAGGATTGGGACAACCTATTTTAGTGGATGGTTGACAAGCTTCATGATAAATCTCTGGTTTCTTTACTGAATAAGTTAGCTTTCTCTACTACAGTGTATGAAATATGGATTGAAAGAGGTATAAGGCTTTACTCTAATGAATATAATACTTTAGATAATCTTCTCAACATAATTGTGGGCGATGTGAGGTTCACTTTGTTTCCCTTGTCAAGGTTTACAAGCTCTACTTAGAATCAATAAGTGGTGCAGGTTTGGAATTTTCCATATTCAATTATGTTATAATGTTGATTGCTAGTTGCTTATATTGGTTCTGGAGTTTAACTTCTTGTTGGCTTGGAGTTATTCAGCTTGTTCTTCATATTGTGCTTCTTCTGAGACAAGATTGCTGGTTTTTAGTTACTGGTGTAGTATCAACTATGGAATGTTGGTTGCAAATGATCAGTGTTTGGCCTTTGAACAAGATTTATACTTGGTTTATGAATTCTCAAAAGAACAGGTTACTCAAGCATCCGGTGGTACTGCATTGTGTTCATCTAATTTTAAAAGCTAATGCTTCTTGTAGAGTTAGGCATTCTCTAAGCTTCCTTTGTGGTTTTTGCTATTATATATGCTCTTATAGGCATATAGGATGTATGTTTTGTTTTTTCATGTGGTGAAAATTTTGTTTTCACATTGTAATATGGGATATGCCCCTTAGCTCATTGTAAGGCTTTAGCCTTTTTTATGTATAAATCATCTTGCCATTTAAAAAAAAAGAAAACCATGTGCAGAAAGAATTTCTACCATGATTTTGGCCCGTGGTATAAATTTGTGTGATGGCTTTGATCGGTTCAGGTCGTATGAAAATAAAAGTGTTAAGTATAGTGAATTAGCACGATCTAGTTTTACCTCTCATTCGCAAGTACGCGAGTAGTATATAGTATAGTTGGCTATAGAGGGTTATCGAACCCCTGAGATCAAAGTCGTATTTCAAATAATCACAACTTAGTAATTTGAATTATATTAAAAATAGTTCTATTGGTTTGTTGTTTATAATCTATTAAACATAAAAGAAATAATTAAATAGTTCTTTTGGTGAATTCAAGATAAACAAGTCTAGGGTTTTCTTCCAACTCCACCACTAGCCTAATAATATAGTCATTTAATCATTAAATTGTAAGAGGGAGATACAACTCATATGAATCAGATTAGTAGTGCTACAAGAAGTAGTCTAATCCCCAAAGAGATGCAATCAGTCCGATTCGCTACAACCCATCTTCGATTAAAGTATGATTAGTGCATCCATCTACAAGTGTATCTCTAAGGTCCTTTCTAATAGGATTAAGGGTTGTTTTCCTCATTGCATTAGTCCCAATCAAGGTGCTTTTATTTTCGGCAGAAACATCTCTCACAACATTTTGCTTGCTCAAGAGTGGCTCCAAGACTATCATATTGAAGGTGGTGATCCTAGGGTTGATTTGAAAGTTGATTTAATAAAAGCTTTTGATACTATCTCATGGTCTTTCTTGGAAGCTGTTTTACATGCTTTTAAATTCCCTCAACCTATCATCAAGTTAATCATCCAGTGTATTTATACTCCAAAGTTCTCTATAAATATCAATGATGATCTCAAGGGGTATTTTAAAAGCTCTAGGGGTATTAGGCAAGGTGATCCTTTGTCACCTTATCTCTTTGTTATGGGAATGGAGGTCCTAACTGGTATGATTTTTGTGAAGACTGCTTCTTCTGATTTCACTCATCATTGACAATGTAGACAGCAGAACATCTCAAGCCTCCTCTTTGCAGATGACTTACTCTTGTTTGGTTATGGAGATATGGGCTAAGTCAATTGTATTATGAAAGCTTTCGAAGATTTTAGCGAGTTATCTGGCTTGGTTCCTAGTCCTGCTAAAAGGGTGATGTTCACTGCTGGAGTTGAACCTATTACTTTAACTCATATCAATAGTAGGCTTGGTTTCCAATTGGGTACTCTTCCTGTTAGATATTTGGGAGTGTCACTCCTCTCTTCTAAGCTGAAAGGATAGGATAGTGCTTTGCTTCTTGATAGAATTTCTGTTATGGTTTCAAGTTAGTCTAGCAAGTTCTTATCATTTACAGGCATGCTTCAATTAGTGAAATTTGTTCTCTTCTCAGTTCAAGTATATTGGTCTTCCACTTTCTTGCTTCCTAAATCAACGCTTAAGGATCTTACCTCTCTCCTCATAAAGTTCTTGTGGACTAGTTCTAAGATTTGTAAAAAGGGTTGCAAAGTAGCATGGAGTACAGTGTATCTTCTTTTTACTGAGGGAGGCTTGGGTATAAAGGATCCAGAAGAGTGAAATGTGGCTGTAATGTTGAAACATGTTTAGAGTTTGGCTCAATTTAATTATTCATCTATTTGGGTTACATGGGTCAAGTTGCATCTCGTTAAAGGTAGAAATGTTTGGGAGATTGCCATTCCTAGAAGATGCACTTGGTCTTGGGAGAAGATTCTTAAACTCATGCCCTTTGTTAGGAATGCTATTAGGTACTTGATTGGTGATGGAAGGAGCACCTCTTTATGGTATGGTAATTCGCACCCATAAGGGCCTCTTGTGAAAGAGTTTACTCCAACTATTTTTAAGTCATCTAGCATTGCGTTAAATACCACTGTTATTAGATTTATAAGTAACCATGGATGGTATTTTCCTACTCTGAATTCACAATCTTGGTTGGACTTCAAAATGAATTTTCCTACAAATTTTATGCGTAATGTTTCTGTCAAGGATAGATTATTATGGATGCCTACTAATGGGAAGCTTACAATCAGTTTTGCATGGGATATGGTTAGATACAAGGAAGAAAAGGTTGATTGGGCTAGTGTCATTTGGTTTACTCACAGAATTCCCAAACACTCCTCTCTCCTATGGCTGGTTCAACTTAACAGGCTTAATACTTTGTAGCTTTTACTCTCCATTGGGCTTGTGCAGGATGCTTCTTGTGTCTTTTGTAGGCTTAATATGGAGGATAGAGACCATCTCTTCTTCAAGTGTAGCTTCACTAGAAGGTTGTGGAGTATGGTGGTTCAAAAAGGTTTGCTTCCTTGCCCTAAAGACTGGGATTCCATCATGACATGAGCTGTTCTCTCACTAAAAGGAAAATCTCTCATGACTATTCTGAACAAGCTTGATTGTTTTACTACAATTTATGAAATTTGGCTTGAGAGGAATAGGAGAATTTTCACAAATGAGTTTTGTACCTTGGATGCATTATTTATTAAAGTTGTTCAGGTGGTCATGTTAAAGTTTATTTCTATCTCTAACTTAAAGGAGACTCCTTTCTGTCATGATCTAGTTCTGGAGTGGGAACTCCTCCTCTCTATTTTTAACTATGGTGCAACTTAAGCCTGAGATTGGTACTGGTGGATTTGATGCTGGTGGGTTTATTATGAGTTGGTTGGATTATGCAGTTTGTGCATGGACTACTGATGAAGTTGGTGTTGTGTTCTGGGTTAGATCCTTCAGGAGTAATACTACTACTGATGTTAGAGGCTGCTAGCTTATATATGGTTTGTTTCTGGTTCAGTATCAACTTAGTATGGGTTTAGCCATGGACAGGTTTTGGTATTTTGTTGCTCTAAATTGGGATGGAGTTAGCTGTAATGGGTTGGCTTCTTTTCAAGTTCTCTACTGTTCTAACTATTATAGGAGCTTGCATTTTATTAATTTCCATGTTTGGAAGCTTAGAGCTAGAGTTGATGTTGCTACTTGTTTTGCCTTTTTCATTTGGTGGATCTTTGGATTCCATTTATTTGGTTTTACTAGGTTATGTCCCTGTGCTTCTTGTAAGGCTTTTTAGCCTCATTTTATTTATATAATTACTCTTTACCTTTCTGAAAACAAATTATGATTAGCGCATGCATCTATTCTACAACTACTCCTAAAATATTAAATTAGAAGCATGTCTATATCATCTTATCTTAGCATGACCTATGTAAACCTAAGACTTTATCACGCCAATTAAGAACCATTATGTTCAAACCATTAATAAACCTTCGGAGTACCAGGTCCTAGCTATAAAACAAAGTTGTTCAAGATTAATCATCAATTAAATCTAAGATAAGAAGAGAATCAACAAAGAATCTTATTTAGGTAATATGTTTGTTCTCTTACTACATAATCATCATATGAGTGCTCCTTAGTTTCCCCTCTTTGCATTAAAAATAATTAAAGTTCTACATTACTCGGCTAGGGTTTCATTGGAAACCCTAGATACCAACTTAGACACTCATAGAGGGAGAAGACTGCATCATTGATGTAGAGATCATTTCGATGATTGAGTCAATCTGTTATTGGGTTCTTAAGAAGAATATTATTTCTAGAGAGAAAATTATGTATTATGTGTATTCATTGAATAAAAACTATATATTTTCTTTATGTAGCTTCATATATTTATAGACAAAAGTTGGCGTAATCATGATATGTCTTTGCTTGCACTCCAAGTTGACTTGTTGTGGGGACCAAGTAACAACTTAATTGACCATATTATCCTCCGTCTTTACTTACGCAAGGAGCAAAATAATACAGTCTGATTTTGCACATTTCCCAATGCACTGACATGGCCGATCGATTGCCGAGGAGCTGATCGTTTGATGGCTTCTAAATATTGATTATTTAATTGTTTTATGAATTTATTCTTTGATGACTTGTACTCTACTTATAGCTGACTTGTACATTGCTCTTAATTAAGTGTTTTTATTCTTCTAAGTATCATTCCGAATCAGGGTTTTTGCTAAAACTCCGAAACTAACTCATATTTTCATTAAAGCCCCTATAACATTCTTAAACACATAACTCGGGTAAAAATACTGATAGGAGCCAAGTATCATACATTTAAGGCTCCTAATTATACATTGTTATGTGCATGTTTATCATTATATTAGTGCTTTTATAAGGTTTTCATGTTTTAAGATGTTTCAGTACTATGTCATCTAAAGTGAGTTTAATTGGGTGAAATAACTGGATTTGTAACTCAAGATTGTTCGAGAGTCAAGACTATGGATAAAAGACCTATGAAGGACCAAAAATAAGTTAAGAATGTGAAAGAAGTGAAGAGGAATGAAACCGAGAAGAGAAACGGAGCAAAGAAGATGAAAGATGAAAATACAAGGTGATGAACTACCGAGTACTCGGTAATGTCTTCACCGAGTTCTCGGTAGTACAAAAGTGAGAAAAGTTTTAGAGACATACGCGCGTTCTTGCATCATTGCGCAGCCACCGAGTACTCGGTAAGACCAATATGGCCAGTACACATCAACAAATTGTATATGCACCTGTGGGACCCGTTTCGGCCAGACTCAGCATGGAATGATCTCTAGGCTATTTTGGATGCAATATTGACCATATATGATGAGATTTTGTACCATTCTTCAAGGATATCATAATATACATTCCTGACTTAACCGTGGCGGGCTGGAGGCTGGAGAAAGGGGTTTCCCCTAAAGTTGAGGAGGAGACTGGAGACCGAAAAAATAGCTTTAGAGGTTGATTAAAGCAAGAGAGTGATAAAATAACAACCATGGCGGGCGTGTCTACATCAACAATGCAAATTGCCACGACCATGAACAACTAACCGGTATCTAGGGTTTTGTTAAAAATCCTAGCCAAGTAATGTAGACTCTTTCTTATTTTAATTGTATAAGGGGAAACTGAAGAACATGTATATGATGATTGTGTAGATGAGTGATTACGTTTGATTTTATATAAGATTCTTCATTTATTCTATGTCTTGTCTTAGCTTGAATGAATGTTTTATCTTGCACAATCATGGTTATTCAATAAGGGCTAGAACTCGGGTGCTTAACTCAAGATTTTCTACACAATGGTTGTAATTAACATGCAATCTTGATTTAGATAAACCATACCTAGAAAAGATAATGAGTGACATGCTTTTAATTTATGTTAGTAGGAGTAGTTTAAAGTAGATGGATGTACTAGTTATGCTCGTTCAATGATGGATTGTACCAATGATGGATTAATTGTTTATTTTTTGGGATTAGGGTTTGCCAATGCTTGAGACCCTATACTGATTCACATTTGATGGACCGACCTTTACAATTAAATGATTAGGAGGATATATTATGTGGTTAGTGGTGGAGTTAGAAATACCCTAGATCTTTATCTCCAATGTTTTCAAACACAAAAACCAAAATCTATCTTTACTTTTATGTTATTTTATTTCTTGTCAAATTAGTTATTGAAAACAAAACAAACAAATTATTTTTCATAATTTAGTTACAATAATTATAAAGAATTAGTGAATTCAATAGTCTTTGTGGATACGATATACCCTATCTCATCTATACTATACTATAATTGATTCGTGCACTTGCGATAGGGAAAACTAGGTCAACTTTAAGGACTTATATGCGCACAACATTATTAGTAGTATTATTTATTACCCAAGCCTAGTAGGTCAAATTAATTAAGGTTTAGCCACCGATAAAATACCAAAATAATATAATAAGGAGACTAACAACGGGTTACTTAATGTCCAGAATAAGCAATATTCTGGTTTCATCAGGCTTCTTAGTGGCTTTTGACCATAGGGCATGTTTGCGGTAAAAAGCTTATTTTCGGCCATGGTAATTGTTGATGCAAGAGTTACCATAATCGGGAACGATGTTGTAAGCATCTGGAAGTAAACCTGCAAGGCACCGGTGTGGTACTGGCCTAAGAGGCTCTGACGATCAAGTTAGTATTATGATTGGGAAAGGAATAGAGAAAGTTTAATAGGATGATTATTTCGTACCTGGTAGCCTGACAATGTTCCTCTTTTATAAGGGCCCTAGGCTATAGTATACAAGTAGGAACTAATTCCCATAGCCTTTTCACCACATCATTGATAATTGTTTATCCTTACTCGAGCGCGAGTTATCTCTATCTTTGGCCCAGACTTATCCTCGACCTTCCCTTGGTGGTCATGTCTCTAGTTGAGGTAGGATCCCTATTAGTTGTCCCCTGTTTCCACGCTAGATTGTCTTGGGTTGGGAATAGTAAGCTTCAAGTAATTTTATAATCTTTCTTCCATTATCTTCTCCTTTTTTAAAAAAATAAAATAGAATTCTCAGACACTATATAAATGTAATTAACTGTAGATGTATTAGACAAGGCTTGATTGGCCAAATTGGTGGGAGGCTATGGAGAGTTCCTTGAGGTTTGAGGTTCAACTCCTTTTCACCCCCAAAACTTCATTTTTAAATTAACCCTAATTTGGAGGTTGGATCACGGGTCCGAGTCGGGTGGTTCGGTCTCCAGGTCACGGGCTTAGGTCAGCCGGAAGTCGGTCGCCAGAGGTTGGCAAAGTTGGGTAGTAGTCTATGCCCCTAGACTACCCTTGGAAGTTTGATGTCCCCAGATTACCGCTGGAAGTTTGATGTTCCCAGATACCCCTGGAATTAGGTGGTTCCATGACCACCCTTGGAATTGGACAAAGGCATGTAAATATGTGGGATGTGGAGAATGTGAGATAATTTGAATTTGAAGGCAATAATTCTTATGGCACTAAAGTTTACAAGAGCAGGAAATAATCCATGTTGTGGCCATAATTCTTCTAAAATGAGGCATATGTAGGAACAATAATTCAAATTGGTGTCAGGCAGGTGTATGGTCATAATTCATCTATGAGGCATATTATGGAGCATATTTCAAGCATTTATAAATGTCAGGAGGCACATACAGGAGCATATGACCATTGGAGCAGGCCAGAAGGCATATATAGTAATATATAACCATTGAAGCATGCCAAGAGGCATATACAGGAGTCAGACAACAATTCAAGCCAACGTACAGGAGTCGGGAAATAATTCAAGCCAAGCATTCCTTGTATAATTTAGGGTATATCAATTGTTATTTAGATTATCTTTACCATTTCTTTCCGTGTGCATTCCATCTCCTTCCCTACGTATCATTCCCCTGTGCATTCCATCTCATTCCCTACTCCCATACGCATCATACCACATCAAGGCAAGGTCCGTTCCTCCTCCCTTGGAGTTAATACCATCTGAGGTGAGTGCATGGTAAAGTATGATATATCTTGTCACACTCAATAACCATGGGACCATGTATGACTTGATATCATGGATATTGCTCATAGCATACTACATTATTTTCTCTACCACAGTTAAAATCTGGATAAAAAATTACTTAACTAGAACGAATCCTATGCCCGGTAGACTCCCTTAATTTTTTTGTCACGTTTGAAACACGTGGTATAAAATTTTTTTACCGCCTCATCCTCTTCTACCCGAAGATACCCCTGAGATTTGAAACTCAGCTTATCAATGGGCGTTTTCTTAACAAGTGATATGTGAAACTTAAAATCCTGTGTTATTGCCTTTGTAAAGGCTTCAACAACAGTCTGTTGCTCACACACATCAATCAATGATATTTTTTGATTGAATTAGTTAATGAACACTTTCAGGATTTCTCCCTTCTCTTGCATTCTCATGAAGAGATTAGAGATTGTCCTTCTTTGAGTCATATTCTCGAAGTGTTGTGCAATAAAAATCTTACAAAGTTCCTGTAAACTTCCTATAGGTTTCCTAGACCATTAGAGGGTTGGACCCATGAAACTGGTAGGGAAGACTTTGCACATCAAAGTGTCATCTCCCACGTCTACTGTCGGCTTCTGTTGTATGTGGTTAATATGCTCTATAGGGTATCTGGTCCCATCACAAAGTGTGAAGGTGGGGACAGCAGACTCTTTAGGCTTACTTGCCTTGAGACTGTCATCGGTGAATGGTGACTTGATCATCTTGGGTGACACTTGGGCATTAAGGTCCTTAGGATTTTTGAGCTTATAGCTCTTTCACCTGTTCACTCACCTCCTTCTGAACCTGAGTAACAAAGTATTTTTCATGATGAACTTTGGTCAGTGGTTCATCCTGAGCCCCCTTCTCAGTTGTGTGTGCAGACTCTTTTTGCTCCTCTCGCACCTCATATGGCCAATTGGAAGACCCCTCCGGGGAGGTGTAGGTGGTTGCGCTTGTGGATGTAGTGGAAGTAACTGCTCCATCTGAGTAAGGCATTGGAGCAGCTCTGCGTTCTACCTTTGTAGTGCTTCAACTTGCAACGTAAGCTACTCATTGGCCATTACTTAAGCTTCTAGGTTGGCGATAGTGGAAGCTCCACCATACATAAATGGACTAGTTATTGCGTATTCTTTCTAATCCTAGTATAAGTTCCACTTATACCCCTTGCGTTTCTTTAACGGGCAAGATATTGCTTGATAGGAGCTGAATGTTATCCATTCTAGGACCCGAACTTCACTAATTAGCCCCGGGGGGGGGGGGGGGGGGGGGGTTTAATAGGGTGTTCAAAAATAATTCTACTCCTTTTCGAAATTGGAACAATATATATATATATTCAATACACAATTTCTTTAATAGTCAAGTGAATAAATTCAATTCAATTTATCTAACAACTAATCACAAGACTAATTAGCATACAAGATATTCAATTAAATATAGCATGCTAATTAATGAAATAAAGAGAGAGAGCTAGAGATATTGACACTGTGATTTTTCGAGGTTCGGTAACTCCTACTCCTCGGCTCAAGAACCCCTTCTTGAGACTTTTCCCGATCCTTTCACTATAGCCCTTCCTTCACAGGTAGAATGGCAAACCTTTACAATCACAAGCCTCTCGAGCTTGTCTCTCAATCAAGAGAACAATCCTCTCTTGAACAAACGATGGACTTCACTTGTCCGAGATTACAAATTCATATGTAATCAATAAAATCACTCAAGAACAAAAACACTCAAAACCTAAAGGTTTTTATGGAAGATAAATCAATATAAGCTCAAGTGTATTTGGTGATTTTGAATAGCTCTAGAAATATATTCTCAAATAATATATCAATGAATAATCTTTGGAGAATAAGAAGAGAAACTAGAGTTTTTTATTTTCAATGATTTTGCAGACAATCAAATTTTTGCTTCTTGCCTTCAATGGATTTTGCAGAAAACTTTCGGTAGAAGATGAAGACTTCTTTTGTTATTTGATTCAACTCTCTTGATGTTCAATAAACTCACATTATTCTATATATAGCATTGTATTAGGGTTAAGACATTGAGTATTGAATTATTAGAGTCAAGAGCCGTTTGAAAACCATTAAGCACGATCCTTAAAACATGGAAAATGTTTTCTGAGAAAACTGCAGGTTTTAAGGTGCAACTAGTCGACTACTCTTCCCTTTTAGTAGACAAAAATGCTTCATCTAGTCGACTAGATTGAGTTCTAGTTGACTACATTGATTCATCTAGTTGACTAGAATGAGTTCTAGTCGACTACTTCTTATAGTCTAGTCGACTCAAAGTTCTTATAGTCGACTACTTTGATGTGGATGAAAAGCCTGAAGCTACTGATTGTTTTAGTCAACTATTTGGGAATACACAGGGTGATTCTAGTCGACTACAACTTGAAAAATATTTGATAAAAATATTTTTCTTTCCGTTTAAGTTCGGTAAAGCATTTTTCATTCCATTTAAGTTCGGTTCATTTTATACTTGAGCTTATACGATAATATCAACGCATAAAATTACCTTGTTACAATGATCGCTCCTCGACCTATCTACCCCGAGTCTTGAGTCTTCGACTTTAGCCTTTGCCGTTGAATTAATTGATTTTCCATTTGCGCTTCAATTTCTTTCACAGCTTTTCGCTTTAGATCAAGCTTTGTTTCTGAGCTTGCTTTTCGAGTTGTTTTCTTTCCGAGTTTGATTTTAGAGTCGTTCACCTGTCTTTTGCTGAAAATATAAACTTGATAATTCATTAGTATCAAACACTCTTCAATGGTTTGTTATTATCAATTTTGGAATTGTTTGCCGAAAGTAAATTTCAAAGCCAATAATCTCTCCCTTGATGATGACAAAACATTTTGTGTTTGCTTGGTAATTGGCGAAACATCAAGTGATGCTCCCCCTCAACATGTGCATAATATTTTGTTTGAATGCTCCCCCTTGGTAAATGAAATTTGCAATTTAATGGGCATTTGGATACAATATATAAATAGATGCACATTTGAGAGAATAAAAGAAACAACATTTCATAGATGGTTCGATTTAATACAAGTTGTTTAAGCTAATGAAAACACGGAAATAACAAACAAGTCGCAAATAAATATAACAAGAACATAACAAGCCACACAAAAGAAAAATTGCTATTGTCGGATAATGAAATACATGATAGTAGGATAGCATAATTTCTCCCCCTTTTTGTCAGCGTCGAGGGGTGCGGGAGCGAGGGTGCGAGAGCCCAAGAGTAAGATCATCAAGTGACCCGGCAAGACCATTTATACGGCTAGACATTTCCTCATCAATAAGAACAAGGCGCTCGTTGATCAAACGAATTACTTCCGTATTTTTGTTCACAATCTTCCATTGAAGACCATTGAAGACCTCGAGATCCGAATAAGAAGACCATGAAGGCGGAATCTACATCAATGATGCAGTCTTCCATCACCATGAGCATCTAAACCAGCATCTAGGATTTTCTAACAAAACCCTAGCCAAGTAATGTAGTTTTATTTATTTATTTCAATTGTAAAGAAGGAAACTGAAGAACACACATGTGATGATTCTATATGTGAGAGATCGATTTTATTCTTCAAACAAGATTCTATGTTTATTCTACTCGTCTTAGACTAACTGAATGTTTTATCTTAAATAATCATGTTTATTCAATATAGGTTAGAACTCGGATACTTAAATCATGATTTTCTACACGATGGTTCTTAACATATGAACCCCTATGTTTATACAGGCCATGCCTTGGTGAAGTTATATAAGCATGCTTTCAGTTTAATTTCATGTTTTAGGAGTAGATTAAAGTAAATTAGTTTGCATGCACTAATCACACTTAGTTCGGAGATGGGTTGTACTGAATCCGGTTGACTGTATATCTTTGGGGATTAGAGTTTACTATTTATATCTCTAATCTGATTCACATGTGATGTATCGCCTTTTTACAATTGAATGAATGAATAACTACATTATGAGGTTAGTGGTGGAGTTATGGAAACCCTAGTTTTGCTCTCCCTTGAATCACAAATCAATTTAATTCTTGCTTTTAGATAGTTTAGTTAGAAAATAAATTTTAAACCAACAAAACCTTTTTCAACCAGAACTCTAGTGTTAGGATACTAAAGTGAATAAGTCTCTGTGGGATTCGACATTCCCGTTCTAAAGCCGTGCTATACTATAATACAATTCATGCACCTGCAAATGGTAAAACTAGGTCATTTCAAGGGTCTATTCTTAATCATTATTTTAAACCCTAGTTTGACCGCATCATGTTTTTGGCACCTTTGTCGGGGACTTGGCAATATTCTATACTTTAGTAGTCTAGTAGAATTGAGTTATTATAGAATAATTTAAGTTGAAATTTTTGTGTTTTGATAGGCGCACTAAGGAACAAGAAAGGAAACCAGAGAAGCGGTGAAGATTGATTTGTTGGATCGTTTGTGAGTTTTAGTGTAGTTAGATTAGTTTAGTTTAGTTTTAATTTTTTAAAAAAAAGAAAAACAAAAGTCGGCCTTGTGCATGAGTAGTTCGCAATCTCCCTTTGATCCTGAAATTGAATTAGCTCCCTTTGATCCTATAATAAAAAGAACTTGTCGTAGAAATCGTAGGGCTAATAGATTAGAGGAACTTATGAGAAAATTGGAATTTGACAATATGGCGAACGTGAATGCACCAATCCGACATGTGCCTGAAGCATCCTTGAAAGATTATTATGCACCTTCGAATTTCAAATCTTATGCGGAATTCCCTAAGGATGATTAAGTGACACATTTTGAGATCAAAAAAAGCATTCTTAACATGTTTCCCAAGTTCTACGGACTTAAGAATGAGGATCCATATTAGCATGTTAATGAATTCATCGAAATAAGTTCCACTACCAAAATTGAGAATCTGAACACTAATGCGTTGCGTGTGCAACTTTTATCCTATTCTTTGAAAGAAAAAACAAAAATAATGGTACATCAAATTGGATAGGTGGTGAAGCTTAATTGGGATAACCTTAAATCTAAATTTTTTCTAAAATATTTCCTAATAGGTAAAACCCATGAAGCACAATGATCGGTTTAAGTCGTGTGAAAATAATATTATTTAATATGATGAATTAACACGATCTAGTTTTACCTCTAAGTCGCGAGTAGTATATAGTATAGTTGGGTAGAGAGGGTTATCGAACAATAGAGATCAAAGTCGTATTTCAAATAATTTTAAAGTAGTAAATTGAATTATATTTAAAAGTTGATTGATTGGTTTATTGTTTATAATTTACTAAACATCAAATAAATAAACAAATAGTTGTTTTGTTTGAATTCAAGATAAACAAGTTTAGGGTTTTGCTCCAACTACACCACTAGCCTAATAATATAGTCCTTTAATCATAATATTGCAAGAAGGAGATACAACTTATCTGTATCAGATTAGTAACGCTACAAGCAGTTACCTAATCCTCAAAGAGATGCAATCGGTCCGATTCGCTTCAACCCATTTATTCTACAACTACTCTTAAAACATTAAATTAAAAGCATGTCTATATCATCTTCTCTTAGCATGGACTGTGTAAACTTAAGACTTTATCATGCCAATTAAGAACCATTATATTGAAACCATTATTAAACCTTCGGGGTTCCAACCCTAGTGATAAAACATAGCTGTTCAAGATTAAATATCAATTCAATCTAAGACAAGAAGAAAATCAACAAAGAATCTTATTTAGGTAATATGTTCGTTCTCTCACTACATAATCATCATATTTGTATTGAAGCCCCTGTAACATGCTTAAAAACGTAACATGGATAAAAATATCAAATTAATAAAACAAGGAGACCAACAATGAGTTAATTAACGCCTAGAATAACAAATATTATGGTCTTATCAAGCCCCCAAACTTAAGTATTGCTAGTCCCCTAGCAATAAGTAACTTAAAGAACTATATTTAAAAGAAATATTTCTAATTTAACTAAGTACTTTTAAACTAATCTCTTCTTTTCATGAGGGTAAAAACGATTACACTTAGCACGTGGAATAAACCTTTTAAACCCTAGGAAAAATCGTAGTGGACGAGTGAAGTCTCGTGAGGGTTAAATAGACTACCCACAACTTCTTTATTTGCACATATTCATGAGTATTCTCATTCATTAATCCGGAAATGATATAATCCATAGAATAAATGTGTGCAAATAAATCTTACTTATGCATAAACAATAATTATCTCAGATTAGTGTTAAGAGTGGTCTCCACTAATGTTTAGACTTCCAAAGCAGATAACCTTCCGTGTTTTTGTGAACTTTCTCTATAGCACACTATTTCAGCACACTATTTCTCATTTTATAGTATATCTTTATATATATTTTTTTTCTTGGAAAAAGGCTTTCTTCTCTCTTTTTGCTTTTTCCGCTTATATATATATATATATATATATTTCTTTTCTTTTCTTGGAGAAGTCTTTCTTCTCCTATTTTCTTTTTCCACTCATTTTTTCGAAACGCCATTCTCCACCCTTTTATATGCGAATATTCTTTACTGGTAAGATATCCAGTTATCCAGGGGGAGAATGTTTACGTATACTTCCTTTTACTTTTTTTAGAGATAATACTTTTTATGATCATAAATGAAACTATAAAGATCATGTGCATGTGCTTATAAGTCAAGATTGTCTTTTCCTATTTCAATTTCACCAGTATACTCACCTATGAAGAACCATATCTCTTCACTACTCTAATTTAATCATTATTTAGATAAGCAGAAAATATCACATACATCTAATTTATAGACTAGTCTCATTTTTCTGATTAACTCAGAAGTTTAATCATAAATATGCTTAAATAAATATTTGTAAAAATAATTTATTTTAATAGTATACTTTTTTTATTTATTCACACATACATATAAATTATACTATATATATCAATATTATGTTAATAGTTACACTTAAATATATATTATATTTATTATGTATATTATATATTTATATATATATTAAAACTCTACAGTTTGTTGTTTTTTATTTATTTTTTTATTTTCTAGTCAACCGATCAATAGACTAGTTGTCCGATCGATCAACAACTGCAATTTTTGAAAACTAATAGTGTCACGCCCCGTTATTCCTGAGACTCCAATCCGGAGAATCAGCAAATCACGAGGTATGACATCACGGAAAATGATCACTAGAATCAATAACAACAACGACATACATGGAATAAGAATGAAAACAAAGTATTCCGTGCCACCTGAGTGATAGAAACTTAGTAATAAATTCTAACAAAAATCTGGCAGAGTTCCATTTGTAAATGGAACGTTCGAACAACCCGAAAAAAATACAATAGAATAACCTGCCCATAACAACAGAAATAGAATCAATGGCACACAACCCAACATTTCAGAAACCTACTAGGGCCGAGGTAGTGGAAAAGAACACCATTACCTCTAGACAACCCCTCTAAAATCGATAGAGCCTCAAAAGCTCAAATGAAATTATAAAGAAAGCCACATGGCGATGCCGAAAAGGTATAATGGCACCCCGAATCAACAAATACCGAAATGAAATATACAACAAAAGGGAATATACCAACAGACTGGCTCCCAAGAGAAATAATAATACATAAGAATAACTACGGACAAAAGGAACAAAACTAATTAAAAATGTCCCAATTTACCCGTACCATTGTCGTTGAACGCGCCATGCTGCATCCACCTGCAAACCTGCAATATGTGTGGGGGTGAGCACAACCTCGGGGGCTCACAAAAAATATCTATATAACACAGTCTTAGTCGTCTAGGAATTTTTAACCATCCCAGGTACATGCATTTATCCTAGGTCGGTCAGTTGTCTCATGTGGCACCCACACCAAACAGAGACCCCAAAATAATCTCATCAACAACCTCAAATCTATTCAATAATCACAATAAAACACCTAACAACAAAAATAACCCCAACGCATATACCAGATCAAATCAACATATATATATGTATATATGTACAAGACCCCGTAAATAACAAATCATATCCCGAAAGGCGTACACAAACAGAGTCTAATACGCGTCCTCATCTAGAATACTACAAGAACTCACTTCTTATCCCTCCGTGCACCAAACACGCCGCTCTGAGTTCTAGGAGATACATAGGTCACCTGATACAAATACACTGATACCATCTATTCCACAAGGGTAACATAAGGAGAAAAACCCTAGTACTAGATCAGACTAGACCATTACTAGACAATCTCCAATTCACAATGCCTACTGAGGCACAGGAAAGGGTTACCGAAGTCCTTCAGTTCCAAATGGATGCCGAGGTCCTCGGGTTTTTTAAAGAAAAATGTTGAATCCCGAAGGATTCAATCGGTTTTTAAGAAAAAGTTAGGACCCGGTCAAATCTGTTTTGTTCCAACGCCTCCAAACCCAACCAGAGTACTAGAAGTTGCACTATGTGTGCATAAATCAACACTATGTCTCATACCCGAAATATGACAGGAAGAGCATCAGAGAAGATAAACATAAGGACTGCACTAACAGCTGAGTCCCTGAAATACCCAAGTCCGCTATATAATCAAGGAAACGCCGACGAGACAAGAGAATGACCACAAGTGTCAAGATGGAAACCATTTTAAAATCTCATTTATTTTTCCTTCAAAACTGATCCTAAGGCCTTTAATAATCTTTAAAAATTTATGGAAAATTCTGAGAATACCCAAACAAAACCAACAAGAAGGAATCCCAGAAACAAACTAGGAGAAGCCTGGAGAGCTCGAACCCTAACAATGCCGAGATCTCGGAGACAACCTCGAGATCTCAAAAACAGGGACAACTAATGCCCTATACTCACTAACTTCACGAAAAGTTTTGAAATGGAATTTTCTACCATTTCTCAAAGAGAGATTTTCTTTCAATACTCCTGGTCCCAAGGATTTAAATCATTTTTCATAAAACAAGTTTTTAACTATGGGTTTTCAAAAATAGTTAGTGGGACCCGGGTGAATGAAAAAAAATTACAGCTTTATAAAAAAAAAATCCAAAAGCTTTAAGTTTTCAAAACATTTACATATCCTTGGTTTGGTCCCAAAGATCCAAACCGTAACCATGACCTCAAGATTCATGGGCTAAAGATCGTTTACTTCTCAAAACATCACCAAAGTGAACGAAAGAGCGATATGCTCAAATTATAGGAGTCAGAGGAGGGAAGGCCAGACTAACGAGCCTTAAACGACCCCTAAATTGAAAAACTCCCCATACCACCAGAGTGGTCCAGGAATCAACCTATGGTAACACTAGTCACCAACCGCAAAGGCCTATATGGCCGAAAACCGTGACCTCATATAAGTCCCGGTATGAGGCGTTAATCAACTCAACTAGATACCCAATTCACAAAAAATAGATACACACCAAGGTCTCTTTTTCTACTGAGCTCGACTTAACTACTCAGAACACCCGCCAATCATGGCTCCAATAACCTTGGTTTTTAATTATTATTGAATATTTTTACATTTCAACTTATGGTTTTTAAGCTCTCATTCACATTGAGAAAGTCCGTTAATCAGTTTTCTAATATTAACAAGGGATCTCTATATCCAGGAGCATAATCATAATCTCAACTATTGCGCCCTAGTGCTCAAGGGGACAATATATATATATTTAAGATTTATCCACATATAACCTGCTCCATATCAGTAATCAATAACAGTAGCAAATCTCAATAGATAAGCACATATCAAATAAATGCTCAATGTGAATCTCAATGCAATGTCGATGCAACTCCAGTGCAACATTATCTACATAAGGGTTAAACAAATATCGAGGAATCCCAAACCGTTCACTAATGGGGTAACAAACCCACAAAAGGAAGGGTGGGTGTCGCCAAATAGAGTACGGAGACCACAAGTCCGTCCGGAACGGCAAGTGAGGCCCAAGCCATGACCCCCAATGTCTAAGGATTCGAGAGATACTAGCTCCCTGGGAGCTAGACCACCCCCTGGCTTGTTGTCGTGACTATCCAAACGGTCCATTCATATATATATATAATATAAATGAGGCATCCAACTCACACCGAATCAATGCATATGTCCATGGTGCTACATAACTGCAACATGCCTCTACATGGACCCCATGCTCAATTATGCAGTATAAATCTAATTTTTCATCCAAAGCATGCTTTACAATTTAATTAAAACAATAAATCACAACTACTCCATCTCGAGTTTATCCGGGTTCTCAATTGCCAAATTCTAATAAATTTTCAACATATTCGCACGCTTTAATTTAAATTTCAATAACCGAATTCTAATAAGTCCACTTCCGAGACAATCTAGTTCATAAATTCGATTAACTATAATTTACGAGAAAATTTAGAGGGAACTAGAACCACGTATAAGTTTTAACATCCCTTGCTTCCACATATCCCCTAACGTATATTTAATTTCTATAAACCACAAACAATAGGGGAAACTTATCATTACTTTCGATGTCCAATTCTAATTCCATAATTCCACTAACCTAATTTAAATTTAAAGGGCATCAGGCCACCTCTTCAATTTAATATAAGTAGGTTTTAATTATTCATAATTTTCGGAGAAATAATTTAAATTTACTTATCATGGATATTTCCAATCCCATTTACTCCACCTATGGATATTTCATCAATTTTATAAAAATTCCTAGATCTCGTTTATAGCTAGGAACGCTAACACCGGCTATCACACACACATAAACATATGCCGGAAGTGCTAGAAATTCCTACATACTAACAGTGATAAATAGATATGTTTATAAAAATCCTACCTAAAATAAAGCTTACAGAACAGCCCCAAAATTGCCCGCCGTGAATAGTGTCGGCACTTGTAAATGGGCCCGCCGACCAAAGTTGTCTGAAAATTTTCCCGCTCGGACCGAAATGACCGCCTTGCCGTCCTAGTCAATATAGTTGAAACCCGTTAGCAATCAATAAATAAATTTGAACAAATCTAACGAAAACCAAACCAAAAAATCGTACCTATAATCTAAAATTCCCGGTAAACTGCTCAACGATTTAGCACCAAATTCAGATATATCGTGTACGACATCGGGAGTAAGCTATCCTCAAAATTTCACGCCAAACGAAGCCCAAATCGGTACCGAGTTAACCTAACTCGGTCTGGCCAAACTCGTCACTGTTCGTCACGCGCATCACGGCACGAACCAGCGTCGCCATCGTCACTCCACCACCATTGCATGTTACAGCCGGCGAACACCAGCCCTTGCTGTCGTCGTCGTCGCCTCTATAAGTGACGAACTGGAACCCCAGCTCCAGATTGTGAACCCAACTCTCTCCCTCTGTGTCGCCAACTGTAGCTCTACCGTAAGCCACCACCACTACACATCGCCACCATGAGCCACCACCAAAACCCACCACCGTCACTAAGCTCGGCGACCACAACCACCAGTCATGATTCTCTTCCAATGACTCTCTCTCTCTCTCTCGTCTTGTGCGACCCCATGTCTCTCCCTTCCTCTCAATAAATGATGACAGATAAAGGTGAAGAAGGATAAATCGATAGCCTATTGAAGAGAAATTGAAGAAGACACTGAAAGGGGTTTGGTCGCGTGAGTCATCTCTATACCAGCCACACACATAATATCTAACATACATATATATATTTTCTATTAATTTTATATATACATATAAATACCCACACACGTATATATACATATATATATTTATTCTCCCAATTAATAATATATGTATAATAAATCCCAAAAATGTACCAGGAACCCTCAAATAAAATCACACGAGCCCGTAAATATAAACGGGATGCCCAATAATTCCTATAACTAGTATAACTAGCTCGGGGTAAAAATCCAACCACCGGAACACTGGGTACATACAAAGCCCATTAAAATTCCTAAAACGAGGAAACTCTAAATGTCCAACACATAAGTGGAAGACTATACGTCACATAAGTACAAATACGGAAACAAACAAACTAACATAAATACCCCTAAACACACAAGTCAAACAATAAATAGGGACACACACTTACAAACACAGAGCACGTCAATCAATTAAAGCACATACTAATCCCATTACAAGGGAAAACAAAACGTCGAACCCCTAAAGCACTAAATGCTGAACTCGCACAGTTGAGTCAAAACCTTTAACGTCGGTCAACAAAACGTACCACCACCCAGTCGAAGCACTAAAAGCTAAACGTCTAAACAAATCCAATTAATCGGCACTAAAGCCCACGTAAACCTCTAGCCACGTCCGAAACATAAAACATCACGTCAAGTAACGTAATCACCAAAGAAACCCAACGAAGTGACCAAAGAGACAATTGCAGAGTGGTGCTGTCGAATCTAAAACTCACATCAACGTTTCTACAAGTCAGAAATAATATTGTCACATCAAGTCATGTAATAGCCAAAGAAAGTCCACAAAGTCATCGAGGAGAAATCGCAACGTCGTCCAGTCTAGTGCAGACGTAAACGCGAAAAATTTATACTTGAAACACCAAGAATAACCATGATGTCATGAATAAGTGACGTCACAACCGAAATTAAATCGAAAAATAATTCCAGGAAATTGGGAAAATAACACGGGGTGTTACAAATAGTAGCAAAAAGTAGTAGTTTTGTATATAAATTTATAATATTTCCCCAATATTTGTATGTCTAGCATTATTCCACCCATGAAACTTAAATTAAACCATGTCCTCATGGTAATATCGATCATTAAATCATGGGGATAGAACAATGTTACCACTTTCTGGAGCACGATTTCTGAATGTGATAGAAACTCCCCCAAACTTGGTGTATTCGATAATCTGCAGTCTAACAAAAGTCCAAGACCAAGATCATAGTATAATAATATTTAAAGAAGACAATAAATATTAGGGAATGACATTTTATTAATAATCAACAAAAGAAAACTTCGCCATATGACTACAATTCTCAAAACTTAAAACAAACTTGCATAAATGATAATAATCTAATCCTAGGAATTCAAATTGCAAAGATAGAATTTATATATACTTGAAATAAAAATAACTATTCCATCCCCTACTATGAATTTATCAATCACAATTCTAGCCACTTTATTTTTTCTAGAGAGACCAAGTATAGTCTCCCCACCTTGCCATGTCTTCAGTCTCTTCTTTGGCAAGGAATTTAAAAGAATCATATTCTTTAGGATTCCACATGCTTGGTTTCATGCGAGAAGCAGTTTTTCCTAATTGATATGGTAATTTTATATTCTGGTGCCTCATCCCTCCATTAGTAAAAAGAGTCCAATTGGCCACAATACTCTCAAAAATAACTTCAGGCAAAGAGATCCAATACCCATTATGAAGGCAATAGATTAGCTTCACAAGTGTATAATTGCACTCATCTTTTGGTACCTCCGGACAGATTTGCCTACTCAACAAGTCAATAGTTATCCAATAACAAGGATCTACTTTATCTTGTGGGATGGTAGAAACTCAAGGCCCTACTGTGTAACCATCACATATATCTTGGACCACTATAGAGAAATAAGGATAAGGTATAAGAAAAGGTTTCTCCCCACCTATTGGCTCAAGAGGAAGGTTCCATATCTTAGCAATTGTAGAGGGTGAAACTTTAATAACATGATTCTTCTTGATCTTAGTAACCATCAACCTAGTCTCACGTCTATCCTCATACTCCAAATTTTAATAAAAATCATAAACTAATGAGGGAATTGCTATTCTGGAGGCAGAAACAAAAATTATGTCTAGCTTTCTCTCATAAAACACTTTTTTAATGAGTTTCTATTGATGATATTGAAACTACTGCAGTTGCTGACAAGGATGTATCTATTGTGGCTGAAGTTTCTAATGTCTTTGCTAATAATGATGTTGTGTTACCTCCCATAGTGGAGATTGAGTTTGAAGGGGTTATAGTGGTGGCTACTATTGCTGCTACTGATGCGAATTCATTAGAGTTGCACACAAATAAATTTGCAGCTTTGATGGAAACAGTCATTGAAGCTGAGCATATATGTCATGACCTTGAGCATAAAGTTGTTGAGCATGGGGAGATAACAGATTTTGGGCACATTGAAGCTGAGCACGGGGAGATAGTTCCAGTGGTGAGTTCTGCTTTTGACACTATTATTGTCCCTCAATTTTCTGATGTTGGGAATGAGATTGTATTGGCTTCTGCTACCAACCAATGTGATGGTTGTAATGTTGGGTTGACTACTATTGAATCATCTACTATAAAAAGCACTAGATCTAAGCCTAGTGATTTCCATGCTAAACCTTTGAAAGTTAATAAACCTAAAAATGTGGTTTCTAGTGTTAAGACTAGAAGGGCTCTAGCTAATACCTCTCCTAAAGGGGGAGTTGGTTTTTGAGGTGTGTTCTTTGTGAGCCTATTTGTACATGTCATATTATTATATGTTTTGTGGGATATGGAATGTTAGGGGTTTGAATTCCCCTGAAAGACAAAGTGAAGTTAGGAAAGTGGTGAAGAAATTTAACCCTGGCCTTATGTGTGTTATTGAAACAAGGGTGAAAGAGAAATTTACTTCTAAAATTGTTGATTCTATGTTCTCTGGTTGGCATTTCCTTCATAATTATGATTTTGCTTTGAATAGGAGAATTTGGGTTTGCTGGGATGCTACTCAATTCAATGTTGTTCCTCTTCTCCAAACAAATCATCTTATTATTTATTCTATCCAAAGCTCTGATGGTATGACATATTGTATTGGAGGGTTTTCTTATGGGTTAAATGAGGTTATTGGTAGGAGGCAATTGTGGATGGACATGTTATCTACTAGTTTTCTTTATTCTAATAATCCTTCTATGTTTTGCTGGAGGCTTCACTACTTTGAGATATCCTCATGAAAGATATGGTCACTTTAGTGCTTGGGATTCAACTATGAAGGAATTTGGTGAATGTTTGACTTAGGCAGACCTTATGGACCTCAAATTAACTGGTATTCAATTTTCCTGGAATAATCATTCAAATATCCGAAAATTGGACAGGGTTCTAGTCAATGAAGTTTGGAATTCTACATTTTCTTGCTCAAAGGCTATTTTTGAACCTAGTTTGGTCTCTGATCATGCTCTCATGGTTGTTAAACTTCAAGTTGTGATTCATAGAAAGGGTACTCCTTTTCGATTCAATAATCACTTGTTTTCTCATCCTTCTTTCATGGATATTGTTGCTAAAGTATGGTTTACTTTTGTGCCTGGTTCTCTTATGTATCATGTGGTTCATAAGCTGATGCTTCTAAAAATAAAATTGAAGACTCTAAATAGGGCGCATTACAATGATCCATCTGCTAAGGTTATAGCTTTTAGTGATAAGTTGAAGGCTTTGCAAGTTAGTGTTCAATTGGATCCTAGTAATGAGGGTTTGAAGATTCAAGAGAAGGATTGTTTATCAGAATATATTCAACTTTCAGCAGCTGAAGATTATTTTTACAAATATCAATCTCGGATTAAATGGTTGCATTTGGGTGACAAAAATACAACTTTTTTTTTCCATAAAATGGCTAAGCAAAGAAGGAAATCTAATAGTATTGACTTTTTGATTACTAATGATGGTGTGAGACTTGATCAACCTAAACAAATCCAAGATAAGATTGTTCACTTTTATTAGACTTTGCTTTCATCCAATTCTGTTTCTTCTACTCCTGGTTTAAGTGTTTTTATTCATCACCCACTTATAATTGAGCTTATTACTTCTCTATCCAGACCAATATCAGATGAAGAGATCAAAATCTCTATGTTTTCTCTAAAGGATAGTAGGGCTCCTGGTAGTGATGGGTATAATGCTCTATTTTTCAAGGATACTTGGCATATTCTTGGAGGTGATATTACTAAAGCCATTCAAGATTTTTTCCACTTAGGGAAAATGTTTAATGAGCTCAACTATACTATTATAACCCTTGTACCTACAGTGGAAAATGTTATTTATGTCTCTGATTTCAGACCTATCTCCTTATGTTCCACCATATATAAATGTATCTCTAAGGTGCTGACTTACAGAATCAAAGTTTGTCTCTCTCATTGTATCAGCCTCAATCAAAGTACTTTTGTTTAAGGGAGGAATATATCTCACAATATTTTGCTTGCTCAAGAATTGCTTAAAGATTATCATCTTGAAGGTGGGGATCCTAGGATTACCTTGAAGGTGGATTTGACAAAGGCTTTTGATACTATTTCCAGGTCTTTTTTGGAAGTTGTTCTCAAGGCTTATAAGTTTCTTCCTCAACTTACAACTTTGGTGATGTAGTGTGTTTCTACACCCAAATTCTCAGTCAATATCAATGGAGCTCTTAAAGGTTACTTGACGGGTTGAGATTTGATGATATTATGTCGTTGTTTCACCATACCCCGATCAACAAGAATTTATACCTACTAATCCTTTACTTAAAATAGTATAGTCAGAAGTAGGGTCGAACCACTCTCAACTTGGAACTCGTTTTGAGACAAAGATCCAAAACTTTACTCTTCGAGATACAAAGAAATCACTTAAAATAATTCTTGAATTTTTTTTTTAATAGTAAATTAAAATAACTAGATAAAATTATCAAATGGTGGAAAAAATCTCAAGGGAAAAGAATCCACCACCCGGGTCTATATAAATAATATTATATATTTCTATTGCAAATTCTCCTCCAACCTATTAAACATAAACATGGATATTGGTAGACATTCCCCGTATTTCCATTAATTGGTAATCACGAAGAATCCTCCCTCTAATGTTTTGGTTTAAATAAAATGTAAATAGTAGTAGGCATTCCCCGTATTTCCATTAATTGGTAATCACGGAAAATCCTCCTTCTATTTTTTAGCGTCCAACCTCTATTGTAAGGTTTTTGTTCATTGAGATTCATAAAATGAATACTCTCGGGACGAGAATTAAACAATACGAAATAAAATAAAAATTATTTATATCTTACCCATGGTGGCTTCATCACCCCCTTGAGAAGAGTTTTAAGCTAGCATGTTGATAAAAAAATGAAACAAGGTAATAGAATAAAATTTCATTGATAGAGCAAAAATTACACAAAATATGAAAATGGTACAAAAGTATTCTAAGCTTTCACTCCTCCACTCCTTTCACTCCTCCTTCCTTTCACTCCCGAATTCTCAAGATATATATAGACAATTGTGTCATTAATACACATCCACCCACTTCAGAATCATTAATTCCTCTCCAACCACCTTCTCACCAACCCTCTATCTCTCATATTTAATTCTTACCTTGGCCCACCAACTCACCAACTCTCTCATATATATATATATATATATATATATATATATATATATTTTAACTTTTTCTTTCTTTCTTTTACACACATACACACGTTCACATACACTTTCACATATATATATATATATGTGCATTTATTACATTCTCCCCCACCAATTCTTTCTTTTTCTTCATTTTCATCCTTCTTGCTTTCTTTTTCTTTTCTTTTGCAAATCAACCCCTGCATGAAATAAAAATATATACATATGAGGACATTATGTTAGATAAATTACTCTATTTTGTGCACTTATCAAATTACCCCCAAACAAGCTTTTGCTAGTCCTCTAGCAAATAAGGAAAAAATAGATAAGTTCACAAAAATGATATATTATTGAAGTTTAACTAAAGATGTGCCACTTTCGCAGGCTGCATTAGATTGCATTTACCGTATGCAATAAGGCCTTAAACCCCTAGGTTACCCTAGTGGACGAGCAATAGCCTCGTGAGGGTTTACAGTGAAGATACCCACAAACTTCTTTAGTCTTCATTTTCACGCATTCATGCATTCACACACTCATTAATTAAGCCATGATACAATATATAAGATAATATGAATGCAAATACTCCCACTCACTACCGAAGAATAACTATCTCAAGTTAATGATATGAACAGTCCCCACTAAAGTAAATAACTTCGTTACTCTCTACTCCCAATCTAGACAACCTTCCGTGTTTTTGTGAACATTCTACTATGGTATGTCAATTTCTCTTCTTCTACTTCATTGATCAAACTTTGCCATTTTTCATAAAAATTTATTTTTCCATCATTCCACTTATATCCCTTTTTTATCTTTCTAAGCTCCGGACTTTCCAGCGAGGATTTTTAGTCCCGACCAACTGGGCCCGAGCTTCTTCCATAGGATTTATGCTCATTAGTTTTCTCCCCTTTTTACGCGAGCAGTGATATTGGTGATACCAAGGCCCGGTTACTCAGATCGAAGAACTACTTTTTGCATTTCTTTCAAAATAAATTTTTAAATTTTCTCCATTCTATCTCCCCTTTTATATCGGCAAAGCTATTTTTTCAACCGCATAGTCAAAGATCAACTGTTTTTCCCATAGTGAATGTGTGCATGTGCTTATAGGTCAAAGTTGTCCTTTTCTGTTTCAATTTCACTAATTCATTTACCTATGTAAAACCACATCACTTCACTAACTCAATCTAATCATTACTCTCATGAGCGGGAATATCGCATCACATACTACTGATACATCATAAACACAAACTTAATCAACTTATAATGTAAAACACTTATGCATAAAAACAAAGATTTTTTTATTTTATTATTATTTTTTTTTCTTTTTTTTTTTTTTTTTTTTTTTTTTGAAACTCTATTTGATTAAATAGATATCCACCCCCAAACAAAAATAACACTGTCCCTAGTGTGTGAAAATACATCTAAGAGACAAATTGGAACAAATTACCGCAATTGAGGTGGAGGTAAGGAGTAGAGTCCCTGCAAAGATTCTTGGCAAAAGAAAAGTCAAGTGATTGGAAATATTATGACAGACTTTACCCCCAAACAAAATCGAAACATACCCAAATAGAGTGAGAAAGAAATTTTGTAGAAAATATTTACACAACAAACTGGGCTGCCTCCCAGGACCGCTAAGTTTAACGTCATCAGCCAGACGTAAGGGAGGTGCTACCCCTAAATGGATCAGTCCGAATAAATCGGATCAATGAGGAGAATTTCCTCAGTTTCAGAAGCTTCAAGTTCTAGGAAAGGCTTGAGGCGATGAGCATTGACTTTAAACAACTGTCCAGTCTTAGGGTCTTGTAACTCAACGGCACCATGACTAGAAATATGATGGACATAATACGGGCCTGACCAACATGACTTTAACTTCCCAGGAAACAATTGAAGACGGGAGTTATACAAAAGAACCTTTTGTCCTATGAAAAACTCCTTTTTTAGAATGTGTTTGTCATATTCCATTTTAGTCTTAGCTTTATAAAGTCTTGAACCCTCATAGGCATCATTTCTAATTTCTTCTAACTCATCAAGTTGAAGGGTCCTACGTTGACCGGCTTTATCATAGTCAAAGTTCATGGCCTTGATAACCCAATAAGCACGGTGTTCGAGTTCAACAGGCAAGTGACAGGCTTTGCCATAGACCAATCGATATGGGGACATTCCTATAGGGGTCTTGTAAGTAGTTCGATATGCCCATAACGCATCCTGGAGTGGAAGACTCCAGTCCTTCCTTGTGGGGTTACCAGTTTTCTCTAAAATCTGCTTAATCTCCCTATTGGATACCTCAGCTTGACCATTGGTTTGAGGATGATATGATAGGGCCACTTTATGGTTGATTCCATATTTGGACAACAGGTTTCCAAATACTTTGTTGCAAAAATGTGAACCATTGTCACTGATTATGGCTCGAGGTGTTCCAAATAGAGGCAAAACCTGGTCTTTGAAAAATTGCACCACAACTCTATGGTCAGCTGTTTTGGTGGCTAAAGCTTCGACCCATTTTGACACATAATCAACTGCTAGAAGGATGTAGAGATTGCCAAACGAGGATGGAAATAGTCCCATGAAATCAATACCCCAGACATCAAAGATTTCAACGACGAGAATTGATTGTTGAGGCCATTCATTTCTTTTGGTAATCTTACCGAGCAATTGACATCTATGACAAGCTAGACAGTATGTTTGGGTGTCTTTGAAAAGGGTTGGCCAATAGAATCCTGACTGCAAGATTTTTGCAGCAGTTTGTTTGGAACTGAAATGGCCACCACAGGCCTGGTCATGACAGAAGGAAATGACAGACTCTTGGTCTACCTCAGGAACGCACCTACGAATGATCTGATCTGGACAATATTTAAACAAGTAGGGGTCATCCCAAAAATATTCCTTAGCCTTGGCCAAAAACTTATCTTTCTCTTACTTGGACCAGTTGGAAGGAATTTGACCAATCACAATATAATTGACAATATTAGCATACCATGGTGCATGAGATATCTCAAATAATTGCTCATCAGGAAAATAATCAGAGATTGGAATGGAGTCACTAGTGGATTCAATAACAAGACGGGATAAATGATCAGCGACTACATTCTCAGAACCTTTCTTATCTCGAATCTCAAGGTCAAACTCTTGAAGGAGTAAGATCCAGCGTATCAACCGAGGTTTTGCATCAGATTTGGACAAAAGATGTCTTAACGCTGCATGATCTGTATAGATGATGACGTTAGATCCAATCAAATAAGATCGAAAATTCTCAAAGGAGAACACGACGGCTAGCAACTCTTTCTCAGTGGTTGAGTAGTTGATTTGGGAATCATTTAAGGTTTTGCTAGCATAGTATATGACATGTCGTGCTCTATCCACTTTCTGGCCTAAAACAGCACCTACTGCATAATCAGACGCATCACACATAATTTCAAAAGGTAAGGTCCAATCAGGTGAGCGAATCATAGGTGCAGTAGTGAGTGTGGACTTTAAGTGCTCAAAGGCGGACTTACAGGCATCAGTAAACTCAAATTGGGCATCTTTAGCGAGAAGATGGGTCAAAGGTCTAGTTATCTTACTGAAATCTTTGATGAAGCGCATGTAGAAACCGGCATGACCTAGGAATGCTCTAATATCTCGAACAGATTTAGGGATAGGTAGATTGGAGATTAGATCAATTTTGGCTTTGTCGACCTCAATTCCTGCACTAGAGATATTATGACCTAGGACAATTCCCTTTGTAACCATGAAATGACACTTTTCCCAGTTAAGTTCCAAGTTAGTGTCACGACAACGTTGAAGTACGAGAGAAAGATGGTCCAGACATTGCTCAAATGATGATCCAAAGACAGAGAAGTCATCCATGAAGATTTCTAAAAACTTTTCAACCATGTCACTAAATATACTCATCATACACCGCTGAAATGTAGCTGGGGCATTACACAAGCCGAATGGCATACGACGATAAGCGAATGTACCGAATGGACAGGTGAAAGTTGTCTTGTCTTGGTCATCTGGGTGGACAGGAATTTGATTGTAACCAGAATAGCCATCTAAAAAGCAATAGAAGGCCTGACCAGCTAATCTCTCTAACATTTGGTCGATGAAGGGAAGTGGAAAATGGTCTTTCCGAGTCACACTATTCAGTTTCCTGTAGTCTACGCAAACTCGCCATCCAGTTTGAATGCGAGTAGGAACTAGCTCATTGTGGGCATTGGACACAACAGTGATGCCAGACTTTTTTGGAACGACCTGGATTGGGCTCACCCACTGACTATCAGAAATCGGGTAGATGATATCAATGTCAAGAAGTTTGATAACTTCTCCGCGGACAACTTCTTTCATATTGGGGTTAAGTCTCCTTTGAGGTTGCCTACAGGTTTTCGCATTATCTTCTGAGTGAATACGATGTTGCACCACTAGAGGACTAATGCCTTTGATATCATCAATGGACCATGCTATGGCTTCCCTATTTGTCTTAAGAACCTCAAGTAATTGGGACTCTTGTTGCTCAGTTAACTCAGAAGATATTACCACTGGAAAAGTCTCAAATTCACCAAGATACGAATATTTTAATGTCTCGGGTAAAGGCTTTAATTCTATCTTAGGTGGTTTCTTTGCATGTTTAGATTCAGTGGTAACCGGTAAGGACAATGATTCAAATTTGGATTTATACTTGGGGGCTTCAAAAGGTGGGGCAGAGTTTAGCAAATCATTGATTTGGCTAATATAATTAGCCTCATCAAAACTATCACCAAAATGGGCTAAACACTGCTGAAGTGGATCCTCAGGATAAGAGTGGTTAAAGGTGTGGGTGGTCAATGAATCAATAAGACAAACTTCCTCAACAGATTATGATTCAATGGGTTGTTTCATCAAATTAAACACATTGACTTCCACTTTCATGTTCCCAAAGGTCAAGGTCATGCTACCATTTCTACAGTTGATCAAAGCATTGGCTGTGGCTAAAAATGGTCGACCTAAAATGATTGGAATTTGCTTCCCTTGAGTTGGCTGAGTGTCTAACACAATGAAGTCTACGGGGTAATAAAAATCATTAACTTTGATTATCACATCCTCAATGATACCCCTTTGAATTTTTATGGATCGGTCAGCTAACTGAATTCTAACATCAGTTTTCTTCAAATCAGTCAATCCCAAATCCAAGTAGACTGAATACGGTAGCACGTTGACACTGGCACCAAGATCCAATAAAGCCTGACCTTCAAAATTTTCTCCTATCCTACAAGTGATAGTGGGACTACCAGGGTCTTTGTGTTTAACCACAGCTTGGTTTTGTAGGAAAGAGGAACAATGTTGGGCCATGAAGGCTTCCTTAGGAATATTGGTTTTCCTCTTGACTAAGTCTTTAATGAATTTTGCATAAGAAGGAATTTGCTTAATAGCAGTGAGAAATGGAATGTTAATCTGGAGATTTTGAAAAATCTCTAAGATTTCACTGTATTGAGAATCCTTCTTATTGTTGACTAGTCTAGAGGGAAAGGGTGCACGTGGAACAACCGACTTAGGAATAACCTCATCAAGCTCAGGATCTTGATCCTTTTTGGATTTTGGGGAATTGGGTCGAAGAGATTTGGATTGTTCATTTTCATGACTGATGGGTGGCTCAACCTTATTATCAATTTTATTTCCTGACCTCAAGGTAGTGATAGAATTGACATGGTCATTTGAGTGGTCAAAATTAGAAGTGGTCCCTATGTGATTAACTCATTTTCCTTTTGGATTGATTTCGGGTTGGCTCGGGAATGTACCCTTTTGTCTTTCAAACAGAGCTGCAATGAGTTGACTCAACTGATTTTGGAGAGACTGCTGAAATTGCAGTTGATTTTGAGTCAATAGATCAAAGTTATTTTCTAACTTTTGGAATCTCTGATTGGAATGCTTATTGGATTGATCAAGATTAAGGGCAAGCATTTTCAAAGTGTCCTCATAATTGGAAGTATTATGGACCGGTGGGACAGGAGCAACATAGTTGTTCATGGGATCAACTGCTAAATCTCGGCTTGGATTGAACTGGTTATTCCTGGGGAATTGAGTTTAAGGAATGATTTGTCCTTGAGGTGGAGGTGGCCTATTGGAGTTACCTTGAAAACCGGATGGACCACCTAAGTTTTGTGGAGGTAAATTTTGCCTCCATGAAAAATTAGGGTGGTTTCTAGTATCAGGATGGTAACTTTGGCTAAATGTGTTAGGCAATGGTCTCCTAAAGGTAGTGAAGGCACAAACTTGCGCATCCGAAGGTTCAGATGTACAATAGACCGGACATTCCTCTGTGGGATGAGATAAACCAGAACAAACATTGCATTGTGCAGGTGTGGATATTAGGGCAAATGCATCAAACTTTTTGCTTAAGTCTTTCACTCCATCAGCAAGACTTTGCATCACAGACTTTAACTCATTTTCAGGTTTGATCTCATAAAAACCAGGTTTTCTATTCATTTGATCATTCCTATAAAAATCATTATCACTTTGGTTCCAATTCCAATTTTGGGCATTTTCAGCTAGTTCCTCCAAAAATATATAGGCTTGGTCAGGGGTTTGGGCATTGAACTTTCCTTGGTGCATTGACTCAATCATGGTTCGGTTCATAGGTGAAAGTCCCTTATAAAAGAAATGGACTAACTGTGCTTTATCAAAGCCATGATGTGGGCATTTGAGGAGCAAGTCATGAAATCGGTCCCAAGTTTGGTGGAATTGTTCTTCAATTTTCCCTCTAAAAGTACTAATGGCATCTCTCATTGATTCGGTCTTTTGCATGGAATAAAACTTACTCATGAATTTTCTTGCAAGTTCATCCCATGATCTAATGGAGTTGGGTGGAATGGAGTTTAGCCATGAAGCAGCTTTATCTTCTAAGGATAGGGGAAAAAGACGCAGTTTGACACCCTCTTCATTCAAATTTTGATTTTTGAATGTGTTGCATGTTGTCAAAAACTTCCCTCAATGGATATAGGGTTGTTCACTTTCGAGTCCATGGAATTTTGGCAACATATTGATTGTGGCGGGTCTAATCTCAAACTGGGGTGCATCATTCTCAGGTAGAACTATCTATTGGGTGGGTTGGCTGTGATTGGGGCAAAATAGTCATTAAGAGTTCTTGGTGCAGCCATTGATGAATTATTGGTGGTTGACAGATTTAACAAGGGAATTGATTTTTCTTCTAAATCAATGAGTGACAAATCACTAGGAAACCTAACTAGACGCTTGTTAACTCGCAACCACTGGGGCATAAACAAAAAGAAACCTAAAAGGACTAGATGAGGGACAAATCACACAAAAATTTTGGCTTTGTTATCTTGAGCTTAAATTCAAAGGTGGTGAATTTTTAAATCTAATATTGTAGAGAATTAAAAGGGTGATGTCCAAATTAATTCTCTTATAATTAGAGAGCTCCTACTCTATTCCAGATTAAGTCGATAGATTACCAGTTAAGGATCATCAAACTAACAACGGAGTAGTTCCCAGGAAAGTGTGGCGAGGCACGTGGCCTGCTTAATGCCGAGTCAACCTCACTTTCCTAGACAGAACTGTCCTCCCGTTTATCAATTTGATAATGACTCACTGGAGTGACTACCAACCGCTTCCTTCCTAGAGGGCCTATGAGCTTGTAACCCTAAAGTGGCTGATTGCTAATGAATTTTAATCAAATCCGGCTCATGGTTTAACAAATGCAAGGAATTTTTGTGATTTGTGGGCCACGGAGACGGGTGATGAAATCCCGACCGTATGTTGTGGGAATTTTTGCCCTTAAGTATCTTATGCAAAATGCTAATTTAAAATATGCACAATCAATACAAGAATAAAACAAAATAAGAAAGAAATATAAAAAAATATATATATATATATATATTTTTTTTTTGTTTTTTTTTTAAGATAATATTTATATGAAAAAAAAGCTAAATACAAATAACGGGAGCCTAGGGTTTAAGCTAGTATGTTGATAAAAAAATGAAACAAGGTAATAGAATAAAATTTCATTGATAGAGCAAAAATTACACAAAATATGAAAATGGTACAAAAGTATTCTAAGCTTTCACTCCTCCACTCCTTTCACTCCTCCTTCCTTTCACTCCCGAATTGTCAAGATATATATAGACAATTGTGTCATTAATACACATCCACCCACTTCAGAATCATTAATTCCTCTCCAACCACCTTCTCACCAACCCTCTCTCTCTCATATTTAATTCTTACCTTGGCCCACCAACTCACCAACTCTCTCATATATATATATATATATATATATATATATATTTTAACTTTTTCTTTCTTTCTTTTACACACATACACACGTTCACATGCACTTTCACATATATATATATATATGTGCATTTATTACATTCTCCCCCACCAATTCTTTCTTTTTCTTCATTTTCATCCTTCTTGCTTTCTTTTTCTTTTCTTTTGCAAATCAACCCCTGCATGAATTAAAAATATATACATATGAGGACATTATGTTAGGTAAATTACTCTATTTTGTGCACTTATCATTACTTCAAAAGTTATAGGGGCATTAGACAAGATGACCCTTTATTACCTTATCTTTTTGTCTTGGGTATGGAAGTTCTTATTGGTATGCTTCATATTGAGACCATTTCTTCTAATTTTACTCATCACTTGAAATGAAGACAACAAAATATTTCTACTATTCTTTTTGCAGATAATCTCCTCTTATTTGCTCATGGTAATTTGGGTTCTGTTCATTGCATTATGTCTGTTTTGGATAAATTTGGTGAGCTTTATGGTTTAATTCCTAGTCAAGCTAAGAGTGTTGCTTTTTCAACTGGAATTGATCCTCTTAGTTTAGCTCAAATTCATCAAAGGTTGGGTTTCCAGGTTGGCTCTCTTCTTGTCAAGTATTTGGGGGTTTCTATTTTATCCTCTAAACTTAAAGGGAAAGTTAGTGTAATTTTGTTGGATAAGATCTCTGCTAGAGTTTCAAGTTGGTCAAGTAAATTTATCTCTTTTGCTGGCAGACTTCAATTGGTGAAGTCTGTTCCCTTTTTTGTGCAAATTTATTGGTCATCTACATTCATTCTTCCAAACTCTTTTATTAAAGATCTCACCTCTTTGCATCGGAAATTTCTTTGGACTGGCACTAAAATGTGTAGAGGGGGATGTAAAGTAGCTTGGAATTTTGTTTTCCTTTCTTTTTGATGAAGGGGGCTTAGGTATTAGAGACATTTGAGAAGTGGAATGTGGCTACTATGATGAAACATATTTGGAGTTTGGTTCAACCTACTTCCTCTTCTTTTTGGGTATCTTGGGTCAAGTTGCATCTCATTAAGAATAAAACGTTTTGGGAAATTTCAGTCTCTAGAAGTTGCACTTGGATATGGAAATCTCTTCTCAAAATTAGGCCTAGTGCTAGGTCAGCTATTAAATATTTGATTGGGGATAGAAGAAGCACTTCTCTTTGGTTTGATAATTGGCACCCCAATGGTCCTCTTATTGATTTCTTTACTCCTGTTGTGGTAAGAGATTATGGAATTGGATTGAATGCTTCTGTTAGTAGATTTATGGAAGGAGTTTTCCTGCTCACTTTAAGCCAAATGTTGTTGTTTAGGATAGGGTGGTTTAGCTTCCTAGTAATGGTGCCTTCTCAATCAAGTCTGCATGGGAATTTGTTAGATATAAAGTGGATTTTATGCCATGCTCTGGTATTATATGGTTTACTCATTGAATTCCTAAACACTCTTTCCATTTCTGGATGGTTCAACTTAAAAGATTAAACACATTACATTTCTTTCTCTCCACAGCTCTTGTTCAAGATGCAAATTGTGTGTTTTGTAAGCGGTGTATGGAAGACAGAGATCATTTATTTTTCCAATGTAGTTTTACCTGAGATTATGGAGGATGGTGGTTCAAAAGGGTCTTTTGCCCTGGCCTGATGATTGGAATCTTATTGTGCCTTGGGCAATGAACAACTTGAAAGAGAAGTCTTTGGTTACTGTTGTTAATAAACTCGCTTTTGCTGCTACTATTTATGAGGTTTGACTTGAGAGAAATAGGAGGATCTTCTCTAATGAATTCAGCACCAATGAGGCTTTGTTTGACAAGATAGTTCAAGTGGTGAGAATGAGATGCTTCTCTTTTACCAAGTTTTCTAAGGCTGCTACTGCTGAAGCTTTGGCTAATGAATGGTGATAGTGTAACTCTGCATTTATCGAGCCATCTTTTAAGCTATCTCTATGGATTGCATGTGGTTCAGTATAAGCATGAATCTGTAGTTGTGATTTCTCTTATTTTGCATCTCTTGCATGCTGAGTATGGTCATCTATGGGAGTTTACATATGCTAATTCTATGGGTTTGTTGCAGAATAAAGTTTGTCTTGTTATGACTAGTTTGTTTCTGCCTATTTTGAGCCATCTTGGATTGGGTATGTATTTGTTTTCTACTGGTTTGTTGTTGCTGGTCTATGTGTATGGTCTTGCTTCTGCCAGTTTTTTGAAGATTGAAGCTCGTTCTGATCCACCAGTTCATTTACATGATTTTATGAAGAAGAATGGCTCATTTTCTTCCCCTTTTAATTACTATTGAAATTACTTAGACGATGGTAAAAATATCCTAGAGAATAGGCTTTTTGTGGATTTATTAACAAATTAATATTTAATTACGGAAAAGTCAAGTTTAATACAATCGCAAAACCCTAATTCTCAAATCACATTATTCAAGCAATATCAATTAAACATTAATATAGTACGGAAAATAAAGCAAGAGACGATACAGAGAATTATACGTGGAAATACCAAGGAAACATTCCAATAAAAAAAAAACATGGGTACACTCAGGTACTGATGCATTGTGAATCAACAAGTACAAACTCTATGAGAGTTTTAGACTTACAATCACTCCTGATATGCCTTCCTATACTCGCAGTCTGAAACCCTTGAACCACTGGTACTTTACGAAGCACGCTTGCCCCGTTAGACACTATGAAAGACTCACAAATCATACCTGATTTGCCTTTCTCTACTCATGGTCTGAAATCCTTGAATCATTCTGTACTCGAATGGATCAAAGAAACCTCGTTGCAGTGGATGGTGTAATGATTTTTCAGGAATCAGTCATCCAATTGTGTATAGAGGACCTCGGTGTGAAAACAAAAAATCCAATACACGAGAGAACACAAATATGTATGATCACTCAATAATCACCCATCTATGTGTATCACTCTGTTGAAGAATAAGAATGATAGAATATTGCAGAGCTCTCACCAAAAACCTTATTCAAAAATCGTCGTCAAAAACCGTAGCCTCTTCTCTTGTAGAACCTTGGTATTTACAGACTATGCCACACCCTTAAAATTCCCGAATCTCTAATCCAGAGAATCAGCGAATTTCCATGGGATGGTGTCAGTCAAGTGACCACTAGAGTCAACAGTAACAAGGAAACACTTGCAATAACAATGAAAAATATACTCCATGCTTAAATGAATACTAGAAACTCAATAGTATCCAGTGATACCAACAGACAAGTCCCTAAATTTCTAAGACTCCCAAACCGGGACATCCAAGGAATCCAGGATGTGATCCTTAATACGAACGACCACCTAAGATATCATTAACCATGAAAACATATGGAATAATGATAAAAATGGTATATTCCATACCCAAATGAATGATAGAACAAAGTAGCGGAATCTAACGAAAATCCGGCAGAGTTCCATTTGTAAATGGAACATCCGGACACCCAACCACAACAGAATAACCTGCTAATAACAGTTCTATAATATCAATGGCTCACAGGCCGAACATTCATCAATCCTACTAGGGCCGAAGTAGTGGAAAGAAACCAAAACCCCTATACAACCCTCTATAATCAACAGAGCCACAAATGCTCGAATAAGAATACAAAAAAGCACATGGCAGTGCAGAATAAATACAATAACATCCTGAAATAATAAATACAGGAAATAAAAGATACACCAATAGGAATATGCCAATAGACTAGCTCCCAAGAGAAATACATGACAATCCCATAAAACATGGGTAAAGAAACTGATAGAAAATAACTATCGTCCCCAAACCAGCCGCGCTGCAACGGTAACTGCATCACCCTGCGCAACTCCAAAACCTGTAACATGGAAAACAAAAGAAAGCTATCGTTGCACCGCATGCTGTCCGTAGCCGCAACATTTCCTGCAACCTGGCGTGGGAATACCAGGGGGTGACGAAATATCCCTGTGAGCAAATTAGCTTAGTGGGAAAATGGTATCCTAACTACCACATCCTCTGACTGTTTAGGAAAAAGGCTAAACTATCTAGCAAGATATATAGCCCACAACATAACACAGCCACGAAAACCCATGGCACGCGCTCATAGACTACCATACATAAGTATATAGGGGATATATATATACATATATATATAAATACACAACATGGGTCCATAAGGTATGACTAAGACTCGTACTCCAAGTACCAACACCGGTAGTCTACACTACTTTCACCAACATACACTAGGTACATGACACCCAGGTCCAATCTAACAAATCATCAAGTGCTGACGACGCTAACCAGAAAATCAAAACAGAGGGAAATACACTGACCTTTAATGTCCACAGGAATCAAATCCACAACTAGTACTAAGGAAAGCTCAAATCCCACTCCGTGAGAACACAGGAGGAAAAAATACTCACGTCCTTGCGTACTAACACAATCGTCATCTATATATATATATACATGTACAATATATATATATATATATATATATATATATAACAAACCTCATCCCAATCCTAGAGAAAATCCACCTCTTAATGACTAGATCACCTCAATCATATCTCTTAATCAATACCATAAATCACATCATCACATCATCACATCGACCTCAAAATACTATCATCAATAAGGTCAATCAAATCACTAATGCTCTCACTATGGATAAGGAACACTAAACGGTCGAATCTCGGAGTGTACCCGAACACTACTCTCATGACCACCCCATAAGAGTTAAGGAACCAAAGCAAGGGAAAAGAAGTCCTAATGCTAAACCAACAGACAACCGAGACAATAACGTCAAGGTTAAGAACACCACAAGTGTTAGGGAAAACACCCAAAAAAGGAAACCAAAGCAAGGGAAAAGAAGTACCAATACTAAACCAACAAATAACCGAGACAACAACGTCAAGGTTAAGAACACCACAAGTGTTTAGTGAAAACACCCGAACAAGGAAACCAAAGCAAGGGAAAAGAAGTCCCAATACTAAACCAGCATGTTAGTCACTAATTAACCCTAGAGGGGGGAGGGGGGTGAATAGGGTGTTCAAAAATAAGTCTAACTCTTTTCGAACATGGAGCACACTATAATCAAAAATCAATTTCTCAATAATGAAGTGGATGATTCAATTTAAACTTTTATAATAATTAATTTCAAGACAAATTAGCATACAAGATATTCAACCAAATATAGCATGCAAAATACTTATGTAAAGATAAAGAGATAGAGAGATTGACACCGTGATTTTTTCGAGGTTCGGTAACTCCTACTCCTCGGCTCAAGAACCCCTTCTTGAGACTTTTCTCGATCCTTTCACTATGGCCCTTCCTTCACAGGTGGAATGGCAAACCTTTACAACACAAGCCTCTCGAGCTTGTCTCTCAATCAAGAGAACAACCCTCTCTTGAACAATCGGTGGACTTCACTTGTCCGAGATTACAAATTCGTATGTAATCAATAAAATCACTCAAGAACAAAAACACTCAAAACCCAAAGGTTTTTATAGAAGATAAATCAATATAAGCTCAAGTGTTTTTTGTGATTTTACAATAGCTCTAGAAATGTATTCTCAAAGGATATAATCAATGAATGATATTTGGAGAATAAGAAGAGATTCTAGAGGTTTTGATTTTCAAAGAAACTTGGTGAAAATCAGATTTTCAAAGCTTGGTTTCAATGGCTTTTGTAGAGAAAATTTCTGCAGAATTTTGAGAGCTTTTCTTTCTTTTCTTTCTCTTTTGTTTTTCAATCTCTTGGTCTTCAATGAACACATATCATTCTATATATATCAATACATTAGGGTTTTGTAGAATGAATATTGTAATTGAAAGACAAGAGCCGTTTGAATACCATTAAACACGATCCACAAAACATGGGAATTGTTTTCTGAAAATCTGCAGATTTTAAGCAATCTTCTAGTCGACTACTTCTTCATTGTAGTCGACTACAATGGTCCATCTAGTCGACTAGATTGAGTTCTAGTCGACTACTTTGGACCATCTAGTCGACTAGAATGAGTTCTAGTCGACTACAATGAGTAGTCTAGTCGACTCAAGCTTGTTTCAGTCGATTCTTTTGATGTGGATGAAAAACCAATAGCTACTGGTTGAAATAGTCGACTACTAGAAAATACACAGGTGATTCTAGTCGACTATAACAAGAAAAAACATTTAATAAAAATATTTTTCTTTCCGTTTAAGTTTGGTAAAGCGTTTTTCATTTCATTTGAGTTCGGTTCATTTTATACTTGAGCTTATACGATAAAATCGACACATAAAATTACCTTGTTACAATGATTGCTCCCCGACCTATCTACCCCGAGTCTTGAGTCTTCGACTTTCGCTTTTGCCGTTTAATTGATTTTCCTTTTTCGCTTCAATTTCTTTCACAACTTTTCGCTTTAAATCAAACTTTCTTTCCGAGCTTGTTTTTCGAGTAGTTTAATTTTCGAGTTTGATTTCTGAGTCGTTCACCTGTCTTTTGCTGAAAATATAAACTCGATAATTCATTAGTATCAAACACTCTTCAATGGTTTGTTATCATCAATTTTGGAATTTTTTGCCGAAAGTAAATTTCAAAGCCAACAATCTCCCCCTTGATGATGACAAAACATTTTGTGTTTGCTTGGCATTTGGCGAAACATCAAGTGATGCTCCCCCTCAACATGTGCATAATATTTTGATCACATGCTCCCCCTTAGTAATTGAAATTTGCAGTTTAATAGGCACTTTGATACAATATATAAAAATAGGCGCACATTTGAGATAACAAAAATAAACAGCCTATTATAGATGTTTCAGTTTAATACAAGCTGCTTATACTAATGAAAAACATGGAAAGGAAAACAAACAAGTTCGCAAATAACCAAAACAAGTCGCCAATAACCATAACAAGCCACACAAAAACAGAAATTGCTAATGTCGGATAATGAAATGCATGACAGTACAATAGCATAATTTCTCCCCCTTTTTGTCAGCGTCGAGGGGTGCGTGAGCGAGGGTTCCTGTGTGCAAGAGTGAGTTCATTAAGTGACCCTGCCAGATTTGTAATACGGGTAGACATTTCCTCATCATGAAGAACAAGGCGCTCATTGATCAATCGAATGGCTTCCGTATTCTGGTTCACGGTCGTATCAAGGCGCTGAAGCATTTGTTCCTGCTGCCTAAGGAGCTCCGTATTGCTTTGAACAACCCCAAGAAGTTGGTTGAGAAGAGCAGCTTGAGAAGCCGAAGCACCGTCCAACGGAGGGACCGAGGAAGAGGCTTCCTGGCGCGATGCAGAACCGCTAGGAGCAGTACGCGAACGAGGAGCAGGTGCAATTTCAGAAATGAAATTTCCTTCCGCATCAAAAGAAATATGCATATGTTTGACATGAGTGGCGTCAAGAAAAATAGGTTATGCTCGGACACTTCATTCGGAAAATTAAAACCTTTCCGCTGCAGTAGATATGTAATATGTGCAGGAAAGAAAAGCGGGCCAGATGGCTTGCGCTGACATGTGAGGATGACGGAACGAAAAATATAAGCTAAATCAACGCGGGTTCCTGTCAAAACGCAATAAACCAAAAAAGCCTCCATACGAGAAACACTGCTACGACTACCAGTTTTAGGTAGAATAGAGTAAGTAATAACATTATGAATTAATCTAGCCTCGGGTAGTAGCATAGAAGAGGTAATACCGGCGTTTTGCGAAATTTCCTTGTCAACACATATTGCCTGAGCAGCCTCAATACAATCGAAATCATCTTCCTTATACCAGTCCTTGGAGAAGTGGCGGATACCGTCATTCAGAAGCAAGAAAATGCGCTTGATTTCACTGTCATCAACGGTCTCGTCTTCACCACATAAGTTAAAATGAAGATGAGAGAGTAATTTCTTCTCGTGATTTTTAAGAGAAGCGTAGAAAGCTTTGACAATTCGCGGAAATACCGGAATGTCAAGAGAAACGAAAAATCCCAACCAATTGCTCGGAATAACTCGAAAGTTTGAGCCCGAATTTCAGTGCATAAATCTTGTGTGACAATACGGCAAGGTGTAGGAGCACGGTTATCAAAAACAGTGATGAATTTATTTCTATTATCATCATCAAGAAAAAGTACCTCAAGAAGAAGAGGTTCATTTGACTCCTCTTCGTCAACGGCCGTAGGACTGCGTGGATTGGTGGAGCTTTGGCCTCCATCAATGCGGGAACGTTTCCGAAATAGACCTCGAGTCTTCGGTGGCATTGTAGAAGATGATGCACAAATGTAGAGGGATATATAGATATATGATGGTGTATATATATAGATATGTGAGAGAGTGAGAATGATGAAATTTAGATGATGGAAATGGGTGGAAGATGATGAAAATGTGAAATTAATGAGGGATAGGTGAAGATTTGAAGGTATAAGTGGTAGTAGGAGAGGGATTGAGAGGAGAGGGTTTGAAGGTGGGTGAGGGTTTGAAGGAGGCGGATGAAGAAGATGAGATGAGGGTTAGGTTTTATAGTGGGTTGAGTCGACTAGGTCTAGGTGAGTCGGTTAGATTTAGGTTTGAGTCGACTAGGCTAGGTTTGAGTCGACTAGGAAGGCAAAATAGTCGACTACAACAATGTTTGAGTCGACTAGAATGGAAGATGAGTCGACTAGAATGACAATCAGTCGACTAGAAGGTGAAGACCATGAAATGGTGTAGCTTCTGACCAAAGTAGTCGACTAGATTGGTTTGAACTACACAGGATGAGTCGACTAGAATGAGAAAAAATTGATAAAAATAGATAAAAATTAGGAAATAAATACATAAAAATAGCAAAAATATTAAAAATAAATATTATGACAGAAATTAAGATAAAACATCAAAATCCATGGCCATTCCGATTTCACGACGAATTTTAGAAAATGATTCGTCCGCAAGTGGTTTTGTAAAAATATCCGCCAATTGATTTTTAGTGTCGATAAAGATCAATTCAACGTCACCCTTAGCAACATGATCACGCAAAAAATGATGCCTAATCTCTATATGCTTGGTGCGTGAGTGATGAATAGGATTCTTTGAAATACAAGTAGTTGTATTATCGCATTTAATAGGCACGTGAGAGAAAGTAAGACCGAAATCAAGTAGTTGTTGCTTAATATAAAGAGTTTGAGCGCAACTACTACCGGCTGCCACATATTCAGCTTCGGGCGTAGATAAGGCAACGGAATTTTGCTTTTTACTTGACCAAGATACTAGTGAGTGTCCTAGAAAATGACAAGTACCACTTGTGCTTTTACGATCAATTCTACATCCCGCAAAATCGGCATCCGAATAACTAATAAGATCAATTGAAGTTCCACGTGGATACCAAAGCCCCAAGTATATTGTACCACTTAGGTAGCGAAAAATGCGTTTGACCGCAAGCAAGTGAGATTCCTTAGGACATGATTGAAACCGGGCACATAAGCATACACTAAACATTATATCCGGTCTACTAGCGGTTAAATAAAGCAAACTACCGATCATGCCTCTATAATTAGTAATATCAACACATTTACCATTTTCATCTTTATCAATCTTAATGGAGGAACTCATAGGAGTTATGGCATGTTTGGTAGCCTCCATACCAAATCGCTTTAGCAAATCTTTAGTGTACTTGGATTGGCTAATGAATAAGCCATCCGAGCTTTGCTTGATTTGCAACCCTAAGAAGAAAGTCAACTCACCCATCATGCTCATTTCAAATTCGTTTTGCATATTTGTGGCAAATTCCCTACATAAAGAATTATTTGTTGAGCCGAAAATAATGTCGTCAACATAAATTTGGACAATCAACAAATTATTCTTAATGGTTTTTGTAAAAAGTGTGTTATCAATCTTCCCTCTTGTAAAACCATTTTGAGTTAAAAACCCGCTAAGTCTCTCATACCAAGCTCGATGAGCTTGCTTTAAACCATATAGAGCTTTAGCCAATTTGAAAACATGATTTGGAAAAAGATTATTTTCAAAACCGGGTGGTTGCTTCACAAAAACTTCTTCTTCTATGACACCATTTAAGAAAGCACTTTTGACATCCATTTGATAAAGAGTGAAATTTCTATATGATGCAAATGCAAGAAGCATTCTAATTGCTTCTAATCTAGCTACCGGTGCAAAGGTCTCATCATAGTCGATGCCTTCCTCTTGATTATATCCTTGAGCTACCAATCTTGCTTTATTTCAAATAATTACTCCATTCTCATCCTTTTTGTTTCGAAAAACCCATTTTGTGCCAATTATAGTTTGATTTTCGGGTCTAGGAACTAAACGCCAAACTTGATTGCGTTCAAATTGATTTAGTTCCTCTTGCATTGCTACGATCCAAGAATCATCACATTGAGCTTCGTGGAAGTTCTTGTGTTCGAATTGCGATACAAAGGCCATGTGGTTGCAAAAATCTTTAAGTTGAGATCTAGTACTAACCCCTTTTGAAGGATTACCTATGACTTGATCAAGAGGATGATTGTGAACAATCCTCCATGCTTTAGGCATTGAGTTGGTCAAGTCATCATTGGATTGATGCTCAACTTCCCTCATTTCCTTTTGGCTACATGATGAGTTTGAGATATTGAGAGTATTTAGATTATCCTCAATCCCAACAACCTCATCTTCTTCTAGGTCAATTCTAGGTGATGGTGGTGAGGGTGATTCATCAAAGACAACATGAATAGACTCAACCATGGTTAGAGTCCTTTTGTTATAAACCCGAAATGCTTTACTTCTTGTAGAATAACCTAGGAAAATTGTTTCATCTGATTTGGAGTTGAATTTTCCAAGATTATCTTTATCATTTAACACGAAACATTTACACCCGAAAACTTTGAAATACCCAATATTGGGCTTTCGACCATTCCACAACTCATAGGGCGTTTTCCCCAACTTCATCCGAATAATAACACGATTGATTATATGGCAAGCGGTGTTTACCGCTTCCGCCCAAAGGCTTCGGGGAAGGTTGTGCTCATTTAACATGGTTCGAGCCATCTCTTGTAGAGATCGATTCTTTCTTTCAACTACACCGTTTTGTTGAGGGGTTCTAGGGGCCGAGAGATCATGAGAAACACCGAGATCATCACATAATTTCTCTAAATCTTGATTTTCAAACTCCCTACCTCTATCACTTCTAATTTTCTTGATTTTCAAATCTTTTTCATTTTGAATGACTCTATAAAATCTTTCAAGAATGGAGTGAGTTTCATTTTTATGAGCAAGAAAGTGAACCCAAGTATATCTAGGGTAGTCATCAACAATAACAAGTACATAGAGTTTCCCGGCTAAGCTAGCCGTTCTCTCCGGACAAAAGAGATCCATGTGAAGTAATTCTAGAGGTCTAGAAGTAGTAATATCTTTCTTTCTCTTGAAAGAGGATTTAACTTGCTTGCCTACTTGACATGCGCTACATATTTTATCTTTCGAAAATTTAGTCTTTGGGAGGCCTTTGACTAAATCATTTTTGGATAAACGATGAATGAGGTCCATACTAGCATGTCCTAGACGCCTATGCCATAACCAACTATTTTCGCTAGATGTGACAAAACATTTAACATCTTGGTCATGCAATTCACATACCAACAAAGTATACAAGTTTCCATTTCTTTTGGCATTGAACATTTGCTTCCCATCTTTCTTGATTATGCATGCATTTGTCCTAAATATAACATCATAGCCCTTGTCACATAATTGACTAATACTAAACAAATTATGCTTCAACCCATCAACTAAAAGCACATCATCTATAGAGAGAGAAGTGGAAATACCGATTGAGCCAATTCCTATAATTTTGCCTTTAGAGTTGTCTCCAAAAGTTACGTTTCCTCCTTCATATGTTTTTAGTGAAATAAACTTTGATTTATCTCCCGTCATATGCCTTGAGCATCCGCTATCGAGAAACCATTTTTCTTTTGATGCGGACTTCAAGCATACCTACAAAACAAGTTCAAGTAACTTTTATTGGTACCCAATCTGTTTTGGGTCCATTTTGGTTAGATAGATACACAATAGTTCCTTTTGGAACCCAAATTTGTTTTGTTACAACATTTTCTTTTCTATGAGAGCATGCAATAGATCCTTTCGGAACCCAAATCATTTTTGACATAATTTTCTTCTTTCTATGAAAGCATACGTTTGCTTTGTGTCCTTTTCTATTGCAATAGTAGCAAGTAACATGTTTATAATCATTTGAAGATGCATGAGATGATTTTTTAGTAAATGTAGAGCTAAGTGATTTTCTCTTTTTCAATATAAGAGCATCCTTGTCAAAAGCATCACACCCTAGACCACATTTATCAAATGATCCTTTTTGTCTTCCTAACATGATACTAAGGTTCTCTTTTCCTTTTGTAAATTTAGCTAAAACATTTATTTGATCATCAATAGTATTTTTCAACCGAATATTTTCCTTCTCTAGCTCAATGCTTTTGTTATTGCAAGAAACTTCCAAGTTTGAATTAGTGAGACTACATGAAGACTTATCTTTCTTAAGAAGGATATATTTTCTAGCTAATTTTTCAAATTCATCATGTAATTCTTCAAACACATCTTGCAATTCATTGTAATCAAGAAGAAGTTCATCATATGATAGTTTATCTAAATCACTTAAATTTAAATGTACCTCTTCTTCATTTGCCATGAGGCAAATGTTTGCCGTTTCCTCGCTACTTTTCTCCTCATCCGAGTCGCATGAGTCATAGTCCTCCCATGTGACGTTCAATGCCATTTTGCTAGGTCTTTTGTCGTTTTCCTTTTTGAGCTTGAAGCAATCACTTTTGTAGTGTCCCGGCTTTCCGCAATTGAAACACGTTGGGGGTTCCCTTTTGCTAGTCACGCCTTTAGGTTCGATTCTCTTCATGAATCTTCCACCGTTTGCTTTCTTTCTTTGAAGATGTCTCTTGAATTTTTGGGTGAACAATGCAATGTCCTCATCCTCTTCTTCTTCACTTGGCTCATTGATTTCATTTTTAGTGAAGGCTTGCAAAGCTATTCCCTTTCTTGGCTTGATGTCGTCTTCACGAACTTTCAACGTTATTTCCCAAGTGAGTAGAGAGCCGAAAATTTCATCGAGACTCATGGTGTTGAGGTCATGAGCTTCTTTGATAGCCGTTACTTTTGCATCCCACTTTGCCGGGAGACTTCTAAGCACTTTTCGTGACGCATCGGATCTAGGAACAATTCTACCAAGATGCTTTAGTCCATTCAAGATATTTGTAAAGCGAGACATCATAGAATTCACATTTTCATCATCTTTCATACCAAATAATTCATATTCATGCATGAGTATGTCAATTTTAGATTCTCGTACTTGAGATGTACCTTCATAGGTTACTTCAAGTTTATCCCACATTTCTTTTGCCGTTGAACAAGTAGATACACGATTAAATTCATTTGGACTTAAAGCGCAATTTAAATTTACTTTGGCTTTAGCATTGTATGACATGAGTTTACGGTCATCATTATCCCATTCATTGGGTAATTTGGGGACGGTTTTTCCATCAACAATTTTGGTCAATACAAATGGTCCTTCAAGAACTACTTGCCAAATTTGATAATCGATAGCTTGAAGAAAATCTATCATTCTAGTTTTCCAATAGCTATAATTTGATCCATCAAACCATGGGGGCCTATTATTCGATTATCCTTCAATATGAGTGACTAAATTTGATGACATGATCGTTCTCTAAGACGGTTAAGTCTAAAATAAATAGAGATTAGGCTCTGATACCAATTGTTAGTCACTAATTAACCCTAGAGGGGGGGGGGGGTGAATAGGGTGTTCAAAAATAAGTCTAACTCTTTTCGAACATGGAACACACTATAATCAAAAATCAATTTCTCAATAATGAAGTGGATGATTCGATTTAAACTTTTATAATAATTAATTTCAAGACAAATTAGCATACAAGATATTCAAGCAAATATAGCATGCAAAATACTTATGTAAAGATAAAGAGATAGAGAGATTGACACCGTGATTTTTTCGAGGTTCGGTAACTCCTACTCCTCGGCTCAAGAACCCCTTCTTGAGACTTTTCCCGATCCTTTCACTATGGCCCTTCCTTCACAGGTGGAATGGCAAACCTTTACAACACAAGCCTCTCGAGCTTGTCTCTCAATCAAGAGAACAACCCTCTCTTGAACAATCGGTGGACTTCACTTGTCCGAGATTACAAATTCGTATGTAATCAATAAAATCACTCAAGAACAAAAACACTCAAAACCCAAAGGTTTTTATGGAAGATAAATCAATATAAGCTCAAGTGTTTTTGGTGATTTTACAATAGCTCTAGAAATGTATTCTCAAAGGATATAATCAATGAATGATATTTGTAGAATAAGAAGAGATTCTAGAGGTTTTGATTTTCAAAGAAACTGGGTGAAAATCAAATTTTCAAAGCTTGGTTTCAATGGCTTTTGTAGAGAAAATTTATGCAGAATTTTGAGAGCTTTTCTTTCTTTTCTTTCTCTTTTGTTTTTCAATCTCTTGGTCTTCAATGAACACATATCATTCTATATATATCAATACATTAGGGTTTTGTAGAATGAATATTGTAATTGAAAGACAAGAGCCGTTTGAATACCATTAAACACGATCCACAAAACATGGGAATTGTTTTCTGAAAAGCTGCAGATTTTAAGCAATCTTCTGGTCGACTACTTCTTCATTGTAGTCGACTACAATGGTCCATCTAGTCAACTAGATTGAGTTCTAGTCGACTACTTTGGACCATCTAGTCGACTAGATTGAGTTCTAGTCGACTACAATGAGTAGTCTAGTCGACTCAAGCTTGTTTCAGTCGACTCTTTTGATGTGGATGAAAAACCAATAGCTACTGGTTGAAATAGTCTACTACTAGAAAATACACAGGTGATTCTAGTCGACTATAACAAGAAAAAACATTTAATAAAAATATTTTTCTTTCCGTTTAAGTTTGGTAAAGCGTTTTTCATTTCATTTGAGTTCGGTTCATTTTATACTTGAGCTTATACGATAAAATCGACACATAAAATTACCTTGTTACAATGATTGCTCCCCGACCTATCTACCCCGAGTCTTGAGTCTTCGACTTTCGCTTTTGCCGTTTAATTGATTTTCCTTTTTCGCTTCAATTTCTTTCACAGCTTTTCGCTTTAAATCAAACTTTCTTTCCGAGCTTGTTTTTCGAGTAGTTTCCTTTTCGAGTTTGATTTCTGAGTCGTTCACCTGTCTTTTGCTGAAAATATAAACTCGATAATTCATTAGTATCAAACACTCTTCAATGGTTTGTTATCATCAATTTTGGAATTGTTTGCCGAAAGTAAATTTCAAAGCCAACACAGCAAATAACTGATACAACAACGTTAAGGTTAAGAACACCCCAAGTATTTAGTGAAAACACCCGAACAAGAAAACCAAAAGCGAATGGCCGAGAATGGAAGTTATAAAAAGATGAATCCCAAGGATTCAATAGTTTTTAAGAAAAATGTTTTGAAACTCGAACCAATCAATTCGGAATACATTCCCTTAATGTACGAAAACTAAAATCACCTTGGTGGTGACATCAAATAACCAAGAAGAAGGAAAAGGCAATACTATGTGTGAGCACTGAACAACAAGAAGCCTCAAACCCGAGACTTGAAAATGATCGAAGGAAAAGTGAACAAGAAAACACCTTTCAAAACTCTATAGGGCGAGATCTTGAGAAAGAAGTCTCGAAATCTCAGAATCTCAAGAAAAGAATTAAAATAGTTTTCTTTTAAAAAATCACACAGTAAAAATGACCGTCTTGCCCCCGGTCTCCGTCAGTTGCCATAACCGGCTTTTAGAAGTTGAAAATCTTTTTAAATAAGATCATAATATCATTTTATAAAGTACTAAAACTTTTAGTTGCTACGGGGTAGGCAAAAACGGGTTTTTCCTTTTAAATACAAAGAGTTTATTTTAAGACATAGAAAACACCGTTTTTGAAAGATAGCCAAATAAGAGTAAACACAACTCCATGGATTCCTAAAATGTCCAGGATGACAAAGAAGGAAGAGTACTACATTGGGTTCACGGAACACAACTATCCGTTTCCATCCCCATAGAATCAAATGACAACACATGGAAGAGGTTCGGCACCACGCCGTAACCGATGACTGAATGACTGACATAGAAGTCAACGATCACATACTAGTGTACAAAACACCGTACAAGGAATGCTTAGGAGAATAAACTAAGCATAAGAAACAACACTACAATATCCCAAGTACTTAATAAAATCACCTCAACCATAACCTCTTCTAGCCCAATCAAAATCTCAAATACAGTTGATAACCTATTCCTCAAAAGGTGAAAGACACCTAAAGGTCTATACAACAACATCCACTAAGTTCAGAACCTCATCACTCGCATTTTCTAAGGTCTCAAATCTCAATTGATACTAGAATCAATCCCTGACCTTACATCTCCAAGGAGGTCACACAACTAAGCACAATCACAAAACTATTAACCACATTCTCTAAGGCATCAACTCAAAATCAAGTCTACAGTCCATCACTAACCTCAACCGACCATAGAAGTCACTATGCCTATATACTTAACCTCCCCCAAGGGTACAAAAGTATATAATCATAAGATAAAGAATATAACTCATTATACTTTTACAATTACCGCATTTAATTCATGTTTTCACATTATTCACTTTCATTTGAGCATTTATAAAACATGAATTTTATTTCACAATATTTATAACTAACATGCTCCAAAATGCATAGGTAATACTAACGCATAATAAACCTTCTCCAACATCACATGTAATAATATCACATATACATGTCAATGAAATCACATAATGCTATGTCATGCAATGTGACTCAACACACCCATGATACGCACACAAAAACACACCTTTCCCAAGGGTAATGGATCATTCTCTACCATTCCCCTGAGGATACAGGCTCACTAAGGAAGGTAGACCCATCGTACCTGTCACACCCCGTTATTCCTGAGAATCTAATCAGGAGAATCAGCGAATCCCGAGGTATGATGTCATTGAAAATGACAACCAAAATCAACGATAATACTGAAATACATGAAATATGAATGCAAATGAAGTATTCCATGTCACCTGAGTGATAGAAACTCAGTAAAGGAATTCTAACGAAAATCCGGCAGAGTTCCGTCTGTGAATAGAACATCCGGACAACCCAAAAGCAACACAACAAACAAACCTACCCATAATAACCGAAATAGAAACAATGGCACGTAGCCCAACATTCCACAAACCTAGTAGGGCCGAGGTAGTGGAAAAGAACACCAATACATCTCCAAACCCCTCTAAAATCAATAGAGCCCCAAATGCTCAAATGAAAACATAAAGAAAACCATATGGCGATGCCGAAAAGGAATAAAGGCACCCCAAAACAAAAATTACTGACTGAGACACGAAGCTCAAATAAGAATACATAAAATTAAATGGTAGTGCCGAACAAATACAATGGCACCCCAAATTAATAAATACATAGCACCAAGATACAACACAAGGGGATCTGCCAACAACCCGGCTCCCAAGAGAATAACAGAATAATAAATATGATTACAGAAGGAGGCATAAATCTACCATTCCAAATCTCCCGTATCGTCGCCGCCGAGCATGTGGTGTTGCATCCACCTGCAAACCTGAAAATGTTGTGTGTAGGGGGTGAGCAAACAACCACGCGCTCACCATAATATCAAAAGATCACACTCATAGCCATCTAGAAAATACTAACCATCCCATGTGCATGCATCTATCCTAAGTCAAGCTATCGTCTCCCATAGCACCCCCGCCAATCTGAGACACCCAACAATAACCTCACAACTAATCTCGAAACTACTCAAGAGTCGTAAAACAACACAGATCATAAGATATATCTACCACTCGTACATACACATGTCTAATCAATATATATATATATATATACATAAAGTCCCATACACAACTAATCCTAGCACCTGGTGTATAAAGGCACCTAGTCGAATACACACTCTCGTCTAGAGATACAACCAGAACTAACTATCTATTATACCGTGTACTGAGCACGCCACTCAAGGTTCCTAGGAGGTAAGATCACTCACTAGGACTACCAGAAGAGAAAAAGCATAATCATGTCCATAATTAATTCCTAATTCTTACACATCACCTCTATCAAATCATACTTGGAGAGTCTCACTCTCACAATTTCAATCCTCAATACAGTCCAATGATGTCCTCAATACAGTCCTTTTTGTTAACAATATTCGTGAACTAATCCATTCACCCCAAAGAAATACATAACGAAATATATTATCACCACACTGGATTCGGTAACCAACCGAACTATCTCTAACTTACACTGCCTATCGAGGCACTAAAAGGGTACAGACCAACAAGGTCACCTCTAACTCATACCGCCTATCGAGGCGCAAGAAAGGGTTACTGGAGTCATTTAGTCCCAAACAGATGCCATGGCGCTCGGGTTTTTAAAGAAAAATGTTGAACCCCGAAGGATTCAACCGGTTTTTTAAAAAAAGTTAGGGCCCAGTCAAATCATATTTGGTGCCAATGCCTCCTAACCCAACCAAACCTAGGAATCGCATTATGTGCGCTTAAGTTAATCTCACTTCTGTTACCCGAGAAGATCCACAGACAAACACGAATGATCATATTTCTTACCTTAAGGAATGAAACCTTAGAAACACATGTTCGGGTTAAAACCCAAGAAACAGTAACACGGGGAAAAGAACTACTAGAGTTCAACCGAATATCACCTCAAAGTCGCATTCAAACTTATTTCGAAACAACTTCTAAGACCTTCAACTTAATATTGGAACTTATAAACAAATCCTCAAAGGTTACCAAACCAACATCGGGATTCAAGTGTTCCTCGGAACAACTAGGAGGAATCTGAAACAATCAAACTCTAAAAACATATCTAGATCTTAGAACGGACCTCGAGTCTCAAGAATGGGAAAATCCATGCCCAGAGTTCACTAACTTTACTAGAACATGTAGGAAAGGAGATTTTGAAGGCACACAGCTAAAAACCATTTAATACTCGAAACACTTTTAAAGTGGAAGGGGGAGCGACAAGCTTAAAATACACAAACCAAGAGAAACAAGGTCAGACTAATGAGTCTTACCCGACCTTTAACCTGAACAACTCTCCCCACTACTGAAGTGGTCTAATAATCATCCAGTGATAACACGAATCACCAATCACAAAGGTCTATTGTGGCCAAAGGCACAACCACAAGCAAGTCTCAATATATGACTAGCCAACTCAACTCAACTCCAACTCAAGGGGGAAACAATTAATTATCAAAACCTATTTTCATCTATATCCCCATAACCACCTAGAACACATGCCAACCATGGCTCTACTAATCCAGGTCTTTAACATTATTAGATTTCCTTTCTTTTAGACTTTTAAAATCATTAAATTTTATTCACATTGAGTTAATTTCCACCATTTTTAATAAATTTACAAATACCATCAGCTCAATAACATCAAATACTAACCGAATAAAAGATCAATACATAATCATATAAATGAAAGAAAACTCAATGTGAATGTTATGCAATGCCAATGCCAACAACACCCTATCTAACATGGGACAACCGGGCATAATGTCGCCAAAGTAACACAACCACGAGGATCATATCAACTCGTGAGAAAAACATACCGTGTTCGGATCACATCCTCCCATGCCTCCCTGTTCCCGGATTACTAGTCCGCCGGTAGCGATACACCGCCTGGCCAGTTGTTGCGATGACCCGAAAGACTCAATGCAATATGTATACGTATGAGACATGAAACCACACCCAATGCAATATCAATGCTCATGATGTATGAAATATGTACATCATGCCTCAACAGTGAGTCAATAATCGAAATATAACATTTATCAATTTACAAGTATATGTCCCACAATCCATTTTATAAAACCAATCCACAACAGATAAACATTTTCATTTTTAATAGCATGCCTTATAATTTAATTATAGCAGTAAATCACGTCAATCTATCTTAAGATCACCATGGTTCTAGATTTCCCAATATTAATAAAATCGTATAAACTCGCATGATCTTTATTTATTTTCAGTAATTATTTTTAAACTATTCCACCTGAGGGATAATTTCATTCACAATATAACTTCATTATATTTCACGGGAAAAATAAACTAAAAAGGGAATTAAAATTGTGTCTAAGTTTTAACATCCCTCGTTCTCTTAAATCCCCAAACACATTTTTAATTCCAATAAAATATACATAATAGGGGAAAATTTTATTAACCGGATCTATGTCCATATATATAGTTTTTATAAACCTATTTCGAGCCCAAGGGGGTACTAAACCGCCTACTCCAATTTAATTTAAACAAGTTTATAATTATTTTAAATCCGAAAAGTAATTTACTTAATTTCTCCAAAGGAATTTCCAACTCCGACATCATTTAATCCATTTAAGGGTATTCCGTGAATTGTATAAAATCCTTAAATTTCCGTGTACCGCTAGGAATCTAATTTCATGCTTTTATTATCAATAAACATACAACGGGGCAACTTATCATTTTCTACGCACTATTAGTGAGTGCTACATAAACATATATATAAAAATATATATAAAATTCCCCACCTAATTTAAACGCTTACAAACAGTCCCGCCGTGAAAAGTACCGGGCGTGAATAGTGCTCACCGCCCAAAGTTGTCCGAAAAATATTCCGAATATGTTGAAACGACCGTCTTACCGTCCTACTCAATATAGTTGAAACTCGTTAGCAATTGATAAATAAATCGGAACAAATCTACAAAAATCAAAACCAAAATTCATACCGAAAATATGAAATTCTCGGAGAACCGCTCAACGGTTTCCCACCAATTTTGGATATAACGTACACGATACCGAGGCCGAGCTATCCTCCGAAAATCAGCCCAAACCGAGCCCGACTCGCCACTGAGTCAACCTGACTCGGTCGGGCCGAACCCAAAACTGGTTGCTGCTATGTACAGTTAAACTGCACCACCAGCGGCGTTCCATCTCTGGCCGTCGTCGACCTCCAGCTCGCCATCACTCCGGCGAGCTACCCACTACCTGGGTCGCCATGTCCGGCGACCAAAACCTCCAACCAGGTCGCGTGCCTCTAGGTCTGACCTCCTTATCTCTCCCTTAATCTGTCTCATTTTCTCTCTCTCCTCGCCGCCGGCGAAAGGATGACTGGAGTAAAAGCCCATGGTTGTTGTTCGTCGAAGAGAAAGGAGGAGAGGAGGTGGTGTCGCATGGTCAAGTTGTTTTGTCTCTGCATACCAAATAGATACACTAATAGATATATATTTAGGTCAATTACGAAAGTAACCCTCCAACTTAGCCTAATTGCACAAGTGACTTTGCCATTTTCCATAATTACTAAAATAACTTTCCAATTCCCATATTTACATGTGTGACTCTCATGTCTTGCAAATTCAGACTTTAATCCCCAAGACCTATATTATATATATCTCTCTCTATATATATATATCCATTTCCCATTAATATATATATATATATAATTGCCCAGTTTGATTAATAACAAATGAATAATTATTATTACATATTTTAATTACTAGGCAATAATAATCCAAAATTTCTCACCATACATATATATATATATATATATTCCCAATAAATACTGACACGTATATATATAATTTTAATTATAATATATACGTGTACAATAAACCTCGAAAATATAACGAGAACTCCCCAAATAGTACCATGTGAATCCATAAAATTCACGAGACAATAAAGAATAATACGAGCTTAAACAAGTACTCCGAGTACGAAACTCTTCCACCAATTAAATCACCGAAAGCCCCACGGTATCCGAAATAACTAATAAAATCCGGAAACCAAACGTGTCGTCTAGTCGAAATACTAAACGCTACAGGTTGAAACAAAATCGCATTAACACTCATCACGTACGTATAAACATGAAAAACGAGCATGGCAATACAAATACACATAAGCACGTAATTCAAGCAATCTAAGGCACTTAATGCCACATCAACACACAGAGCACGTACATACAAACATAAATAAAACAAGCGAAAGGACTATCAATACTCCTAAGCACGTCAGCTAAACAAGGGACGTACTAACCCCATAACCAGGGGAAGCAAAAACGTCGAACCCCTAAAACACTAACTACCGAACTCAATTCACTGAGTCAAAGTCCTAAACGACAAGCATCGAAACAAATCCATTTAGTCGACACTAAAGCCCGCGTAAACCTCTAGCCATATTCGAAATACATAACATCTGCTTAAGTAACATAATCACGAAAGAAACCCCACGAAGTCACCGGAGAGACAATTGCTGAGTCGTGTTGTGGAATCCAGAATTCACGTTAACATTTAACTAAGTCCGAAACACTACCGTCATGTCAAACCATGTAATCGCCAACGACAGTCCACGAAGTCCTCAACGAGATAATCGTCCAACCTGCCCATTCAGCTCCAAACGTTAAATGCAAAAAATTTACATGTGAAACATTAAGAATAACAATGACGTCATGAACAAGTGACGTCACAACCAAAATTAAATCAAAAAAATAATTCCAAAAAAATTGGGAAAATAATATGGGGTGTTACAGTACCGTTCTTTCCAAGTGCTTTTGACACTTACACTTTTAATCAGAAAGACGTTCACCACGACCCAGTCGCTCACATAGGCTTTGGACAATGAGTCATCCCCCTATCATCTGTATTTCTCGGAAGATTAGTTCCGTAGGAGCAAGAAGCACCCCCTGACCAGTTGTTACGATGATCCAAGCACGAGGCTAAACACGCACCACACGCAAACGGATGCAAACCACACCAATTGAATTTTCTCTGCAAAAGGTGAACCCATGCACTACATGCACCAACACCCATGTGCTCACATGACATGGTGTATCCAATAAAAATCATGCCTCAACATAAATATGTAATGAATCATATTTATGAAAATATCTACATGATACCAACATGAATCTAATAATCTCTTTAACATGCTTTTGAAATACAATAAAGGCATTTAAATCACATGGAAAAGAAGTTCATGTCCAATTTATGTTTTACACAATGTACTTCCTTTAATTCTCTAGGAAAAATATTTCAATTTCTTTAAACATGCCTTTAAAATAATTAAAGCAAATAATTCACACATCATAAAGGGAACCTAGCACAACGTCTAAGTTTTCACGTCCCTCACGTCACAAATCCCCTTACACAGTAAAAAGGGAATTAATATAGCGTTATATGTTCGCATCTAACTTTTACAAAATTCTACTAACCCATTTAATTCTCAAGGGGTTACTATGCCACCTATTCCTATTAAATTAAAATATGAATTTATTTAATTTCATAGGAATATAATTTAATTAATTTCTCAAATTAATTCCCAAGTCATACGTCGATTCTAACCCAATTTTAGATATTTATATTCACAATTAAATATATCTAACTAAAATAAATACTGGTTTGCACACCCAAAACACATCAATGATACGAAAGTGAGAATAAAATTTCCCACCTAAAATTACCTAAAATTACGCTTACAGAACTGCCAGAAATGGCCCACCGTGAACAGTACCAGCGCCCGAATATGGAGCCCGCCGACCAAAGTCACCCGAATAATATTTTGAATATACCAAAACGTCCATCTCGACAACCTATACGATATATACGAAGCACATTAGCAATAGGTTAATCAATTTGGGTAAATCTAAAATAATCCAAAAGAAAATTATAACCTATAAACGTGATTTCCCGATAAACCACTTAATGGAAAATTACGAAACTTTAGTATGATGAACACTAAGTATAGACAAAGCTACCAACAAAAATCAACTTAAACCGACAACAGGAAGGTGACCAAATTGTCGGCCGAAATCTTGCCGAACTCGCCCCTCGACTGCGTGCAGTTCTAGCAACTACCGGCCCACATCGCCACCACCTGGCTTGTCGGTGCCGCCGCGCCCCTCTGTCATCGCCACTGCTCCAACCGGCAACTCTCCACAAGCGTGATCTTCTCTCCTCATAACCCAACTCTCTTTCCCCGATCGTCTCTCTCTCTCTATCGCTTTTTACCGGTGGCAAGATGAAGATGAAGATGATGGAGAAGAAGGCGGTGTGGTTGCTGCGTGAGGAGGAAGAAGGAGAAGGAGTAATCTGCGATCGCGAGTTTCTCACTTAATATACAGATAGCTATATATATATATAATTCCATATATATATATATATATCTTATAAATAAATATACCCATATATATACATAATTAGATTTAAATATATATATATATATAATAAATCTCAAAATATATCGGGAACACCCAAACGTAATCTCGCAAACCCGAAATAATAACGGAACGCCCAATAAACAATCCCAATTAAATATACCGGGGTGGGAACCCAAATGTCGGAACACCTAACAAGCCCAATCCAATAAAACGTGTTGCCATCCAGTCGAAGCACTAATGCTAAACGTCGAAATGAAACCGTGTAGTCGGTACCAAAAACTTGCGTAATGTAATTCCGCCAAGTCTAAAACGTAAAGGCAAAAAATTTACACGCGAAATATCAAGGATAAATAATACGTCATGAACAAGTGACGTCATAACCGAAATTAAATCATAAATTATTTCAATAAAAAGGAAAATAACACGGGGTGTTACAGACCAAGTCATAGAAAACCCTAACCTTGTCCTCTTACGTAATTTCACAATACCTTGATAAATGCTCTAAAATATGATATGAGTATGTGTATATGCCAATATATAGAGGTTTGAAGTTGTCGATCACTTAAAAACTCGAAGTAGGGACTAAACTGGAAAAATCCGAAATCACCTCGAAACAAATCCTGCATAACAAGTGATCACGTGACCAAGCCTTGGGACCTACGCTTTAGCGCAGGTCTAGGGCATAGGGACCTACGCTTGGGCATAGGTCTAGTACATACGGTCCCCTCCTAGCTCCAAAACCACAGCGTAGGTCAGATCCAATTTGTCGTATTTCAGACTCTGCCAACGTAGGTCCATTTCATCTTTTGCATTTTTTTCATATTTGAGCTAGACTAGTCATCTCGAACTCCCGATGCTTTTGGCTGAAGTCATACTGTCTGGAAATGATATTTTTGCCCTCCGGTGATTCGCGATGTCTGGAAATGACGAATTTACCCTACGGTAACTTTCTTTGCTTTGGCACACTCCTTGACTTCTTTCTCAAGATAGAAACGAACATACTAACAACTCGATTGCAAATACACAAAACTCTCAACATGACAATTCACTCATCATGGTTATTGTCTAGAACATGCCAAATAATACTATAAATGTTCTTATAGTTGTAATCCTATATGTTTGTTTATTTTTATCTTATAATTAGGATTTTTGGTGGACTTATGGTTTCCACATCTCCAGGGTAAGCTCTATGATTTCTTTGTAAGGCTTTTGGCCACTTTTTTAATATAATTTTATCCTTACTTTTCAAAAAAAAAAACACTTTTTTACTTTTTTCAATGGTGGGTTCTATGTAGGATTATAAAAAGAAAGCACAGTCATATTTGAGCTTGGTAGGTTTGGAAGAAGAAGAAGAAGTGAATACCGTGATGTAAGAAAATACCGTTTGAGATGTGAAAGATTAAAGGCCAAAGTGATGTATTTATAAGAAAAATCAAAATACTCCTAACACTAGGAATAATCATAAAGGAATGATTATCACTTGGTTATGAAGAAAATACATTATATGGAATAATTTCCTAAGTACTAAAGACACAAAAATGAAAATATAATATTTTTCAGACCTGTCAAGGTGAAATTTTTTGAACTTTTGATTTGGATTTTGACCATATTGGTCTGAAAAAGGATTAAATATATATATATATTCCCAAAAATAAAATAAAATAACAGTAAAATAGTATGTCGATCGATCGCTAGTATCATCAATCAATGAGTCTCTTAGTTTATTTATTTATTTATTTTATTTATCAATTACTCAAATAATATATATATGTATTATTGAAAATATATTAATAAAAGATAAAGTAAAATCTATAAATTAATATATAGTATTTAAAAAATATTTTCTCTCCCCCAAATTTATTTAGAATAGAGTTTAAAAATAATTTAAAAAATAGATAAGGAATATAGTTGTATGTAGACAAGTATTATATATATATATAAAATATACATAAATATATATAAAAGATATGGTTTAAATATATATAATTATAAATAAATTATTAGTATATATATATTTTTATGTATATATGCATATATATTAATATTTTTATATATTATTTTTTATGTCGAAAAAATAAAAAAAAATATAAAAGCTCTTTTTTTTTTATTATTATATATTTTTCATTTTGTGTATAAAATAAGACCGAAATGTAAATCATTTTTGGTAAAACAAAAGAAAATAACAAAAATAGAAGAAACGAGTGAATGACAGAAATGTATATAATACTCGCTCACACTCGCGCTCTCCGCACCTATCTACTATGCAGGTTGATCCTGGGGAAGGGATGAGTCACTAGGTGGAGGAACAGGCTCTACACGTCTAAGTTAATAAACCTCATCCCTAAGTGCGGGTATATCCGCCCTAAGCCCCTCCCACTCAGCCCTAGTAATATAAAATACCTCCGTTAGAGTGGGTGGATCAATTGCAGGTACTGCAGTTACTGCTGCTGCTGCTAGTCCTTGCTGGCATCGTTGAATTAGATTACTACGCGATCTTGACTAGTCCTGTGCCATGTATCTATCACCTGTAGCCGAGTGCGTGCCATCATCATCGGTCCCGATACCCTCATCCCACATCAGCCTCGTCGCTAGAGTGGGGAAAGGAACCTCATAGCTCAATTTGTCAATAACAGACTTCTTCGTCATCTACCACATCGCCCACCGCATCTACTCAAAGAAAATATTGGGAATAAAATCCAAAATCCCCGTTGAAAAGCGTAAAGAGCTAGGTTGAGCTAACCACGACGCTCAGTCTTGTGCCCCTGCGGGTGCACATGTTCCTTAAGCACCTCATCTACAAACTAGATCCTTTCTAGCCAATCCACCTTCTTGGTACAAGTCTTGGAGTCATCTCCGAACTTGTAACCACAACACTCCAACGAGATCTGGTCCATCGAAGGAGGCGGTGTAGGCAGAGTAAGATATATCCCCCGAAGCTTAGGAGGACACTCTATTGGTAACCCCTAAGTCTGAGCTATAGAGTCAAGATTGATCTCGAGTTGCCGCTCATGAATCTTATGTAAATAGCTTCCGCTCATAATATATAGGAAAATTATGTCTACTTACGTAGCAAAAATAAGAAATAAAAATAAAAATGTAAAATAAAAGATAGGCTAAGTTTTAAAGTCGGTTGAAATACTAGGTAATTTTCAGACCGAGACCATTATTTAACGTTGATTGCACGACAAGAACCTATTCACCCCCCCCCCCCCCCCCTCTAGGTTATCTTCATTGATCGTCTAAGTAATTTCAATTGGTATCAGACCTAGGTTGCCCCATTTTAAGTTAACGACCTAGGATTAGATTTTGAACTTGGATGATGGAGATACCTCGTGAAGGAGGTTCCATATCTAGGTCCCCTTTGTTTGATGGCTCAAATTACACATATTGGAAAGCAATGATGAGAGCATTTTTGAAATCATTAGATGAGAATGCTTGGCTGGCCGTAGAGGTATGATACTCACCTTCTACTATGATGGATACAATGACTAATCAATAAAAAGTAAAACCATCGAGTGAATGGACTGTTGCTCAGATGAATAATGCTAATGGGAACTTAAAGGCAATGAATGCATTGTACAATGCTATGACTACGAGTGAATTTAAGAGAATTACCACATGTGAGATTGCCAAAGAAGCATGAGATATTCTCTAAGTAACTCATGAAGGAACTTCAAAGGTTAAATAATCAAAACTTTAAATTCTGAATTCTCAATTTGAACAGCTAAAGATGGAAGAGGATGAAGCCTACGCTGACTTTGAGGCTAGACATACTGATATTGTCACAAGTTGTCACAATCTAGGTAAACTAATTCCTGATACAACCATAGTGAAGAAAATTCTTAGGTCTCTACCTAAACGTTTTCGGTCTAAGGTTACTGTCATATCAGAGGTCACGAGTCTTAAAGAAATTAAAGTTGAAGAATTGGCAGGGAACAAAAAATACTATGAAATGGAGATATTCAAAAATCCCCCTAAGAAGGCTAGTGGCACAAAAGAGAAGAGCATAGATTTCAAAACCACTAGGGAGGATCGTGTTGAACCTGATGGAGAAAGTGAGTTGAGTTTGAATGATATTGCCATGTTTGCTAAGAAGTTGAACAAATTTGTTCAGGCAAAACAGAATAGCAAAGGACAAAAATTTGGAGATAAGATGGGTGAGTCTAAAAATAGAAATAAGACTCAAGCTCAGAAAGATAAGTCTGATCTTAAAAACAAAAAACATCAATGTTTTGAATGTTAAGGAGATGGTCACATAGCTGCAGATTGTGTAAACACTTCGAAAAAATCCAAAGGATTAGCTGTTAGTTAGGATGATGAATCTGATAATGGATCAGCTAGTGATGTGACAGACTCGGAGGTAGGTGATGATTGTGAGAATTTCACTGTGTTTGCTACTCAAAGCAAGGAGGTTAGAGAAGTTGATACAAGTTGGGCGATGTCTGGAGATGAAGATTCTGAGTGTGATGAAGATTGTGATGACACGATTCAAGAGTCTTATGACAAACTACTTGATAAGACTACACAACTTCATAAAAATCACATGAAACTGTTGACTAAAAGTCTTAAGATGAACAAAGAATTGAATTCTTTAAAAGATGAATTAGCCAATAGTTCTCAAACTGTAAATCTCTTACAGACTTAAAAGACCAATTTGTTTGAGGAATTGAATAAGTCTGAACAAGAAATAAGTCAGGCTTTGAAGATAGTAGATGATCTCAAGAAGGAGTTAGTTGAGAAATCTACCAAGATTGGAAATTTGGAAAATGAATTGAAGGATGCTAACTCAACTATTCATAAATGGTCTAGTGGAACTGTTAAACTTAATCATATGTTGAGTATGGGAAAATCTACAGGAAATAGAATGGGACTGGGTTTTGATAGAGTGTCACATAATTCGAATTTTGTGTCAAAAACCAATTTTGTAAAAGCTTCTCAAGTGGTGGCATCTAATTCTTCTCAAGGAAATTCAAATTGGAATCCTAATGTTCAATCCTATGTCAGAATAGCTATTGAAAGCAAGTTTTCCTTTACCTCTAGATATTCTAGGAGGTCGACTGTTGAAGTTCAAAGGTGTATTCGACCTTTACCTCTAGATATTAGTGAAGGAACCAAGAATGCAACAAGGAGATTGTGTTCAAGATCAAATTAGAATTCTAAGAGGTGAAGAATTTATCAATATTGACAAATAGAGCTCCAATAATGAAGAAGGCATGGGTTAGGAAAGGTGATCTACACTGTTTTGTAGTTCATATTGCACTTCGAGCATGTAATTCTAGCCCTTGGTATATGGATAGTGGATGTTCGAGGCATATGATTGAAGATTAGTCATTGTTTGGATTTCTGGAGGAGTGTCATGGTAGGATTGTTACTTTTGGTGATGGAGAGAAGTCGAAAGTTCTAGGAAAAGGTACCATTGTGGTTTTTGGTCTACCTAAACTAGAAGATGTGTTGTATGTTGAGGGTTTAAAAGAAAATTTACCGAGTATAAGCCAAATATGCGATAATAATGATAATGTCAATTTCTCTCCTGATAAGTGTTTGATCATTGACTCTTCTGGGAATTGTCTGATATAAGGTATGTGTTCGTCTGATAATTGTTATTGCATTGCTCCTGATTTTGAATTATCTTGCAATAGAGTTAAACTTGATGAAGTTGAGATTTGGCACGAATGAATGGGACATGTTAATTTTTGGGATTTAACGAAAATTACTAAGAGTGAAATTGTTAAAGGTGTCCCTAAGCTTGGTTATGAAAAAGAGATTATGTGTGGACCATGTCAGAAGGGCACAAGTTAGATATCAGCACAGGAAGATACATACCATTCGTACTTTCAGACCTTTAGAGCTGTTGCATATTGACTTAATGGATCCCACTCGAACCATGAGCAAGGGTGGAAAAAAGTATATTTTTGTGATGGTTGATGGTTACTCTAGTTTTACATGGGTTGAAGTTTTGAGTGAAAAGTCTAAAGTTGCTGAAAATTTTAGAAACTTTTGTTTGAAAATTCAGACTGAGAAGAATTATCCCATTACTAGAATGATGAGTGATCATGGAAAGGAGTTTGAATATTCATGGATTGATATTATTTGTGATAAAATAGGAATAAAACATGATTTTTAGCACTACATACTCCACAACAAAATGGAGTGGTTGAGAAGAACAATAGAGTTCTTCAAGAGATGACTAATGTTATGATACATGGTAGAAAGGGTCCTAGGTATTTTTGGGTCGAGGCGGAGAACATGGCGTGTTACACCTTGAATAAAATGTATTTTAGGCTAGACACCTTAAAAACTTCCTATGAATTGTGGAATGGGAAGAAATCGAATGTGAAGCATTTCAAGGTTTTTGGAGCAAAATGCTATATTCTTAGAGATCGTGAGTCCATTGGGAAACTCGAGTCTAAGAGTGATGAAGGAATATTTCTTGGGTATTCATTGACGAGTCGGGCATATAGGATTTTTAACCTTATAACTCAAACAATGTTGGAATCTGCCAATGTAGTGGTTTATGACTTATGTGTTGATGAGCCTCCAACGTCTGTTGAGGAGGAAAATAGTGAGTCGTTCTTTCTGTTAGGAAATGATTTTTCAGATGTTGGGAAAGAGGACAACGTGGTTCATGATGATAATCCTAGTCTTATAGAATCATATGATCATACTTGTGATGTTCCTTCTAATGAACCATCTACAAGGTTAAAGTTGTACCATCCTTTGGATAATGTCATAGGATTTGTTAATCAAATGATGGTAACCCATAAAAAGGCTAGAAATGATGTCTCGTATGCATGTTGTACATCTTCCTTAGTACCTAAAAATGTCAAAGAAGCTCCTCAAGATACTAAATGGATTAATGTTGTGCGAGAAGAACTTCAGCAGTTTGTTAAGAATGATGTGTGGTATCTTGTTTCTAGACCGAAGGACATAAATGTGATAGGTACCAAATGGATTTTGAAGAATAAAAAGGATGAAAATGGTACAGTTGTTAGAAATAAGGTTAGGCTTGTTGCTCAAGGTTATACTCAGTTGGAGGGTATAGACTTTGATGATACATTCGCTCCAGTGGCTATGGTTGAATCTATTTGAATTTTATTTGCAATAGAATGTCATATTGGATTCAAGTTGTATCAGATGGATCCAAAGACTGCATTTTTGAATGGCATTCTTCATGAGGAGGTATATGTGGTGCAGCCAAAAGGATTTGAAGTTCCTCATTATCCTGGTCATGTGTATAAGCTTAAAAAGGCTTTGTATGGGCTAAATCAAGCTCCTAGGGCTTGGCATGAAAGATTGACCTACTATCTAATAGCCCATATTATTTTCCCTATTTTCTGGAATTATTTCCGATTTATTTTTGGTTGTGACGTCACTTGTTCATGACGTCATGGTTATTCTTAATGTTCCACGTGTAAATTTTTCGCGTTTATGTCTTGATACGATGGGATGACGCGACCATTGTCTTATTGACTACTTCGTGGAGCTTCTTTGAAAATTACGAGAATTGACGGTGAATTTAATGTTTCGAACTAGTGAAACGTTGACGTGAGTTCTGGATTTGACAACACAACCCTGGAATTGTCTCTTTGGCGATTACGGGAATTGACGTGACGGTAGTATTTTGAACTTAGTGAAATGTTTAAGTTGGCTGTTATTATTGACTCAGTGGATTTGTTTTAACGCTTGACGTTTAGCGCTTGGACTGGTTGACGATACGATTTGTATATCCGACGTTAAATGTTTTGACTCAGTTGTTCGAGTCCGATAGTTAGTGTTTCAGAGTTGATGAAACATTAACGTGAGTCTTTCTTATCAATTACGTGATTTCATTGTGACGATTCACGGCTAGTGCTTTGACTGGGTGGCAACACGCTTAGTATGTCTGACATCCGAGGCTTTGACTCAGTCTTTCGAGTTAGGTATTTAGTGTTGTAAGGGTTCAACGTTCTTGTTTTCCCTTGTAATGGGATTAGAACATGCTTTGTTTCTCGTGTTTCTACGTGCCCTATGTGTTGATGTGAATTTATGTGTCTTAGTTGTTTGATTTACGTGCTTATGTGTATTTGTATTATCTTGTTCGTTCTTCATGTTTATACGTACGTGATATGTGTAATGCGATTTTGTTTAAACCTGTACCGTTTAGTACTTCGACTTGACGACACGTTTGGTTTGTTCGGCATTTATGGTTTTGATTTGATTAGGTTAGTGACGACTGTGGTGATCGGGTAGTTGAGTCTCGTACCCGGAGTATTTATTTTAACTTGTATTATTTCTTGACTATCTGTAGAGTTTACGGGGGCGCAAGATATACATTGCGAGTCGATTCGTGATTTATTTTAGTTTATATCCGACTATATAGCCGAATTATTTATTCCGGACTTTATTACTTATTCGGAGTACCGTGGGGTTTTCGGTAATTTAATTGGAGGATAAATTTTGTGCACCAGTATTTTTATTTGGGCCTATATTATTTATTTGGAGTCCGGTGAATTTTATGGGCTCACGTGGAATCCTTTGAGTGTCCCCGATATATTTTACGGGACTTATTGTATTTATGTGTATTTAATTGTGATTATATATTCATAGGAATATGTATACATTCGGGTAATTAATAATTAAATAAAGAAAATGTTGAATTATTATTGCCTATTAATTAAAATATGTAATAATTATTATTTATTTGTTATTAATCAAAATGGCCAATTATATATATATATATATATATATATATATAAAAATGAAAAATGGATATATATATATAGAGAGAGATATATAATATATGTCTTGGGGTTAAAGTGTGAATTGGCAAGACATGAGTCACAGATGTAAATATGGGAATTGGAGAGTTATTTTAGTAATTATAGAAAATGGGAAAGTCACTTGTGCAATTATGCTAAGTTGGAGAGTTGCTTTCATAATTGACCTAAATATATCTATAAGTGTATCTATTTAAGTATAGGAGAGACACACAACCCGGTCAACTCTTCTTCTCCATCTCTCATTCACGAAGCCACAACCTGCGATTTTCTTTTCTTCTCTTCAATGACAGCATCAGCTACTTCCCTTCTTTTATTATTCCATCTCCACCCGATCAAGAGGGAGAAGAGAGAAGCTAGCATCGCGGTCGACTGAGGAGAGAGCACCGATGACGGCGCGATTTGGAATATCGCCGGTGGTTGAGGTTGAGAGGGATGACGATGATAGTTTCTGATATCAGTGCTGATTGTGGCGACTTTGTGTTAGGCACGACCATAGGTGGTAGCGTGATTTTGTGAGGGTCGCCTTCGACCTAGGGTTTCGACTAGGAGCTGATTTCACTGGAGATGGGGCTGACGAGGGCGCTGGTGGCGCGATGCTGGTGATAACGTGCAGTGGTGGTCACGCTGGTGGTGGCGTAGTTCAGCCATGCGTGGTGACGAGTAGTCCCGAGTTCGGCCAGACCGAGTTGGGTCGAATCAGTACCGATTCGGGCTTCGTTTGGCGTGAAACTTTGAGGATAGCGTTATCTCGATGTCGTACACGATATATCCGAATTTTTTACGAAACCGTTGAGCGGTTCGCCGGGAATTTCATATTTTCGGTATGATTTTCAATTTCGTTTTTTGTAGATTTGTTCAAATTTATTTATCGATTGCTAATGGGCTTCTTATATATCGTATAGGTCGTCGATACGGACGTTTCGGTATATTTGAAATAATTTTAGGGCGACTTTGGTCGGCGGGCTCTATATTCGAGCGCCGACATTGTTCATTGTCGGAAAAATCTGGACTGTTCGTAAGCGTATTAATAGGTGGGAATTTACATATATATATTTTTATATATATGCATATCTGACACTCACTAATAGTGCGGAGAAAATGTTACTATATCTCCGTTGTATGTTTATGGGTAGATAAAAATATTTAATTAAATTCGTAGTGATAAATGAAAATCTAGGAATTTTATAAACTCTCTCAGGATTAAAATAATTATAAACCTATTTAAATTAAATTGATATAGGCGGTTTAGTACCCCTATATCAATTTATCATAGTCAAAAACATTACTGACACAGTAATCCTTGGCCTACCATTCTTATATCTTCTTTACCCATTTACGATAAATAATGATGGTCTCTCTACAACCCATTTTGGTCAAAATATAAAATTTTATTTATTAAAAAAATCTTCCCATGGTAAACTCAAAAGCATCATTGATTGCTCCATTTCTAAAAATATTTGCCGCCTGAACCAAAAAGAACAACATTTAAAATCTTTAAAAGAAGAAGTAATTCACAAAAGAACTGAAACCCAATTAAGAAACCCTACGATTCAAGAAAGCTATGAAAACAAACTTATTCAAGAAATATGTTCTGATCTACCTAATGCCTTTTGGCACATAAAGCAACATATTATCAATCACCCGTATATAAAATATTTCACTAATAAAGGTATTCCAACTAAAGCACGCCCAATTCAAATGAATCTTGAAGTCTTTGAATTTTGTAAAAAAAAAGATTTATGACCTTCTTCAAAAGAAAATCATTCATCACAGTAAGTCACCCTAGTCTTGTTCAGTATTTTATGTACAAAAGAACTCCGAAATCGAACGTTGTGTACCACGTCTAGTCATTAACAACAAGCTTCTTAACCAAGTTCTTGAATGGATTAGGTACCCCATCCCTAATAAAAAAGACTTAATTAATAGATTATGTCAAGCTACCATTTTTTCCAAATTTGATCTTAAGTCAGGATTCTGGAAAATTCAAATTATCGAAGAAGATAAATACAAAATTGCATTTGCCACACTTTTTGGTCATTATGAATGGAATGTCATGCCCTTTGGCCTAAAAAATGCTCCAAGTGAATTCCAAAATATCATGAATGACATTTTCAATCCTTTTAGTCATTTTTCCATAGTCTATATTGATGATGTTCTTATCTCCTCCAATAGCATTGAAGCTTATTGGAAACATCTTAATTCCTTTTTCCACACCATCAAGCAAAATGGTCTAGTCATCTTTGCTTGAAGAATAAAAAAATTTCAAACTAAAGTTAGATTTCTTGGTTATGATATATCTTAAGGGCAATTCCACCCAATCAGTCGCTCCGTAGAATATGTAGACAAATTCCCAGATCAAATTCTTGATAAAACCCAGTTACAGCATTTTCTTGGTTCTTTAAATTACATTGCTAAATTTTACAAAGATCTTTGAAAGTAATGAAAACCACTATTCGATCGTTTACAGTCAAATCACCCTCCATGGACTGATATTCATACAACCATCGTCCGTGACATTAAAAAATATGTAAAAATTCATCCTTGCTTAAGAATTCCTTCAGGCAACTCTTTCAAAATAATTGAGACCGATGCCTCTAATATTGGTTACAGAGGAATTTTAAAACAAAAAGTCACCCCACATCTCCAAACCAACTAATTTGTTACCATTCTGGAGCTTGTAACAAAATACAAAGTAACTATAGCACTATCAAACAAGAGATTCTTACGATTGTTTTATGTATTAGTAAATTTCAAGATGACATTTTAAATAAAAAATTTATACTTAGAGTTGATTGTAAAAGTGCCAAATATGTTTTAGAAAAAGATGTCAAAAATATAGTTGCTAAACATATTTTTTCCCGTTGGTAGTCAATTTTCAGTATTTTTCAATTTGACATTGAATACATTCGTGCAATTAACAATTCAATTCCTGATTTTCTTAAACTAGAATTCTTGTAGAACTCTGATGTCAAATCAACCGATATAGCCACATCCTAGCGGAGAACTTACCCCGACAAGACCCCCTCCAATGATCAAAACTGAACCTTCATCTTTTTTAACCCTAGTCAACTGATTCACTAATCTAGGAACCCCAATTGGACCTCGTCCGACATTCAGTACTGCCCTCATGGCCCCATACGATCCATTCCAAATATATGCCCCAACTACTACTTCCACCACCAAGTATAACCCTCATAGCAGATACGAATACTTATTCAAAACAAGTGAAGATCTTTTTTACATAGAACCCCATTTCTCGAATCTCCATGACCCTATTTCCCTAGTCAAATAGTTTTTTTCGCTAAACTTCCATTGGATTCCTGATTCCCCTAATCAAACCTTACAATTCTATAGAGATATCTTATATCAAACTCAATATGTTTTTATCAAACCAATACCAGAGCGTAAGGATCGCAGTAAAATTATTTATCACTCACTTTATATTCTCCAAGTCATCTCTATCAAAGAATAGGGAAAACATTCTTCTGAAATTAAAATATTAGCAAATTCCCAAACTTTTAACTATTATGACTATATAGAAGCTTGGTTTAAAATCTTTATTTTTCAAAGTGAAACCTATACTCATTCTTGGTTTATCAACTTTGACCACAAGTTTAAATACCTGGTTTGACAATTGGTGGGAATACTATGACACTGATAATAATATCATTCCTGAACCTCTTTGGAAAGAAGTCATCTATTTTGATTCAAAATACAAAATTCCATCTCATGAAAACCATTTCGCAGTCCTTCTGCTCTTTGCCAAAAAATATAGAGTCCCATGGATCTTCAAATGGCAATACAGTGTGGCAGACAAGAATTGTCCAATGAAAAGGATATTTTACACCAAATGGTGGGATCCTTTTAAAATTGATCGCATCATTCAACAAGTCCAAAAGGAATTTCCAAAGTCAGTTCCCCAACCCCTTCAAGGTAATCCATCCACAAAAGTCCTGGAAAAGGCTCAGTCAAGCTCTTCAGCAGAAGAATCAGTCAACAAGTCATCCTCCTAAAAGTCATCATCCTTAAAAGAATTGTTAAAAAAGAAAATGAAGAAACTCCTCGCATATATTAAGGATGCCTCCAGCAGTGATGAAGAAGAAAGTTCACCCACAGAGTCAAAATATCATTGATATCAAGCTGCCCAAGATCCTTTTGATCTTTCAAAGGAGTAAAATACAAGAAGACATTTAGTCATGAAGTCACACTCTTTTAGTCATAAAGTCACACTCTGCCATCTGCATAAGAAGACAAAAGTACACAGTGCCCGACAAGTCACTATTTGCTATAGTAATTTTGGGGACACTGGATTCATAGTACCAATCTACATCCTATATAATGAATCAAAGGTAACAAGTTTAGATAGGTTTTTGGTTTTCAGTTTTTCTTTCTACTCTGTAATCTCTCTCTCTCCTCTTTTCTTCCCTTCTCCAAGATTACTAAGCCTCCGAACCCAGATGGATTGTCACACATCCACTTGTAAGTTCATCTATCAAAGTTAATTATAATTTTGAATCTATATTTATAATATGCAGTCAGATTTTCAGTCAATTATAAATTTCCTATTTTATATTTGAAATATCAAAGATCTTTAGTGATTGTCCCTGTGAATCATTTTAATGATTACAAACTGTCACCGAATGATCTGTTTAAATGTTTTTATATATGTATGCTGCAATTATATATTTAATTGTTTAGTTATTGCTCAATTACCCTAATTTGTTCCTGCTCATCTTCTCCCCCCTGACACCTGCTCAGATCCGTTAGTCTCTTGTCTCTTATCTGTTCTTTATTATTTTCCTTCATCTTGTCCTTCTTTGTTTGTTGGTGTCACCTCCCCTTAAAATGGAAAAACCAAACATTAAGTCCCTTGGTGAGTATTTAGGGGTTTTAGGGCATGAGCGGTGATGTCGTTGGGTTAAGGTATGTGTTATGAAATGAAACAAACTTTGTAAACATGATAAGAACACATATATTGCTAAGATAATATACAATTAGATTAATAATGATTCGATTATTTAGGTCTTCGTCTTCCAGACCCAACAGGACAAACCTACCCTTCATCCCAGACATCAATGACATAATGAATGAGGAAGAACATACCTACAAAGACTTTGAATGTCATAATGATTGGAATATCCCTAGAGTACCCACTAATCAAATTTACAAAACTAGTTTTATTAAATCATCCTTTTTTATGGAATATACAGTCAAAACTGTTGAACAAGTCTATGCTATTAATAAAGAACATGAAATATGCGAGCTATTCTCTCCAAATACTATTAAACAATACCATGAAAGATGATACAATTTTATCCATATTGGCCTAGTTCAATTTGTAGTAGATCCATTACCCATATTAGAAGAAAATGCATCAATTCTTCTCTGTCTAAGAGATTCTACATTCCTTGACTATAATCAAAGCCTAATTAATGTCATAAAAACCAGTCTGTATAATGGTCCGATTTACTTTGATTGTTTTCTTAATTTCAAATTAATTTTAAGTGATCCTCACATACCAAAAGCTTTAACTTTAAACATCAAAACTTCGGGTTACGGGATGTTTGCAGGTGCCCAACCTTTAAGCCTTTTCTACCGAATTTACTACAAGACTATGAAAACCAATTTAAATGTTCATCCTTTAATAAAAACTCCTAAAGATCAAACTCTTGTAATCTAAAGTAGCACTTCTGATGCAAATATTCGTATATAAAAAATAATTGCTTAGAAAGATGTCTCCCTCCCAAATGAATGGTTACTTGAAAATGAAAATCACCCAACAAAACTTGAGAATGATGTTTGAAATCTTGAACATGTCCAACAATTCCTTGACAGAACTATTAAGTTAATTTTTGATAGGTCTAGACATAGTTGCTCCTCTGTTAGTTCAAAATCTAGGATGTTGACTCCTTGAACAGATAGAGAAACTACTACTAACCATTATACAGATTTTATAGAATCTCTAGTACACCGATCCAAATGAGATCATAGATTAAAAGGAAATCAAAAGAATGAACAAGTATCTAATCCATGTTATGTCCCGAATATAGAAACTGAAGATTCAATCTCTAATCACTCCCCTACACAAACTGATTTTAAAACCGATACTGTTAATCCACAACTATGTGTTTTAAGTAAATCTTTTTCCTATGACCTTCAAAAATTAGAAGTCGAGGCAAAGTCCAAAGAAAATAAATTCAAACGAAAATTATATAGAAATAGCTATACCCATGATGAAAGAACCAAAATTACGAACAAATGGGAAAAATTCATGATAAAAAATCAATTGAAAATCAATTTCTTTGATTTTCATGAGAATTACTACAAAACAATTAATGTCCTTACAAAACACAAATGGACAAAAAATGATAAAACGATTGTTTCCTCTAGTCATCCTCCTCTAGAAAGCCTAATTGTTAACCACCTTGGAATAGAAATCCCAGCCTCTCCTTTCAAGGTTGTTACCACCACAATAGATCCTAATACTAAAACAATTATTGAACAAAACAATTTCACTAACTAGTATTTAAGTACACTAGGTTCTCAATTAGACAAAATAGAGTCCAAGCTTGATTCATGTACCCCTATTATAAAAGAAATTGATACCCCTCTGATCAAACTTCCTACAAAATGCCAAGGTTTATCTAACAAGCCTAGCACAAGCGACTCCTTTGCCTAGATAGATAAATTATTAAAAGCCTTGGAAACCCAAATTATTAAAGATGAAAAATCTCTCTCAATTCTTCACTTCGAATACAATCATAACACTGATAATGCCAATTCATCCTCTAAAAACACAGACTAAGATATTCCTACATCATAATTTGCCTTTGATATAAACCGAATAACACACCATCCTGCTAACCCTACAAGCCTTACAAAAAAATTGGTATCCTCAACCAACTCCCGTTGATATACAATATGAACAAAAAAAAATTCAAAAACTAATTTTTTGTATATTCAAGTACATATTTATATATATATATATATATATATATATATTGATGATGATTGTGTTAGTATGCATGGAGATGAGTGTTTTCCCTCCTATGTTCTCGGGGAGTGAGTTATGAGCATTCCTTGGAACTAGTTGTGGATTTTGTTTACTTTGGATATTAGATATGAGTGTGATTCCCTCTCTTTGGATCTTCTGGTTAGCTTTGTGAGTGCTTCATGATATGTTAGATTGGACTTGGGTGTCGTGTATTTAGTGTACATTGTGTGAGTACTGTAGACTATTGAAGTTGGTACTTGGAGTACTAGTGTTTGTAGTACCTTATGGGACTCATGTTGTGTACTTATATATATATGTATGTATATATATATCCCCTATATACTTATGTACGTTAGTATATAGGTGTGTGCCTTGTGATTTGGGGCCGGGATTAGTTATGTGTTACGTGTATTGCTGGATGGTTTAGCATTACCTAAACAGTCAGATGATGTGATAGTTAGGATTTCATTTTTCCTACTAAGCTTCTTTGCTCACAGGGTGTTTCATACCCCTGGTATTCTACGCTAGTTTGTAGGAAATGTTTCGGCTACACATAGTATACGGTGCAACAACACCTTTCTTTTATTTTCCTCGTTACAGGTTTTGGAGTTGGGTAGGGTGATGCGGTTACGGTTGTAGTGCGACTGGATTTGGGGACGATAGTTATCTATTTTCTTCTTTTATTGGTGTATCTTTTATTTCCTGTAACGAAATAAAGTTATCTATTTCCTAAGGGTTATATAGTTATCTATTTTCTTCTTTTATCGGTTGTAGCTCTGATATTATTTCAGGATGTCATTATATCTGTTCAGCACTACCATGTGTCTTTCTGTATTTTTTTTCGAGCATTGTGGCTCCGTTGATTACAGAGGGTTGTGTAGGGGTAACGGTGTTTTCTTTCCAGTACCTCGGCCCTAGTATGATTCACGAATGTTGGGTTGTAAGCCATTGATATTATAACACTTGTTATTAGTCGGTTATCTGTTGTGTTGTGTTTCTGGGATGTTCCATTTACAAACGGAACTCTGCTGGTTTTTTGTTTGATTTCGCTGTTGTATTTCTATGATTAACTTGGCTTTGTAATACACCACTTTTATCAGTATTCCATACATTTTAATGACTATTGGTATCCTTAGTTGGCCGCGTATTTTATGGATCACACCCCGGAGTCATTGGATGTCCCAGTTCGGGAGTCTTAGGATTTTAGGAGCGTGACAACATGGTATCAGAGCTCTATGTAGCGTCCAGTATTTTTACATGCTAATTTAAAAGTTTATTAACACTTTAGTGCTTATGTGATTATGCGCTTAATGTGTTTATTTGCTTAGCATGACATACATATTTTATGTGATATTAAAAATTGTAAGTTGTATGTTGTATTTTCATTTTGAAAATAATGAAAATTATTGAAAACAATTTCGGGAAAGAAATGACCTAAGGGTAAATGGGTAATTTCATATTTTGAGAACTTAGTGGAAAGTGTAGAGATTTTTAGCTAAGTGTTGGGGCATGAGTGGCATGTTGGTAATTAGAGAGGATGACAAGGGATAAAAGGGTATTTAAGGGTCATGATGGCACTCTAGTGAATAACCTTAAGTTGAGAAGATTTTGGTCCCTTCCCACTTTTGGGGTGTTGTCTAAATTCTAGCCATTGATCTCCTTTTCCCATCTTTGTTCTCAACTCTTAGATCATAGGGCCTTGTTTGATTGACACTTAAATGCAAGAATCAATTGTTCTTGGTCTTTCATTTGGCAAGACATGATGTCAATCCTTGGATCAATTATTCAATTTCATGGCTTTATTCTCAACCCTTGGATCGTGAGAGTGGTGAGTGGAGAATCTTTACAACCTTTAGGGTTAGCCACTTTGCAAGACTTTCATCTCTCACAAAGTTTTCCTCTCTCTTCCTCTTCTTCCTTATGGTAGATAGATCTTGGTAGAATCCTTGGAATACTTGGTAAGTCTTCTATCCCATTTTAGGGTTTTAGTTGCTAAGAACCTTAGTTTTCATATTCATGAATTTCTTTATAGGGATATTGATTTTTGCCTTCTTTTGTTCATATTATAGAAGGCTGAGTTTCTTTCAACAACCAAGTGAGTCTCCTTGGTAGTAGCTCTTGATTTACCTCTTGTGAAGATCTAGTGGTGAGTTCCCTATCTTGTACTCTTAAGATTTAATTTCTCCATAAAATCCTAAAATAAAAATCATTAGGGTTTGAAGTGATTCTTGTGGTTGGAGCCACTTGTGTATAAATTTTGGATTCTTGTAACACCATAGTAATTGTGTTGTTCATATGGTGTGTTTCTAGTGTTGGGAGCTATCCTATTGAGGACTTGGAGTGGTAGCTTGAGTTGGACCTCTTTTGAGCATATTGTGTAGCTTGCTTGGAATTGAGGTCAAGGAAAAATGAATTGTGTCGTCTTTGTACGAGGGTGTGTGCCTCTATTTGTATATATGATGTATATATATATGCGAGTTGAGTATTGACAACTTAGACGATGAATTAGGCCCTGAAAAACATGATTTTATGATATAAATGTCTGTTGTGGTTTCTTTCTTATAAATGTGAAATTGTAAGCATTGTGATAATTTGAGTACAATATATTGTATAAAGAAATAAGCATGTATTATGATGGCATATGGTTGCGATTGAGACCCTTGATGCATTTTGAGTACACCATGTAGTATCAAAACATGGGTGTTGGTTTCTACGATTTGCATAAACTACGTAGGAGTTGTCTTGTGTTTGGATCATCGTAACAACTGGACAGGGGGTGCTTCTTTCTCCCGTGGAACTAATCTTCCGGGAAATGCAGACAATAGGGGGAGGACTTATCCAAATCCTATGTCACGACCGTGTCGTGTTAATGGTCTTCCTTGTTAAAAATGAAAGTGTTAAAAATCACTTGGGAAGAATCACTACGATAAATCTACATTCCTTAATGAGAAAAAGGGGAAGTGTTAGAGAATGATTTTGGTTGACCCTTAGAGTTAGGGTGTGGTTCTACGTGTATACCATGGAATTGTGATATTGATGATGATGCATGCTATGTCTTGGAATGATAATGATGTAGACATGTTGGGGAATTGTTTGTTGGGTTCGATGGGGTCCGGGATTGGTGTGAGGGTCATGTGGGACAAGAAACCGAACTAGGATTAGTAGTATGTACCTTGGGTGGGTTGTACCACTCGGACAACCGAGATTGAGACAATGACACTTCCTCTACTGGGTTAGTGAGCTCACCCCGTGACTTATATATTTTTCAGGTGGTAATCCCTTTTCGGGAGGTCCGTAGTCTCCTGGTAGAGATATGGCAGCGATTACTCTCCTTTTTGTGCATATGGATGCACATTACCTATTTTGTATAGCATACCCGATGACTTACACATGTGCTTATTTTGCTAAGTGTTGTAAACACTAAACTTATTCTTTTGATGGCTAACATGTTGGCAAAGTAGTTTACCTTTATGTACGTTCCTTGGTACGCTAGGCGCGAGAACTATATTCTTTTGGGCATTCGATGCCGTTATGAAAAGTTATGTCGAATTTGGTGAAAACAATGTTATGTATTAATTTGGACATACTACACGATTAAATCTATAAAATTCTTATGTTTTTTCCGTTTTAGAATTTACATGAGATTGTGGTGGTAAATTTGATATTTTCCAGAAAATGGAGTTTTTCATGTTTCATGAAGAAACCCTTCCAAGTTTCTAAGGAAAAACCCGTTTTCGTCTACCCCCGTAAATTGAACTAAAACACATATTTTAGAAATGATTTTTGAATCTATCTCGGTGTGAAATTTGGCTTTGAAAACCCAAGAATCATAAATGGAGACCGGGGGCAAGACAAAGAATTTACAAAATATTTCAAGGCTTCTAAAGTGACCTTTTAAATTGGGGGGTCACCGAGTACTCGGTATTGATTCCACCGAGTACTCGGTAACGGAGCGCGTAAGTGCGCGAACTTGTGCACAAGGCCCTAAAACCACCCGAGAGTTTTGGGCATAAAATGGATACCGAGTACTCGATGTACAACTCGGTGAAAGTGTCACCGAGTACTTGATATTCATAACCACCGAGTACTCGGTACCAACTCGGTGGAATTATTTTGTGTACTCTTTTTAACTTATTTCCCTTTTCTTCCCTATACTACACTACTTCTCTTACTAGGCTAGGGACATGGTTTAATGGCCTATGGGCATGGGATTTGTTAGGTTGAAGGGTTCGTTTAGACCCACATTTCGTCTTCCGCAATGGTTAATCTAGTGTTTAGTGTACGACTTATGTCACCCTAGGACTTTTTAGGCTTCGTTAGGGAGTTCGGAAATTTGGGGCGTGACACTCTAGGTTTCAATGTGTTAGGGACAACGACTGAGGGTCGATAGTATGTTCGATGTTTGACGTTTACCTACGATTTTGATTTGCATTCTCTGTGTGCTTCAGTGTTTCTAGGATTTTCCCTTGTGTTGTGTCAACGACGTGTCTTACTAGATGCATCTCGTTGTGATTAAATTCGAATGGAGTAGGACCATTTCTCAGTCACCTTTTTTTATCGTGTTAGATCATGGTGTTAGTTATCAAGGAATGTGAGTAGATCATTCGGTCTAGCTAACTGGATGTGGCTCGTGGACTAAGGTATTCCCTGATTTTGAGGACAAAATCTTCTAAGGTGGGAAAGTTGTAACTCCCCGTGTTATTTTCCTTTTTCCTAAAACTATATCCAATTTACTTTCGGTTATGACGTCACTTGTTCAAGCCATCGTGATTATTCTTGGTATTTCCCGTGTAAAGTTTTCTTGTTTATGTTAAAGTAGACTGGATGACTTTACAATTTCTCCTTTACAACTTCGTGGACTTATTATTACCGACTACGCGGTTTTGTTTCGACTATTTAGCATTATGTGGATCTTCGGGTTCACGTGATTATGCTTTGGAGTTGAGTTAGTGTTGGGCTTGTATTGGGATTTAAGAGCCCTGTCACAATTATTTAATTTGGTGACATCACTTAAGGTCACATTCACCTATTGAATTAGAAGTTACAAAATTCCTAATTGAATTAAAGGTTATATAATATACACACATATATATATAAATATGTATATGCGTATGTATATGCATGTAGAGAGAGAAATCGATAGGCATTTCTTATTCCTCTCTTCTTCCCCAATCAGCTAATTTCTTCTCCTTCTCCATCACGCACAACAGCAGCGGTGATCTATTTCTTCTCCACCAGTTTCATGGTTGATCATGAGATAGAGGTCGAGATTGAAGGGGGAAGAAGGTCCCAACTGGTGGAGGCGCGACTTTGGGTAAGTAGAGGCAGCCATGGCTGAGCTTGATGGTGCTGGTCGTGATGGCGTGATGGTGGCACTATGGTGGTTTAACGCAGCAGCAGCCGTGCATGGTAGTGATGAAAAGGGGCGTTCTGGTCAAAACTTCGGCCAATTGTTTGGATGCCTTCTCGAGCTCCGATGACCACGATTTTCGGAGGGTAGCTCGATTTCAGTATGACGTGTAAAATGTTTAGAATTTTTTGTTTAGCGGTTGGTCGAGAAATCTTGTTTATAGGTACGATTGAACCTATTGCTAATGGGCTTTGTATATATCATATAGGTCGTCTAGACAGACGTTTCGGTATATTCGAAATTGTATTCGAACGACTTTAGTCGGCGGGCTCATATTCGGGCTCCGACACTGTTCACGGTGGGTCTCATTTCAGCCAAAAATAGTTTTGGGCCAGAATTGAGTACGCGACTTTGGCGACGTGTCGGTTTATTCGGTTCAGTTACGGAAGTGACGATTTAGCTTGCGGTGCCCATTTTGAGGAGGAGAAAATATTCTCACTTTTGTATCATTTGTTGTTCCTTGGGGTGTGTGAGCTATTATTTTAATTTTGATATATTTATTTGCGGATATAAAATATGTCTATCGGTGGCTTAGAAGTGAAGCGAGGTGTAGAAATTAAATTAGAAAATTAGAGGAAGATTATTTTTTCCTATTAAATTAATACCTATTTGAACTGAATGAGAATATGTGGCCTAGTATACACTGAAGAGTTATAGTGGGTCAGTGAAATTGTAAAGTTTGGGTTTGAACTTAGAACGTGGTATGAGTATCCCCTTTTGATTGTGTTTATGGAAATTAAAACGTATTACGGGATATGTGACAGCGAGGGATGTGAGAACTTAGACATTATTCTAGTTCCGATTATGATTTATAGATTATTGCTTTAATGAAATTAAAATCATGTAAAAGGGGATGGAGTTGATATTATTAAGAATCATGGCTATAAATGAACTAAAAAATATGTTTAAAAGAATGAAATTGCATCATTGTGATTTTAATGCTTTAATTTAGATAAAAACATATTAAATGAAAAAAAATATTATCTTTTTGAAATTATAGGACAAATTGATGATTCGGAACACGAATGGTGCATGAGAAAGCATCATTGTTGATTATTGCTTTAAATGAGAGTTAAAAGCATGTTAGTAACTATTGCCTATAACTGTGAAATTGTAAGCATGATGGTTTTATTGAAAATAATATATTGCAAAAGAGAAAAACATATATTGTAATGGGACATGATTGTTATAGAGAACCTGGATGCATATTGAATACATCAAGTAGTATCAAGTCATGATGTTGGTATATACGGGTTGTGTAATCATGTGTGGGTAGTCTTGTTTGGATTGTCACAACAACTTGCCAAGAGGAGTTCACCCCTCCGGAACTAGTAAGTCCGAAAAGTGAAACTGGTTTTGGAGTCGTAAGAGAGGCTCGTATTCTTGACTGTGATAGTCTTGGTGCACGGAGTACAATCGAGGCTCTCGTGTAACCGTCTTCCTTGTTGAAAGTGTGAAGTCTCAAAAGCACTTAGGAAGAGTCGGTGCGGTACTCTACATTACTTGATGAGCTTGTATCCTCAAAAGTAAATAGCCAGAGTATGTATCTGTTAACCTGTTTTGGACGATACTTGTATCAGGAGGTGTGTGAGTCACATTGCATTTGAGGTGCTATTATATAATTGTCTCTATATATGGAGCATGATATTATTCAATGTGGTAGAACAACATGTTTAATGTGAATTTTGATTTTTAATTCACATGTTATTAAAATGCTCAAATGAAAGTCGATAATGTGAAAATACGATTACATGCAATAATTGTTAAAGTATAATGAAATGTAAATTCTTATACTTGTGATTATGTACTTTTATGCCCTTGGGGGTTTAAGTATAATTGTGTAGTGGCCACTTAGATAGTTCAGGTTAGTGATGGACTATAGAGTCGATTTTGAGTTGAGGCCTTCGAAAGAGGCAGTTGATGGTTTTGTGATCGTGGTTGGTTGTGTGACCTCTTTAGAGAGTTGAGGTCAGGGATTGAATTTAGTATTAACTGTGATTTGAGGCCTTAGAGGAGACGGGTGATGAGATTGTCAGCCTAGTTGATGTTGTTGTATAGGCATTTAGATGCCTTTCTAGAAATGGTTTATCAACCATACTTTTGAGATTTTGGTTGAGTTAGACTAGGCGACAGTAGAACTTTCTTGTTTTCTTAGCAACGACCATTTAGGACCCTTGGTGTCCTTAGTGATTGTGTTCATCCTTAGAGTTGTATTCACTCTTATCTAGTTGTCTTTCGGAAACGACATTTTTCAAGTTTTAAAAAACAAACTCATTAATATTTAAAAAGAAAAACTCATTTTCGCCTACTCCCATAGCCACGATAAGTCTTTGTACTTTAAAAAGTGATATTAGGATTTGATTTAAAAAGATTTCTAAATTCTAATTGTCGGTGATGGCGATTGACAGAGACCGGGGGCAAGGCGGTCATTTTCGTTGTGTAGATTCTTAAAAGAAAACTTACTTTTTAAAATTTCTCGAGATTCCGAGGTTTCTTTCTCAAGATCTCGATTTACAGTGTTTTGATAGGTGTCATGTTGTTTCACCTTTATTTCCGATCATTTTTTAATCTCGAGTATAAGACTTGTTGTTTAGTGCACACACGCAGTGTTTCCTTTCCTCTTCCTTTGGTTTCTTTTGTCCGGATTTTCTCCCTAAACAATAGTGGTGTTTTTATTCTTGACATTGTTGTCTCGGTTATCCGTTGGTTAGCATTGGGCACTCTTTTCCCTTGATTATTTTCTTGACCCTTATGTGGTTGTTTATGAGAGTAGTGTTCATGTGCTCTCCGTGATTTGATTGGTTAGCTTTCTTCACCTATAGTGACAGTGTTGATGGTTTGATTAATCTTATTGAAGATAGTGTCATGAAATTGAGGTGGTAATATGTTTAGTGGCCTTGATGAGGTGATATGATTGATGTGATTTAGTCCTTGAGAAGTAGATTTCCTCTAGGAATGGGATGATGATTCTTATATATATATAGATATGCTAACAGACTAGCTCCTAAGAGATACAACAACTGTCCCAATACAAGGGACAAATAATGGAAAACAAAAGGAACAACTCTACGTACGAACGTCCTAATTCCCGCAACAACATCCGTGCCACAAACCATCCTGCACTCCAAGTTGTCCATAGCCGAAACCTTTCCTATAAACTGGCATTTGGGACGCCAAGCAATCGAACACTGGGGTGAGCTCATCTAAGCCCCGTAGGAAAAATGAATCGTAACTACCATATCCTAAGACCGTCCAAGTCGAGTGCGAACCAACCCGGGTACATGCATCTACCCTAGGTCAGTCAAATGTCCCACATGGCAATCAAGCCAATACTAGACCCCGAAAATACATCCCTCTAGTCCCCTACCATGCATCAACAAATAGGGCAACTAGCACATAGTAAAACCATAGCACAAAAATATAATAACTCACACACATATATAGATATACACGTATATCTATAAAGACACACAAATAATACAACTCATGTAGTATAGACCACCTATTAGATCACTACGACTCATACCTGCCAGTCCCACGCTGAGAATCAACACAACATCTATCACCAAAATACGGGAGCAACACTCCTATTCATAACACTCCAAGAAGGATAACACTCACACTTCCTAGGCCACGAGCATACCGAGCTCCAAAATCTCAAATCAGTATCAAGAAATATTATCAATCACCTCACTTGTCACTAATGACATCCGTAAACCTAACACAGGGGTAAAATAGTCACTTTAACCTAAGGGAAGTCACAAAGGTTTCCGATCAACAAAAGGAAGTGAAAGGATTGAATAATCCATCACACCGACCACGCAAAGATCACATGTTCGCCCAAGGGTAAAATTGTCATTTCAAGGGCAAAAATGTACTTTAAAAGGTTACCCCACCTATTTGGATATAGGTTGAACCATAGAAACAAACGGAACTGAATTTAATGTCCTGACATGAGAGATATGAAGTTTTGAAAATGGCATCGGACAATTCCGACTCAAACAACAAGTTAAAGTACCCCTCTTTCACCAAGGGTAAAACAGTCATTTCAAGTGAAAATAAATAACTTTTAAATTTTATATCAATTATCTGGACATAGGTTAGGCCCTTGAAATAAATGGGACCTTAATCAAAGCCACGAGGAGAGCGATGCATTTTTTAAAACGGTATCGGACAACGCCGATAAAAACGAAAAGCTGAAGTACCCCTCTTTCACCAAGGGTAAAATAGTCATTTCAAGTGTAAATAAATTATTTAAAATTTTATCTACAAAATTTGTACCTAGAACAAGCCATAGGAATAAACGGAACCTCAATCCGAGTTACGATGTAAGATAAATGATCTTTCGAAAATAGTCGAAACAAGGCTGAATTACCCAGTCAACGACACAGGAGGCTGTAGTCGACTACTCCAAAGGTCCATTCGACTACTCCATGTCGAAAATAACCAAACATTTGCGGAAATGGTATTTTGAAGCCCCAATCGACTATAGGAATGGCTTAGTCGGCTACACATGTTTAGAAAATTGCAAAAAAATGACCCGAAACCACTTTAAACACTTATGAAACATGAGACAAATGCCTCAACTCATTTAGGAACTTTAGAAATGAGAAAAATATCATTTAATCTCGGTTTAGTTTTATCGAAAACACTTTCTTGAAAATTCGTAAAACTAACTGTCTCGCCCCCGGTCTCCGTTTTGGACACCGCCGACTTCCAAAGGCCAAAATGTTTTATTTCATGACTTTAAAACCATTTCAAAACTCAAAGTTTTTGTCGGCATCACAGGGGTAGGCGAAAATGGGTTTTTCACTTAAAGACCGAATAGACTCAAATTCAAGTCTTATGAAAAATCCGTTTTCGGGAAACAACCGAAACCAACGGAAAAACCAAAGCGTATTTGAAGACACTCAAATGGAGCAAATGAATGAAGAACCTAAGTTCAAAAGCAAATCGAAGGAAAGGGCAAGTGACTATACACAACACACTAACTCTAACCCAACCACACTTCGCTCCACATTCAAACATCATAAACCCTATAACGACTTAACCGAGAATGACCACAACTCCGATGACATTCAATTCCTTAAGATTGCTAAAGGAACCCTAGTGGCCGTTGCCACGAAACCAACTAATTTCAACCAAGAACCCCTTCTGATTCTTTCAAACCTCAATTTCACATTCGAAACCACATCACCTAGGTTTCTAACAAAATCCATTAACCATCAATACACAATTGACTCAGTTTATTCATAACATCATCTATCACAACCAAAACATCAATATCACGATTTACGCCACGTTGCTACACCAACGCTAACTATACCTCAAAACCATAACCCGCCTTCTCTAGGCTTCAACTCATCTTAACTTCAATAGCCACAACCGACTTTACTTCTCACAAGAAAGTCCTTAAACAACCTCATATCACCCCCTAAGGTATATAAGCACATAACAAAAAGTATAAGCATTTATTTCACATTATACTTTAAACAAGGTATGCAAAGCATATTTTCACATCCTTCCGTTTCACTTGAGCATTTAAGTAACATTTGAATTATATATCGCAAAATTCACATTAAACATGTTCCTCAAACACATAGGATAATTTCATGATCCATATGTAAACATAAATCACATATTAGCAGCTCAAATGCAATGTGACTCACACACCTCATAAGACACACTTTACCCAAAGATTCGAGAGTGGCACATACCACCACGATGGGGCAACAACCAACCCTATATCCCTAATTTCTAGTTTTTCTCTTTACCATAGGTGGGAGTCACCTTTTTACTACAGTAATCTCAAGGTTCGAGAGTGGCGCATACCACCACAATGGGGTAGCAACCAACCCTATATCCCCAATTTCCGGTTTTTCTCTTTGTCGTAGGTGGGAGTCACCTTTTTACTACAGTAATCTCAAGGTCCGATAGTGGCACATGCCACCACGATAGGGCAGTAACCAACCCTATATGCACCAACACAAATATGTATCCCATCATATTTATGAACATTCCCAAAATGTCAACATGAATGTTTTTCACCATTCAACATGCTTTTAAATATCATTTAAAGCAATTATCAACCCCAATTTTTTCACATGCACAATCCATGATCCCAAATCATGAAGTTATCCTTTAATATACAAAGATAACATTTCCTTCCATTTAACATGCTTATAGTTTAATTAAAGCATTTTAATTCCCAATGATGCATTCTCATACACAAGAATGTTCCAACCCATCAAGTTATCCTTTAATACACAAAGACAACAATTTCATTCTCTACACATGCTCTTAGTTACATTTAAGCAAGTTTATCACAAATCATATCTCAAATATGACATGAAATTCCAACATACCTCAAAGGTAATAACCTAAGGAGCTAGCCCAATCTCATTCCAAGGCTACATTCCTACCACACACATACATATATGTATAACTATACTTACACATATACACCACAATACCCATATACATATACACGTATATAGGCATACAAGCACACTTGCATATAGGAAATTTCAAGAACAACCACATAACTAGCATGTTTCATAACCCTATTCAATACTATCAAAAGTACTCCATACACAAAGGTTAAGTCACATAACATTCTCAAACCCTAACTTCACATTTTGAAGGATACACTTAGCAATTTCATTTTAAGGTTAAAAATCCAACAATCAAATTCACCCTACTACACAATCACAAGATGGCTAGTTAGGAAGTTTTCCCCTACCTCTTGAAGAGCAAAGCACAAACCACTACCACCAAGCAAGGCCCATGAAACCCTACCTCTTCCCCAATCGAAATCCAAGGAGAAAACCGGTGGAAATCTTCACCATAGCCTCCTAACCATGAATCCAACTCCAACACAAAAGGGAAACAATAATCATCAAGTTGTCTAGCAAGAAACCCTAAACTATGGTTTGAATGGAAAATATACAAGGAAGGAAAAACACTTACCAATCTTAGGCTCAAACCAAAGAGAATAACACCATGAACATCTTACATGTTGATAGCCACACCAAAATCCCAACTTAGGGTGATGAATTCCAACCATAAGTGGAGAAGAACAAAGAGGGAGAAAGAGGAGAGAAAATGGAGAAGAAGAGATAAAGTCTTACAATGTGGAAGACTTGTAATGTGTACAGATTTCTCACTCACCCCTCTCACCATCCTAGGGTTCAAAATAAAGATGGGGAAAAAGAAATGGATCCAAGGACTAGGAATAAGTCTCGCCATTGGAAGACTAAATATACCACTCACCAAGCCCATTAATTTTCCAAACAAGGCCTTATCATCTAAGGGCTTAGAATAAAGATGGGAATGAATTAACCATTCAATGGTTGATAAAAAGTCTTGCCAAATGAAAGACCAACAATAATAGATTTTTGTATTTAAGTGCCAACCAAACAAGGCCTTATGATCAAAGGGTCTAGAACAAAGATGGGAGTATGAGATCAAGGGCTAGGAATGAGACACCACTTGAAATGGGGAAATGACCAAATTATTCTCAACTTATGGTTAATTACAAGAGTGCCATCAAGCCTCTTAATTACCCTTCTACCCCTTGTCATCCTCTCTAATTACTACTATGCCATTCATCCCCCAACACTTAGCCAAATCTCTATACTTTTCACTAAGTGCTCTAAATATGAAAATACTCATTTACCCTTCAGTCATTTCTTTCCCGAAATCGTTTCTAACTATTCTCATCACTTACAACATGAAAATATAACAATAAATTCACATAAGTGCTACACCGAATGTCTACACTACACTAGGGTAACACTTTCGGGAACGCAACACGATTGCCGAAGCTCCAATGAGAAAATGTTGCATGAACTCATGTAGTCGTCAACCAACAATAAACCATAAAGCCAGAAACGAAAGTTCACGAAGTCATCCCGCCAAGTCCGAAACTCAAATGCTAAAAATTTACATGCACCAAGAATATACAACACGTTATGAATAAGTGACGTTACAAAACGTTAACACTTAGAAAAGAATTCCATAAAAGGGAAATGAAAATACGGGGCATTACAGATTCCCACTGTTTGGATCTTTTGGTTAGCGCTGTGAGCGCTTGATGATATGTTAGATTGGACTTGGGTGTCGTGTATTTAGCGTACGTTGTGAGAGTAGTGTAGACTACTGGGGCTTTTTGGCGAGTAGATTGGGGACTGTCACTACTAGTGGGATCGTTACCGGTAGTAGAGGACAGGATGACCTCTTCTACCGACCGGGTGTCGTCGCTGTCAGAGATAGTGTCGAGAAAGGTAGAAGAGACAGAAGGGAGGCACGGGTGAAAATAAAGAAAAAGGAAGAGACCGTTCGACTTACTGAGATAATAGTGATGCGTCAGGGAACGCTTTGGGCGGAAGGAGAATACCGTGTTATTGAAGGGTCTGAAACTGACCAAACGAAGAAGATTTCAGGGAGTAGAGAGGAACGTGCTTAAGAGATGGAAGTTGAGAGCAAACAGTGTAGTTGTAAAATGAGGAATGAAGAAATGAAGTAGCTTTAGGGGGTTTTTTATAGGAGAAGGGAAGGAGGCTAAAAGAACGCATGAAGCCTGAAGGTCGCGCAACCCACGATGAGCCGTCATGGTGCTGAGATTGATAAAGTAATGGCCATTCATTTCAAATTTCAATAAATGCTTAGTAATGATTGACAACCCACTAACCATCATTTCCCATAAAGTGCATGTATGTATATATTAGTATAGTACCTTAAAGTTTGGTTATGGGCTTTTAGAAAGAGAATCACAAAGTCCATAACCTCAGGGGCCTGTGTAATGGTCAAAATAATTCATGGCCCAACCAGGATGAGCCACAGAACTGATGGGCCGTTGATAGATGGGCTGAAGACTGATGGGCCGAAGACGAATGGGCCGTACAATTTATTGGCCCATGGAATTTTCTAGAAGTTGAGTGATCCATAAGTCAGGGAGTTGTCCTGCTTATGGAATAAAGAGTTCAAAAAAGGGGAGTATTTATCAAATCCCTTGATTTAAGGGATTGATTAACTTGGGTACATTGGCTTGATCCATTTACCAAAATTGTGTATAAATACAATGCCAAAGATTGAATAAAGCATTCCAATTTTTTTACCCCAATTATTATTGTGTTTTTTTTTGCATCTACAAATACCCTAAAATATGAGCTTTTACAAAAATAATACCCAATAGGAAGAACCCATGAGGCGCAACATACAATTATCCACTTTAAACAGTTACCTGGTGAGGAATTCGATGATGCATGAGAGAGGTTTAATGATATTTTGATAAAGTGTCCCCATCACAAGTTTGTCGATCAGGATCTGGTGCGGAATTTTTATCTTGGACTAAATGAGACTCATAAAAATCTCATAGATGCAGCAGTGGGAGGTCAGTTTACACTAAAACCAGTAGAAGAGATTTTGGGACTGTTTAACTCTGTGAGTGATAATTCGCTTCAATATGATCTAAGATGTGCGCTAAAGGAGGAGTCCTTATAAAATACGAAGGTCTTTTTGAAATTGAAAGGGAGGATGATGTTAAAGCTCAAGTAGCGGCATTACGCCAGAAGATCGATAACTTTATCAACTTAAATCAAATGGCCCCTAGAGAAGTCTCATCAATAGGACTTGGCCCCTTAACTTTTGAGTACTAAGGAAATGAGATGGAGACCTTGGATGTGAATGTTGCTTTTACCAACCCGAACAATAATCTATATTCTAATTCATACAATTTGGGTTGGCGAAATCACCCACATATGTCCTATCATTCTCAGAACATTGAAAATCCTCAACCAAGTTTCAATAAAAGCGAACAACCATCATTCAATACTTAGAATTTTCAGTCCAATAATAGCCAATCATTCCGACCTTTCAACAAAAATCCCTAGTTTTGAAATGCAAATCCACCAATGAGACCACCTGGTTTTGAGGATGAGATGATGAGCACTTTCAGAGAGTTTAAAAACCACTGTAATAATTTTTAGGCAGCCATCCAATTCTTGAACACTTATTCCCAATCCATTTCTTAGATAGAAACCAAAGTAGGGCAATTAGCGAATCAGATGAATAGGCATGAAGAGGGAACATTACATATTCAACCAGTGGTTAATCCAAAGGGTAAACAAGTAATGGAGCTGGGCTCATTTGTTGAATCAAATCATGAAACAGTGCAAGCCATTACTACTTTGAGGAGTGGAAAGGAAGTCGAGAATAGGGCTGAGAAATGTATTGAGGAGAGGACAAATAAGCATAAGGTGACTAAAGAGATTCAAAGAGATCAATACCAGGAGGAGGAAGAACAAGATGAAACATTCCTAGAAGAGCCAGATAGGGTGACTTACGAGGAGGTAGCACTTTCCCTCAACGTTTCCGTGAGTCGAGATCTTATGGCAAGCACAATGGGAAGGTGAATGACATGCTTGAAACCTTTAAACAAGTTAAGATCAACTTGCCTCTCTTAGATATTATTGCGCAAATTCCACCCTATATTAAATTTATGAAGGACCTTTGTACCCAGAAAAGAAGAAGTAGAACTAAGGTCCCGGAGAAGGTTCTTTCGACTGAACAAGTGAGTTCACTCTTACTAAGTGATACTCCACTTAAGTGTAAAGATCCTGGTGCTCCCACTATATCTTGTGTCATTTGTGACCAAGAGATTTGTAGAGCTATTCTTGACCTTGGTGCGAGTGTTAATTTATTACCTTATTCAGTCTATCAACATCTAGGGTTGGGAGAGTTCAGTTCTGCCTCGGTAGTGCTTCAATTGGTAGATAAATCTATCATAATTCTAGAAGATGTCATTGTTCAGGGGACATGCTCTACTTTCCAGTAGACTTTGTGGTTCTATACATGGAACCTGTCCACAATCCAAAGAAACATATCTCTGTTATCTTAGGAAGACCATTTTTAGCTATAGACAATGCATGCATTAATTGTAGGACATGGGTTATGGATCTATCCTTTGGGAATATGAAGATGAGAATGAATATCTTTGATATTAATCATCAACTACCTGAACCAACTGAGTGCTTTAATGTAGAAGTTGATGAGATGATGGAAGAAGATGTACCTCAGATGTTAGTAAAAGACGATTTGGAAGTTGAGATGAAAAGGTAAAATACAAACTTTCAAACTTGGGAGGATCAAGAACGATCCAATTTAGAAATTATCGCTGTGTTTTGTACTCGTAGCTAGAAAGAGCATCAACAAAGTTTTGTGGGCCTCCACTTATTTCTCCATAGAAATTGGTGCTTGAAAATAAAAAGGGTGTGAAGATTGATAGAGTTAATCATTCACCACGAACTATCACAATGCCTACAAAGGATGACACCCCTCTTAAGGATCTCTTTTCAGATGAGCGAGTGTTGAGTATAAACATGCCTGGGAAGATCCGCGATTAAGAACTGAGCGTGAGGGTATACAAAATTGTGTGTATGAGGATGTTCAGATTTACAAATCTTGGACAAGAATTCATCATGCTAAGCATGTTCGTCTTAAGCTCTTTGAGCTTGGACGGAAGGGACGGCGATATAATTTTAAACTGAAATTGTTTCCAAGAGAAATTCGATTAATATGGGACTGACCATTTAGAGTTAAATTAGTTTACCCCACAGAGAGGTAGGACATGAAAATGAAAGGGTCAAAATACATGGCCAGGGACTAAAGAACAATGAAGAGATTGATACGTGGTCGAAATTTATGGCATCTATTAGTTTGGTGGATCAAGTGTATGATACGGGATAGGAGCAAGTAGCCAAGTCGCACAAACGACGTTAAACATTGGTCATAGGCTATGAAAGTTAGTTTCAAGCCTTGGTTTGTAGAATGGTATGTCATTTAATTTCTGCAATTTCAATTCTGTAGGATTGTAGGCCCTTAAGGCAAAATCATTGTTTATTTTATTAATAAAAGACTCATTCCTTGTGCTATACTGAATAATGATATCCGGAAAGTGATAATTATATTTATTCTTCCCTTGCTATGATATTGGATATGTGTGTTTTTTTGAATATCTCTACAGATGGCTCAATCCAAGTTTGGGACGAAGGACATGCGTAAAGGGTTGAAATTCCGGAATCGCACTTCAAGGGTAACTATATTCTCTTCTCATGGGTAGGATTGAGAACCATGCGGATATGGCTTCATTTAAATTTGGGGGGAAGGTATAGTTACTGATATGATAAAGGAATAAATGAAAAAATTGAATATGTTTTAGAAATTCATTATTTTCATGCATGAGTGCTTTGCATTATAAGTTGGTTGAGAATGTGTTTATGATGTATGAGTAGTAGGATTGAGAACCATGCGGATATGGCTTCATTTAAATTTGGGGGAAAGGTATAGTTAGAAAGGATTAAATGAAAAAATTGAATATTTTTTAGAAATTCATTATTTTCATGCATGAGTGCTTTGCATTATAAGTTGGTTGAGAATGTGTTTATGATGTATGAGTAGTATGTGATGCGATATTCCTACTCATGAGAGTAATGATTAGATTAAGTTAGGTAAGAGATGTGGTTTTACATAGGTAAATGAATTAGTGAAATCGAAAACGAGAAGGACGATTTTGACCTATAAGCACATGCAGATGAACCCTATGGTTAAATTGGTTGATCTTTGAGTATTGAATCAGAAAAATCTTGAATGCTATAAATATATATATATGAAAAGGAAAAAAGAGTTGAATAGTGGAAATTCCTTGAAAAGTCGAGCCTAGATGGTTTGGATTTTTAAGCCCGATGGGTGCTTTATCACCTAGTGCCCTAAAGTTTTCTACCTTAGGAGTCATTGGCCCAACGTCTGCTAAAAACCACTAGAAAGTTCGTAAAAGGAAGTGAAGAAAAAAAAAGAAAAAGAGAAAAAGAATAAAGAAAAAAAAGGAAAAATTGATGAAAAAAATAGCAAAAGAAGCAAATAATGAGATACGAAAAGTAGACTAATTTATGGTAGGGAAAGTTCACTTAAACATGGAAGGCTGTCCAGATTGGGAGTGGAAATTAACGAAGTTGTTTACTCTAGTGGGGACCATTTTTTAGATAAACTTGAGATAGTTGTTATTCGGTAGTGAGTTCGAATACTTGTGCTCATACTATCTTCTATATTATAGCATGATTTAATTGATGAATATGATGCATAAATGTGTGAGAATGAAGAATGAAAGAAGTTGTGGGTTGTATAGTAAACCCTTAAAAGACTTAACTCATCCACTAGGCGTTGCCTTAGGCTTTAAAACGTTTGTTACACATGCTAAGTGTAATCGTTGACCCTCACGAAAGGAAGGGAGTAGTGTAGGATAGTTAGATTAGATAATCATCATGATTGTTTTGTAATTTCTCTCTTGAGTTGATTCCTAAGGGACTAGCAATATCTATGTTTGAGGGTGTGATAGGAGCCGAATGTTAGATATTCTAAGCCCCTAACTTGGTATAGTTAAGTCTTATCATTCCATTACTTGGTGTTTTTATGCAGTTGAATTGTTTAAGAATATTACATGAGCTTAACGATATAAATGAGTTAATTTTAGTGAATTAATCGAAGTTGTGCTCGTCTTCTATTCGAAAGAGAGAAACAATGAAAATGGAGTTTTGAACCAAAAGATGCGTTCTGAAGGGCGAAATGGTCATGAAATATGTGTAATATATCAACATATGAGCCACAGGATCGAACGACGTCCAAAAATATGAAGAATTGCAAAATATAAAAAATTCAAGTTTTGGACCAAAAACGAGCACTTCCCGCAAGCAAAACAGGTTTGGAAAGTGGATTTTGGCGATTAAGGGCGCTTGACACGGTGCTTAAGAGCCCTCATCAGCGCCAGTTGGGCACTAGGCCGTATGCTTAAGCGTCATCCATAAGCGTCAGGACATGCAGTTTTTGTAAACTTTCGGTTTGAATTAGACATTAACTCTTTCGACTTGTTTTCCACTCCAACACTTCCAAGCATGTGTATAAGGGGTATTTACAGAAGATTAAAGGGGTTTGGCTCATAATTGAAGATAAAGAGAAACAAGAAGAATCTTAGTCAAAGTGGGAGATGTTTAATACAAGTGGGACTCTTCTCAACCTCTTCTATAAATACCAAGGTTTGAATCACATCTAAGGAGCTTCAAAATACATAATTTTCAAAGCACTTTCTCTGGAGATTTACGTATATTGAAGAAGGAAGTCATTCAAGGCGTAGAGATTCGAAGCAGAAGACCATAGAGGACGTTTCTACATCAACAATGGAGATCTTTTCCACCATGAGCAGCTAAATCGGTCCATAGGTTTTCAAGTGGTAGGGAAACCATTTTTTTATTTACGAGTTCACGCACTGTGGGGCATGTGAAATTATAGTTGTGATGTCTTGAAGTTGTGATGGCTTAGAATTATGTTTAACGTCTTTAAATTGAAAAGAATGAAAATAAATAAATAAAATTATTTCGATAAATAAATTAATTAATTAAATTATTTGGGGAAAATAAATAAATTAATTAAATGGGTATTATTGAGAGTTAACGTTTTTCGTGCTTTTATGATTTTATTAGAGCATGATGCGCATGTAAATTAAATTGATTATATTATTTGGAAGTTAGATAAATTGGATGATGTGTTACGTGCCTATTTGATTTTAGCGAGCATGTTATGTGTGTATTAAATTAGATTGATTTCAAAATAATGCATGTGTGACTAGGGTACTAGCGATCGCATGATTGTATTATTATAAGTAATATTTATATCACGAGCATGTAGTATGTGGGAGACGAGAGGGCATGATTGCATTAAACACCGAACGTTAGGGTACGGCTATCCAGGTGTAGGAATTTTGGCGTACGGTGATTCCACATGTTCCTAGGACTCTGGGTTACAGACATCCTTGATGAGTCACGTACGTGGGATTATCGTACATGAGGTGATTGCAGGGTAGCAGAGAGAGCTACGCCTAAGTTTTGGTTTTCGCATTATAACAGGAGTTCCGGGGTACAGACGTCATATCTGTTCCTACGACTTCGGGCTACGGACATCCTAGATGAGTCACATATGAGTGTTGATGTACATGAGGTGACAACAGGGTAGCAGAGAGAGCTATGCCTAAGATTTTGTGTTGAGAGTGTTGATGGACATAGACTTGCATCGCATTCTCATTTCATTCATGATATCAGTCAGATGAGACATTGATATTTGTATATATATATATATATATATGTTCTACAAATATTTCATTTTTTTATCACTGGACTGTGATGAGTTTCTAGTGTAGTGAGAGGTGAGACCTCACTAGTTTGGAAACAGAGGTGTGATGTAGTTATTCTAGGATGGATTCCGTTTACGTGAACTACAAGACTATCTCGCTAGTTGGGCGAGGATAGATGGTGTTTCCCTACTTAGCATTATGAGCTCATTCCCCTTTATTTATCATTTCAGTACATTGACCCAAACAAGGTCAAGTATAGATGTTGGGCTTACTGACGCATATTGAGCCGATCTTTTATATTTTGACTTATAGGCTATGTTAGGGGTAGAGTTATCCTTTTTACATTATTGGATGATTGTATTATCCTTTTAGCACCTGAGGGTGTAGCGGTCTGTATATCTGGTCGGGTTGGCTTGTATTTCCTTATTGTCGGTTGACTGATGTATATTTTGGGTTATGCTTGTGTTATGGGGCTCGGAGGGGTGGCGGCTCTGTTCTGCCATCGATCCTGGTGCCTTGTTTTTTATTTGGGATGCTTTTTTTGTTGTCTAGGAATTATGTATTGCATTACAAGGTGTATGGAGTGGTCCTCATCCACCGGGGGATCTTGTACAAATGAAACTCTACCCGATTTTTATTAGTTTTGCCAGGTGGTTGTCTAGTGAACCCTACACTCCATTGAGGGAGGTCCTAGGGATTTGGGGGTGGCGTTACAATATTGTGTCAGAGCAATGTTCTTTAACCTTGGGATGACGGGTTAGGGTCGATCTCGTGTTTGGTGATTGTACTTTCTGTTGTTTCATATGTTATGCATTAGGACTCTAGTGTGAGTCAGCTTCGCTTTTCATTTCTCTTAGTGGGCTAGAGTTTTGTTGTCCTGCGTGTTAGGTGTTTTAGGTCATGACTATTGAGTAACTTTTCCTCTTGGTGTAGTTTTATTAGGTACACCTTAGTGGTTGGTTTTTTTCTGGAGGATGCGAGGTCTGCACTGGTCGCTCTAGTTGAGGGTAGACAGGGTAACCGGAGGTTTAATGTTTTGACCATAGTGTTGGTTCGTGGCTTAGGCCTTTTATACTTTCGTTAATCTTTTGTGTTTTCCCCTATTAGGGATGTTAGTTACTTGGTGTGATAGTTGACATCTTTCTTTCTTAAGAGATGTTGGAAGGGTAAGACCATTCATTTTGGGTAGACCGGCGAGGCATTGGTGTTTAGCAATGTTTTGTACGTCTTATGTTGTAGCCATGTCTAACGTATTCCTTTACATTGTAAAGGCATGTCATCACGGAGGGATCCTCTAGAGGGTGTTGTATCTACGCTTGGTTCTCCAAGGGAAAGTGGACAGGATACTCGGAGTTCAAAAGGCAACATCGGATAGCTGACCAGGATTCTCTTGGTCGTTGAGGCTGTATTGGACTAGTGTAGGGCACATGGTGGGAAGGATTTTCCTCGAGAGGTGTCTGAGTGTTACTATTGTGGACAACGTGGGCACGTCATGGCTAGGTGTCACTGTCAAATGGAGGCTAGGTGTTATTTTTATGAGTGACGTGGACATGATGTGACTGGGTGCTAGTAGCGTTTGACTGACTGAGTAGAAGGCATATGTTCTGCAACCGTTGTGGTCTCTAGGGATTATCTTTTGTCTAATGACTTTTTCTGTGATATGGTGTTGTGTACTTAGTGACAATGGTTAGGAAATATGAGGTTTGAGTGTCATTCCTTTTAGCCCGTTCTAGCTGATGAGGCGGAGCATTCCCGTAGTTACATTCGATGTTGCCAGCGGGGTCACAGTCTTAGGGTGTGTCCTCTCCTGGGGGATGTTGGTAAGGCCTATAGTGTTATATCCTTGTGGGGGGCTAGATTTTGCGGGGAGCTGCACATCCTTCCATAGCTCGGTCTGATTGTGAGGATCATTGTCAGCTAGTTGATGTTCTGGCATTTCCCTTCTATACAAGGAAGTATTTCCTTACCTCGTTATGTTTTGGGTTGGGTTAGCATGGGTGTTCACATTTATTTTATTTTCATGCTGCCCTTGTACCTGTGTTGTAATGGGATGTTGTTTTTCGTGGCAGTATTGTGCGTTAAGGCACAAGCCTTATCCTGGAAATCTCATTAGTTACTTGTCAGGTTAACATGTATAGGATTTATGCTTAACCCTCTTTTCCCGAAAGGGTTTGTGTGACATCATTGTAAATGTAGGACTATTTCTTCTTTTCGAAGGACCGTTGAGTGCCGCAGAAATTCTAGTGGTAGTGTTTGAACTGGCACACAGAGGTTAATGTGCACGGAGAGATGTAGTTATTTAATTTCTATTCTTTTTTCTTAGGGACAAGTGTTGGCTTTTAACCTTTCATACCATTTTCTAGCCTTATCGGGGCGGTACGATGGTTATGCATTTGAGGGAAATCGTGGTTGTTCATGGAGGCCATAATGATGCCTACCTTGTGTCATATGGCTTGCCTAACCTAGTTCTTAGCTTGCTAGTCATTAACATCAAGGAGAGTGGATAACTTAGCGGATGTGCCAAGGTGGTCCGGTGATTGAATTAGTTAGAGTGACTGGTTAGTGACAGGGTTTTCATTGACATTAAAAACGGTCTCGGATTCGTTCAATGTGTTTATCAAGTAGGCATCAGGTGTTCAAATGAGTTATTGTCCATTTCGAATGGTGAGTGGGGATGTCATGCCCCGAATTTCCTAGGACTCCAAAACTCGAGCCTAAGAGCTAAGGGAGTGATTGCGGAAGTAAAAAGAAACGAGAACCAAAAGACATTCAGTCATCAAACACCCACAAAGGGTTGCAATGAATGCCTAGATACCATGCTGTCACGCCCCTAAAGGGTGACGCAAACCAAGCGACTACTAGAGTCAAGAATAACAAAGAAGTACATGGAATAACAATAAAAATATACTCCATGTCAAGTAGAATGCTAGAAACTCACTAGCATCCTCCAATACCAACTGGCACGCTCCTAAATTCCTAAGACTCCCGAATAGGGACATCCGAGGAATCCAGGATGTGATCCTTAATACAAATGACCAACTAAGACATCATTAACCAAGAAAACATATGGGTTAATGGTAGAAATGGTATATTTAATACCCAAATGGATAATAAACAAAGCAGCGGAATCTAACGAAAATCCGGCAGAGTTCCGTTTGTAAATGGAACATCCGGACAACAACCACAACACAAGAACCTGCCAATAGCAATTCAATAATCACAATGGCTTCCAAGCCCCACATTCATCAATCCTAATAGGGCCGAGGTAGTGGAAAGGAACCAAAACCCCTCCAAACCCTCTAACATCAACAGAGCCACAAATGCTCGAATAAAAATACAGAAGAGCACCTAACTGTGCGGAATAGATACAATACATCCTGAAAGAATAATTACAGGAAATAAAAGATACATCAACAGGGATATGCCAACAGACTGGCTCCCAAAAGAAAATACATAACAATCCCATAACAATGGGTAGAGAAACTGAAAGCGGATACCTATCGTCCCCAAACCCAGTCGTGCTGCAACCGTAACCGCATCACCCAACGCAACTCCAAAACCTGTAACAAGGAAACAAAAGAAGCTGCCGTTGCACTGCATCCTGCCCATAGCCGTATAATTCCTGCAACCTGGCGTGGAATACCAGGGGGGCAAATGAAATTCCCTCCGTGAGCAAATAAGCTCAGTGGGAAAAGATATCCTAACTACCACATCCTCTGATAGTTTAGGTAAAGCTAAACCGTCTAATAAGATATAAATATAGCCCAACTAGTCCCATCCACGCAAACCCAAGTCACACGCTCATATATTATCGTAAACGAGTATACATAAGTATATAGGGAATATATATATATATATATATATAAATACACAACATGAGTCTCTAAAACTCGTACTCCAAGTACCCAACACCAATAGTTTACACTACTCTCACCAACGTACACTAGGTATACGATACTAAGGTCCAGTCTAACAAATCACCAAATTACTCACAACACAATTCAGAAGATCCAACCGAGGAGATCACACTCACCTCTAATATCCACAAGGAAACAAAATCCACCAATAGTACCAAGGAAGGCTCAAATCCTACACCCCGATAACACAGGAAGGAAAACACCCACGTCCTTGCGTACTAACACAATCGTCATCAATATATATATATTTATATATATATACAATATATATATATAACAAATCTCATCCCTCTCCTAGAGTAATTCTGTACCTCAAGGATGGGATCACCCCATCATCTCACTATGCGAAAACCTCAATGCTATCTCCAACAAGTCAATAAGTCACCAACGGGATAAATCAATCACTAACACTTGCACTATAAGCTACAAAGCCACCCGATCAATTCACTAAGAGTACAAGACCTCAACTCACAAGAACGGCCACTTAAGGGTCACCAAAACGAAGCAAAGGAAAAGAGTTCCCAATGCTAACCAACAGATAACCAAGACCACGATGTCAAGGTTAAGATACCACCAGTGAACAAGGACACAGCCGAACAAGGAAACCGAAAATGAATGGCCGAGCGTGAAGGTTATAAAAATGAGGAATCCCAGGGAATCAATAGTTTTTTTTAAGAAAAAGGTTTTCAAACTCGAACCAATCCTTTTGGTATCCATGCCCCTAACGTAAGAAAAACTCATATCACCTAGGTGGTGATACCAACAACCAAGAAGAAGTGAGAGGCAATACTATATGTGTGCACTGAACGACACCAAGCCTCATAACCGAGACGTAGAACGATCCGAAGAAAAGGTGAAACAAGAAACCACCTTTCAAAATACTACAAGTCGAGATTTTGAGAAAGGAGTCTCAAAATCTCAGAATCTCGAGACAAGTGACAAGATAGTTTTCTTTTAGAAAATCACACAATAAAAATGACCGTCTTGCCCCCGGTCTCCGTCAATTTGCCATCACCGGCTTTTAAAGTTGAAATCATTTTAAAGAAGATCCCAAGATCATTTTATAAAGTGTCAAAACTTTTCATTCCTACGGGGGTAGGCGAAAACGGGTTTTTCCTTTTAAATACAAAGAGTTTATTTAAAAACATTAGAAAACACCGTTTTCGAAATGACAGCCAAACAAGAGGGAACATAACTCCACGGATTTCTATAATGTCTGAGAGAACAAAGAAAGGACGAACAACACGTTGGACTCACGGAAGACAAATATCCGTTCCAACTCCACCAACTCAAATGACACCACAAGGAAGAGGTTCGGCACCACACCGTAACCAACGACTCAAGGAATGACGTACAAGTCAACGACTACGTACTAGCGTACAAAACACAGTAAAAGGAATGCTTAGGGGAATGAACTAAGCATGAGGAACAACCCTACAGTACTCCAAGTACTTAATGAAATCACTTCGATCATAACCTCTACCCATTCCTCAAAAGAATGAAAACACTTAAAGGTCTATACTACCACATCCACTAAGACCACAATCACATCAACCGCCTTATCTAATACCTCAATCACGATTGACACTAAGTCAATCACTGACCTCAAATCTCTAAAGATATCACACAACTAACTACAACCACAAAATAATTGACAGTCCTCTCTAAAGCCTCAACTCAACCTCAATTCTACAATCCATCTCTAACTTCAACTAATCACAACCACAAGACTACTAACCACATCTCTGAGGCTACTAACCACAATCTCTAAGGCATCAACTCAAAGTCAAGCCTACGGTCCACCACTAGCCTCAACTAGCCACATAGATCACTATGCCAATATATAACCTCCCCTACGAGCACAAGGTATACAACACAAGTATAAGGATATACGTCTCGTTTATACTTTAATAATTACTGCTTTTAATTCCCGTTTTCACATTTATCACTTTCAACTGAGCATTTTATAAAATGAATTCATTTTGCATATTCATAAATAATCATGCTCCAACATATATATATACATATCAATAAATCACATGATGATATGCAACGCATCGTACTCACAGACCGCCTGTGGTACACACACACAAAAATACACCCTACCAAAGGGTCTTGGATCATTCTCCACCATTCCCCTAAGTCTGTAGGCTCACTAGGGAATGTGGACTCATCGTACCGTTCTTCCCAAGTGCTTTTGACACTTCACACTTTTAACCAAGGAAGACGTCCTCCACGACGCGGTCGTGCGCATAGGCTTTGGACGATATGTCCTCCCCTTATCATCTGCGTTTCTCAGCTTTTCAGTTCTGTGGGAGCAAGAAGCACCCCCTGGCCAGTTGTTTCGACGATCCAAACACAAACGTCTACTCGTGCACCACGCACAAAGGAAGTAGACCACACCAAATGAATCTCTGCAAATGGTGAACACATGCACTACATGCACCAACACCCATGTCTCACAATACATGGTGTACACAAACAAATCATGTCCAACATAAATATGTAATGCACCATATTTATAAAAATACCCACATGGTAATACCAACATAAATCTCAAATCTCTGTACATGCTTTTAAAAATATATTAAAGCATTTAAATCGTGAGAAAATAGATTCATGTTCTAAACAATATATTTTCTTTAATTCTTTAGAAAATATTTCAATTTCAATTAACATGTCTTTTTAAAATAATTTACACAGATCATCCACGTGATAAAAGGGGACCTAGAATAGCGTCTAAGTCTCTCACGTCCAACGTTTACAAAATCTTCTAGCTCATTTAATTCTCAAGAGAATTTCTAAGCCGCATATTCCTATTCAATTAAAATAGGAATTAATATAATCACATAGGGAATAATTTAATTAATTTTCTTAAATTAATCCCTAAGTCCAATTCCGATTCTAAACAAATTATAGATATTTAAATTAGCGATTTAAAATATCTATATTAAATTAAATAAGGGTTTTACACCCCTAAACTACTTCAATAATGCGGAGTGAGAAATATAATTTCCCACCTAATTATACGTTACCGAACAGCACAGTACCGGCGCCCGAATATGAAGCCCGCCGACCAAAATCGTCCAAAAACTATTTCGAATATATCGAAATGTCCGTCTCGACAGCCTATACGATATATATGAAGCCCATTAATAATCGGTTAATTAATTGGGTTAAATCTAAAATACCCCAAACGAAATCTATAACCTATAAATGCGATTTCCGGGCAAACCATTTATCCTAAAATCACGAAATTAATATATATCGAATACCATGTATATACGGAGCTACTCACCGAAAATCGGCTCAAACCGATCACCGGAAGGTTGCCGAAAAAATGGCCGAAGCTCCAGCCGAGTTCGCCCCTGTCCACGCGTCCACGCGCGAACTAGCTGCGCCTTGCGCCACCGTGCGCGACCACCTGCGTGCCTCGCCGACGCCGCCAGCAGCGCCGCCGTCCACAGCCCAGCAGCCCCTCGCCGTCGCTGCTCCCAACCAGCTGCAACCGCCGGTCATCCCTCAGCCGACTCTGCTCTTCATCTCTCGCCATGACCGGCGACTCTCGCTCTCTCTCTCTCGCCTGACCGGCCACCATGGAGGTGGAGGAAGGTGGTTCAGTCGTTCGTATGTGGAGAAGGAGAGGAGCAGATCGTCTGATGGCGTGTAGAGAAGAGAATGAGAGTAGTTGGTCTGTTGTAGCGTGTACGTATATACATATATATGTACTAATTGCACAACAAACCCCCAACTTCTCTATAATCGCAAAATGAACCCCACTTCAATATATATATATAATTAAATATATATATATATATAATAAATCCCAATTTATTATGGACCAACCCCCGAGTGTAATTTAGGTAACTTGAAAGTACACGGGACACCAATTTACTAAATTAGTCCGAAAGAATTATACCGGTTTAGGAATCCAACAACCGGAACACCGAGAAAGTAATTTAATACTCTTCACCCTGGATCCGTAAAAGTAATAACACCGTAATCGAAATAATCGAAACGATACCATGTAATTGACAACAAGAATTCGCGTAGTCGTCAAAAAGAAACCGTAAAGTCATCCAGTCGACTTTAAACTAAACGCGAAAAATTTACAGGTATCAAATACCAATTAAATAAACAATACGTCATGACAAGTGACGTCATTATTGAAATTAAATTAAAATTAATTTCAGGAAAAAGGAATATAACACGGGGTGTTATAGGGGAGAAAGGTCTGAACCCCGTGATTAGAGTATGTCACCTTAGTCTAACGAGGTTGACATGTTTTCATATCGAGGTGTGCCTGGTTCAGTGTAGTACGTCTTCCCAGCCCATTTTATGGTTATTTTCCTTGTGTCAGCTATGGCACCTGCTATTGTAAGTCAAAACTTGGTGTGAGTTAGTGTCGTATCGCATCATTCCAGTGATTACAGAAGTGCGATATATAGGATTAAGGCAGTGTCGTAGTGACTCGTTGTGGAATGCTTTGGACCTTCGAGTCGTAATGGTATGTTCTCACGATGTATAATCTAGGACCATGAGATTTGGCCTTAGGTATCCTATGGTTAGGAGTTGTAGAATAGGATGGTAAGATGTGTGCCTTATCCACTTTAATGTGGATCCTAAAAATGAGGACTCAAAGTGTCAGACCGTAGAGGTGAGGGTACACTAGTTCATTTATGGATGGACTATGGAGTTGTAGAGCAAGAATTAGGGTCAGTGGTTAGTCATCCATTGTGGTGCTAGGTCATAATGTGGATGGAGGCGATAGTGTCTAGTGAAGTTTGTCCTTTAGGGTAGGAAGGGTTCCCTGACATAGAGAGTGAGAGCCCAAGGCCCAGTTATTGCCACGGGCCAAGCTCGAACTGTGGATTCAAGTTAGAATGATAAGTAATCATCCAGCTATGCAGTATGAAACTTAGGTATAAAGATACTGCATTCCTCTTAGGTCTAATCTAATTACTATAGTTATTGTTGAACTCGTTTCTGTGTTAAAGAGATGCTAGACTGATGTGTGATGGTCTCCTTTAAGAGTTGAGTGAGTTGTAGTTGTTTTGTTACATGACTTTCTTGTGGGCTCGTAGTTCGATGTGGTTACCTTTAGGACAACAAGTCGTATTCAGTGTACAATGGTGGTTTGATTCCATGGGGGTGAGACATTATGATCTTAAAACCTAGCAAGAGGTTGTTTATGTATTTAGAGTTATGGGTTCGAAGTATGCTTCTAGCTAACCTTCGAGGTGGTAATTATAGAACAGAGTTAAAGTTGTGTCATTTTTCCTTGTAGTGCGTGTTGATATCATGAGCTTAGGTTTTGTTCCTTGGTATGTCTCTTGCATTAAGGGTATGAATCATGTTTCCTTCTATGAATGAGAGTTGTGCGCTTTAGACAGGTTAGTGGTTGCTCCACTAGTTGAGTCTCCACGAGCATAGTGTTCGGCGCTGATGACTTAGTTTGTTCTTCCTTCTATAGATGTTTTAGCTATAGAGGTTGACTGTTGTAGTTCTTCCTTTATGAGGTCATGGTCGTATACTATTGTCTCATGTGCCTAGTCGGGGTACGAGTTGTGTACTGAGAAATATTTATTGACATACGTGTCAAGATGAGATGACGGACCTGGCTGTGGTTAGTTACTTGCACCATGAGGTGGCTAGCACGTCTTATTGAACGTGTTTTAGAGATAACTTTTCCTTTTGACTCGTCCTAGTTTTCAGCGCATCTGTATTTTGAGTTACGTATCATTGTGGTTACCTTTAGGACAACAAGTCGTATTCAGTGTACAATGGTGGTATGATTCCATAGGGTGAGAGATTATGATCTTAAATCCTAGCAAGAGGTTATGTCCGTATTTAGAGTTAAGGGTTCGAAGTATGCTTCTAGCTAACCTTTGAGGTGGTAATCGTAGAACAGAGTTAAAGTTGTGTCATTTTTCCTTGTAGTGCATGTAGATATCACGAGCTTAGGTTTTGTTCCATGGTATGTCTCTTGCATTAACGGCATGAATCATGTTCCCTTCTATGGACGGGAGTTGTGTGCTTTAGACAGGTTAGTGGTTGCTCCACTAGTTGGGTATTCACGGGCATAGTGTTTGGCGTTGATGACATAGTTTGTTCCTCCTTCAATAGATGTTTTAGCTATATAGTTTGACCTTTGTGGTTCTTCCTTTATGAGGTCGTGGTCGTATACTATTGTCTCACATGCCTACTCGGGGTACGAGTTATGTACTGAGAAATCTCTGTTGACATACGTGTTAGAATGAGATGACGGACCAGGCTGTGGTTAGTTGCTTGCACCACGAGGTGGTTAGCATGTCTTATTGTGCTTTTTTTAGAGCCAACTTTTCCTTTTGAGTCGTCCTGCTTTTCAGCGCATCCGTATTCTGAGTTACGTATCATTGACTCTTAGTATAGCAGACGAGTTTGTTGTGATGTGTTAATTTTGTAGACAATGGGTCGTAGATTACATATATGTTCATCATGTTCGATTTTGTTGTGGTATTTTTCCTCCTTGGGTCTTCGTCTACCCTAGACCTTAGGGGATGCAGGGCTTCAGTTTTTGGTAGTCCTAGAGGCATCAGGGCATGACAATAGTATAAATAACTAGTTATGGCACAGAATAGAGGGATGTAATACGCGGATAGTAGGAGTCATTCTTTAGCCTTCGGAGTAGGCAACCTCGTGTGCTTCAGGGTCTCTCCGAGGGAGGGAGGGTTCGTGCAGTTTGGGGAGGCGACTTTTCAGTTAGTTTTGCCTTCAAGGATAGTCATTGTCCATAGTGTATTGATCGTGTTTAGGGCAGGGCTAAAATATTGATTAAGAATAGTAGTGACAGTAAGTCCTTAAAATTGACATACTTTTCCCTATCGCAAGTACACGAATCGTACTGTAGTAAAGTATGCTTATGTTATGGATATCGTATTCACATGGACTAAATATATCACAACTCTATATATAATTATTATAACTAAATTATTAAGCAATATTTTGTGAGATTGTTTTCTATAACTACTTTGATAATTAAATAAAATAACAGAATGTAAAGATAGAATTTTGGTTTTGTGAAGAATAGTAGAGATAAGTTCTAGGGTATTTTTAACGCCACTACTAGCCGCACATATTGAATAATCATGATTGAGTATGGTTAAATATTTATTCAAGCTAAGACAAGACATAGAATAAGTATAGAATCTTATATTGAATCAAGCATGTTCACTCATCTACACAATCATCACATGTGTCCTTCAGTTTCTCCTTTACAATTGAAATAAATAAAAGTCTTAGATACCGATTTAGTAGCTTATGGTTGTGGTTGTCTACATTATTGATGTACACACCCCTTCCATGCTTGATGGTTCTTCTATGGACTGATGCACAATTTTACACCGGATTAGTCTGCAAGAGTTCTTCAAAAACCCTCTTTAAAACTCTTCCAAAAGTCCTCTTTTCTGTAGGGGAGATCCCTCTCTTTATAAAAAAAGAGGCAAATTTATTTGGCATGTTGATTGCTTCAGCATCAAGTTCGGGTTTTCCATACATGTATTCCTTTGAAGAAGAATGTCAAATCTAGTCAATTATGGTCAATAATATGTCCCAAAATAGCCTAGAGTGCATATCAAGTCGGTTATTGTCAAAGCGGGTCCTACTGAATAAGTGAAGTCGGCTAACTTCGAGTACTCGAAGTTGTAGTTTAGAGTACTAGAAGGTTCATTCTACCGAGTACTCGGTACAAGTATAATGGCGCACCATGGCGCGGCTATGGTGTGAAAAACTCTCTAATTGTATGCTTTCATCCGCACAAAGGCGTGGATTTTGGCTTATCGAGTACTTGACATAGGCACTACCGAGTACTCGGTAGTTCTTCATGTTGTTTTCCCTATTTGACGTATTTGCTTCATTTCTCCGCTCGAATTCATTCCACTTCACTTGTATTGCATCCTAACTTGTTTCTGGTCTATTATGATTCATTTACCCTCGGTTTCGTCTCTCGAACGATTTTGAGTCATTATTTCAGTTATTTCACCGAAATTAACTCACTTTACATAACATGGTCCTGAAACGTCTGGAAACACGTAAACCGGATAAATGCATCAAGATAATGATATATATAGACTTAACAATGCATAATTTGGGGCTTAAAATGTATGACATTTGGCTTTTATAAAACCCCCAAACTTCAACATTGGTAGTCCCTTAGCAATCAATTTAATTGGAGAATTTTGAAAATTTGTAATGATTGTGTTTTTCATACAACTGATAAAAATTTAAAACTTAACTAAACTAAATAAATTAACTAAACTAACCAAACCTTTTCTTTCGTTAAGGTGTACGACTACACTTAGCACATGTAACAAGCATTTTAAACCCCTAGGTTTCCCTAGTGGATGAGTGCAGTCTCGTGAGGTTTAGATATACTACCCACAAATTCTTTCATTCTTCATTCTTGTATGATCATGGAATCGAATACTTTTTAATCATGCAGTGCTATAATGTCATAAGAATATGATGTATACAAGTTATCCCCACTCACTCATAAATAATAATTTTCATGAACGAAGTTTTAAAGAATGGTCCCCAGAGTGGAGAAATAAACTTATTAATTTTTACAGCCAATCCACATTGTCTTCCATGTTTTTGCGAACCTTCTCTATAGTAAATCAATCTCTCTTTTTCTACTTCATTAATCAAACTTTGTCATGATAAACGTTCTACAAAACATTCCTTTATCCCTTTTTTTCTTTGTAAGCTCCTGACTTTCCAACGAGGAATTTTAGTCCCGGCCAACAAGGCCCGAGCTTCTTCCTTGGGATTTTTCCTCATTAGTTCTCCTCTTTTTACGCGAGCACTCATTACTTTGTTGTAAGAGGCCCAGTTACTCAGGTTGAAGAACTAATTTTAGCATTTAGAAATCATATATCATTTTTTTCTTCTTCGTTATTTTTTTTCAATATTTTTATTTTTCTCCTTCCCTTTCCTTTTAAGTGCAACCTCCAAGTAATAACTATTCCCGCACCCCCCCCCCCCCCCTCCAAAATTAAAACGAACCATGTCCTCATGTCCATAAATAATAAGGGAAGAAATTGTTACCGCCTTTGAAGCGTAATTCCGGATGTATATATCTCCCCCAAACTTGCTTAGCATGATCTACTTAAAAGATATAAAGAATATGTATACCCAAGATCATATCAAGTGGAGAGATAGCTTAAAATTATCCAAAATTTCGTATAACAAGCAAAATAAGAGAATGGAAATTTTTTATTAATAAAAGAAACTTGATTTGGCCTTAAGGGCCTACAATCCTTAAAACAAATATTGCAGAAAATAACAAAATTAAATGCATGAGACAAAGATAGAACCAATCCTAAAAGGATTTGGAGAAAAATAAAATTCTAGAAAATTCCAAACTAATTCCTTCTTCCTATTCCATTCCCTATTCTACGGTTTTCTTTTTATTCCTCTCTCAGCCACATTCGGCAAAACCTTCATTCCATGTTTCCATTCCCTTTCTGATGCCGGACAGAATATAAATTATTCTGCAGGCTAGCGCAACGGATAATTTGCAATAAAGAAAAAGGAGAAATTATTCGACCCAAAATTCAGAGAACACTGAAATTTAATAAAATTCTTAATATTCAAAAATTATTTAAAACAACCCACAAGCCGGGTTTAAATAGCTAAAAATCGACCCTTAATAGAATTTTACCAAAAATAGCAAAACCCTAAAAGTCTTACCAAAACAAAATACTGAATAAAATCAAAAGATTGCCAAAAATCTGGCCCAAATCGGGTTCAGAATCATTTCCTAATCGACAAATTAAAGATTACCATAAATACAATTTCACTAAAAATAAAGATTTGAAAAGGAAACCGCCCCAATTAGGCTAGATCACGCTTTCCTGCCATCCTTGCGCTGATCCTCCTGCATCAGTCACCCTGGGTTGGAAAGAACTCGTCCTCGAGTTCACAGCAACATCAGCAGAATCCGCAAAACAAGGACCCAGGTATTTCACATTAAAGACATCAGAAGTCTTCAAGTGACTAGGGAGACGCAACCTGTATGCGTTGTCATTAATCTTTTGCAATATCTCACAGGGTCCAATCTTTTGCTCCTTAAGCTTATTATACTCGCCAACAGGAAAACGATCACGAGTTAATACAACCCAAACAAAATCACCAATATCAAAAAGTACCTGACGATGATGACTGTCCGCTCGAGTTTTGTACTTGGCATTGCTCTCGTGAATGACCAGTTTCACTTGCTCATGGATGCCTCGAAGATGTTGGTCATTAGACGATGGAGATATCGGCTGATTAAATGCAGAAGGAGACATCATAGAGACTGACGAGGGAGAACCCTTGTTTCCCCGGGAACCTCCTTCACCGTAGAGTTCATTCCATTGTAAGAGCTCAGTCATGTTTATGGACTCCGATGAACCACTTGCACAGACCAGTTCGTGAGCATTTTTGAAGTCATCCATGTTTAAAGGCCGGATATCACCACTTCCACTCAATGCTGGAGCGGGTTTACCTTCGGCTAGTGCAGTAGTACGCTCCTTTTTTTTTCCTTTTCCAAGATCTCTCTAACGGGGCGATGTGCAGCAGTTACACAAAGGTTCTTAAGGTCACTTCCTGAATATCCATCTGTCATACTAGCAATTGAATCAAAATCAACATCAGGAGACAAGTCCTCTTTTGCTAGTATCACTTTCAAAATCTTGGCTCTATTTCGAGCATCTGGAAAATTGACCATCAATCTACGCGGCAGCCTCCTAATAACAGCCTCATCAAGGTCAAACGGCCTATTTGTGGCTGTAAGTACCAGTACACGTTCTGCTTCTTTTGTTCGCAAGCCATCCCAATTGACCATAAATTCATTTTTCATTTTTCGCATGGCTTCATGTTCTCCAGGGTTTTCCCTCTGTCCCAACATGCTATCAACTTCATCCACAAATACAACACTCGAGGCAATTTTACTAGCGAGTGAGAAGATGGCCTTCACGTATTTTTTGCCCTCTCCGAACCACTTAGATGTAATGCTCGACATAGAAATATTGATGAAGTTTGCACCAGCTTCAGTAGCCACAGCCTTTGCAAGCATCATCTTTCCAGCTCCAGGGGGCCCAAATACAAGTATACCCTTGTAAGGCTTAGTGAGTTGACCCTTGCAGAAAAGCTCAGGCCTCTGAAAAGGAAGCATCGCCAACTCCTTCAATGTATCCTTGACATTTTCAAGAGCTCCAATGTCATCAAATGTGACTCCAATATCAGTGGGCGGAATAACATCAACTAGAAGCCTTTTCTCAAATTCATTTTCTGTCGCAACATCCTTAAGTGACTTCTTCAAGCTCTTGGATTCGTTCTGGATAGTATGTAGAATTCCGATCCCATCTTGAATGCTCTCACTCGACAAAACAAGCCTTGTGTCAGCATTAGCCTCGGGGTTCTGCATTAAATGATGCCTTGTGGAAGCATGAAAGTGAGCATATTGAGGTAAAATGTCTCCTAGAGGGCGAAAATGACACTTTCCAAAGCTGTCACTTCGAGCAAAAAGTATCGTGGGTTCAAGAAGGTCATTTTGGCACAATTGTGAATAAACGTGGTTTCAACAAAACATCCTACGCTTTCAGTTTCAAAAATTGGCTGGAAAATAAATCTCTAAGCTTGGACCTACGCATGAAGCGTAGGCTCTGCTACGCTAGAAACGTAACTGCGGCAAGTTTTTACCTATTTTTGCCTGTAATGTCCAAATTGTTCGGGGGTTGATTTTATGATATGACCACGACTTATATATATCAAAGTGCGTTCTATATATAATATATTCACTAGAATATAGGGTTTGGATGTGAAATTACGAGAAAGGGAAAACTTAGGGTTTGGATCATCTTTGTCTATAAATACCCAAGTCTACAACAAAAGGAGACACGTCTTGAAGAATTCTCAGCAAGTTTTTTACAGCTTCATCTTCTTCTACAGAGATATACATATGGTGAGAGAATATTATTGAATGATTAGAGATACACAATTTTTCTCCTATGTTTGGACGTCTTCAATCATGTTTCTACATCGACGATTTCTATGCACGATTGATTGGTTTATTTGCTGAAAAATTCACACACCATCTATAACAACGAGGTTGCGTTGATCTGTTTCGAGAAGCGGAGCCGTCTGAGTGTGGAGATCGAAGTAGGAGGCTTCGTGGTGATTTTGATCTGTTAAGAAGTAGAGCCTTCAGAGTACGGACATCAGAGCGAGAGCTTCGTGGAGCGCAAGGGAATCTAGACTTCCAGACGTCGAGTGAAGAATAGAAAACTACAGTGGTTGTAAGTTCTGTTTTCATAGTCTGTACAAATTCTCTGATTCATAGTGCATCGATACCCGAGCTTATTCGAGGTTTTTACTTGGAGTCTTTCCAAGGTTTTCCATGTAAAAAATCTCTGTCTTCTCATTATTTATTTTCTGCACTTATATTCATATTTTCTTGATTGATCTATTTTTGAGAATTAAATTGGGAATTAGGGTTTGTGATTAGTTAAAATTGAATTTCTGCTAAATAATTTTAATTGATCATAAAATTGACAAAAAGCCTATTCACCCCCCCCCCCCCCCTCTAGGTTGTTTTCACTATCGTCTGGGTAATTTTAATTGGTATCAATGCGTGGTTGCCCCGATTTAGGTTAACTACCTAGGGTTAGATCGTGAACTTAGACGATGGAGATGCCTCGTGAATGAGGTTCCATATCTACATCTCCTTTGTTTGATGGCTCGAATTACGCATATTGGAAAGCGAGAATGAGAGCGTTATTAAAATCTTTAGATAAAAGAGCGTGGTATGTTATTGAAGTAAGATATTCACCTCCTATTGTGAAAGACGACGCGACTAATGAATCAACACCAAAATTGTTGAGCGAGTGGACTGCTGCCAAGACGAATAATCCGAATTAGAACTCGAATGTGTTGAATGCGTTATACAATGTTGTAACTCCGAGTGAGTTCAAGAGGATAGCTACGTGCGTAATTGACTAGGAAGCTTGGGACATTATCCAAGTCACTTATGAAGGAACGTCGAAGGTGAAACAATAAAAGCTTCAAATTTTGAATTCTCAATTTGAACAGCTGAAGATGGGGAGGATTAGGTCTTCGTTGACTTCAAGGCTAGGTTAACTGATATTGTAACAGCTTTTCATAATATAGGTGTACCTATTCATGACACTACCATAGTAAATAAAATCCTTAGGTCTCTTCCTAAACATTATTTATCTATGATCATAATCATCTCGGAGGTCATGAGTCTTAAAGAAATTAAGGTTGAAGAATTGGCTAGAAATTTAAAATCTTATGAGATGGAGATGTTCAAAAATCCCCCCAAGAACGCTAGTGTGAGAAAAGAGAAGAGCATAGCTTTCAAAACCACTGGGAGGATCAGGTTGAACTAGATGAAGAAAGTGAGTTGAGTCTGAATGATATTGCCATGCTCGCTAAGAGGTTTAACAGATTTGTTAGGGCTAAGCAGAATGGACAAGGACAAAAATTTGAGGATAAGTTGGGTGAGTCTAGATGTAGAAATAAGATTCAAATTAGGAAGGACAAGTCTGATCGTAAAAAATAAGAAACCCAAATATTTTGAATGGCAAGGATATGGTCATATAGCTACAGAGTATGTAAACACTGAAGAAGTCCAAAGGATTAGTTGTTAGTTGGGATGATGACTCTGACAATGGATCATCTAGTGATGCGACAAAATCAGAAGTAGGTGATGATTCTGAGAATTTCACTGTGTTTACTGCACAGAACAAGGTGGTTAAAGAAGTTGCTTCAAGTTTGGTGATGTCTAAAGAAGAAGGTTCTGAGAATGATGAAGATTGTTATGAAACGCTTCAAGAGTCGTAGAATAAATTACTTGATAAGACAACAAAACTTCACAAGAATCACATGAAACTATTAACTAAAGGACTTAACATAGACAAAGAATTATAACTTTAAAAGATGAATTAGCCAATAGTTCTGAAACTCTAAATCTTCTACGAATCCAAAAGGCCAAGTTGATTAAGGATTTGAATAAGTCTGAACTTGAAAAGATTGAGGTTTTGATGTTAGTAGATGGTCTCAATAAGAAATTGGTTGATTAATGTACTATGATTGACAGTTTGGACAAAGAGCTGAAAGATGCTTACTTGACTATTCAGAACTGGTCTAGTGGAACTCTTAAGCTTAATCATATGTTGAGTGTTGGAAAACCTGTAGGAAATACAAAGGGTTTGGGTTTTGTTGGAGTAATGCTGAATTCGAATGTTGTTGCAAAAACCACCTTTGTAAAGGCCTCCCATGTAGCATCGAGTTCTTGAAAAGGAAATTCAAATTGGAATCCTAGGGCTCAATCCTATGTCCAAAGAGATGTTAAAAACAAGCCTTTCCTTACCGCTAGATTTCATAGGAGGTCAACTGATGTAGCCTGGAGGTTTGTTCCTATTTGTCACTATTGTGTTGTCAGTTGTCAAATTTGACCAAGGTGTTTCAAGTTGAGAGGGAAGACTCTGCAATCAGTGAAGGAACAAAGAGTTGAACATGGAGATCGTGTTTAAGATCAAATTCAAATGTTGAGAAATGAAGAATTTGTCAAGATTGGCAAAAGGAGCTCCGAAGATGAAGAAAACATGGATTAGAAAAGGTGAGTTACACTGTTTTGTAGTTCATACTGCTTTTAGAGCACGCAAGTCTACTTCTTGGTATTTGGATAGTGGATGTTCGAGGCATATGACTAGAGATAATTCATTGTTTGGATTTCTCGAGGAGTGTCATGGTTGGATAGTTACTTTTGGTGATGGAGAAAAGTTGAAGGTTCTAGGCAAAGGTACCATTGTGGTTTTTGGTTTACCTAAACTAGAATATGTGCTTTATGAAGAGGGTCTTAAAGCGAATTTGTTAAGCATAAGTCAGATATGTGATAACAATCATAATGTCACTTTTTCTCCAGATAAGTGTTCGATCATTGACTCTTCCGAAAATTGCGTCATGCAAGGTATGCATTAAACTGATAACTGTTATTGCATTGTTCCTAGTTATGAATTATCGTGCAATAGAGTTAAGCCTGATGAAGTTGAAATTTGGCATCAGCGGATGGGACATGTTAATTTTTGAGAATTAATAAAAATCATTAAGAGTGAAATTGTTAAGGGAATCCCTAAACTTGGTTATGCAAAAGGTATTGTGTGTGGATCATGTCAGAAGGGTAAACAGGTCAGATGTCAGCATAAAAAGAAAAATATTGCATATTGATTTAATGGGTCCCACTAGGACCATGAGCAAAAGAGGAAAGAAATATATTTTTTTCATGGTGGATGATTACTCAAGGTTTGCATGGGTTAGATTTCTAAGTGAAAAGTCTGAAGCTTCTGAAAGTTTTAAGAGGATTTGTTTAAGAATTAAAACTCAGAAGAATTTTTCCATTTCTAGAGTGAGGAGTGATCATGGAAGGGAGTTTGAAAAATCAGAAATTGAAGTGTTTTATGATGAGAGAGGAATAAAACATGATTTTTCAGCACCTAAAACTCCTCAACAAAATTGAGTAGTTAAAGAGGAAGAATAGGGTTATTCAGGAAATGGCAAATGTTATGCTACAAGGTAGGAATGTTCCTACGTATTTTTGGGCCGAGGTGGTGAACACAACGTGTTACACCTCAAACAGAGTTTATCTTAGGCCTGCCACCTTAAAAACTCTTTATGAACTGTGGAATGACAAGAAACCCAATGTGAAATATTTTAAGGTTTTTGCAGCAAAATGTTATATTCTTAGAGATAGGGAATTTGTTGGGAAGTTCGAGTCTAAGAGTGATGAAGGAATATTTTTGGGTTATTCATTAACTAGTCGAGCATATAGGGTGTTTAACCTTAGAACTCAAACTATGATGGAATCTGCGAATGTAGTGGTTGATGACTCATGTGTTGATGACTCTCCAATTTCTGCTGAGGAGGAACATAGTCAGTCATTCTTTATATTGGATAATGATTCTTTTGAGGTTGAGAAAGAGGATAATGTGGTTAATGATGATACTTCAAGTCCTATAAAATCACATGATCAAATTTGTGATGTTGAGCCTATTCCTTCTAAAGAACCATCTGCAAGGGTAAAGTTGTACCATCATTTGAATAATGTTATAGGATCTGTTGATCAGATGATGGTGACACGGAGAAAGGCTAGGAATGAGGTTTCGTATGCATGTTATACATCTTCTTTAGAAGCTAAAAATGTCAAAGAAGCTCTTCAAGATAGTGATTGGATTAATGTTATACAAGAAGAACTTCAGCAGTTTATTAAGAATGATGTGTGGTATCTTGTGCCTAGACCGAAGGAGATAAATGTGATTGGTACCAAGTGGATATTCAAGAATAAAAAGGATGAACATGGTATAGTAGTTAGGAATAAGGCTAGACTTGTTGCTCAAGGTTATACTTAGTTGGAGGGTATAGATTTTTATGAGACGTTTGCTCCAGTAGCGAGACTTGAATCTATTTGGATTTTGTTTGCTATTACGTGTCATCTTGGATTTAACTTTTATCAAATGTATGTGAATAGTTCATTTTTGAACGGTGTTCTTCATGAGGAAGTATATGTGGAGCAGCCCAAAGGATTTGAAGATCCTTATTGTCTAGATCATGTTTACAGACTGAAAAAGGCTTTGTATGAGCTAAAGCAAGCTCCTAGAGCTTGGCATGAAAGGTTGACTGATTACCTGTTGGGAACATGTTTTACTCGAGGGGGAGTAGACAAAACACTATTTATTCAGAAAATTTAGAATGATACAGTTATTGCTCAAATCTATATTGATGATATTGTGTTTGGTTCCAATTCTGATCAGTTTGATCATTATTTTGGAAATCAAATGAAACATGAATTTGATATGAGTATGATTGGTGAATTGAATTTCTTTCTAGGGCTTCAAGTTAGGCAATTAAATGATGGGATTTTCGTTTCTCAAACTCGTTATTCCTTGGAATTAGTAAAGAAGTTTGGTTTAGAAAAGGCTAAGGATGTTCGCACTCCTATGAGTACCGGTGTCAAGCTTAGCATAGATACTAAAGGCAAAGATGTTGACCCTACACTTTATAGGAATATGATTGGGAGTTTGTTGTATTTGACTGCTAGTGTTGGTATTGGTATTCTCGCACTCCTATGAATACCATTTCTGATATTGCTTTTGGTGTTGGTTTGTGTGCACGCTAGCAGGTAAGTCCTAAGGAGTCTCATATTACTGGTGTGAAAAGGATTATCAAGTATATTAAAGGGACGTTGAATTACGGACTATGGTATCCATCTGGTACTAATACTGATATCGCATCCTTTTCTGATGCTGATTGGGCCGGTAATGTTGATGAAAGAAAAAGTACTAGTGGAGTGTGTTTCTACGTTGGTAATTGCTTGGTTGTTTGGCATAGCAAAAAGCATAATTGTGTTTCTCTTTCCACTACTGAGCCTGAGTATATAGTAGTTGGTAGTTGTTGTACTCAGGTTTTGTGGATGCGTCAGATGTTGCAAGATTATGGATTTTCTCAAGGTACAATGATTATGTTCCGTGATAACACGAGTGCAATAAATATTTCTAAAACTCTTGTTCAACACTCTAGGACAAAACATATAGATATTTGATATCATTTCATTCGTGATCTTGTTGAAGATGGTATAGTGTCTCTAGAGTTCATATCCAAAGATTCTTAGTTAGCAGATATCTTTACAAAACCATTAGATTTTCAAAAACATGTTAGTCTTAGGAAATCGATTGATATGCTTTCATTAGAATATATATCTTCTTATTTATCATTCTAGGAACATATTGCATTATTTTTCTAGAATTGAGAGGTAATCATACATTTGTATTATTTTTATTCATGCACACATTTTATTTTGAGTTTGGCTAGAGTACAAAAGTTATCATATTTAACTCTATTTTCACATTTACTTGTCTCATTATGCATATGTGAAGTAGAGGTATCAGTTTGACCTAAGAGTTTTTGATGATCACTTGTTATGATTATTTTATGTTACAAATCTTTAATATTAGGTGCTAGTTGTTTCGGTGATGATTATAATGCCTGCTAAATCTGTTAATTTTTTTTTATTTTAACCCAAAGTGGTACGAAGGTATGATGTATGCTAGATTGGTCTATGCATGAAATATTCTTTGCATGTGTATGAATGTTGTGGTGATGTTTAGAAAAAAATAAGATATTTAAAATATAAAAATGTAAAAAGTAGCTCATCATCAGTAAGCATTGAGTGTTCGCGTAAAAAGGGGAGAAGACTAATGAGCATAAATCCCATGGAAGAAGCTCGGGCTCAGTTGGTGGGGAATAAAAATTCTCCCTGGAAATTCCGGAGCATAGAAAGACAAAAAGGAATATGATGAAAAAGTTGAAAAGATGAAAAGGAGGAAATTGTGTGTCAAAGAGAAAGTAATTTTTTTTTGCCTTATAGTTTGGATCTTGGATTGAATTATCATCACGGTTGGTGGGGAGATTATCAGATTTAGTATGTATTGTTTTCATCTTGCGTTTCTGCTTACACATGAGAATTTTCATATATATATATTTGGAAAACTTGACATGTGCATTCTTGAACCTATAAGGTATGTGTGTTGATTTTCTTCTATACCATGTGTATAATGGTCGTGTTAAATTTGAGAATATGATGTGTTAATGATTGACTTTGTGTCTCTATTGCCTTGCTCACAGATTTCTAAAAACAAAAATATTTTATTTTATTTTTATTCATGACATTTTTGCATTCATGCATTAGTATTAGGGTCATGCATAGTAGATATTTCTGTTACCTTGAGAATCTGAATATGATCTGATAGAGTTCTGTATCTTGGTGTTTTTTCTTTGAGTACTTCCTTGCATCTCTCTACATTGTTGCTATGGCAAATATTCTCTTTGCTTGACATTTCAGTGACAAAAAGGGGGAGAAGTATTATGTAACGGGGGAGAGAATTGTTTGGTTAAGATTGTTTGATTCAAGAGGGAAAAGTATTTAGCAAGGGGGAGTTTATTCTCAAGGGGAGAATGATGATCATTATGTGTGCATTGTTGTTATGATTTTCTGATGATCATTATGTTGGTTTATATTTGTTTTCCACATGTGCGATTAATGGTTTTTTCAGTACTGTGGTTACAGGTTTGGTAGTTCGTCATGAAATAAATGTGACAATTTATATCTATGTTTGTTTGTGTGTGTTCACAGGTATAGATGTTATGTTGTTATTTGTGAGGCTATATTGTAAAACATAGTTTTGTCTCAGAAATGCCAAAGGGAAATTGTAAGAATATTAATTATAATTGTTTATGTCTGGCATGTTCTAGACAATAACCATGTTCAATGTTAGATAGGTTGGTTTGATTTCAATAACATTGATAAGCTTTGTAAAAGAAAGAATACAAGTGAAGCATGAAAGTGAGCATATTGAGGGCGAAAATAATATTTTTCGAATCCGTCACTTCAAGCAAAAATTATAGTTGGTTCAAGAGGGTTATTTCGGCACAGTTGTGAAGAAAAGATGTTTTATCAAAAATGCCTACGCTTTGAATTTCAAAAAGTGGTTGGAAAACACATTTCTACGCTTGGAGATACGGTTGGACCTACGCTTGAAGCATTGGCTCTGCTACGCTTGAACGTAGTTGTGGAAAGTTTTTACCTGTTTTTGCCTGCGATGTCCAAATTATTCGGGGGTTGGTTTTATGATATGACCATGACTTATATAATTATTTTTGAACACCCTATTCACCCCCCTCTAGGGATAATTAGTGACTAACACTTATTAATGATCTCCATCAGAAAATGCAACGTCTCCATGGTGAACTCCTCCAACCAAACCTTTACCTCAGCTTTTCTCCACAAGGATGCGGAAATGAAACACTTGAAAATTCAACTCCAATCCTTACAAGCTCAACAAACCCAGACCCAGATTAGCTCTCCGGACTTGTCTGGATACTCCTCTTCACCTCTTTTCCCTACTTATACATCCCAACCGATGTCCCAACCTTTATATGTTGCACCTCCTGGACAACCCAGTTTGTTTGCCTATCAATCTATACCTCACCTACAGATCAAATGACTTTCAAATCCACCACCTACAATCGCCTCCATACCACATGTTCCATATCTTGTACATGCCCCTCCACGACCTTCAACACATGTACCTCCCACTTCGACCACCCTTTATTCTCCCAATCAAAAAAGTAAAACTCCAGCTAAATTCATGCTTCAGCCCGAAGACCCTCAATCTAATAATCCCATTGCTGATATTTTATTGAAATTGGCTAACCTTCCTCAAGGTTAATTTAATACTAATTCTATTGCTGAATTTGTAGAAGCACAATCTGTTTCTTTTATCCATGTGGTTGATCCCAACCCTCAGTATCCATCTATCGCTAATCCCATCATTGAAGAAGTTGAGGATCCTCCTTCTCTTCCCATACATCCTTAGCAAACCTTTTCATCTCAGCCTCCTTATCATAATAGTGGTTTTTTTATAGATGAGATTCCCCATTCCAAATGGCTGGATAAATTCTATGAGATCCATGCTTGGTGCACTGCTGAGATGCTTGCTCCTAATGGTGACCTTCACTCAGTCCTGACCCGTTGTGTAGCAAAATTTCTTGGCTGACTCCATCAATGGTATCTAGCTTTAGGAGAGTGCTGACACCTTCAGTTTGTTCAGATGCCAACTATCTCTGCCTTCATTGATGTTCACTACAATGAGTTCCTTTGTTCATTTGATGTCCTGCTTAGCGATGTTCACAAAGAATTCCTCAGTATGAGATGTTGTTCTTTTAAGCACAATGACTTAGAGACACATTTCCTTCGTATGTCTCAAAGATTTTATGTTCTTGGAGGAATTGATGATGTGAATCTTAAACAGTCTTTTCTTAACTCACTTGCAGAACCTCTTGGAAATGAAAAATTCAGACTTCTTCAAACCAAAAACATGGCTTTGAATAACACATCCCTTGGATCCATTTACCAGCATGTTCTCCAATCTCTTGAGAAATTTTGCAATCATCAGAAATTCTTCAAAAAGCTCCATGAGTAAGGAAAGCTTCTGGGTAAAGCTTATGATAGATCCGATCTCCTCATCAAATGCAAGGATAGTAAGTCTTGTTCCTGTAGTCCTTCGACAAAGAAATCCAAGCATTTCAAGAAGTGGAAGCCCAAGAGACCTTCCTCTTTCCCCAAGGTTTTTAGAAACAAGAAATGGTGATTCTTTAGAAAGAAACCAATTCGTGGCAAAAGAAATTCAGACAGATGTTATATCTGTAAACAACTAGGCCACTATGCTAAACAATGCCCGAGCAAAGCTGCTAGAGATAAATTGGTCCATTCTATTTCCAAGATTTTTCCACATGATGATGATGATGCATACATTGAATCATTTTTCTCTATAGATGATGAAGCTAATGCTGATACTATTATGGCTTTCTCCTTTGCTGCTGCCTCATCAGATTCTTCGAACAATTCTCCTGAGGATTCTGAGTCCGAAGATGAATATCCCTATAATCTTTTCTCTGTGTAATTCTCATTTGCTCCCTCTTTTCTCGTCCAACCACTTGCCCAAATCCATGTTCTTACTGACAAATATGCCAAGACTATCCTTGGCATAGCCTTCTTTGATACTGGAGATGCTTCAACCATAATAAATCCATCCATCCTTCCTCGGTCTTACTGGTAAAAATGTTACTATCCTTTCACTGCCGCCAATGCTGAAACATTTGCCATTACACTCAAGAGTAAGCCGATCATTCTCCAGTTGTTTCCTGGATATATAATCAAACACCAAGTCCTTGGTTCAGATCTTCCGACCAAAGATGTTCTTATTGGGTTTGATATTCTCCAGAAACATTCCAAACTCTCATGGTTGCCTAAAGGATTGAAGTTTCGTAATTACTTCCTTCATTGGACTTCTAGACCCAATATGTTCTCCCTTGACAACATCTTCTCTTTTAGAGAATCCATTATTCAAACCTCCTGTGCTGATTCACATACTCACTTCCTTACCAAATGTGACCATCCCCTATGGAAAAACCCAGAGTTTTTCATCACCCTTCCTTTTAAGAAAAATGAAGATCTCAACCCTACCAAAGCCACCCATCATGGAATGAATCCTGAACATTACCAATTAGCTATCCAAGAACTTCACCAACTCCAAACCGAAGCCCTTGTTTAACCCACCAATTCTCAGTGGGCTTGTGAAGCGTTCTATGTGAATAAACGCGCGGAACAAGTTCATGGAAAACTTCGCCTTGTTATCAACTACCAGCCCCTAAACCATTTTCTCCAATACATTAAATTCCCTCTTCCTCGAAGAGCAGTTATCTTCTCAAATTTACCCAAAGCCAAAAAAATTTCTAAGTTTGACCTCAAAGCTGGTTTTTGGCAACTTGGAATCCATCTAGATGATCGTCCCAAAACTGACTTTTGTATTCCTGACCACCATTTTCATTGGAATGCCATGCCCTTTGGGTTGAAGATTTCATCCTCTTTGTTTCAACAAGCCATGGTCCTTATCTTTGCTCCTATATTACCATCAGCCTTAGTGTATATTGATGATATTCTGCTCTTCTCCCCTGACTTAGAGACCCATTGCACTCTTCGCAGCACCTTCCATGACATTGTCCAGAAATTTGGAATCATGTTATCAGAAAAGAAAATGTTTTTGGCCCATCATGAAATTGAATTTCTCGGAATGAAGATTTCTCAAGGATAGTATGCTCTCCAACCTCACATTGCTACCCAACTCCATCAATTCCTTCATTCTCATATCTCTGTTAAGCAAGTCCAATAGTTTCTTGGGATTGTGAATTACATGTCCGAGTTCATTCCCAACCTTAGTCAATATCAGAAACCTCTTTTTAAACTTCTCATGAAAAACCCTCCACCTTGGACATCCCAGAGTACACAACTATTACTTACCTCAAATTCGTGTCTCAGTCTCTTCCTTCTTTGCAAATTCCTTCTGATGGGAAAAGAGTCCTTCAAACTGATGCCTCTGACCTTTATTGGGGTGCTGTTCTTATTGTAGAACATCCTGATAAATCCAGGAAGATTTGTGGTTACAAAAGTGGTTCCTTCTCCCCTGTAGAAACTTATTCTCATTCTACTTACAAAGAAATTCTGGCCATCAAACGCAATATTGAAAGTTTGAATTCCACTTGATTGGTCATCATTTCTTTATTGAAATTGATCTCAGCAGTTTTCCAAACATGCTCAAGTTCAAGCAAAAACATCATCCTAAGGTTCAACTCCTGCATTGGGCAAATTGGTTTTGCCTAGTGGTCCTTTGATGCTGCCCATATTAAAGGAAAAATAAATGTTCTTCCTAATTTCCTTTCTAGACTGAAAAAATATATTTATCATGTTTGTAATAGTCTTCCATTATGTTTTCCCTTGATTACTTGTTTCGAACCTTCAGTTGCCTTTTCACCTTTAAATCATTCTGTAAAAAAAAACCCTTATTGCCCGCAGTTGTTCCATGGTCATTTCCTTCCAGTTTCTATATGTCCATCGTTATGGTCTTGAATATGGTCCTGTTAGGAATATGCCTTTCCATCCCATCTATCCTTTCTTAACCCATTTTGAAATTAACCTTGTGTTTTATTTTCATTTTCCTCATGAAGCTTTCTTTCTTCTTTGGTACCTCATTGATCTTTATCACATTGGTATTATTTTTGAAAGATATCAGATGTTGCAATATCTTGCTCAGTGTTTGTTAACTTCCCTTCCTGCTTCTGAGTTAAGATTGTGTTAATGGCTTTCCCTCTTTGGTGATATTTCATTCTGGCAACAAAAGTTTCGTCAGTGTCCATTTTAATCCCCCATGTTTGTGTTTTGGTCTAGAAAACAGTTCTATCCTACCCTAGATTCTGGTGTTCATATTGAAAATTCATATCATGTCTCCTTCTTCACTGGTCACGAGAACGCCATCATGTATGACATGCCTAATTTTTATAATCTTCACAGGACACAACTCCGTCATCACAATGGCATTCCAATCTAGTCTATCTTTCCATATCTGTTTCACAGCGATACCTCTCACTAGCACTATTCAGATTTTTATCCCACAGATTGGAAACAGAAAATGATAACTATGCTTTCAGACCATGAAAACCAGTATTCCTAGGATCTGCTTGATGAAGACCATCCAATCTACAGAGTTCATCAACAGCCCTATCCTGTTTATAGTCCTCCACCTCATTATAATTCTGATGATTATGATGAAGATTTCTCTCAAAGCCCTGATTGGTGAATGATGTATGTATGATGTATGTGTCATGATGTAATAAGTGATGCAAAAAGGTTTTTATGTAATATTAGTTGTTGGCAAGGGTATATTTTCCATTTCAGTTGTGTTTTGTGCCATTCTGACTGTTGGCAAGGGTATTTAAGTCCTTTGTGTGTATGATGTGATGACTGACATAAGATGTAAGGGTATGTTTGTCTTTTTATATCTTTGTAAGGGGATTTTATGTATTTTCGTAGCATCTCCTTCATCTATAAAAGGAGTGCTTGTGTGTCTGCAATGATCATCGGATTCCAGGAATAAAACTTATGTAGTTTCTTATATATCTCTATCTCTTACATGTTCTTATGCACTTGTTTCTTACTTCTTAATTACTTTTTTCTTCCTATTGATCCTGTCCTACTGTGTCTGTGATACCATATTACAGACACACCTTAGTCATACAGGCATGATTTTCAAATCAATCTAATTTAATACACACATAACATGCTCGATAAAATCGCATATGCACGTTGATAGGTGCTCAAAAGTAACCATTTTAAGCCCATATCTTACTGTCATGTCTTTTCATTCCATTATTCGGTATTTTTATGTTGTTTGTGTGTTAAAGCATGTTTCAAGAGTTTAAGGAAGAAATGGAGCTAACTTCGATGAATTAACTAAAGAGTGTGTTCTTTCTATTAAAATAAGAGAGTTAAAGAGGCAGTCGGAGACAAAAATGGCTTTCGAAGGGTAAAAACGGCATTTCCAAAAGTTGTTCTCTTCAGTAAGAAGTATCGTGGGTTCAAGACGGTCGTTTCAGTGTATTTATGAAGAAAAGTGGTTTTCCATAAAATATCTATACTTGTGCCTACGCTTGCAGTTGCAAAAAGTGGTTGAAAAACACAGTTTTACGCTTGGAGGTACGCTTGGACCAACGCTTGAAGCGTAGGCTAGGTACGCTAGAAGAGTATGTGCGGCAAGAATTGGTGGTTTTTAGAGAGTTTGCCCGGTTCTACCCTCGGTTCGATGTGAAGACGTGCCTGTGACTCCAGACCTCTATATACATGTATATACACTTATATATATCAGAAGTTATAGTGAAAAGACTGAAAAGGGCCTCTTTACACCATTGCCTATATATATACGATCATATATCAGGGTGAGGGGTGGTTGATTTTTGAGGAGACGTTCATTAAGGTTGTTCATTTGTGGAGGTTCACGTTCATTCAGAGAGGTTCATTCAAACGTGTTGCTGTGAAGAGCCGTATTCAAACTTAAATATTCGGAGAAGAAGACCATGGAATCATTTCTACAACATTGATGCAGTGACCTTCCACCATGGCTAACTAATTTCGTATCTAGGATTTTTTAGCAAAACTCTAGCCAAGTAATATAGTTTTTTCATTATTATTCAATTATAACGAGGGGAACTATTGACCATACTATGATGATTGTTGTAGTCAAGAGACCGTACTGATTTGCAATATAAAATTCTATGTTTTTTCTAAATTCTTGTCTTAGATGGAATGAATGTATTATTTCACACAATTATGATTATTCAATATGAGCAGGAACTTGGATGCTTAATTATGGTTTTCTACACAATGGTGGTAATGAAACTTGAAACCCTAGGTTGACACAGGCCGTGCCTTAGTGATTTAATATAGACATGCTTTAGTTTATTTTCATGCTGTAGGAGTAGATTAGAGTAGTATACTTGGCATGTACTAGTTATGTTAGTCATGAGACGGGTTGTCGCAATCCGGTTGATGGTACTTCTTTTTGGGGTCGTATTTAGATATTTGCGGTACGACCTGATTCACAATTATGGATCGCCCTCTTAGAATTGATACAGTGAGGAACTAAATTATGCGGTTAGTGGTATAGTGATGAAAACCCTAGTTTTCTCTGTCATCTGAATCACAACCAATTTAATTTGCTTTTTAAATAATTTTAGTTAAAATAGATAATTCGGTCTTTGACCGCCCAAACAAAATATTTTCAGAAAATATAATTCATTATTTTTGAATTGCTAAAGTGAACAATCTCAGTCTCTATGGGATCGATATCCCCTACTCAAGCCTTTTCTATACTATAATTGATACGTGCGCTTGCGTAGGGTAAAACCTAGCATTGTTAAGGTGTCATTTTTAACCACATATTTTTACACACCTGACGTCACATCACACGTAACACAACATCCTATCGTCAATTCTCAATAATACCAACTTATTATTTATCTAACTTCCAAATAATATAATCAATTTAATTTACATGCGCATCATGCTCTAATAAAATCATATAAGCACGAAACACGTCAACTCTCAATAATACCTATTTAATTTGTGTATTTATTTTCCCCAAATAATTTAATTTATTTATCCAAATAATTTAAATAATTTATTTATTTTCATTCTTTTCAATTTAATCATGTTAAACATCAATTCTAAGCCATCACAATATCTGAACATCACAACTATAATTTTCCACGCCTCATAGTGTGTGAACTCGTAAATAAAACAACGATTTCCATACCTCTAGAAGCGTGCACAAAAATGGCAACGGTGCTGCTAGCACCTGTTTTCCAACTGCAAACTCGAAAAAGTAATTTTCCGCACCACAAGTCCGATCAAACCCTAAGATACGCCAAAAAGACCACCAAGATGCCTAAAACAACATACTAAAATATGATTAAAATCTATGGACGTTAAGGTATGCAAATCGACAGAAAATAAAAAAGTCCACTCACTTTTCAAATCAAGGTCTACGCTAAACCGTTCAACATATCATCCCCAAAATCGGATATGACGTGTATGTTGTCGATGCCCAAAAGGCATGCAAAATATAGCTTCGCACGCCGCCCAACCGACTTGCCACAACCCAGCCAAAACACTACCCCTAAGGTTGCCGCGCTGCATCTCCGCCCCCTGCAGCTACGCCACCACCCCATGCTGTCACCTCCCTCCTCTCCTACGTCTGAAACACCGACTGACACCCCAACCTCACCAGCGAGCGCTCCTTCAGCCTTTCTCTCTCCGGCCATAACCTCTGCAGCAACTCCCTCTCTCTTGCCTCCTCTCTCCCGCACCTCCTCTTTCTTCTCTCTCTCTCTCATTCTCGCAGGTCGCAAAAGGAAGAAAAGAAGAAGCGCAGACCTCTGCTGGGTGCGTGTGTATTTTTGTGTGTGTAGTGTGTCTGTATTTATATAAATAACCTTTTAATATATATACATATATATATATTCATTAATTAATTCCATTTAAATAATTTAAATAAAATAAAAAATAATTTTTTACCAAATATTACAATCTCCCTTCCTTAGGAGATTTCGTCCCCGAAATCATAACGTACAAATAACAGTAAATAATTGAATTCCACTAAAACTGTCAATTCCCTCTTTCTCGCGTCACTACCTCGATGCACCGATACTACTAGAGAACCCCGACTAGGGAAAGATCCTACCCCGTAATACCTACTCTCGTGTATCCAAGATCGCTACAGGTCGCCCCTTATATAATACATCGTCGGATATGTCAATAACGTCCCACTACAAAATAGGCGAATGATCTGGCTAAAACATCTACATCATAGAAAATGGAAGGAAATTCATGATAGGAGCCAAATGTCATACATTTTCTGCTCCTAATAATGCATTTTTAATTCTATATATATCATTATATTGGTGCTTTTATCCGGTTTGCGTGTTTTGTGACGTTTCAAGACCATGTTATGTGAAGTGAGTTAATTTCGGTGAAATAACTGAAATAATGACTCAAAATTGTTTGAGAGCCAAAACTGAGGGTAAATGACCTATAATAGACCAAAAATAAGTTAAAGATGTAATACAAGTGAAGTGGAATGAAGCTGAGCAGAGAAATGAAGCAAAGAAGTTAAAATAAGGAAAATAACATGAAGAACTACCGAATACTCGATAGTGCCTATGTCGAGTACTCAATAGGTCAAAATCCGCGCCATAGCGCAAATGATATCATATAATCAGAGAGTTTTTTACGCCATGGCCGCACCATGGTGTGCCATTATACTTCTATCGAGTACTCGGTATAATGAACCTTTGAGTACTCAAAACTACAACTTCGAGTACTCGAAGTTAGCCGACTTCAGCTTATTCAGTAGGACTCACTTCGACTAGAATCGACTTGATATGCACTTTAGGCTATTTTGGGAAATATTATTGACTATTATTGACTAGATTTGACATTCCTCTTCAAAAGAATACACGCATGGAAAGCCCTAACTTGATGGGGAAGCAATCAACATGCTAAATAAAGATGCCTATTTTTCTATAAAAGAGAGGGGTCTCCCCTACAGAAAAGATGACTTTTGGAGGAGTTTTAAGGAGAGCTTTTGAAGAACTCTTGTAGACTAATCCGGTGAAGAAATGTGCATCAGTCTATACAAGAATCATGAACCATGGAAGGGGTGTCTACATCAATAATGCAGACAACCACAACCATCAGCAACTAAATCGGTATCTAGGGTTTTTAACAAAACCCTAGTCAAATAATGTAGACTTTTATTTATTTCAATTATAAAAGGGGAAACTGAAGGACACATATGTGATGATTGTGTAGATTAGTGAACATGCTTGATTCAATATAAGATTCTATACTATGTCTCGTCTTAGCTTGAATAAATATTTAATCTTACTGATTATTAAATATAGGTTAGAACTCAGATGCTTAATTACTGATTTTCTACACAATGGTGGTCATTAACATGCAATCTAGATTTAGATAGGCCATGCCAACAGAAGATTTTATAGGCATGCTTTTTATTTTATGTTTTAGGAGTAGTTGTATAGTAGATTTATGCACTAGTCATACTTTATTCGAAGATGAGTTGTAGCTGAGTCGGACGAATTGTTCCTTTTTTGGGATTAGGGTTTGCTAATGTTGCAACACTATATCTAATTCACATATAATGGACCGCCCTTTACAGTTAAGTGAATATAAGGCTATATTATATGGCTAGTGGTGGCGTTAAAACTACCTTAGAACTTATTTCTACTGTTATTCTCAAAACTAAAAGTCTATCTTTATTTTATGTTATTTTATTTACTTGTGAAAGTAGTTATAGAAAAACAATCCCACAAAATATTGCTTCATAATTTATTTACAATAATTATAACATAGTTGTGATATATTTAGTCCCTGTGGATCCCTATCATAAGCATACTTCACTACAATGATGAGACCATAATATTTGGTCTTCTGGGCGTTAATAAACCCTTAGTTAGTCTCTTTATTTTATTAATAAGATATTCTTATTTGAGTTGCGTGTGTAAGCTTGTTTTAGGGGTCTTAACGCAAATTTGAGTTAATTTCGGGTTTTTAGCCAATGCTCCTGATCTGGAGCAATACTCGGAGAATAACTCCACTCAATTTAGAGCAAGGTACAAATCAGCAAAGCAAAGTATAAGTGGTTGAAGCACAAAATCGCATATTAAATAAATATTAAAAATCAGGGAGCACCGATCGATCGGTGGACTCCTCGATCGATCGGTTGTAGCCGATCATGGGATTTGCGCGAAGTTATATTGCAGAATTTTGACTCTGTGTACAAGTATATTAAGGGGCAGATTCGTCCATTCACCACTAATACGTGGTCCAGTACAAGCAAAGAATATGCCATATCTGCACCAACTTTTATCTATAAATATAAGAAGACTTCATGAACAAAGGATATCTTTCATATCTCTCATATCCTCCATATCATATTCCTATGGAGGACAAAACGTCTCTCTTTAGAGAGGCTCCACAAGAACTCAAGAACCACGAACCAATCGTGAAGAGGATGTCTACATCAACTATGCAGTCTCCTCTTTCCATGAGTGACTAGTCAGTATCTAGGGTTTCCAATGAAACCCTAGTCAAGTAATGTAGAACTTTAATGAATTTTATTGCAAAGAGGGGAAGCTAAAGAGCACATATATGATGATTATGTAGTGAGAGACCGAACAAATTACCTAAATAAGATTTATTTATTAATTATCTTTTTAAGCTGAGATTGAATTAATGATTTATCTTGAACAACCATGTTTTTACTAAGGGCAAGAAATCCAAAGTTTAAATTATGGTTTCTACATAATTGTACTTAATGGCATGATAAGGTTTTAGGTGCATACAGTTCATACTAAGAAATATGATCATTTGTGTGTTTTTAATTTCATGTTTTAGGAGTAGTTGTAGTATAGATGCATACAATGTTCATGCCAATTAAATATGAATCCCTCTTGCAATAATAAGATTAAAGGACTATATTATGTGACTAGTGTTGTAGTTGGAGCATAACCCTAGATTTTTTTTTTATCTTAATTTAAAACACAAAAATTATATATGTTTATTTATTTTATATTTATTAGTTTATAAAACCAACTAATCAAAACAACGTTATTAACATAATTGAATTTTTCTACTTTACAATTATTTGAAATACGACTCTAATCTCTGTAGTTTGATACTCTTTCTATCCAACTATACTATATACTACTCGTGTACTTGTAACTGAAAGGTAAAACTAGATCGTGCTAATTCTTTATTTTAAACAGTTTTATTTTCATACGACTAGAACCGGTCATACAATACGATTTATGCACTTGCGATAGGTAAAACTAAGTCAATTTTAAGAGCTTATTTTCACTACTATTCTTAATCATTATTTTAGTCCTGCCCTAGACACAATCAAGTTTTGACGCCGTTGCCGGGGACTAAACGAATTTTGTATACTCTAGAATAGTTATTTTAGCTAAATTATTTATTTGCTTTATTTTTATTTTCTTCTTTTAAAAAAGACGAGATTGTGTGACTTTTGATAGGTACATTAAAATTGCTTTGCTGAACCATTTATGAGTTTTAATTGTATTTTGAATCTTTACTTAATCTCTTCTTTGAAATTTATTACTTTATTTCTTTTTATTTTTCTTTTATTTATTTTTCTGTTCACTGTTAGTTTAGTTTAGTTTATTTTTTATATATATATTTTTATCATTGTATGAGTGGATTGCATTCCGTATCTAATAAATTTGCTCATTTCGATCCGGAAGTTGATATAACTTATTGTAACAAAATATGGGCTAATAAACAAGGGATTCTAAAACATAAAGTAGATTCCGACGATATGGGCGATCCACAAGTACAACCACTAGGTTATTTGAAATATTATTACACACCTTATGATTTTGAATCCCCAACGAACATTATAATACCAGGAGAAACAACTTCCCATTATGAGATTTAGGCTAGTATTTTAAATATGTTACCTAAATTCTATGGACATAAGCATGAAGATCCTTATGATCATATTATTGGGTTTGTAGAAATTAGTGCAACAACTAAGATGAATGGTATGACTACCAATGCCTTGCGTGTGCGATCATTTCCCTTTACACTCAAAGAAAAAGCTAAACGATGGTATAACAGTTTGAATGAAGGAGTGAGAACTAATTGGGAGAATATTAAGAAATAGTTTTTACATAAGTATTACCCAATGGGAAAAACACACAAAGTTCAGGAAGCCAAAATGAATTTTGCCCAAATTCCTAGTGAGCAATTCCATGAGATTTGGGAATGCTATAAAGAGATCTTGGCTAAATATCCCCACCATAAATTCTCGAAATATGTTGGTGCGTAATTTCTATCTTGGCCTAGGAGAAATACAACAACATCGTATAGATGCAGCTTGTGGAAGAACATTTGCACATGAGCCAGTCGAAGACATATAGAAGATATTCGAAAGATTGTATGACAACTCACAACAGAATACGTCGGAAACTAGGGCTAGGTCAATTCTTAGTAATCCTAGAAGAACTGAAATTGTCAAAGAAATTGAAAGAATCGACGACGTTACAGCACAAGTTGCTGAAATAAGTAGGAAATTAGATAAATTCTTGAATCTCACTCAAAACACACCTAGAGAAGTCTGTTCGGTTTGTTCTGATCCCTCCCACTTAGCTAGCGGATGTCTAATGTACCAAGAAGAGATAGTACCACAAGATGTTAACACAACCTTTACATATCCAAATAATAATCCGTTTTCTAATTCTTAGAATCAAGGTTAGTGAAACCATCCATATTTATCATATCGTTCTCAAAACATAGAAAATATAGTCCAAGCTCAGAATTTCAATCAAAATCCAAGACCATTCAATAATACCAAAAAATTTCAAAACAATACACAAGGATTTAAACATTTTCAATCAAATCAACTTCAATTTAGTAATCAAAATCAAAACCCTAATCCACCACCTAAATCATCTAGTTTTGAAGATAATGTTTTAGCAGCCCTCAGTAATTTAGAACCTAATACTCAACTGCTACATACACATTCACAAGCTATTTCAAAATTAGAAACGTATATGGGGCAAATAACTAATACACTAAATAAAAGGGAAGATGGTATATTTCCAACCAAACTAGTGATGAATCCTAAAGGGAAACATATGATAGAGTTAGGATCTTTGAAAGAACCTACACATGAGACTGTTTAAGTAGTTACAACCCTAAGGAGTGGTAGGACAGTGGACAATAGAGTTATGGAAAAGTTTGGGGAAAGGATAACAAGACAAGAAGTTTTGGAAAACATTCCTAAAGAAACGTCACATCCAGAGGATGAACCAATTAATGAAACACCTCAAGAACCTACGAAGAATGAGTATGAGCTAAAAGCACCATTCCCTCACCCAAATACAAAGAGATGAGATGAATGAGATTTTAGAAATATTTAAACAAGTAAAAATCAACTTGCTTTATTGGATGTCATATCTCAAATCCCACCTTACTTCGTGAATCAAACTATTATGGCAAGCAAAGAGGTGAGATGAATGAGATTTTAGAAATATTTAAACAAGTAAAAATCAACTTGCTTTATTAGATGTCATATCTCAAATCCCACTTTACTCTAAGGTTTTAAAAGACTTATGTGCGCAAAAGCATAGGAGTATAACTAAGTTTCCCAAGAAGATAATGCTAACTGAACAAGTGAGTGCCTTACTATTGAGTGACACTCCACCCAAATACAAGGATCCAGTAGTACCCACTATATCATGTGTAATTGGAGATCAAGAAGTTGGTCGTGTCCTCCTCGATTTAGGAGCTAGTGTTAATCTACTACCCTACTCATTTTATCAACAGTTGGGATTGGGACCCTACGATGATTGTGCTTTAATTAGCAGACAAATCAATCAAGAAACCAAGAGGAATAGTTAAAGATGTGATAGTTCAAGTGGACACACTTTATTTTCCCGTTGACTTCATAATCTTAGATACACAACCTGTCCACAGACCAAAGAAACATATACCCATAATCTTAGGAAGACCATTCTTAGCTATAGCTAACGCTTGCATAAATTGTAGAACATAAATTATGGATATATCTTTTGGAAATATGAATTTGAGATTGAATATGTTTAATACTAATAGTCAACTTCCAGAAACTAATGCATGTTTTAATATAGATGAGTTAAATTAACTAGTGGAAGATCTTTTGCAAGAGATACTATTAAAGGACGATTTGGAAGCAATAATGATTGGAGTGAAGGAAGACTTCACAAATACGGATTGGGACAAGCCAATACAATCTGATCTCGAGGACATCACGGCTATAGAAATCACGTTATACATTGAACCTTGGAAACAATCACATGAGTCACTGCCTATTATCTCGAGTACACCACCGATTCCCTCACTTACCTCTCCACTAAAGCTAGAGCTTAAGAAATTACCTAAACAACTTAAGTAAGTTGTCTTAAGTCTTGAAAATACTCTTCCTATGATTATTTCATCTTATCTTACTTGAAAACAAGATGAACATTTATTTCAAGTCCTATCTGACCATAAGGAAGCAATTGGATGGAGTGTGGCTGACTTAAAGGGAATTGACACCTCAATTTGTATGCATCGTATACATTTAGAGGAGAATAAGAAACCATCTCGAGAGATGCAACGCAGGTTAAACCCTAACATGAAGGAGGTGGTAAAGAATGAGGTAGTAAAGTAACTTAATGCAGGTATCATATATCCCATATCCGATAGCTCATGGGTTAGTTTAACACAGGTGGTACCAAAAAAATCTGGTATCACAATCGTGCAAAACTCAAAAGGTGAGTTAATTCCGCAACGCACCACCACAGGATGACGTATGTGCATCGATTATAGAAAATTAAAGTCGCATACTACGAAGGATCATTTTCCATTACTATTCATAGATCAAATCCTAGAACACTTAGCCAGATAAAGCTACTACTATTTTTTAGATGGATATTCCGGCTATAACCAAGTGGAAATTGATCCAGTAGATCAGGAAAAAAACTACTTTTACTTATCCTTACGGTACATTTGCATATAGGAGAATGCCTTTTGGCTTATGCAATGCACCTGCAACTTTTCAAAGTTGTATGTTATCAATATTTTTAGATATGGTAGAAAAGTTCCTTGAAGTATTCATGGATGATGTTTTCGGTATTTGAAACTACTTTTGAAGATTGTTTAAAACATCTAGCACCTGTACTTCAGAGATGTAAAGAGACAAATCTTATACTAAGTTGGGAAAAGAGCCACTTCATGATTTAAAAGGGTGTAGTTCTAGGACACATCATTTCTAAGAGAGGGATAGAAGTAGATAAATCAAAAGTGGAGTTTATATCTAATTTACCCCCTCCTACATTTGTCAAACAGATTCGGTCATTCTTAGGACACGCCGGGTTTTACAGATGATTTATTAAAGAACTTAGTAAAATATCTTGACCATTATGGAATCTATTAGCTAAAGATGCAACTTTTGATTTTAACAAAGAATGCCTTGAAGCTTTTGAAATATTACGTAATTTACTATCAACAACCCCAATAATGCAACCGCCGGATTGGTCTCTACCATTTGTGTTAATGTGTGATGCATCTGATTGTGCCATAAGAGCTATTTTAGGTCAAAGAAATGATAAGTTACCACATGTAGTTTACTATGCAAGTAAAACTCTTACAGATACTCAAATTAATTACACTACTACTACCGAAAAAGAATTGCTAGTAGTAGTGTTTGCCTTGGACAAATTTAGATGATACTTATTAGGAACCAAGGTAGTCGTATTCTTTGACCATGCGGCTTTGAAATACTTATTGACAAAAATGGATTCCAAACCTAAACTGATTAGATGGATTTTGTTGTTAAAAGAATTTTATATTGAGATACGTGATAAAAAGTGTTCGAAAAATGTAGTAGCTGATCACCTATCAAGGATAATAGTAGAATCGACAATAGATAATACTTCGTTTATGGATTCATTCACGGACGAACAATTGTTTAGTGTCGATACACTAGGGCTCAAGGATCCAAAGAAAAGGAAGTGATTCAAGAGATATGGTCAACGATTGAAGCGATACGCGGAATTCAATCCCGAGTTAGGATGCGTGGAATCTATCGACTTGATAGATCCCATTTATGATTAAGATTGATAAAACTACGATCGTCGGGCCAACTACGTTAAAAAGAGGCACCAAACAAGAGAGTTCATGTTCTCTTGAATGGGTATGTATTACTAGAAACTTCGTTTTATTTTTATTTTTATTTATGATTTTTTTGTTTAAATTAGGAATTAAAAATAAGATATGATACATCTCTTGAATCTTGCAAAAAACTAGAGGAACCGCTTAATGAACCACCGAGTTCTAGAACAGAAATGTTCGAGTTCTCGAACTTTTGGAACTACTGAGTACTCGATGAAGCGATATCGATACTCGACGTCTGAGGATCATTAAAAGTAGGGGCAGAACTGATGTTTGTCATTTTGCACCATCTATTATGATCTAAAATTCCTTTGTGATCCTCTCCAAAATGGAGAATAATCATAAAATGGGTTTTGATCTTCACTTGGTTACTCATAACCATCTTGAGTATATCTCACAACAAGCAATTCATGATTGTTCCATCATCAAATTTCTAGAAAAAGACTCTTACTTCTTCTCATAAATAACTTCAAAGTCACTTTCTAAAAGAGGAATTAGGTCTCCCATCTAGAAACTCCGCTTGCTCAATCTCTAGAAAAGGATAAGAGGGTAGAAGTGTGGACATTGAAGCCATCCATAAACTATTGTTCATGAGTTCTTAAACTACCGCACACTAGGTGTTTGGTAAAATGCTTAGGAGAAGTAATGGATCCAAAGAAGAAACTACGCACTGCCCCATCATCAAGTCGACGACAGCCTTCACCTACACCTTTGCCTTCCTCATCCGACAAAGAATCTAATGAGCCCCTATTAGAAGAAATAGTAGAAAAACTATGGAAAAAGGGTTTAATGTTGAATGAACTATCAAAAGTTCGGACTTTGAGAATGATGAGATAGTATCATGGGGAATATGTAGTATCAAGAAGAGGAATAGAATCATTGTTACATCCTGCTTCACTTTACATAATAAAGCCAATATACATGAATTTTGGATCAATATGGAAAAAGTAGGAGTTGGGAAGGATATGAGGATGGTGACAAAGGTTAAAGGCAAAACCATTCCCATCACACCCTCATCCATTGGTATGGCATGGGGTATCCCTCATACGTGCCCTTCTAATCTTCGAGGAGAATTCTCGGTGCTACCAAGACTTTTCCCTAAAACGCATGTTGTTGCTACACAATTAACAAATGAAAGGTTTGGTAATAAGTATCGCACTTGTACTACAAAGAAGCATTACATGCCGAAGATGTGGATGGTGGACACTATCATCCGATGTCAAGCACACCCACAAGGCCATTGATAGGTGCCAAATGTTGTCCATTTTAGGTATCTAACTCACTATTATTACGTCTTACCATTCCATTATTTGGTATTTTTATGCAGTTTGTGTGTTAAAGCGACTTTCAGGAGCTTAACAAAGAAACAAGATAACTTTGGTAAATTAACCAAAGACATGCTTGTATCTATCCACAAAGAGAGCAAAAGAGGAGTTTTCAAGCAAAAAGTGTCTCCCGGAGGGAAAAAATGACATTTTTCGGAGCCGTAACTTCGGGAAACATACCAAAGGAGTTGAGGGGCTTCTAATGGAGCAATCATTAAGATAAGTGATTTCCAAGTATTTTGCTACGCTTGAGCTACGTTTACAGTAGCTCAAAGTGGCTAGAAACACCTAAAACTATGCTTAAGCTACGTTTATGGCCTACGCGTAAGCGTAGGTCAAAACAGGTACAAATTGAGTGATTCTTGAGCAAAACCTCAAGATATTGAAGTCAAATTTCTAACAAAAAAACTATGCCTCCATCCGAGTTGCGTAACTCCAGTAAGGATTAAAAGAGTGAGACGTGTCTGCAGAAAAAGGTGAAAATTTTAGATTCGGCCAGAAATCCTAGTTTAACCCGAATTGATCCGGATGACTTTGTATTTAACTCCAACACTTCCAAGCACGTGTATAAGGTGTATTTACATCAGATTAAAAGGGTTTGGCTAAGAATTGAGGAGAAACACATCAAAGAGGAATCCTATTCCAAGGGGGACAAGTCTAATCCAAATGGGACTCTTCTCAATCACTTTTATAAATACAAAGGTCTACTACAGATCTAGGGAGATTCATATTTTACATAACTTCCAGAGCACTTTCTATGGAGATTCCTATCATTTAAAGAGAATGAGTCATTCAAGACCTATAGATCCAGAGAAGAAGATCATAGATGTCGTTTATACATCAATGATGTAGTCACCCACCACCATGAGCAACTAATTCGGTATCTAGGGTTTTCTAGCTAAACCCTAGCCAAATAATGTAGTTTATTTATTTGTTGCAATTGAAATGAGGGTAAACTATGACCACACTATGATGATTGTGTAGATCTGTGACCCTAGTTATTCGTGATACAGGATTTTATATTTATTATAATTCTTGTCTTAGATTGAATGAATGCATTATCTCAACCAATCATGTTATATTAAACATAACGTGATTTTCTACATAATGGTGCTTAACACTTGAAACCCTAGATTTACATAGGCCATGCCTCGGCGAGGTGATATAGACATGATTTAGTTTAATTTTATGTTGTAGGAGTAGATTAGAGTAAAGTAGATGACATGCACTAGTCATACTCCGTCCAGAGATGGGTTGTAGCGTATCCGGTGGATAATATCCTTTTTTGGATGCATTCGACTATTTGCGGTACAATCTGATTCATGATGATGGATCACCCTCTTACAATTGAGCAAGTAGATAAGCTATATTATGCGGTTAATGGTGGAGCATGAGAACCCTAGTTTTTCTCTACCTTGAATCACAACACAATTAAAATTATGTTTTTAGTTAATTTAGTGATAGATCTCAAACAAAACAAATCAAACCTTTTAAAACATAATTCAATACTTTTTTATTGCTAGAGTGAATAATCCAAGTCTCTGTGCGATCGATATTCCCTTTCTCAAGCCGATTTGTATTACAATACGATTAGTGCGCTTGCGATAGGTAAAACCTGGTCGTCGTAATGGGCCGTTCTTAAACATTATTTTTATCACCCTTAGACTGACATCAAGTTTTTGGCGTTGTTGCCGGGGACTTGGAATTATTCTTAGCTTTTATAATTTAGTAGTATTGCGTTATTGTAGTATCTTTAAAGTTGGAATTTTTGTATGATTGATAGGTACACTTAAAAGCGCAAAGGGAATTTGCGGAGCAGTGAAATTTGTATCGTTGGACCTCTTGTGAGTTTTAGTTTAGCTTAATTTTGTGTATAATTTTAAATTTATTTTTGTTAATAATTAGAATAGTTTAAAAGTAGTAGTTTTATTTTCATAAAAAAAAAGTTTTTCGCCTTGTGCATGAGCAATCAACAATCACTTTTCGATCCCAATGCTGAATTAGTTCCTTTTGATCCGGAAATCAAGAGAACTTTTCGAAGGAATCGTCGAGCTAGATTAGAAGACCTTCAAAGGAAGTTGGATTTTAGAGGATGGCGAACTGCAATGGAGCAATGTGACGAGCCCCAACTATGTCCTTGAAGGGATACTATGCACGTTCAGCTCATGAATCATGTGCTGAATTTCCAAAAGATGAAGGGCTCAAGCACTATGTGATCAAATCTAGTGTTATCAACATATTGCCCAATTTTTATGGACTCAGAATTGAGGATCCAGATCAACATGTTGGTGAATTCATAGAGATGGCTTCAACTGTGAAAATCGAGAATCTTAGCACTTATGTGTTGCATGTACGATTATTTCCCTTTTCCTTAGAAGAAAAAGCTAAAAGATGGTATATCACTTTGGATAAGGATATACAAATCACTTGGGAAACCTTAAAAGCTAAAGTTTTAGAAAAATAGTTTCCGATAGGTAGAACCCATGAGGTGCAACAAGCAATTACCCACTTCAGACAATTATTTGGTGAGCAAATGCACAACGCAAGGGATAAATTCAATGAGATTTTGCGGAAGTGCCCCTATCATAAATTTGTTGAGCAAGATATTGTACGTAACTTGTATCTTGGACTTAATGAGACTCACAAAAAATTTATAGATGCAACAATGGGAGGTCAGTTTACACTGAAGCCAGTAGACGAAGTCGTGTTGCTGTTTGATAATGTGAGTGATAACTCGCTTCAACATGAGTCCGAAATGCGTGCTAGGGATTGAGTCAGTAGGACATCTGAATGTCTTTTCAAAGTGGAAAGAGGTGATGATTTGAGGTCACAAGTAGCCGCATTAGGACAAAAGCTCGATAAATTCATTAATTTGAGTAAGTTAGCCCCTAGAAAATTCTTAGCAATAGGACCCGACCTTTCCCAATATGAATATCAAGGCAATGGGATAGTTGTCGCTGATGCGAATGTAGCTTGGACCAACCCGAACAATAATCATTTTTCCAATTCATACAATTCGGGTTGGCACAATCACCCACATATGTCCTATTGTTCTCAGAACACTGAAAATCCTTAATCAAGTTTCAATAGAAGCCAACAACAATCATTTAGTACTCATAATTTTTAATCCAATAATACCCAATAAGTCCGATCCTTCAACCAAAATCAATCCCATTTTCAAAATAAAAACCTACCATCTAGACCACCTAGTTTTGAGGACAAGATGATAAGCGCCTTGAGAAAGTTCTAAAATCAATATAATGAGTTTAAAAATCATTCTAATAGTCTTTAGGCGTCCATCCAATTGCTAAACTCTCATTCCCAATCCATTGCTAAGGTAGAAACCCAAATAGGGCAACTAGCTAATGCGTTGAATAAGCTTGAAGAGGGAACATTATCTAGTCAACCGATGGCCAATCCAAAGAGTACACAAGTAGTGGAGCGTGATTCATTTACTGAACCTAATTATGAAACAGTCCAAGCCATTACTACCTTGAGAAGTGGAAAAGAAGTGGAGAATAGGGTTGAGCAATAGTTCGAGAGAGGACAAACAAGCGAAAGGCGACTGAAGAGGGTCAAAGAGAAAAACCCCAGGAGGAGGAAGAACAGGATGAAACATTACCAGAAGAGCCGGATAGGGTAAGCTATGAGGAGGCAGCACCTTACCCACAACATCTTTGCGAGTCAACTTTGTATGGCAAGCATAAGGAAAAGGACATGTTGGACACATTCCGACAAGTTAAGATCAATATACCTCTCTTAGATATTATCACCCAGATTCCTCCCTATACTAAATGTTTTAAGGACCACTGTATGCAGAAAAGGGAAAGTAGAACTAAGGTCCTGAAGAAGATTTTGTTGACTAAATAAGTGAGCTCAATCTTACTAAGTCATACTCCACCTAAGAGGAAAGAACCCAGTGCTCCCATTCTTTATTGTATCATTGGTGTTCAAAAGATTGGTAGTGCCCTTCTTGATCTCGGTGCGAGTGTTAATTTATTACGTTGACATGAAGAGAGGAAATTATGAAACTGCGCGTCATGGTTAACTATATTCTTTCTCATGAGTATGAGTGTGAACCATGAGGATATGGATTGATTTAAGTTTAGGAGGAAGGTATAGTTTGTTATAGGGAATGATTGAAAAAAAAATTGAAAAATTCTTTGCTTTCATGCATGAGTGTTTTGCATTACAAGTTTTTTGAGTTTTTTTTATAATGTATGATTAGTATGTGATGCAATATTCCCGCTCATGAGAGTATTGGTTAGATTGAGTTAGTGAAGTTATGTGGTTTACATAGGTGAATGAATAAATGGAATTGAAACCAAGAAGGACGATCTTGACCTATAAGCATATGCACATATTCACTATGGTATGATTAGTGAATCCTTGCCTATGAAAAGGGGATAAGGAGAGTAGTATGGAGGAAATCTGAATTTGTTTGAAAAATAATAAATAAAATGCGAAAAGTATTTCTTCGATCTGAGTAACTGGGCTTCTGTCCACAAAGTAAGAGTGTTCACGTAAAAATGGGAAAAATAATAAGCATAAATCCCAAGGAAGAATCTCGAGCCCAGTTGGTCGAGACTAAAAATCCTTGCTGGAAAGTTTGAAGCTTAGAAAGATAAAAAGGGATAAAGGGAAGAAAGAAATGAGTTTTAAAATTATAGTATGACAATGTTTGATCAATGAAGTAGAAGAAGAAAGATTGATCTACCATAAAATAATGTTTACAAATACACGAAAGGTTGTCTGGATTGGAAGTAAAGATTAACGAATTTATTTACTTTAGTGGGGATCATTCTCAACATTAGCTCGACATAGTCATTATTTGGTAGTGAGTGAGAATGTTTGTATCTGTGTTATTTTGTATATTGTAGCATGGTTTGGTTAATGAGTATGTGAATGCATGAATGCGTGAGAATGAAGAATAGTGAAGTTATGGGTACTATAGATAACCTTCACGAGACTTAACTCGTCCACTCGGCATTGCCGATGGGTTTAAAAGGCTTGTTACACATGCTAGGTGTAATCGTCGACCCTCATGAAAACAAGAAGTTAGTGTATAGTAAGTAGAATAGATAATCATCATGTGATGTTTTTAAAAGTTCTGATGTGTTCATTCCTAAGAGACTAGTAATATATAAGTTTGGGGGTGCGATATGTGCCAAATGTTGTCCATTTTAGGCACCTAACTCACTATTGTTACATCTTACCATTCCATTATTTGGTATTTTTATATGGTTTGTGTGTTAAAGCGTATTTCAGGAGAGCTAACTTTGGTAAATTAACCAAAGACATGCTTGTATCTATCCATAAAGAGAGCAAAAGAGGTGTTCTCAAGCAAAAAGTCTCTCAGAGGGCAAAAATGTAATTTTTCGAAGCCATAACTTCGGGAAACATACCAAAGGAATCGAGGGGGTTCTAATGGAGTAATAATCATGAAAAGTGGTTTCCAAATATTTTGCTACGCTTGAACTATGCTTATAGTAGCTAAAAGTGGTCAGAAACACCTAAAACTACGCTTAAGCTACACTTATGGCCTATGCTTAAGCGTAGGGGCAAAGTGTAGGTCAAACCATGTCAAAATTAAGTGATTCTTGAGCATAAACTTGAGAGCTTGAAGTCAGCTTTCCAATAAAAAAAGTGCACCTCAATCCGAGTTGTGTAAATCCAGTTATGATCAAAAGAGTGAGATGTTTACAGAAAAAGTATAAAATTTCAGATTTGGCTAGAAATCCTAGTTTAACCAGAATTTATCTGTTTTGATCCGGATGACATTGTATTCAACGTCAACACTTCGAAGCTCGTGTATAAGATGTATTTACATCATATTAAAGGGTTTTGACTCATAATTAAGTAGAAACACATCAAAAAGGAATCTTATTCCAAAGAGGACAAGTCTAATACAAACAGTACTCTTCTCAATCACTTTTATAAATACCAAGGTCTACTATAGATCTAGGGAGCTTCATATTTTACATAATTTCCAGAGCACTTTCTATGGAGATTCATATCATTCAAAGAAAATAAAACATTCAAGACCTAGAGATCTGGAGAAGAAGATCATGGAAGTCGTTTCTACATCAACGATACAGTCACCCACCAACATGAGGAACTAATTTGGTATCTAGGATTTTCTACCAAAACCCTAGCCAAGTAATATAGTTTATTTGTTTATTTCAATTGTAACGAGGGTAAATTGTGACCATACTGTAATGATTGTGTAGATATGGGACCGTAGTTATTTGTGACACGGGATTTTATATTTATTCTAATTCTTATCTTAGATTGAATGAATGTATTATCTCAACCAATTATGTTATATTAAACATAACGTGATTTTCTGCACAATGGTGCTTAACACTTGAAACCCTAGATTTACATAGGCCATGCCTCGGCGAGGTGATATAGACATGATTTAGTTTAATTTTATGCTGTAAGAGTAGATTAGAATAATGTAGATGGCATGTACTAGTCACACTCTGGTCGGTGATGGGTTGTAGTTAATCCGATGGATAGTATCCTTTTTGGGACGTATTCGACTATTTGTGGTACGATCTGATTCGTCGTGATGGATCACCCTCTTGCAATTGAGAAAATAGATAAGATATATTATGCGGTTAATGATGGAGCATGAAAACCCTAGTTTTTCTCTACCTTGAATTACAACACAATTTAAATTATGTTTTTAGTTAATTTAGTTATAGGTCTTAAACAAACCAAATCAAACCTTTTTCAAACTATAATTTAATACTTTTAGATTGCTAGAGTGAATAATCCAAGTCTCAGTGAGATCGATATTCCCTTTCTCAAGCCGATTTGTGCTACAATACAATTCGTGCGCTTGAGATAGGTAAAACCATGTCGTCGTAAGGGGTTGTTCTTAAATATAATTTTTAACTCCGTTTGATGTGCATCAGCCATAACAATGAACGTCATGGAATATTTCAAAAGGCTTTCTATGCTTTTGAAAGGAATCATTGGATTTCTATTCCGGAGGTTATTTGGATAGATATTTGTGGGGCGTGGGATGATATGAGTGATATAGATAAGGTCAATGATATATCATATAGGGTCCCATTTTCAACATTGGCAATGAAGTTGATGCGAGATCATCATGGGCCTATAGAAAGGTTGGGTAAAAATGAGTATAAACCAAGGTATTTTGAGCTTTCTACTTGTAATGGAATGGTATCCCGACTACGCCGAGAAGCTAAGGAGAAAGGGTGTGAACCAATGACTTTGACTAATGAGCAATATGTGAGACTTGTCACAATTCAAGAGAAGATAATGGAACGATTGAATGTTAACAATCAAGGTACAATTGTTATTGGAGAACAGATCTACCTATACCACGCACCCACCACGACCATCATCTACCTATAAGGATATTGAGCATCCGATCATGAACCGACATAGTGTTATGTTCTAGATATTGCCTTAGGCCGGGCCATGATCAAGAGTTTTGTACTTTTGCATATTTTATTTCTTATTTTTCTTTTATTTTTATCCTTTGTACTCGATTTCCCGAACTTCAAGTATCAATGAAAATAGATATCATTTTGTTTTAATGTGCATTTTGTTCAAATTATCTATTTTCAATCATGCAGGCATGATAGTGTAAATTTGGGGGGAAGGTACTTTTCAAAAAAAATTAAATATTTGTATCAAATTTTTATTAATATTTATCAAAATAAAATTTAAAAAATAATATATATATATACATATATTAAATACATTGATATATATGTATCTTTAGGATATATTTTATTAAATTATTTTGATTTAAAACAAAATCATAAAAATGATAAAATAATAAAGTATAGGAGTCACCGAGTAGTCGGTGAAGGAATCTCGAGTACTAAAGATTTCCTGGATTTTTTTTATTCTTTATTTTCTAGAAATTTAATTATTTTTGAATATTTCTTTTAAAAATAGAGATTTGATTGTATTAAATTAGTAATTATTTATATTTTGAGTGATTATTAACTTAGGAAAAGATAGTTCTAGAAAAGTTTCCATAAATACTTATTCCTTTTCAAAATTGGAAAAATAGGCTCTTAAACTTGTTTCCTTTCCTGTGATTTCCAATTTTATACTTTATATTCTAGATTTCTGTCATTGGGAATAGATTGTATAAAATTGCAAGAAATAACAAGAAACTATGGCTATTAGGAGTTTGAGTGCGGAAGAGATTAGGCCTGCCGCCCCAAAGGAGGACCCTCTTACGGATTGTAAAATTAAGTATGAGTGTGTTTTCCGTAAGTATATAATGCATGACCAATTGTTGGTAATGATTGATTGGGCGTTCAAAGAGTGGCGATTGGAACGACTTTACAAGTCGGCAAATTTGATGGCTTTTCCTAACATTGTGGGTGATTTCTATCACAACAGTACGATTTTAAGGGACAAGGTATGATTGCACGAACATCCATGCGTTATAATTCAAGGTTTATTGATGTAACTTTCGAAGTTATTGCAAAAGTTTGGGGAATCCCTCATGATTTACATTCGGATCTTGAAGGTAAATTCCGTCATATTCCACATCCAATTCCATCTTTCCACACTATGGTTAGTAAGATTTGTGATGGGCTTGAAAACCCTCCTACTCAGTTTTGGATTAAGAAGGTTGAGCTAGAACCTGAATTATGGTATATTGATGAAATTTTAGCTAAGCAAACATGCCCCATGAATAAGGATAGATCACGATATCAAGTTATGGTTTATGATCGATTCCAGTCGTGTGAAAATAAAAGTGTTTAAAATAAGGAATTAACACGATTTAGCTTTAACCTCTCAATTGCAAGTACGCGAGTAGTATATAGTATAATTGGGTAGAGAGGGTATCGAACCACAAAGATCAAAGTCGTATTTCAAATAATTATAAAGTAGCAAATTGAATTATATTTATAAAAGTTGTTTGATTGGTTTGTTTGATAAAACTACAAAACATAAAATAAAATAAAAAGATAATTGTTTTGGGTTTCACTCAAGATAAACAAGTCTAGGGTTTTGATCCAACTCCACCACTAATCTTGTAATATAGTCCTTTAATTTTATTATTGCAAGAGGGAGATACAACTCATATGAATCAGATTTGTAATGGTACAAGTAGTTGTCGAATCCCCAAAGAGATGCAATCGGTCTGATTCGCTACAATCCATCTTCGATTAGTATGATTGTTGCATGCACCTATACTACAACTACTCCTAAAACATGAAATTAAAAATATGCTAACAACCATCCTCTCTTGGCGTGGAGTGTGTAAACCTAAGACTTTATCATGCTTAATTAAGAACCATTATGTAGAAACCATTATTAAATCTTCGGAGGTTCTTGCTCCTAATGACAAAACACAATTATTTAAGATCAATTATTAATTCAATCTCAGCTTAAGAAGAGAATTAACAAGAAATCTTATTTAGGTAATTCGTTATATCTCTCACTACATAATCATCATATAAGTGCTCTTTAGCTTCGCCTCTTTGCAATAAAATAAATTAAAGTTCAACATTACTCGACTACGGATTCGTTGGAAACCCTAGAAACCGACTAGCCGCTCATGGAGGGAGAAGACTGCATGTAGGAATCATCTTCATGATTGATAGTTGGTTCTTGTGTTCGTGAGGGGAGGAGTCTCTCGTTCTTCTGTATATTTTTGTATAAGAATGGAAGATATATTTTCTTGATAAAATGTTCACATATTGGTAGACAAAAGTTGGTGTAAGCATAGCATGTCTTTGCTTATACTCCAAGAAGACTTGGTGTGGGGACCAAGTATTAGCGGTGAATGGACGATTCTGCCCCTCAATATACTTGAACACAAAGTCAGAATTCTGCATTATAAACTCACACAGATCCCAATGTCGGCTACTGCCGATCGATCGCAGGTTCTACCGATCGATCGGTGGTTCCTGAATTTTGATATTTATTTTTTCTGCGAATTTATACTTCAGCTGCTTGTACTCTACTTCACTAACTTGTACCTTGCTCTGAATTGAGTGCATTTATCTTAAAAGTATCGTTCCGGATCAGGCATGTTTGTTAAAATCCTGAAATTAACTCATATATGTGTTTAGGTCCTGAAACACACTTAAACACACAACTCGGATAAAAATATCTTATTAATAAAATAAAGAGACTAACAAAGGTTTATTTAACGCCAGAATAACGAATATTTGATGCGACGTCAGGTGTATAAAAATATGTGGTTAAAAATAACACCGTAACGACTCTAGGTTTTACCCTACGCAAGCGTACGTATCAATTGTAGAATAGCAAATGGCTTTAGTAATGAATATCGATCACACAGAGACTGTGTTTGTTCACTTTAGCAATTCCAAAACACTGAATTATATTTTCTGAAAATAATTTGTTTGGGTTGTCAAAGACCAAATTATCTATTTTAACTAAAATTATCTAGAAAACAAATTAAATTGGTTGTGATTCAGATAAGAGAGAAAACTAGGGTTTTCATCGCTCTACCACTAACCGCATAATATAGTTCCTCACTGTATAAATTATAAGAGGACAATCAATAACTTTAAATTAGGTCGTATCGCAAATAGCTAAATACTACCCCAAAAAGAAGTACCATCAACTGGATTGCGACAACCCATGTCATGACTGTTCTAACTAGTACATGCCAATTATATTACTCTAATCTACTAATACTGAATTAAAATAAACTAAAGCATGTCTATACTAATTCGCCAAGGCACGACCTGTGTCAACCTAGGGTTTCAAGTTTTATTACCACTATTGTGTAGAAAACCATAATTAAGCATCCGAGTTCTTGCTCATATTGAATAATCATAGTTGTACAAAATAATACATTCATTCCATCTAAGAGAAAAATTTAGATTAAATGTATAATTTTATATTGCAAATCAATATGGTCTCTTAACTACTACAATCATTACAGTATGCTCAACAGTTTCCCATCGTTACAATTAAAAACAATGAAAGACTACATTACTTGGCTAGGGTTTTGCTAGAAAACTATAGATACCGACTTAGTTAGCCATGATGGAAGGTGACTATATCAGTGAATTAGAAACGATCTCCATAGTCTGAATATGGCTCTTAACAACAACAAGTCTGAATGTGAGAGAACTCTCTCCATGGACCAGCCAACCCCCAACTAAACAACACCAATGAATGGCTCCTCCAAATTCAACCTTTTTCACACTGATATATGATCGTGTATTTATAGGCAATGGTGTAAAGAGGTTATTTCCAGTCTTTTAACTTCCCTCATGTAAACCCTAAAACTGATATATATAAATGTATATACATGTATACAAAAGTCTGGAGTCGAATCGGGGGTAGAACAGGCAGAAACCATAAAAAAACCACAAAACTTGCCACATATACGGTTTAAGCGTAGCTGAACTACGCTTCAAGCGTAGGTCGAAGCATAGAAATGTGATTTCCAGCCACTTTTTGAAACTCAAAGAGTAGGCTTGCGTAGGTATTTTATTGAAAACCACTTTTCTCTGTGAATGCACCAAAATGACCGTCTTAAACCCGCAATACTTTTTGCTGAAGATGACGGCTTCTGGAAATGTCATTTTTACCCTCCGAGAGCTATTTTTGTCTCGGACTACCTCTTTGACTCTCCTCTTAGATAGAAAGAACACATTCTTCAGTTAATTCACCGAATTTAGCTCCATTTCTTCATTAAGCTCCTGAAACATGCTTTAACATGCAAACAACATAAAAATCCCAAATAATGAAATGAAAGAATGTAATAATAGTGAGTTAAGGGGTCAAAATGACTAATATTTGACACCTGTCACACCCCCAAACTTACATATTGCTAGTCCCTTACCAATAAACTTAGGGAACTTTCTGGTATTGAATTTGAATCTATCTACTCTAACTAACCTAACCTAATCCTTTGCTTTCGTGAGGGTCAATGATTACACTTAACATGTGTTACAAGCCTTTTGAACTCCTAGGTTACCCATAATGGACGAGTGTAGTCTTGTGAAGGTTTCCAGTGATGGTACCTAAAAATCTCAGTTCTCTCTAATCAGGCAGTCATGAGTTCACACACAAGTTTAATTAAACCATAATATAATACAAAAGACAGTATGGATGCAAATATTTCGACTCACTACCGAACAACAGTTATATCAAGCTTCATGTCATGAATGGTTTCCACTAAAGTGTATGATTTCGCTACTTTCTACTCTGAATCCAAACAACCTTCTGTGATTTTGTGAACACTCAACTATGATATTTCAGTTTCTCTTCTCCTACTTCATTGATCAAACTTAAAACTCATCTTTCCATTTTTTCACTTTTATCCCTTTTTATCTTTCTAAGTCTCCGAACTTTCCAGCGATGATTTTTAATCCCGACCAACTGGGCCTAAGCTTCTTCCATGGGATTTATGCTCATTAGTTTTCTCCCTTTTTTACACGAACAATGATATTGGTGATACCAAGGCTCAGTTACTCATATCGAAGAGCTCTTTTTTGCATTTTATTTTCTCAAAATAATTTTTTCAATTTTCTTCATTTCAACCATAATATCTCCCCTTCTCCCCTTTTATTGAGGCAAAATCAAATTTTCAACTACATAGTCAAATATCAACTTATTTCCCATAGTGAATGTGTGCTTGTACTTATAGGTCAAAGTCGTCCTTCTTGATTTTAATTTTACTCATTCACTCATTCATGTAAAACCACATCACTTCACTACCTCGATCTAACCATTACTCTCATGAAAGGGAAAATTACTTTACATATCACTCAGGCATCATATACACCAACTAAATCAAATTTTAATGCAAAACATTCATACGTGAAAACAAAGAACTGCTACAAAATTTTAAAATTTTTATTTTTTCCGAAATTTTTTCATTCCTTGTAATTCTATATCCTCACCCCCAAACTTAAATCAGACCATGTCCCCATGGTAAAAAATTATATAGGAGAACATATATAGTAACCCTTAACGCTCAATTCTAGATTTTAAAGCAAAACACGAATCCCCTCCCCCAAACTTGATTTGGATCACCTGTAGATATAATCAACAAAGCACAAATACCCAATCATAGCAAAGGAAAAGAGATTTCAAAAATATCCAGAGAGTCACACCAATTTTTCAAGGAATTAAAATTTTTATTTGTTTTTTTTATTAAAAATACTAATAATAATAAAAAAAAATGATGTGGCCTTACGGGCCGACAATCCTAAAGAAAAAATACAAATAAAGACATGGCCTTAAGGGTCTACCGTCCCTATAAAACTAAACAAAAGAGAACTAAAAATACTAATACTAAAATGAAACCCTAATCTCAATCCTCCTCCCCTTCTTCATCACTAGTCACGGCGCTCTTTAACCATATCCAGAAGTCTGTTGTCTCTTTCAATTTATCCAAGTATTCCTCTGGATATATTTTCATACTTATCCACCGCATCTCATCCAGCTCTTTCATCCTATCACCCAATTGCTCTACAATGATCATCGATAACAGAAACGGGTATGGAAGATAATGTTTAAATTTATCTGCATCTTCCCATTGTCTACTCACAATTGCTCGAGTAATCGACATCTCAGCCATGATCACCGTCGAAATACACACTTTATACCCATGAGTTAGGGCATACAACACTCTAAGCATTGTGTGATCCCTTACACTAGTCCGATTATTTGGCCAAATTTGAGCCGAAACGACATAATCCAAATAAAGCAGATCCGACTTCAACCACCAATTTTCACATGTCTTATCACCTGGATCTGACACAACACATAATTCTCTAACCATCTCATCATCCGTATGTGGCCATACCGGAGGATGCTCCATTAGTCTTCCTTCTAGGTTTGTCGGACTACCAATTGGTATATTCCACGCATCGACAATACTTCTATTTCCAATCACAATAGGAGAACTCCACTGAGTCACTTTGGCCGACATGACCTCAAATCCTGGTGGTCCTGAAATCATCATATTTTCATAGAACTTTTTGAGCAAGCCCGGATACACCTTTTCTCCTTTCGGGTGCTCTAAATTTTGCAATCCTACTTCCTTAAGGATTTTCCTCCCGGGTGCAGTTAATACTCAGTTCATCCTCTCTAGAAGAAATATTTCTTCAAATTGCAAAAACGATTTTGGGGTGGGTCTTTTTCCTTTCCTACTCGTTTATTCATTGCACGGACTTCCAACCTCTACATACAATTCTTCTCTCTCTATGAACTCCTTCGGGTTAGAATAATTCTCATTATCAGCATCCATCCTCACACTCTCGAAATATAAAGAATAAAAGAATAATAGAAGAAGAATATCTAACTTTAATGCTTAACTCTTGAGAATTGTAAATTGTGAATTGTGTCTACTCTATGGATGTATTTATAGATGGATGTAGTAGAATCGAAAAGGAAAAGGATTTAAAAACCTTGGTTGAATAGGAAAGTGGAAGCAATGAATAATCCAACTCCAACTTGTATTTCCATTCCACTTCCTTGTTGGACTAGGACTAGGATTACTCTAAAATCTCTACAAATATTCTACAAAAAATCCTAAAAATACCTTAAAGAATTTCAAATACAAATATGTATACAAACCAAGCCACAACACCACTCAAATAGGTAAAATTTTAAAATTTTCAAAATCCACCTCGTAGTGAAGTGTAGGGTGGCTCGGATTTTTTTTTTCACATAGCACTCTTTTAATCAATCCAACACATAAACCACATACACCCCCAAACTTAAACACACAAATGTCCGCATAGTGTGATATAAAATTTTAAAGTAATTCAAACTATCAGCACATGTAAAATAAGCGTAAAAATCCGGGAATATATGTAACGCAATATTATTGATCATAAAAACTTCTATTTTATACACTAATGAAATAAAAAAATATTTAGAAAATAATCGTCCTAGCGGTCACATAAAAACCTATAAGAAACTATTGACTCGACAATTTATCTCCAATGTAAAAAAAAATGAAACAAAATTAAAACAAAAACCTAAGTAAAACTATACTAAGCCTCATCATCAAAGGTCGGTGGTGTGGGTGGATTCTGTACACCCATATGTTCACTCATACGATCAATCCTATGAAATAACCGCCTCTGATCTCGCCGACAACGCACTATCTCACGTTGTGGAGCCGATGTCTCCTCTGCCAATGTCTGCTCTAGCCCCTACATCCATGCAGTAAGAACATCAAACTGTGCCTGAGACAGAGTAACAGTACCACCCGAAGGTGCCTCTAGCAACACAACCTCCTCCTCAGCAACTGGCATATGTGGCATAGCAGCATCGTCATCAATGACTTGAGCATCTTGAGCCACACCCGCATCAGCCTAACCAACATCATCTGCCTGCGCCTGCACTTGTACATCTAGGGTTGTAATAGACCGAAACCTGGTCTCCCTCTCATAATAGCATCCCCATGAAACCGGGTCCAGACACCGGTCCACATCCCTCTGACATACGGGGAAGTATCTCTGAATCTTTTTCGCTTAGCCGCATCCATCTCAATCCCGATATCCATCATCTACTTTATCACTAAGCCTGGAAATTGAATGAGGAATAGACACTACCGAACCTTGGTCTCCTTGCACAAATGGATATCATGTGTATATAGGCCCTCCCACAAAATCCGGGGAATAGAAATCCACCACCCAAACTCAAAAGCATAGTGGAGGGCCGAAAATGGCGCATAACACATGGTAGTATGACTGTGAGGAAGAATATAGGACCGGACTATCACATCCCAAAACTAGAGCATTAGGTGATAGTTCGTCTTCTTCGTGCATTTCCTATGCCTATCAGCTCACTGCCCTGCAGTCTAAAGTACAATAAGATAAACAAATAGATGGTAGTACCTCGAGCATATGTGGGAACTAAGCAGCTAACTCGGGTGGACACTCATCCGAAATACCCCATGCATTAGCAATAGTCTGGGGAATAATCTCGATCTCAGTACCTCGGAACACAGTCTGTAGTTTCATCCTTCTGTTGAAATGCTGCATGTGTAGCCAGAACTCCCAGATCATATCCTCATAAATATTCAAGGTAGCCGGGGCAAGAATAGGTAATAATTGGCGGGCCCTCAGTCGGCCTATCGTTGAGTCAGATACTGGCTATAATCCCTCAAATATCCTTAATAAATATATACGCTCCTACTGATACTCCTTCCAGATTGCCCGATCTAGTAAACCCTCAACCGATGCTATCCGGGGCATAAGTAAAAATGTATTCAAAAATTCGGGGTCACCCTCTACAGGTGGTGCAAGTACCTCCTCATCCAGTTGATCAATATCATCGACCTCATCGGCATCATCCTCTTACGCAACATCATCCTCCTGCTCGACACTATCACTCTTCGTAATCTCTTCAATTTCCTCAACATGCAGCTCAGGCACAAGTGGTGGTGATGGTTCCCATGCAGCAACTAGATCAATAATAAGTTGACCATGTGGCAAAAGGATCTCGCGTCCCTGTGCAGAGCTCTCTAGTACCTCGGCCTCAAAAGATGAGGAAGATGAAGATGCAGAATCAACGTACTGTGGTCTCGTGGCACGTGTAATCCAGTGATGAATAGGTGTTCGGTCTGGAGATGATGATCTCAACCTCGGTCGAACATCATGCTCCACTTGTATAGCCGCCTCGACCACTTGTCATGTTGCGCCCTTAACCCTTGCCATACCAAGAATATAGAATTTTCAAAAGGTAAGCGATACTGTTCCGGACACAGAATCAAACTCAAACTAATCTAAATATACCCAATATGATGATTAAACAAGCCTTCATCCCAAAAGTTCGATATCCAAGCTTCTTTCGAAGTAGAAAAACTCAACTTTTGGAAAATGGATCAAAACACGATTTTGATCAGACTCGTTCATCAATACTAGTTTAGAATAGTTAAATAAGTCATATGAAATCAAAATAATGGAACAAAACTTACTGAATTGAGAGAAATGATGATTTTTCAAAAATTGAGTTTTGGAGAACATTCAAGTTCTTCACACGAATCTGGATCAATCATAAACTAATTTGACAATCCGCCATTAAAGGATGATGAGGAATTGGATGAATAATCGATTGAAACAAACCTCGTAAAGATTGGTGAAGAAATGAGGGAGTGAGAGAAGGTTGAATGAAAGTGGGGGGAAATGGCCTAATGGGTTTGTTTTATAAGAGGCCCGTCGCTACGCTTGAAGCGTAGTTGGGCCTACTCTTGAAGCGTAGGTCCACATGGCCCCAATTTTTTTTTTCATCTTAAAATGTTGTCTTCAGCCCCTTCCACTCTCAATGATTCCCTAGCTCATATTTTTGGCTCAATTTACACTTCCTACGCAAATGATGATGGCCTCGCGACTTGATTTAACAGACTCGATCTTAAATACTTAAATGATTAAATTACCGTCTACAAGTATCAACTAGGATCAAAAGCTACTCTTCATCACCCAGTACCAATATTTAACGTCATTGGTGTGACGTTGTTGCCTCTCAATACTCCGGAACAAGGTTATCCAACTCGGGTGGTGGTTCGGTTAGATCAATCATTTCTACCACATACTAGGCTGGTTGAACTTCTATGTAGTGCTTCGTAATCTTATATGGCCAATCCCATCTCAATTGGAGCTTACCAGGAAACAACTTGAGTCTCGAATTAAATAGCCAAACCTTCTGGCTGGGCTCAAAAAATTTCTTTCTAATATGCTTATCATGAAACGCTTTTGTTCGAGCCTTATAAATTTTAGAGTTTTCATATACATCATTTCTCAACTCCTTAAGCTCTTGAAGTTGGAGTTTTCGCTGCGCGCCAGCTTTTTTTATATGAAAATTCAGTCTTTGAACCGCCCAATATGCTCGGTGTTCCAGCTCTATAGGGATATGACACGATTTACCATAAACAAGATGATATGGTGACATACCAATCGGTGTCTTAAACGCAGTCCTGTATGCCTATAATGCATCATTTAGCCTCCACTTGACCTTGTGATTGGGGGTGATATGGCGTACCAATTCGATGAGTGACACCGTACTTCTTAGAGAGAGCAAGAAGAAACTTGTTGTCAAAATGGCTTCCACAATCACTGTTCAAAACTCTTGGCATACAAAATCGTGTGAAAATGTTCAACTTTTCAAATTGTTCCACCACGTCATGGTCAGTACATTTAGTGGCTATTACTTCTACCCATATCAAAACATAATCAACCCCAACGAGTATATACTCCTTTTTATCTTCTTTTGGAAATGGTTCCATGAAATCAATACCCCACACATCAAAGAATTCTACGATCAGAATTGGTGTTCAAGGCATAATATCTCATCGATATATGGATCCAAGCTTTTGACAGCACGGACATGCCTTGCAAAACTTGAAAGCATCCTTGAATATGGAAGGCCAGTAAAATCCACTCTGCAGTACCTTGTGGGCAATCTTTTGAGCTCCGAAATGCCTTCCACACTCCAGCGTGTGACAAAATATCAGTATGCTTTACACCTCACTCTCGTGGATGCACTTTCTGATAATCTGATCAAAGCAATACTTGTTCAGTCACGGATTGTCCCAGATATAGAATTTTACTTGGTTGAAGAATCGGTTTTCTCATTCTTAGACCATCCTTTTAGGATTCGGCCTGTGGCTTTATAATTGACAATATCAGCAGACCATAGTATTTGTTCCACAACAGCCACATTTAAAAGATGTTCATTTGGGAATGAATCCTTAAGAGGAGTAGTTTCCTTTGTGGACTCTACTATAATCCTCAATATATGATCCACCACAATATTTTCTGAACCCTTCTTATCTTTGATTTCTAGGTCGAATTCTTGCAACAACAAAATCCACTAGATTAGTCTGGGTTTAGAGTCCTTCTTGGTTAGCAAATGCCTCAACGCAACATGATCCGAGTAAACAACAACCTTGGCGCCCAATAAAAATTTATCCAAGACAAAGACAATTGCCAGCGACTCTTTCTCGATAGTTGTATAGTTCATCTGAGCTTCATTCAGAGTCCAAATGGTATAGTAAATCGCATATGGCAGCTTTTCTTTTTTCTGACCCAACACAGGTCCTATGGCATAGTTAGAAGCATCACACATAAGTTTAAATGGTAAAGACCAATCTGGAGGACGAATAATTGGGGCTATCGAGAGTTGGGTACGTAGCTCCTCAAAGGCACAAATACACTATTCATGAAAGACAAATGTCACAACTTTAGCCAATAAGTTGCATAACGGCTGGGCGATCTTGCTAAAATCTTTAATAAACCTTCGGTAAAACCTGGCATGGCCCAAAAAAGAGCGTATTTCCTTAACAGATGTGGGAGCAGGTAATTTTGAAATTAATTCAACTTTTGCTTTATCTACCTCTATCCCTCGCTTTGATACAAAATGTTCTAGTACTATCCCCTCTTGAACCATAAAATGGCTATGTTCCCAGCTTTGGATCAGATTCATCTCCTTGCATCTCTTAAGCACCTGTTCTAGATGTTTCAAACAATCTGCAAAGGTTTCCCCAAAAAACTGAGAAGTCATGCATGAATACTTCAATAAATTTCTGTACCCTGTCAGAAAAGATAGACATCATACACCTTTGGAATGTTATTGGTGCATTACATAAACTGAAAGGCATCCGCCTATACGTAAAAGTTCCATACAGAAAAGTAAAAGTTGTTTTCTCCTGATCAACAAGATCGATCGCCACTTGGTTATAGCCGGAATATCCATCCAGAAAGTAGTAATAACTCTGCCCGGCTAACCTTTCCAGGATTTGATCAATGAATGGCAAAGGAAAATGATCCTTCATGGTGTTGAGGTTGAGCTTCCTGTAGTTAATGCACACACGCCATCCTGTGGTCGTGCACTGTGGAACTAGCTCACCTTTTTAAGTTTGGAACCATTGTGATGCCCGACTTCTTCAGCAGTACATGAGTTAGACTTACCCATGTGCTATCAGAATGGGTAAATGATACCCGCATCTAGCAATTTCGCTACTTATTTCATCACTACCTCTTTCATATTTTGATTCAGCCTTCATTTCATTTCTCTTGATGGCTTTGCATCCTCCTCAAGATGTATTTGATGCATGCAAATCGAGGGGTCTATGCCTTTCAAATCAGCAACGCTCCATCCTATTGCCTCTTTGTGGTCACTCAAGACTTCGACTAAACTTGATTCCTATTTTTCTGTCAGTTTTGAAAAAATAATCACAGGAAGAGTCTCATCGGGTCCCAAGAAAACATATCTCAGCTTTTCAGGCAGTTCCTTGAGTTCTAAGGTTGGAGGAGTAGTTAAGGATGGAATGGGTGGAGTATTTGAAACTATCGGAAGTGATTGAACCGGCTCACGCCATGGTTGAGTGTATAATGCAGTCTCCATCTCATCCAACTCTTCATTTCGAAGCTTCCAATGTGACTCCCAATCAGCCACTTCCTCATCCGGCCATTCTCTAGTCATAAATGACTCCAGATCATCCTTTTCCAGGATTTGAGTCTCAAAGTCTGCTATGATATCATCTAGCTCATCGTACTCATTAATTTGGAAACATTCCCCCGATTCAGGCAATTGGAGGCTTCCTTCGAACACATTCATCCTTAGCTTGATATTTCAAAATGTTAGATCTATGGCTCCGGTTCTACAGTTTATACATAGATTCGCCGTGGCCAATAATGGTCTTCCTAATATCACCAAAATGTGTTTCTTTGAGTCAGGGACAAGTTCTGTATCCAGGACTACACAATCAACTGGAAAATAAAACTTGCCCACTTGAATAATGACATCTTCAAGAACTCCTCTTGCCTGCTTGAATGATCGATCAGCAAATTGAAGTACAACCTCAGTGGTCTTGAGATCACCCAAGCCTAGCTGTTGGTAGACTAAATAAGGAAGCAAGTTAACACTCGGACCTAGATCAAGAAGAGCTCTACCAATTTCTTGGTCACTAATGACACATGGAATAGTGGGAGCACCGGGATTTTTCCTCTTCGGTGGAGTATCTCTTAAAAGCAATGAACTCACTTGCTCAGTCAAGAGTATTTTTGTTTGATTCTTCGCTCTGCTCTTTTGCTTCTGGGTGCAAAGATCCTTGAAAAACTTAGCATAAGGCGGTTTCTAGGCGATTACATCCATGAGAGGTAAATTAATCTTGATTTGTTGGAATGTTTCCAACATATCCGATTCTTTCAGCTTCCTGTACTTGGTCGGCTCTCTAAGACTTTGAGGAAATGGCGTTACCTCCTCGTAACTTTCCCTTTCTGGCCCTTCAAGTAATGTCTGATCGACATTGTCTTCCTCTGATGGTTGATCCTTCTGGATTCTTTCAGCCTCATTTCTTTGCTCTTCTTCAGCTTCTTTCCTTTGTGCCTCTTCGGATTCCTTTCCTTTCTGTAACCTCTCTTCATGTTCCGCCACAACTCTACTCTCCACTTCCTTTCCACTTCCTAAAGTCATGATAGCTTGAACCATTTCATTAGGTTCATTGAAAAATAATCCATGCTCCAGTGCTTGTTGTTGCATTGGGTTAGCGACCGACTGACTAGGTAATCTTCCTAGTTCTCTTAGATTCCTCTCATTAGCCATTTGGCCCATCTACATATGTGATTGCTCCAATGATTGGGTATGAATGCCTAGCTTATTATGAATGTATAGTATAACTTGCTTTAACCTATTAGTCTGAAAGCCTGGTGGAGGAGTTTGGCTTCTTTGAGGCTGGGTTTGGTAGTTATATGGTTGCATAACCTAATTGTTATTGAATGGTTGAAGATCTTGAGAATTATTGAATGGCTGAAGAGCTTGAGAATTATTGAATTATTGGAGAGCTTGGGAATTATTGGATGTTTTGGGTTGGTAATTGGACTGAGAATTTCTAGCTATACATTTGTAGATTTATAGGACAAGAATGGGTGATTTATGGCATTTGAGGTGTATGAATTGGTGAAAGGAGCCTTATTGGAATTGTTCCATCATGCGTTCACATCAGCGACCATTATCTCGTGACACTCATTTTGGGAATACTCTACTTCGACTTCAAACGTCTATCTAGGAGGGGAATGACTTCGCCGCATAAACTTTTCAATTCTCTCTAATTTATCCCCAAACAATTCCATGGTATCTCTCATATCATCACGCTCTACAACATAAGATTTCTCAGATCTCCTATCATGTTGTCCTCCTCTAGCCCTCAACTCAGATTGGTATTGAATTGTGTTTTCACTGATATTATCAAATATCTCCAAAAGTTTATTAGTTGGCTTTAAGATAAACTGACATTATGTTACCGCATCTATCAAAGTCTTATGCGCCTATCCAAGTTCCATATAGAAATTTTTAGCAATATCTTGTTCAGAAAACCTATGCTGGGGACACTTATACAAAATTTTGTTATATCTCTGCCAAGCATCATGAAAATGTTAACCAGGTATCTGCCTAAAGCTTTTAATTGCATCTTGTGCTTCAAAGATCTTTCCTACGGGATAATGTTTTTCAATGAATTCCTTCTTATGGGCTTCTCAATCAAATTTATTTTCTTTTGCTAATTTGATGTACCATTTTTTAGCTCTCTCGTTCAATGACCAAGGGAATAATCTCACTCGCAAGTCATTTTTGGATAGATTGTCATACCTAACAGTAGAGGCTACCTCTAGGAAATCATTAATGTGCTGATATGGGTCCTCTATTCTAAGACCTCAAAATTTTGGAAGCATATTAATCACGTTTGTCTTGATCTCGAAGTGTTTTACTCCTTCTTCCTCCGAAAAATCAGCATAGGAATCATACTGTAGGTGTTCGGATTGATTAAGTGATGTGAAGATAGTTTCTACACAAGTTCGTCAGTAAAATAATGGCACTGATGCTTTTATTGCTTTTGATTGCTTTACTGAGAAATGGAAGACAAAATAGTAGTTACAAGTGTTTGCGAAATACTTTCTCTCTCTAGAAATTTGTCTCCCTTTGTCTCCAAAAGTCCCCTTGAAGTGAGCTCTCGCACTTCTATTTATAGACGTGAGAGTCCAGTAGTCCTCGCGGATTGTATTGCCACGTCAGCACCTGTCTCGCGACATGGATCTTGCCATACCAATCCGCGCCATAAATACCCTACACAGTATCATCTCGCGCCCTTGACTACGCAAAACGGATTCACATAATCCCTTGCGCGGATCATACTGTGCTCCTTGACCTGTGATCCGTGTCTGTTTCATCGCGGATTTGATTTTTCCTTAGCCAAGGAACCATGTTGTATAGCTTTGCTGGGTCATGACCTTTTGCATGCATACGTTTTTCATGACCCTGAATACTATCGGCCTATCTAAGGTACTCTTGCTTAGGACAACGTAAATAGGGTCGCGACCCATTATTTATATATCCCAAGCATTTCCCCTATATTATGAATAGTACTCCCTACGCGAGCAACATTTAGGGTTATGAGTTCAGATGCGAGCTATAAACATATCAGTCCCTCATACTTCCCTCTGTATAATGCAAGCCCTCGCGTACAAACCTTATTTGGGCCATTTTCCCAAATAAAGCAAACCTTGGGCCAATCTCCCAAATAAATAAATCCTTGGGACAATCTCCTAAAATAAATTAATCCTTGCGAATTGATCTTTTCGCGAGTTACCACCTTTACAGTTTTTCCCCATTGCGCTTTGATACTTGGCCAAGTATTAAAGTGCAATAACATGTGCCTCGCGAATCAGTGTACCTTGCATTATTGTTTGGAAGCAGCTTTTTCCCCATGCCCTTTTTACTTTTTCTCTCGCGGATGAAGTATGTCTACTTCATCTCGTGAACTTTCATCCAATCCGCGACCCTCTCTCTTTTGTTTTTTTGTTTTTCAGCCAATCTCGTGCATGTACATATTTTGATTTTCCCCATATCCTTCCTGTTTTTCCCAAAATTCCCATATCTTCAGATCCGCGACTTTTTCTATGCGCTTGGCCATGCAACTTTTTGCTTTCCCCGTGCATTTAATGCGCCGTTTCGGTTTTCGCGCCCAACACTTATATATTTTTGTCATGTCATTTTCACCTCTCACAACTTATATTTTCCTCAGAGCACTATTTTTCAAGCCTCTTATTTTGCACCCGTTTCCTCGCATCCCATTTCTTTTCGCACATACCCCCTTGCTTTAAAAAAAAGCTTTTCGCCAGTTTTGTCCCACCATGACAAAGGTTTCCACACCAAAAATTCTTGCACCTTCTTCTGGGGTTGCTCCCTCTATTCTTGATGCCTCAGAGTGGAATAAAAAACCTTTTTTAGATTCTCAAGATACGTTCTGGGCATCTATGAGAGGTCTTCCTTCTCCTCTTATTTTGAGCCAACTTTCTTACTCTTGATCCAGATAATGAAGCAGACCCCACTTTTATCCCACCTCTTTTTAGTCCTCGCTTTCTTGTTGAGAGGGGTGACGCGCCATTTTCTTTTATTGAGTATGAAGGACATGTTACACCATCACTAACTGGAAGATGTGGTCCAGTCACATTCTTAGTCAGGACCGTCACGCGCCACTCTGGCCAAGGCTGGCATTCTTGAGTCCATTGAGCTATTTTCGGACTTCTATATCCGTCGCGATGTGGATGCGCTGACTACTTTGATTTTGCGTTGGAGCACATTTTCTCATACATTTATTGCATCCTGGGGCGAATTCACACCCACCTTGGAGGATGTGGTGGTTCTATTCCGACTCCCTGTTTTGGATTCGCGCCCCATCAAAGCGCTTTTAATTGTGTCAGAGGATAAGAAGATCCTGAACCAACTTCGTGATTATAGCTCGTATGCCTGCAAGCGCGGCAATTGGTTTGAAAAGGGAATACTCCTTCATGAACAGGCCAAGTCAACTCGCCCGAAGCTGTCTTATTCAGCTTGGTGCCACCACTTCTTTTGCGAGTAATCCTCGCGAAAGTCGGCTCCCGGTCAGGATCGCGAATCTGCTCTTAGGCCTGAATTCAATGGACCCTTAGAGCTGGCAGGCTTCCTCGCGTATTGGCTATACAATTATATTTTCCAAGGGAAGCCAGAGGATGGTCCCAACCGTATGGTGTTCCTTCTAGCAGGCATGCTTTCGCTAGGGGTGCACATTGCTTTGGCCCCACTCTTCCATGGTACCCTGTACTCGCTGTTAGACACTCTTGCGAATGATTTGGCCCGTTCCTTGGGTAGGTATGAAATCAGTACCCATATTTCTGGTACCTTCCTTACTTTATTTATTTTTGAACGTTTCCCCAATTATGCTCCCATTCCTGCTTCCTTTTCTCCTCCATCCTCAGAAACTAATAACCCTATTTCTTTAAAATCGTGGGCTACCTGCTGGATCTCGCTCTCATTCTCAAACACTTTCCTCCTTCCTTGACAATTTTTATGAATTTTCTTGGCGTCCATACGCCACTCCTTTTGAGGGTTTTTATTCTCCCGACTTTTTCCCAAAGGAAGAGATAGTTTCGTGTGACATTGCGGTAGTTGATCACCTTATCTTCTCGGCCATTACCCATAAGTGTCACCTTCCCATTTTCAGCGAAACTTTCGATACTATCACATCTTATAACCCTTCGCGCGTAGCAAGGCAGTTAGGCTTTGATCAGGCCATTACCCCCACTTCCTCTATATAGTAATCATAACTTTGACAGGTACTTCATAGCTTTTCGCGAATCTATTGAGAGAAGTTAGGCTTTGATCAGGTACTTCATAGCAAGGCAGTTAGGCTTTGATCAGGCCATTACCCCCACTTCGCATATTTTTTACTGTCATTTTTCTCCAGCCCGTTAGTTACAGAGGTGGAGTGACTACGGCCTATCATGAGTTTTGGAAGGAGCAACTAGTGAGATTCCAAAGTTTCATGGCTGAAACTCCCCTTGTCCCCATTCCAGTTCCAGTATTCATTGCAGACCCTTCTTTGAAGCTTCGCAAGGTTAGGCCCAAGTCTATGCCAAAACAGCATGCTCAACCTTCACAGTCTCAGAAGAATAAGCCAGCGACTTGCAAGCGGTCTCTTCGCGAGGAAGTCCCTCCCGCGAGACCACCAATTCGCGAGGAGCCTATCCATGAGAAGTCCATACGCGAGGAGCCTATCGCGAGGCGTCTGGTAAATTTCTAACTCTTTTTTCCTTTGATGTGTTATGTATTTTCATGTGTTGTTACTAACTCCTCTGCTCTTCTACAGTGTTTCAGTGCCCAACCTACAGGTACTATCAGTGCTTCTACTAATTTGCTGGAGCATGTTCCCTTGTCTACTCCTCTAAAAATCTCTTTCTGATGCAGCAGTATTAGACAGTGTGCCTCTCGCTAAGAGAAAAAAACTCCACAATCCACGTGGCAGGAGAGACTCCTGATTCCGAGGAAGCTCCTTTGGTTCGCAAACATAAATCTTCCCATGACATTACACTTCCTGGTGCTTCGGACCTTGCCTCAGAAGAGGCTTCCTTGGCTGAAAGGCACAGGCTTGCTTTGGCTAAGTTAAAGAACAAAAAGAAGTCTGATGCATCCTCAACATTGCTGGAAACTGTTTCTCGCATGGTCGAGGATATGAGGGCTGGAGATGATGCAGAGGAGACAGAAGTTGCCAATATGCTTTCTGATTTATCCAGGACGGCTTTCTCCCAAAGTAAGCTTCCAACTCTACTTTACTTTTTTTGCTTCAGATTTCTTATTTGTAATACTTCTCACTTATCCTTTGTTTAGGCCCTCGCGAGACTTTATCTCCGCATGCTCCAGCCTCTTCATGAGGTGGCCTTCACTCTGTTGCAGCTTCATTTGATGATGAGGACCATCTCACCATTAACTCCTTGCTTCACAAGTCTCCACCACCTACTCTCGCAGATGATGATGATGATCTTTCCTCTTCATTTCATGACAATGTGATATCCGCGACTTGTACTCCTGAGGCAGATCGTGAGGTATCCTTAGGTCGCGAGATTGATGATGCCACAGTATGTCGCGAGGCTTTTCCTAAACTGCCTTCCATTTCTTTTTCTCCTAAGGCTGTTGCTATTGATGATAGAGCAAAAGATCCCAATATTGATGACAGGCATTTGCAGCCTCTTGTTAGTGATATTGTATCCGAGGTTGCTGCAACCTTCGCAAACCATCCTAGTATTGAGAGATCCATCTTTGGCACCCCTATCCCAGAGATTGAGGAAGGTAACCCTTTTATCACTTCATCCTTCTATTTGAATCCGGATGCTAAAATATGACTTTAGCATATCTTTTCCTTCTTTTAGGTGTAAACTCTGAAGACCAAGAGATGATCAATGAGCTACTCCATAATGCTCAGCAGATTTTTGAGGGTCCGACAGTATTCCCTTCGGACACTCTTGACGAGGCGCACACAGAGGCACCTCCATCTCCATCTCGCGCCACTGTACCAGATCCTCGCGAGCCTATTCGCGCCTCTGTCACAGATCCTCCTGAGCCCACTCGCGACTATGTCACTGATCTTTGCGAGCCTGTCTCTTGCGACCATGCTTCCACTTTTCGCATGCCAGCCATGGCTCCTGTCTACGATGCTGCTTCCTTAGTGCCAACATATTGGCATAAGTAGTTTTACTATCCACGTGACATTCCGGAGCTCGATCTGATAGAGGCAGCTCATCTAGAGACTTTTGCTCACATGGAAGTTCATGAGCCACTTTTGATGACGGTCCACCTCTAGCTTGTAGCAGATGTGTTCAGGACCCTTTTAGAGACTGCCATTCAGGACCTTGTCCCTGATACCCTTCCGAGATGTCATGCTCGCATAAAGGACTGGAAGAAGCTTGGGATGGATGTGTCCTGGTGGGAGACCCGGTTGGCCGTTATTCAGAGGCTCTATGATCACCATCTTGTCGAGCTGAGGGGTCGTGATGCTCTTTAAAGAAAATAGGCAGAGATTGCAGAAACTCGCAGACAGCTAGCACTTCTCGAGGAGGATGAGAAGAAACTTCGAGATTCAGCTGATCCTCTTGAGCGGGCCCGTCTGTACTTGGAGGAGCATGAGGGCTTCAAGTTGTCAGATCCCATCACTCAGAATCTTTTTTTGCTCATTTCATCATTTTTTTTTGTACTGTCCTCTACTTGTAATCAAATTTTTGTTGTATATCTTTTTACCGTGAGAGTAACTTTGACATGCTTTATACACATGGGACGCTTTGTTTGATGCTTTGTCTTTATTTGAAACATATTTTTATAACACCATAATCCGCAATGCCTTCATGCTTGATACAATTTAATCCATTTTACATTAAGAGGTCCAGCCCTCTCGCGAGTGACTTCATGCTCCATCCTGTAATACCCACTGCTGCCCTCACTTACAATCACATACGTACATTCCCACTTAGCTTCAAATTTTCTTACCCTTTGTCCCCTCATGATTGCCGGTACCACTTTCAACACTCTGTCCCCCTCCTTGAACCCTCTGTACCGTAACCTTCTATGATAGCTCTTTCCTTATTTCTTATTGTACTCTTTCTGATTTGCAAAGGCTTATGCTCTTGTTTCCTCTAATTTTTCTATCTCCATTAGCATGTCTTCCAGGTTGCTTTTGCTTGCCAACATTTTAGCAGCCACCTCTAGTTCCGCAGGTAGCACAACCTCTGCTCCATAAACTAGTGCATAAGGGGTCATGTTTATCGCACTTCGGTATGTGGTTCGATACGCCCATAGTGTTATTGGAAGCTCCTCCACCCATTTCTTTTGATTATCATGCACCAGCCTGGACAAGATTCGAATTAACGCTTTATTAGAGACTTCAGCCTGTCCATTTCCTTTTGGATAGTAAGGCGTGGACTTGTGATGAATTACTGAGTATCTCCCCAACAAATCCGCGACCTTACAATTGACAAAAGGAGTCCCATTATCTGACAGTATCACCTTCGGTATCCCAAATCAACAGATGATGTTTTTCTTTATGAATCGAACCACATTGTTTGATGTCGTCCGTCTTAGCGGAATAACCTCTACCCACTTCGTGAATATTTTGGTTGCCACTAAAATCCATGTATGTCCTTGAGCCTGCGGTGTAATTGGCCCAATTATGTCCAGTGCCCAAGTTTGGAAAGGCCAGGGGGTAGCCAAACTGTGTAATTCTGCTCCTGGAGCATGAATCAGATCACCTTGCACCTGACATACATGACATTTTCTGACAAAATCACTGCAGTCCCTTTCTATTATTGGCCAGTAATACCCGGATGATAGCAACTATTGAAAATTTTTTCTAGGGACCCTGTTAACCAAACTCGTGGACTTGTTTCAATATCTCCCCTGCCTCTTCTTCACTCACACATTTCATAAGCTTTCCTTCAAAACGTTTTTGGAATAATTTTCCCTCCTGTAAGACAAATCGCGAGGCCAATTTTTTGAACCGTGGTTGATCTCTTTCAGGTAAAACCCCTTCTTTCAGATAATGCACATATTTATCCCACCAATCTATCATGTCTGCCACATTACCTTCGTTCGCGGAAGGATATGCATTGCAGTTCTGACAGCTGTTTTGTAACTTTACTGCATTATCCTTCATGCTTGGCCAAAAGAATCCTTCTCGCTGCAACACTCTATACAGACTAACGTCTGTTTGACCACATATTTTCTTGTGAGCTTTCTGTAGCAGTTCTCCTATTTCGTTTATTGCCACGCATCTGGCTAGAATCCCTCCAATCGCTCTGTAATATAACACGCCTTTTATAATCTGGTATTCTCGTCTCAAGGCATTGTTATCATTTTTAGTGAAGCTTGTACTAACTACGCTCTCCAATCATGCTCTTCATACACCTCTGATTCCTTCCTGCTACTGACCACAAAGTTGGTTATCATTACTATTTGTACAGAAGACTCTGATCCTTGGAAATGTAGTCACGAGCCTAGTGTTGCCAATGCATCAGATCGTTGGTTACCTTCTTGCGGCTCATGCTAAAAATTCACATTCTCAAAGTCTTCTATCATCTGTCGAATGAGGGTTCTGTAAGATACCAGATGGGGTTCTTTGACAACATATTCCCCTTTCACCTGCTTAATAACCAGCTTGGAATCTCCTTTAACAATAAGTATTCTTGTTTTCAACTGCTAAGTCATCATCAATCCCAGCGCCAACCCTTCATAATCGGAAATATTGTTGGTACAAGGAAAGTCAAGTTTTTAAGCCATAACTAATTCCTCTTTTGTTTCCTCATTCTTCAGTACCAAACCATCTCCACCTCCCTTTTCTGTGGATGAACCATCGAACTCTAAAGTAAATTTTGTGATTTGTGCCACACTTGCCACCCCACCTCCTCCATTTTGGGTTCAGCCCCCCCAGGAAATAAAGCTAGCAAATCTGACAAGGCCTCACTTTTTATTGCTTTTGGTCTAGAGCATGTGATCTCATATTTAGATAGTGTTAATAACCATCGAGCAGTTCTTCCACTGAGTAGTGCTTCATGAGTAGATACCGTATAGGGCCACTTTTGGTTATTAACTGTAACGGATGTGCCAGTAAATAATGTCTGAACTTCTGAGCATCGAATACTAAAGCGAGACAATGTTTTTCCAACGATGTGTATCGTGACTCCGGTCCCTTCAGTACTCGACTGATATAGTAAACAGGCTTTTCTTCCCCTTCATGTTCCTAGGCCAACAGGGCTCCCACAGACTTATTGGTGGAAGTGAGATACATTATAACCGGTTTCCCTGGCTCGGGTGCTACCATCATTTTTGGTGATGCCAAAATCCTATTGATTTTCTCAAAATCCTCTTACTGCTCTTCTCCCCAGCTATATACAGATTTTTCTTTCAACAAAGGCATGAGTGGGTGAGTTACCTCTGCCAGTGTCGGGATAAACCTCCTCAAATGAGATATATTCCCCATAAAAATTTTCAACATTTTGCGAGTTGTGGGTGGAGCCATTTCTAATACTGCCTTAGCCTTTGTCGGGTCCATATCAATGCCCTGCCAATGCACGACACACCCCAAGAACTTTCCTTCTAGTACTCGAAAGAAACATTTGAGGGGATTCATCTTTAAATTATACTCGCGACATCGTTGCAGTACTTTTCTCAAATCACACACATGATCCTGCACGGCTTTGGACTTTACCAGCAAGTCATCTACATTGTCCTCCATAGTTTTATACATCAAGTCATGAAATATAGTTGTTATGGCGCGTTGATACGTAGCTCCGACATTTTTAAGTCCAAATGGCATGACCGTATAATGAAAATTCCCCATTGGGGTGCGAAAATCAATTTTCTCAGCATCCTCCGGCGCCATCGTAATCTGGTTATACCCACTGAATCCATCCATTAACGAGAAAATTTTGTGTCCTGAGTTTGCATCCACCATGGTGTCAATGTTGGATAATGGGAAATCATCTTTTGGGCAGGCCTTATTGAGATCACGATAATCTACACTTACGCGGATCTGTCCAGTTTTCTTCTTCACATGCATAATGTTCGCGAGCCAGGTCGGATGTTGGGTTGGCTTGATGAACCCTGGTTTCAGCAACTTCTCCACCTCTGCCTTAATTTGTACCTCTAAATGGGGATGAAATACTCGTTGCTTTCACTTCTTTGGCTCTGATGTGGGATGTACATGGAGATGGTGGCTTACCAATCCAACATTGAGTCCCAGCATTTGACTATTATCCCAAGAAAAGACGTCCCAAAACTCCTTGAGCAATTCTATCAAAGCACTCTTTGTTTCATCGGGCAGCGTATTGCTTATGAAGGTAGGTCACGGATCTGTGCCATCACTTATGTCCACTTCACATAAACCATGCTCCGGTCACGGATTTGTTTTGAGTGCTTTAGGCTCAGTGATTAACTTCTTTTGCGCATCTATTTTTTCAATCCTGGGGTCAGTGCTAACTGTACAAGCTCCTGACCCCCAATCCCGTCATAATTTGTACACTACTCGTCCGTCGGGCATTTTGACCCTCGACCAGCTCACTTCTTTGAGCTTCCATTTGGCTAAACTTCATTTTTCCAGTTCATTCATTCTGGTAATGGCGTAGCAAAAATGCCAGGACCATCTTTCTTACTGTACTCTGAGAAATAGAATGCATCTGCAAAATGGGCCTCTGATGCGCAGAAAGGGCTCTTAGATGCCTTTACAGTCATTATTCCTTCTCCCCAATTGGCCTTCATCACTTGATGATAGGATGATGGCACTAAGTCATATGTATGCAGCCACGATCTTCCCATCAACAATTGATATGAGGGTTCCCCTTTGATGACTTGAAACTTGGTGGCCCCCCTGATCTTCCTAATTTAGAGGTCCAATCTCGCGAATCCCATAGTGTCCTGCTAGTCTCCATTAAAATCAGTAACTGCAATAGTATGATTCACGATCTTGCTTTCAGGAAAATTGATCATTCGCAAAATGGCCAGTGGGATCAAATTGACTGACGCTCCCCCATCCAAGAAAGCTCATTTCATCTCCCGACCGTTTACAGTGCCTGGTCCATATAGAGGCCGATTGTGTAGAAAAGGCAGTTGTCTGTCTACTTCAGAAAATGTGATCATACTGGAGGCTTTCTCTTGCTGCGGAATCGCAATGGTATGATTGAGAATGGCAACTGTTTGCTCTTTCAAGAATTCTTTCACATGTTCCTGTATTAGGAGTTCATTGAAGAAGACATCTATCTTAGCATTCTCCTTGGCTTCATGCACTGGCGGGCATTCATACTTGGCGGCATTGGTCATATCCTTAGTACTGTCTCTGGCGGTCACCACAGCCACATGTTCAAGGAAAGGCTCATGAACTACATTCTTTGCCACTTCCAAGTCTCCTGACGCTATTTTCCGGTGTACCAATCCGCGAAACGCCCAACAGCCCATTAGGGAATGCCGAATAGTCCTGTGATAGGGACAGTAGTTGCGCTTCATCCTTTCCCCTCTTGGTGGCACCCTTTGCACTGGAGGTAGAGATATGACATGATTTGGAATCCACTGATTGAGTAAAGCAACTGCCTCTTTTTCATTGAAAGATAAAGGAAGTGGTTCAGATCTCCTGGCATGCTCTTCCCTGGGCCTTTCGTTCTGCGTTCCTGCTACCATTGCCACCCGCCTAGTACTGATATTTAGTCGTGTCGGGGGAGCCAAAACTTCTCCCAATCTTCGGGCATTATCAACAAGTGTAGAAAAAGTTTTGAACTCGTGATTGACCAAATGCACTTTATATTCCCGCAACATTCCTTCTATACGAAGTTTGATCAATTGCAATTCAGAAATTGGATCATGGAATTACAGAGAAGCTTCACGAAATCTCCTGACATAGATTGTCGCTTCTTCCCCAAAGCGTTGCCTTTGACTTGTGACTGAAATAATCGATACCTCCTCGTCTGCCTGGAACAAATTGATGTAGAATTTGACGACCATATCTGTCTAGCTGGACACTGAAGCTGGAGCGAGACCATTATAACATGTGTATCCAGTTCCAGTTAGAGATTTGGAGAACTCTCTAAGCTTTAAATACTCATTATTTCTATGGGGTCTCAAGGCATCTGCAAACCTGGATTTGTGCTCTCTTGCGTTTCCCTTCTTACCATAAAATTGATGGAAGCTTGGTGTAGCATAATATTTCGGATAAGGTAAAGCCATAATACTAGCATGGTAGGGTGGGGCAATTTCCACTTCCTCTATTTCAAACTTCTTGTTCAACATAGCCTGCAGCTGCTCCTTAGTGATGTATGACTCTTTCTCTAGTGCCTCTGATCGCGCCCGTGGTGCCTCCCGAAAAACTCATGTGTTGATAATTCTGGTGTGGCTTGATTATCCATCCGTGGTGATTCAAGATATGGTGCTGAAATGCGCGAGGCCTCCATGAAATGAAGTATAGCCTTTTACGTTTCTTGGATGCTGAGAAGAGTTTGCAGCAGAGCTGATGGCAATTCTGCTGAATTTTGTATTGGCTCTTCCATCGGAGTAATTTTTGCCTGATCCACACCAACATTCGCGCGACGACGCTGTCTTCGCGCTGGTAGACCTGGTTCACCTCATTGCGTCTATGCTGATGTTTCCTCTTCAGCTTGCTCAGTGTGCTGGGTCGGTGGACGACCTCTCCGGCGAGTCCGACGAGGCTCAACTTGTGTAGAAGACATCATCTCCCAAGAAGATTCACCTTTAATGTAGGGGTTCGGATTGATTAAGTGATGTGAAGATAGCTTCTACACAAGTTCTTCAGTAAAATAATGGCACTGATGCTTTTATTGCTTTTGATTGCTTTATAGAGAAATGGAAGAGAAAATAGTAGTTACAAGTGTTTCCGAAATACTTTCTCTCTCTAGAAATTTCTCTCCCTTCGTCTCCAAAAGTCCCCTTGAAGTGAGCTCTCGCACTTCAATTTATAGACGTGAGAGTCCAGTAGTGCTCGCGGATTTTATTTCCACGTCAGCACCTATCTCGCGACATGGATCCTACCATACCAATCCGCGCCATAAATACCCTGCACAGTATCATCTCGCGCCCTTGACTACGCAAAACGGATTCGCGTAATCCCTTGCGCGGATCATACTGTGCTCCGTGACCTGTGATCCGCGCCTGTTTCATCGCGGATCTGATTTATCCTTAGCCAAGGAACCATGCTGTATAGCTTTGCTGGGTCTTGACCTTTTGTATGCATACCTTTTTCATGATCCTGAATACTATCGGCCTCTCTAACGTACTCTTTCTTAGGACAACGTAAATACGGTCGCGACCCATTATTTACATATCCCAAGCATTTCCCCTAGATTCCGAATAGTACTCCCTACGCGAGCAGCGTTTAGGGTTTTGAGTTTAAATGCAAGCTATAAACACATTAGTCCCTCATACTTCCCTCTATATAATGCAAGCTCTCGCGTACAAACCTTATTTGGGCCATTTTCCCAAATAAAGCAAACCTTGGGCCAATCTTCCAAATAAATAAATCCTTGGGCCAATGTCCCAAAATAAATAATCCTTGCGAATTGATCTTTTCGTGAGTTACCACCTTTACACATACGCATCTCGTGCGTAATATCCACTCAGGGATGTCTCTGGTGCCCTTGGTTGGTAGGCTCTTTGGTCACTCATCGATTCTTCTTTTGACTTACATTGTCTCTCTTTAATATCTCGACGTAAATGACGAAGATTCTTTTCGATCTCAGGATCGTACTCGACTTACACAGTGCTAAAATTAGAAAAGGTCGATCTATCGGTCATACGCTACTCAAACAACTATTTTTGTTTTTTTAAATTTATGAAATAAAAATTAACTAAAGTAATTACATCTAAATTATAGAAAATAAAGCAAGAATTAATATGTGAAAATCTAGGTAACTAAAACTCACAAAAGTTCCAAACGCAACTTTAGAGTATCTGTCAATCACACAAAAATTTAACTTTAGCTACAGTTATAATAACACAATGCAAATAACCTACTAAAGCTATTAAACAATGCTTAGTCCCCGGCAACGGTGCCAAAAACATGATACGACGTCAGGTGTGTAAAAATATGTTTTTAAAAATAACACCGTAATGACTCTAGGTTTTACCCTATGCAAGTGAACATATCAATTGTAGAATAGCAAATGGCTTTATTAAGGGACATCGATCCCACAGAGACTGAGATTGTTCACTTTAGAAATTCAAAAATACTGAATTATGTTTTCTGAAAATGGTTTGTTTGGGTGGTCAAAAACTAAATTATTTATTTTAACTAAAATTATGTAGAAACCAAATTAAATTGGTTGTGATTCAAATGAGAGAGAAAATTAGGGTTTTCATCGCTCTACCACTAACCGCATAATATAGCTCCTCACTGTATCAATTGTAAGAGGGCGATCCATAACTGTGAATCAGGTTGTACCGTAAATAGCTAAATACAATCCTAAAAAAGAGTACCATCAACCGGATTGTTACAACTTGTCTCATGACTGACCTAACTAGTACATGCCAATTATACTACTCTAATCTATTCTTACTGCATGAAAATAAACTAAATCATGTCTATATTAAGTCCCCAAGGCACGACATGTGTCAACCTAGGGTTTCAAGTTTCATTACCACCATTGTGTAGAAAATCATAATTAAGCATCCTAGTTCTTGGTCATATTGAATAATCATAGTTGTGCAGAATAATATATTAATTCCATCTAAGACAAAAATTTAGATTAAATGTATAATTTTATATTGCAAATCAGTATGGTCTCTTAACTACTACAATCATTACAGTATGCTGAACAGTTTCCCCTCATTATAAGTAAAAATAATGAAATACTACATTACTTGGCTAGGGTTTTGCTAGAAAACTATTTATACCGAGTTACTTAGCCATGGTAGAATGTGACTGTATCAGTGATGTAGAAACGTCTAAATATGGCTCTTAACAACAACAAGTCTAAACGTGAGAGAACTTTCTATATGGACCATCTAACCTCCAACTGAACAACCCTAATGAACGTCTCCTCTAAAATTAACCTTTTCACACTGATATATATGATCGAGTATTTATAGGCAATGGTATAAGTAGGTCATTTCCAGTCTTTTCACTTCCCTCATGCAAACCCTAAAATTGATATATATAAATGTATATACATGTATACAAAAGTCTGGAGTCGAACCAGGAGTAGAACAGGCAGAAACCATCGAAAAACCATAAAACTTCCCGCAAATACGCTTTAAGCGTAGGTCCAGGCGTACCTCCAAGCGTAAAAATGTGATTTCCAACCACTTTTTGAAACTGAAAGAGTAGGCAAAAGCGTAGGTATTTTATTGAAAACCACTTTTCTCCGTGAATGCACCAAAACGACCGTCTTAAACCCGCAATACTTTTTGGTGAAGATGAAAGCTTCTGGAAATACCATTTTTACCCTCTAGGAGCTATTTTTGTCTCAGATTGCCTCCTTGACTCTCCTCTTGGATAGAAAAAACACACTATTCAGTTGATTCACCGAAGTTAACTCCATTTCTTCATTAAGCTCCTGAAACATGCTTTAACATGCAAACATCATAAAAATACCAAATAATGAAATGAAAGGCTGTAACAATAGTGAGGTAAATGGTCAAAATGACAAATATTTGACACTTATCAATATTACTGTCTCATCAAGTCCCCAAACTTAAATATTGTTAGTCCCTTAGCAATATATAAATAAAAAGACAACATGAAAAGTAAATAATTCTACATTAATTAAATGTATTTAAACTAATCCGTTCCTTTCGTGAAGAAAAACGATTACACTTACCACGAGTGAAGTCTCGTGAGGGTTAAATAGACTACCCACAACTTCTTTATAAATTTATTTGCATATATTCATGAATATTCTTATTCATTAATTAGGAGATGATATAATCCATAAAATAAATGCAAGAAAATAAATCCTACTTATACAAAACAATAATTATCTCAGATTAGCATGAAGATTGGTCTCCACTAGTGTTTAAACTTAGCTAATTTTTACTTTCAGAGCCAAAAATCATCCGTGTTTTTGTGAACTTTCTCTATAGTACATTTACTCTCATTTATAGTATATCTCATATATATATTTTTCTTTTTGTTGGAAAGGGCTTTCCTCTTTCTTTTTGTTTTTTCCACTCATTATATTTATATTTATATATATATATATATATATATATATATACCATTTTTTCTTGGAGAAGGCTTTCTTCTTCTCTTTGCTATTTTCAATCAATTTATTTTTTCTTTTTCCAATACGTTATTCTCCACTCTTTAGTATGTGAGTGTGTATTGTTTAAGAGGGAGAATGTTTACGTATTTTTTATTTTCTCTTTTTTTTTTCAATATATATATATATATATATATATATTCAGAGATAATACTTTATATGCTTATAAATGAAACTATAGAGATCATGTGCATGTGCTTATAGGTCAAGATTGACTTTTTTAGTTTCAATTTCACTAGCTCACTCACCTATGGAGAATCACATCTTTTCACCTTTATAATTTAATCATTATTTAGATAAGCAGAAGATATCACATACATCTAATTTATAGACTAGTCTCATTTTCCTAATTAACTTATAAGTTTAATCATAAATATGCTTAAATAAAGATTTGTAAAAATAATTTATTTTAATAATATAATATATTTATTTATTTACTCATACATATAAATTATACTATGTATATAAATTTTATGGTAACTATACTTAAATATATATTATATTTATTATTATGTATACTATATATACATATGTATATCTATACATATATATATGATTTTTTTATATGTAGTAAATTCAATAATTTATATATTTTTATTTTTGAGTAAACCAATCGATCGAGTAATCGTCTGATCGATTGGCTACTACAGTTTTGGAAAAATAACAATAACAAACAATAGTTTTTATGTATATTAAATTATTTAGCATTCCCCCAGTATTCATATGTCTACCACTATTCCACCCCCCCAAACATAAATTAAACCATGTCCTCATGGTAATAACAAATATTAAATCATGAGCATAGAACAATATTACCACTTTATGGAGCAAGATTTATGAATGTGATAGAAACCTCCCCCAAACTTGGTGTAATCTGTAATCTACAGTCTAACAAAAGACCAAGATCATAGCACGATAATATTGAAAAAAGACAATAAATATTAGGGAATGGAATTTTATTATTGATAAATAAAAGATAACTCGGCCATAGGCCTACAATTTGAAAAAATTAAACAAACTTACATGAATGAAAATTATCTAATCCTAGGAATTGAAATTTCAAACGCGTGATTTAAATAGATATTTAGGATTGAAAAAATATTTATAAAAGATAAAATAAAACCTAAAATAATATATAGTATTCAAAAATATTTTCTCTCCCCCAAACTTATTTAGAAGAGATTTTAAACAATTTGAATTATATAGGAAATATATTTTATAAACAAAGAATATAAATATGGTTATATGTAAATAATTATTTTGTATATTTAAATATAAATATATATATATATATATAAGGTAAGTTTAATATATATAGGATTATATATTAATTATTAGTATATATATAATATTTTTTTATATGTACATATATATATACTTTTTATGTAGAATAACCAAAACAAAATATCAAAAACAATTTTTTTTCTTTGTTTAAATTTTTTTTTTTAATTTTATGAACAGAATAACACCGGAATGTAAATCATTTCCGGTAAATAGAAGAAAATAACAAAAATATAAAAGACACTAGTGAATGACAAAGATGTCTTGAACTAAGCTCACACTCGCAAAGTATTAAAAGTGAATTAATTTTCGAAACTTAAAAATAAAACATTCCTAAACAAAAATCATAAAACATGCCTAAATATTGAAAAAAAATAATGTACCTAATATACAAGTCCGGAATTCTGGTGTCAATGTTTACCGTCTTTAGCAAGACAGTTCCACAAAAATAAACTATCCAACACCTATCCTCTCTGCCACACTTCCCTTGATTGTAGGACATAATGTAGGAACTGATTTTTTAAGTGCTCTTATTTATGGATAATTAGGAATAAGATTGCCATCAGTAAAGGAGGTTGTAAGGTCCCGTGTATTTTTTTTTATTATTATTGTTTTATTTTTACAAATTATAAATTTGCAAGGGTTAATAAATATTTATGTGTATGTATATATAAATTTCTAAATTATGAATATATATAAAGGTGGGACTTTATTTAATGGTATATATATTTGTAGATTAATTAGATATTTACATATATATATATATAACACAGTCATACATGTGCACTTCTTCTCCTTTAGGCGCACGATGAGAGAGAGAAAGTTGTGACCTAGAGCTCTGTTTCTCCTCATTCTTCTTCTTCATCACGTAATTTATGAGTGAGAAAGAGAGATCTCTATGTGTATGTGTTTGAGAGAGAGAGAGAGAGAGAGGGCACTGGAGGTGAAAATAAAGGGCTGGGGTTTTGCCAGAAAGAGGTTCGACGATTTCGTGGTGGAGGCAGCGTCAGATAGCCCCTTGTTGGGCGCGACTCAGTTTGGGAAGAAGGGTCCGGTTCGGCAGGCTTAGCTTGTCCAATCATTCTGATTTTCACAGGATAGGTGGGAATTGACTCATTGCACGTCATACTCGAATTTGGGAAGATTCCATTGAGCGGTTTGGCATAGATTGTGTTTTTAAGGCATAATGGTGGTCGTTTTGGTATATTTTAGTCTAGGATTGGGTTAGCGATGCGAAAAAGCTATTTTACGGGGTTGTAGTCCTGAAGGCGGTGTTGGTTTGTTGATGTTTTTGTGGACACTACTAGAGGTTAGAAAACTGTTATTTGACTTACGAGTTCACGCACTATGGGGCCTATGAAATTATAGTTGTGATATTCATAAATTATGATGGCTTAAAAAATTATATTTAACGTGTTTAAATTGAAGAGAAAGAAAATAAATAAATAATTTAAATAATTTGGATAAATAAATAAATTATTTGGAAAATAAATAAATAAAAAATTAAATAGGTATATTTAAAGGTGACGTGTTTCATGCTTATATGATTTTATTATAGTCTGTTACGTATGTATTTAATTGATTATATTATTTAAAAGGTAATTAAATAATAAGTTGGTATTATTGAGAACTGACGATAGTGCCTATGTGATTTTATTCAAGCATGCTATGTGCATATTAAATTAAAATGTTTTGGAAATCATGCCAGTATGCCTAGGGTGCTAGTGATTGCATGATGGTATTATTATAAGTCATATTCATCTCACGAGCATGTACTATTTGGGAGACGAGAGAGCATGATTGCATTGAACACCAGACGTCGGAGTATGACCATTCTGGTGTAGGGATTCTGGGGTACAGAGATTTCGCCTGTTCCTAGGACTCCGGGGTACAGACATATTAGATGAGTCACGTACGCAGTTGGTCGTACAGGTTAACTACGGGGTAGCAGAGAGAGCTACGCTTGAGATGAGTCATGTACGCAGTTGGTCATACAGGATGTGACTGCAGGGTAACAGAGAGCTACGCCTGGGATTTCATTTCTGCATTACGATTGGGATTCCGGGGTACGGAAAAGCCCGCTTGTTCCTAGGACTCTAGGTTACGGATTTCCTAGATAAGTCACTTACTCAATTGGTCGTACAGGATGACTAGAGGGTAGCAGAGATAGCTACGCCTGAGACTCGTATCTAGAAATTTAGGTAGACAAGGACTTGCATTACATTCTCACATCATTTCTTGAGTTCAGTTAGTTGAGACCTTTGTATATATATAAACTTCCTCTATGATTCTCTTACTATTGTTATAACTGGATTGATGAGTATTCAGTGTGTCCAGTTGTGGATCTCACCGGTACGTAGACTGAGACGAGATGTGTATTTTATCTTTGTTCGAGGATGGGATCTAGTTTTGGTTTTGGGAAGAGCCAGTTAGTCTCGCCAATTAGGGCGGTGACAGAGGGTGTTTCCCTGCTGAGCATTATGAGCTCATTCCCCTTGTGTTTATTATTTTGAGGTTATGTGACCGGAATGGGTTGGATGTACTTGTTGTGTTGTTGTTGTCTTGTTGGGACTTACTGTTATATTTTATTATTTAGGTCATGTTAAAGATTAGTTTACGTTTACCTTGCCCTTTTGCATGACTGTATTATTCTTTTAGCACCCGAGGGTGTGGCGGTCTGTGTATCTGGTCGGGTTGTCTTGTATTTCTTTATTGTCTATTGACTGATGTGTATTTTTAAATTATGTTGTGGGCTTGAAGGGGTGGTGGCTTTGTTGTGCCATCGATCCCAGTCCCTTGTTATGTATTTAGGATAGTTTTTCCTGTTGTTTAGGATTTATATATTGCATTATAGGGTGTATGGAGTGAAACTTATCCACTAGGGGGGTTCCTGAACAGAAGGAACTCTGCTCGATTTTCATTAGAATTGTCAGGTGGCGCTCTAGTGAATCCTTGAGTCGAGTATGAGAGGGTATGTGCATTTGGGGGTGTTACAACATGGTATCAGAGGAATGTTCTTTAACCTTGGGATGACGGGTTAGGGCTGATCTCGTGTTTCTTATTTGTACTTTTCGCTATTTCATACATCATGCGTTAAGACTCTGGTGTGAGTTGGCTTAGCTTTCCCGTTCCCTTAGTGGACCGGAGTGTTGTTGATTCCCATGTGTTAGGTATTTTAAGTCATGACCGTTGTCTGAATTTGTTTCTTGTTGTAGTCAGTTTTGGTACACCATAGTGGTGAGCTTTTTCCCGGAGGGTGCGAGGTTTGCACTGGTAGCTCCAGTTGAGGGTGGATGGAGTAACCATAGATTAAATGCTTTGATGATAGTTTTGGTTCATGGCTTAGACCTTTTAGAATTTCATTGGCCTTTATTTCTCGATAACGATTGGCAGGATGGGGATCATATCCTTGGTTGGGGTTTCATGCTTAACCCCTGCTATTTTGTATACTGTGTGTGAAGTATTGTATCATGGGCTAGCGTGGCATTGGTGTTTAGCTACATGTTGGGCGTCTTACATTGTTATGCCTAATTTATGTCATCTTTTATTTGTACAGGCATGCCGCCTCAAAGGGATCCTTTTGGAGGGCATGGGGTCCATACTAGTTTCACTGATTGAAGGTATACTGATACTCAGAGTTCGTGGGATATCCTCAGGGCTTGGCAGAGGTGTTGGATTCACTTATTACATGGGATTTAGAGGGTTTCAGTTGGTGGGGGTTTGAGCATGATGAGCTTAGGTGGGGAGTTTGAGCACGATGATCATAGGTGTCCTCGGAGGAGAGAGGCCTAGTGTCACTCCTGTTGACAGTGTGGGCAAGATGTGATTAGGTGCCATCAGTGTCTGAATGACTGGGGGAGATTTTGTTGTACCTATGTTCGTTGTGGCCTTCAAGGGCATATCGCTAGTGATTATCGCTTGTTAGAGGAGTTTATTCAGGATATTTGAGTATGTACCCAGTACCGTAATGTCGGGCATGTCAAGACTCGATGTATGTGGTTGCCGTTGGCTCAGACTAGTGGGGTAGGGTATCCTGATTAGTGTTTCCATTGTGGCCTGTTGGGTCACATATGGAGAAAGTGTCCTTTGAGATTTGTATTCCTTTGGGAAATGCTAGGTACGTTGCGGTATCTATTTTTTGGTAGGTTGTTGCTTACTGTTTAGCCTTAGTATCACCTTGGGTGCAGACTATTTCTTTCCTTGTGGGAGATCATGACATGCTGAGAGGTGTTAGTGATCGTGCGTAGGACTAACGCACGATGGTTGCTATTAAAAAAAGGATGGGTTGTTTATATTATTCCCTTTTCCCTTTTAGAGACACGTGTTAGTTTCTCTATCTGTCTTGCTATTTTCTTTACGTATTGTGACTGTGCGATAAATGGTATACCCGGGAGCTATAGTATTGGTTGTGGGCGGTCAGAACGATGCCTGTATTTTTCTTTCTGTGTGACTTGTAAAGTCGCGTGTAGCCTAACCTCTAATGTGTTATACTTTTATCTAGTATGAGAGTATACGGCTTGGCTGTTACACTGAGGTTTGTCAGTGATAGGGTTAGTTAGAGTAACTTATTGGAGACATGCATTTCTTGTCGTTGTGATTAGTCTTAGTTGGGTTCTTTTGGCCTGCCGAATAGGCTTTTGGTGTTCGTGTAAGTTGTTGACCATCTCGGGTAGAGAGTAGTGGGTAGGTCTGAGTTTTGTGTCATTGATGTGTCACTTGGTTCGACTAGTTTGACTTGTCTTATACTGAGGCTTATATGTTTCGGAGTTTTATGTCTTTCTTAGCCCTTTTAAAGATTTAATTTCTTGTGTCAACTATAGCACCTGCTGTTGTAAGTCGAGACTCGGTGTGAGTCGGTGTTGTATTGCACCATTCTAGTGATTGCAAAAATGCGATAGGTGGGATTAGGGCAGTGTCGTAGTAACTCGTTGTGGAGTGCCTTGGAACTTCGAGTTGTAGAGGTATGTTTTCATGGTGTGTGAGCTAGGACCGTGATATTAACCCTTGGGTATCTTGTTGTTAGGAGTTGGAGAGTAGGCTATCAAGTTGTGTGCTTTATCCATTGTTACTTGGATCCTGAGAATAAGGAGTTAAAGTGTTAGACCGTAGAGGTGAGGGTACATTAGTTCATTTAAGGATTGACTATGGAGTAGCGGAGTGAGTACCCTAGTCACCATAGTATATTTATTAGTATGGGGGTGAGTGGTTAGAGATCCATTGGGTGTTAGGTCACCGTGTGGATAGAGGCCTTAATGTCTAGTGAACTGTGTTCTTTAGGTTAGGAATGGTTCCCTGACGTAGGAGTGTGATCCTATGGCCTAGTTTTTACCATGCGCCAAGCTACGAACTTTGGGCTCAAGCTGGAATGGTAAGGACTCTTTCAGATGTGAGGCGTGAGACTTTTGGATATAGGGAGTATGTTCCTCCTAGGTATGGTCTATGGACTCTTCTCATTGTTGAACTCGTTTTTGTGTTAGAGAGATTGTAGACCGAGATGTGATGGTCTTCTTTATGAGTTAGGTGCATCGTAGTGGTTTTGCTACCACAAATAGCTTTTAGACTCATGGTTAGATGTGGTTACCTTTGGGACATTGAGTCGTATTCCATGTACGATGGTGGTTTGATCCCACGAGGTGAGAGCTTATGATCTTAGAACCTAGCTAGAGGTTTTTTCAGTATTTAGAGTTATGGGTTCGAAGAATGCTTCTAGCTAACCTTCGAGATGGTAATCGTAGAACAATGTTAGAGTTGTGTCATTTTGCTTGTGGTGCATTTAGAAATCACAGACTTGGGTTTCTTCCTTGGTATGTGCCTTGTATTGAAGGCATGCACCACGTTTTTCCTCAACTACTTGTTAGTTGCAAAATCGTGTGTGTTTTAGGCAGGCTCATGGTTGTTCCACTGGTTGAATCTTTGCGGGCTTAGTGCTTGGCCCTAATGACTTAGTTCATTCCTCCTTTTATAGATGTTTAGCAATTGATAGGTGCTCAATATTGTCAATTTTAAGCCCTTATCTCGCAATCGTTACGTCTTTTCATTTCATTATTTGGTATTTTTATATCGTTTGTGTGTTTAAGCATGTTTTAGGAGTTTAATAAAGAAATAGAGCTGACTTTGGTGAATGAACCAAGTACACGTTCGTTTCTATCCAAGGTGAGAGTCAAAGAGGAGTTTCCGAGACAAAAATGGCTCCCGAAGGGCAAAAATGTCATTTCTTGAAGCCATCACTTGAAGCAAAAAGTATCGTGGGTTCAAGAGATCATTCTGGCTCAGTTGTAGAGAAAAGTGGTCATCATCAAAATCTCTATGCTTGATCCTATGCTTTCAGACTCAAAAAGTGGCCATAAAGTAAGTTTCTACGCTTGGAGCGTAATGAACAGTGTTTTCAGCACAAATTTTCAGTCAACTTCGAGTAGATATATCTCGGTCAACAAAGGTCCAAATGGGATCATTCTTAAGCCTATCATCAATATCTTGAAGTCATATTTCCAACGATATATTACAAGACTCCAAAAAATGTGTGTAGATCCATATATGATCAAAAGAGTGAGTAGTGTCTTGTAGAAAAAGCTGGAAATTTCAGATTCAGGCCAAAATCCTATTTTGACCCAAATTGATCCGTTTTGACTCGGATGACTTTACATTCGACCCCAACAACTCTATACATGTAATATACACATATTATACATCAGATATTAGGGTTTTGTTTGGTTGGGTATGAAATTACGAAAAAGGATAATCATATTCCACAAGTTAGGGTTTCCATTGGCTTTGTCTATAAATAACAAGTTTTGCTACAGATCTAAGGGACTACTCTTCACATAATTTTAGAGCTTCATCCATATAATTTTCAGAGCCTCCTCTTGATATTTATCTTATTCAAAGGGAGGAGTCATTCAAGACCTAGAGATCCGGAGAAGACGACCATGGAGGGCGTTTCTATATCAACGATGCAGTCACCTTCTACCACGAGAAAATAATTCAGTATCTAGGATTTTGTAGCAAAACCCAAGCCAAGTAATGTAGTTCTTCTTTGTTTACAATTGTAACGAGGGAAAACTGTAACCATACTGTGATGATTGTAGCAGATGAAAGGCTGTTTTTATTCTTGGTACAAGTTTATATATTTATTCTAATTCTTGTCTTAGACTGAATGAATATATTTATCTTACACAATCAGGGTTATTCACTATGGGCTAGAACTCGAATGCTTAACTTATGATTTTTACACAATGGTGGTCATAAAACTTGAAACCCTAGGTTGACACAGGCCATGCCTTGACAAATTGAGATAGACATGCTTTAGTTTATTTTCATGCATTAGGAGTAGATTAGAGTAATTTAATTGGCATGCACTAATCAGTTTATTCTTGAGATGGGTTGTCGCAATCCGGTTGATGGTAATTCTTTTTAGGGTCGTATTTTAGCTATTTGCGGTAAGACATGATTCACAGTATATGGATCACCCTCTTACAATTGCTACAATTATAGAACTATGTTATGCGGTTAGTGGTGGAGCGGTGAAAACCCTAGTTTTCTCCTTTTCTTGAATCACAACCCAATTTACTTTGGTTTTTAGTTAATTTAGTTAAGATTAGATAATTTGGTCTTTCGACCACCAAAATAAACAATTTTCAGAAATATAATTATGTGGTTTTGAACTATTAAAGTGGAAAATCTTAGTCTCTGTGGGATCGATATCCCTTACTCAAGCTTTACTATTCTACAATTGAAACTTGCGCTTGCGTAGGGTAAAACATAGGGCGTCTTTATGGTGCTATTTTTAACCACATATTTTGTACACACCTGACATGTATCAGCTATAGAGGTTGACCGTTGTGGTTCTTCCTTTATGAGGTTGTGGTCGTATACTATTGTTTTTCGTTTCGGGAAGGGTACGAGTTGCATACTTAAGATATTGTTGGCATGTGAGACAGGGTGTGTTAGTGGGTCTGACCTTGGTTAGCTGTTCAAATAGTGAGGTATTAACATGTCATGTTGAGTAGGTTGACGAGGCAGTGGGATCTTCTTGTTGAGCACGTTTCTGCTCGTTTATTTCTCTTTCACCCTTTTTTCAAGTAGGGAACTGGTTTCGAAAAGTGGGTGCGCAATGACAGATTTGAGGAGCCAACTTTTCCTCTTGAGTCATCTTGTTTATCAATCGAATGTGTCACGTTGTTGTATTCCTTTGGACCTTGGGTTGTTGCGTCACGTATATGTTCATCAGGTTATTTATATTGTGGCTTGTTGCCACCCTTTTCGTTTTCGCTCACCCTGGAGGGTTCGGTGCTTCAGTTCTGGGAAGTCCTTGAGGCATCGGGAAATGATAATTGTATCAACGACTAGTCGTGGCGCGGGACTGACTGATGGACTACACGGATAATAGGAGTCATCCTTTAGCCTTCGAGGTGGGCAACCTCGTATTCTTTAGGGTCTCTTCAAGGGAAAGAAATGGTTCGTACGCTTTGGGGAGGAGCGGCAAACTATCCCCATGTCCGGTTATCTATTGTAACTCTACATTGAATTAGGGAGGCGACTTACCAGTTATTTTTCCCTCTGGTGTTAACTGTTGTCCACAGTGTATTTATTTTTTTTTTTCTATACTACGGATGTATCTGCCATATCCTTAGCAATGGTTGGTATAGACGTGTCTAAGGATATGTTTTACAAGGGACAACCTCTACGGATCCTGGATACATGTGATCAAGTTATGAGGGGAAAGATCTTTTCCCTAGTCAAGGTTTGCTAGGAGTTTTTTTGTGTCGCGGTGGTGGCTCAAAGGTGAGCGAGTTAATAGTTCGGGTATGATTCATTCATCGTTGCAGGTGTGTTGTGGTTTCCGGGACGAAATCTTTTAAGTACGAGAGGTTGTAAGGTATCGTGTATTTTATTTTTTTATTATTATTTTTGCAAATTATCAATTTGCAATGGTTGATAAATATTTATGTGTATGTATATATTTATTTCTAAATTATGAATATATACAGAGGTGGGACTTTATTTAATGGTATATATATTCATAGATTAATTAGATATTTACATCTACATATATATAAAATAGTCACATGTGTGCACTTCTTATCCTTTAGGCGCACGACGTGAGAGAGAGAGAGATCTGTGTGTGTGTGAGAGAGAGAGAGAGAAAGAGAGGGCACTAGAGGAGAAGTGAAAGGACTGGGCTTTCGCTGGAAGGAGGTTTGGCGACGGCGCAGTGGTGGCATGACGTCCCAAGGGTGGTACGGTGGTGAGGTAGTGGCGTAGTAGTGGTCACGTGGGAAGAGAAGAGTGGAGGCAGCGTCGGGCAACACCTTGTTAGGCGCGAATTTATTTGGGAATGAGGGTTCGGTTCGGCAGGCTCAGCTTGTCCAATCATTCTGATTTTCGAAGGATAGGTGGGCATCGACTCCTTGCACGTCATACTCGAATTTAGGATGATTGAATTGAACGGATTAGTGCAGATCGCGTTTTAAGGCGTCGTGGTGGTCGTTTTGGTGTATGACGGTGTACGATTGGGTTAGCGATGCGAAAAAGGCTATTTTACGGGGTTGTAGTCCGAAAGGTGATGTTGCTCTGTTGATGTTTTTGTGCACGCTACTAAAGGTAGAGAAACTGTTATTTTATTTACGAGTTCACGCACTATGGGGCCTTTGAAATTATAGTTGTGATATTTGGAAATTTTGATTGCTTAGAAAATTATGTTTAACCTGTTTAAATTGAAGAGAAAGAAAATAAATAAATTATTTAAATAATTTGGTTAAATAAATAAATAAATAAAATTATTTGGAACATAAATAAAGAAAATAATTAAATAGGTATATTTAAAGTTGACGTGTTTCATGCTTATATGATTTTATTATAGCATGTTGCGTATTTATTTAATTGATTATATTATTCAAAAGGTAATTAAATAATAAGTTAGTATTATTGACAATTGATGATAGTGCGTATGTGATTTTATTCGAGCATGCTATGTGCGTATTAAATTAAAATGATTTGAAAATCATGCTAATATGCCTAGGGTGCTAGCGATAGCATGATGGTACTATTATAAGTCATATTCATCTCAGGAGCATGTAGTCTATTGGAGATGAGAGAGCATGATTGCATTGAACATCGGATGTCGGGGTACAACCATCCCGGTGTAGGGATTCTGGGGTACGGAGATTCCTCCTGTTCCGAGGACTCCGGGGTATGAACATCCTAGATGAGTCATGTACGTAGTTGGTCGTACAGGTTGACTACAGGGTAGCAGAGAGAGCTACGTCTAGAATGAGTCACGTACGTAGTTGGTCGTACAGGATGTGAGTACAGGGTAGCAGAGAGTGCTATGTCTGGGATTTGATTTCCGCATTACTGATGTCCGCTCAGGGTGGCTAAAAATATATGTTAAGAACACACCCTTGAGACGGCCTAGGTTTTACCTATCGCAAGCGCACGAGTCAATTGTAGTATGGAAATGGCTTGTGAAAGGGAATGTCAAACCTACAAAGACTTTGTTATTCAGTTCAGCAGTTCAAATATATTAAATTATATTTGAAAAAGTTTTTGATTTGATTTTGAGAATTGTAACTAAATTAACTACGAACATAAAGTAAATTAAGAGTTTGATCAAGAGAGAGAAAAATAGGGTTTTTATCGCACCACCACCAACCGCATAATATGGTTTCCAATTTGCATAATTGTAAAAAGGGCGATCTATTCCTGTGAATCAGAACGTACCGCAAAGAGTCGAATACACTCCCACAATGGTTACTGTCAACCGGGTTGGCTACAACCCATATCCGGACATAGTGTATCTAGTGCATGCTATTTCATTTACTCTAATATACTCCTAATGCATGAAATTAAACTAAAGCATGTCTATGATACCTTGCCGAGGCATGGCTTTTATAAACCTAGGGTTTCGAGTGTTTAAAACCATTGTTATAGAAAATCACAATTTGTTTAGAATAATCATGATTGTCTAAGAAAATATACTCATTCAATCTAAGATAAGAATTTATGAATAAATATATAATCTTGTATCAAGAATAAAACTGATCACTCATCTACAACAATGATCACGGTATAGTCACAACTTCCCCTTAATTACAATTGAAAACAAATATGAAAGCTACAATACTTGGCTAGGGTTTTGCTAGAAAATCCTATATACCGGTTTAGTTGCTCATCGTTGGAATGAATCTTAAAAGGCTACTCTGAAAATTATATGAACGAAGCTGTCAAAATCTGTAGCAGACCTCTCTATTTATAGACAAAAGCCGAGGGAATCCCTAAGGTTGCCCTTTTTCATCATTTCATGCCAAACTAAACAAAACCCTTAAGTCTAATGTATATTATGTGTATATCAAGTGTTCATAGGTGTAGAAGTTGTAGCAGCCACAAAGGAACACAAGTTAAGGTCAATTTTGAGATTTCACAACTCTACAACATTGGTTAACTACGCGCGGTACATATGTAGAGGCTTTGCGCAACGCATAGGCCTTCCTATGCGTGGCGCGTAGGCCTAAATTCACCGGGCATAGGCTGATCGTCAAAATAACACTTTCTAGCCACTTTTAGCTATTAGGTGCTTAGGCTGGGCGTAACATTTTTTATGAAAACCACTTTTCTTGGGAATAGTGTCGTTTGAATCCCATTGACTTCATTAAAATGATTCTTGAAGTTGTGGCTCGAAAAAATGACATTTTTACCCACCGGGAGCCACTTTTCTCTTAAAAACACCTCTTAAGCTGTCCTCTTAAATATAAATGAGCACTTTTCTAAATAATTCACCAAAGTTAGCTCTTTATCTTTATTAAGCTCCTGAAACATGTTTAAACATACAAATGGTATAAAAATACCAAATAATGTAATATAAAGACTTAACAGTAGCAAGATAGGGGCGTAATATGGTTAATATTTTGCACCTATTAGTTACAGTACGGATTCTGGGGTACGAAAATGCCCGTTTGTTCCCAGGACTCCGGGTTACGGACATTCTCGATGACTTACGTATGTAGTTGGTCGTACAGGATGACTACAGTGTAGCAGAGAGAGCTACACCTAAGACTCGTGCTTGGAAATGTAGGTAGACAAAGACATGCATCACATTCTCACATCATTTCATGATATCAGTTAGTTAAGAAATTTGTATATATATAAACTTGCACTACGATTCTCTTACTATTGTTATAGCAGCACTGATGAGTATTCACTATGTCGAGTTGTGGATCTCACGGGTATGTAGACCGAGACGAGATGTGTATTTTATCTTTTTTCCAGGATGGGATCCAGTTTTTGTTTTGGGAAAGCCAGTTAGTCTCGCCAGTTAGGGTGGTGACATATGGCGTTTCCCTGTTGAGCATAATGAGCTCATTCCCCTTGTGTTTATTATTTTCAGGTTATGTGACCGGACATGGTTGGATGTAGTTGCTGTGATGTTATTGGCTTGTTGGGACTTACTATTATATTTTATTATTTAGGTCATGTTTAGGGCTAGTTTGCATTTACGGTGCCCTTTTGCATGATTGTATTATTCTTTTGGCACCCGACGGTGTGGTGGTCTATATATCCGGCCTAGTTGGCTTGTATTTCTTTATTGTTTGTCGACTGATATATATTTTAGATTATGTTATGGAGCTTGGAGCGGTGGTGACTCTGTTGTGCTGTCAATCCTGGTCCCTTGTTATGTATTTAGGATAGTTTTCCCTATTGTTTAGGATGTATATATTGCATTACAGGATGTATGGAGTGAACCTTATCCACCGGGGTTTTCTGTACAGATAGAACTCTGCCCAATTTTTGTTAGAATTATCAGGTGGCGCTCCATTAAATCCTAGACTCTAGTACGGGAGGTTTTGTAGATTTTAGGGCATTATAGAGACGTTGGGGAAATAATATTGTAGGTTCATGTTTTATCTCAATTACCTCTTGTGGTGGGAGAATATATTTCTCATACTCCTTTGGTAAATTTTCTTCTACATCCTTGTATTCCTCATCCTCATCATCAATTTTTGTTCTGCTCCTAAAGGTCGTGTCAGCCAGAATTGTCTCACGCTTAGGTCCACTAGTAGGCATTAAGTCACTTATGTGTTTGCTTTTTGGATTAACTACCATTTGTGTATTGGTTTCTAAATTGCAAAAGCTATCTAATTATTTTTCCTCCAAAGTTGACGACCTTGGATGTGGATTGAGATTAGGATGTATGAATTGAGGTGGACTTGTGGGTTGAGAACATAATTGGAATATTTCCTGATTTTGAAAAGTTTGTGTATTTGTATGAGAGTTTTGGTTTTGATTTTTGAAATTACCTAGACGATAGTGAAAACAGCCTAGAGGGCGGTGAATAGGCTTTTTGTCAATTTATTGACAAATTAATATTAATTGCAGAAAAGTAAATTTTAATCTAATTCTCTAACAAGATAAATCATGCAAAGAATAATCTAAGTGCAGAATATAAAGCAATAGAGACACAATATTTTTTCGTGGAAAACCCTGGAAAGACTCCAAGTAAAAACCATGGATACGCTCCGGTATCGATGCACTATGAATCAGAGAATTTGTATAGACTCTATGAAAACAGAACTTACAACCGTTGTAATTTGCTATTCTTCACTCGACATCTGAAAGTCTAGATTCACTCTGATCCCTGTACTCTAACGAATCTACTTCTAAATAGATCAAAATCACCACAAAGCCTCCTGTTTGGATCTCCGAACTCAGATGGCTCCATACTTCAATGGATCAATGCAACCACGTTGCTATAGATTTTTTAGTAACTATACCATTCAATTGTGCATAGAAATTATCGATGTAGAAGTACGATTGAAGACGTCCAATAACAAGAGAGAACTTGTGTATTTCTAATCACTCAATAATATTCTCTCACCATATGTATATCTCTATAGAAGAAGAAGATGAAGCTATAGAAAACTTGTAGAGAATTCTTAAAGATGTGCCTCCTTTAGTTGTAAACGTGAGTATTTATAGACAATGATGATCCAAACCCTAAGTTTGCCCTTCCTTTTAATTTCACATCCAAACCCTATAATATGGTGAATATAATGTATATATCACCCAATTTTGTGTATATAACTCATGGACATATCATAAAACCAACGATGGACAAACCAGACATCGTAGCAAAATTTACCCAAAATCTTGCCGCAACTATGCTTCAAGCGTAGATGGCCTACACTTCAAGCGTAGGTTGAAGCCTAAAAATGTGTTTTCCAGCCACTTTTTGAAACTAAAAGCATAGGCATTTTTGTTAAAACCACTTTTCTTTGCAACTGCGCCAAAATGACCCGCTTGAACCCACGATACTTTTTGCTTGAAGTAGCGGCTTCGGAAAATATCGTTTTTGCCCTCCAGGAGACATTTTTCCTCAATATGCTCACTTTCGTGCTTCACTTGAATTATTCATTACTTCAATGCTTGAGTCTGCATTTGACGAAGCTTATCGATGTCATTGAAACCAAACCAACCTATCTAACAGTCAAGATTGTTATTGTCTATAACATGACTTAAATAAACAATACAGAAAAATGTTCATACAATCACCCCCTTGGCATTTCTGAGACAAAACCATGTTTCACAATATAGCCAAACAATCCCCATGAGAATAAACTCTCTCTTGCTAAATACTTCTCCCTTTTAACCAAACAATCTCTCCCCCTTACTTAATACTTCTCCCCCTTTTTGTCACTGAAATGTCAAGCAAAGAGAGTATATGCCATAACAATAATGTAGAGAGATGCAAGGAAGTACTCAAGGAAAAATACCAACATATAGAACTCTTATTAGATCATATCCAAATTCTTAGGGTAACAGAAATCTCTACTATGTATGACCTTACTACTAATGCATGAATGCAAAAATGTCATGAATAAAAAGAATATAGATATATTTTTATTTTTAGAAACTTGTGAGCAAGGCAGTAGAGACACAAAGCCAATCATTAACACATCATATTCTTATATTTAACTCGACCATTATACACATGGTATAGTAGAAAATCAACACATATACCTTGTAAACTCAAGAATGCAGAAGTCAATTTTACAAATATATATATATGAAGATTCTCATGTGCAAGCACTAAGGTAAGATGAAAACAATACATACTGGAGCTAATAATCTCCCCATCAACCGTTATGATAATTCAATCCAAGATCCAAACTAAAGGCAAAATTAAAATTTCTTCTTGACACACAATTTCCTCATTTTCATCTTTTCCACTTTTTCAAAATATCCCTTTTTGTCTTTCTAAGCTCCAGAATTTCCAGCGAGGAGTTTTAGTCCCGACAAACTGGGGCCGAGCTTCCTCCATGGGATTTATGCTCATCAGTTATCTCTCCTATTTAGATTGAAGAACTACTTTTTGCATCTATTGTTTTATCATTTAATTTTTTCCTCTTGTTTCACCATTACCACCACATTCATACTCATGTAAAAGATATTTCATGCATAGAAAAATCTAGCATAGCTCATAAACCTTCATACCACTCCGGGTTAAATAAAATAATTAACAGATTCAACAAGCATTAAAATCATCAACGAAGCAACTAGCACCAAATATTAAAGTTTTCTAACATAAAATAATCATGCCAAGTGATCAACCAAAAAGTTTATGTCAGACTGATATCTCTATTTTACATATGTATAATGAGACAAGTAAACATGAAAATAGAATAAAATATGACAACTTTTGTACTCTAGCCAAGCTCAACAGTCTAAAAAATTTTATTGTCATTTATTTCAAAATAAAATGAATGCATTAATAAAAATAATACAAATACATGATTAGTTATCAATTCTAGGAAAAAAATGTAATATGTTCCTAGAATGATAGATAAGAAGATATTTATTCTAAAGAAAGCATACAAATAGATTTCCTAAGACTAACATGCGTTTGAATATCTAATGGCTTTGAAAAGATATCACCAACTGACAATTTGTGGATATGAACCCTAGAGACACTATATCATCCTGAACAGGATCACGAATGAAATGATGTCGAATATCTTTATGCTTTATCCTAGAATGTTGAATAGGATTTTTAGAAAACTTTATCGCACTCGTGTTATCACAAAACACAGTCATCGTGCCTTGAGAAAAACCATAATCCTACAACATTTGATGCATCCACAAAACCTGAGTACAACAACTACCAACTGTTATATCCTCAGCCTCAGTAGTGGAAAGGGATACACAATTTTGCTTCTTGCTATGCCAAGCAACTAAGTAATTTCTAACATAAAAGTACCCTCCGCATGTACTTTTCTATCATCAACATTACCGACCCAATCAACATAAGAAAAAGATGTGATATCAGTATTAGTACCTGATGGATACCACAGTCCATAATTTACTATCCCTATAACATACTTGATAATCCTTTAAACAATAGTAATATGACACTCCTTAGGACTTGCCTGGTAATATGCACACAAACCAACACTAAAAGCTATGTCAGGTCGACTGACAGTCAAATACAACAAACTCCCAATCATACTCCTATAATTTGTATGGTCAACATCTTTGCCTTTAGTATCTATGTTAAGCTTGATACTGGTACTCAAAGGAGTGTTCGCATCTTTAGCCTTTTCCAAACGAAACTTCTTTACTAATTCCAAGGCATAACAAGTTTGAGAAACAAAAATACCATCAATTAATAGCCTAACTTGAAGCCCTAGAAAGAAGTTCAATTCACCAATCATGTTCATCTCAACTTCATGTTTCATTTGATATCCAAAATAATGAGCAAGTTGATTAGAAGTAGAACCAAATACAATATCATCAAAATAGATTTGAGCAACAACTGTATCACTCTCAATTTTCTGAATAAACAGTATTTTGTCCACTCTCCCTGGAACAAAACTTGTTCTCAATAGGTAATCAGTCAACCTTTCATACCAAGCTCTAGGAGCTTGGTTTAGCATATACAAAGCCTTTTTCAGCCTATAAACATGATCCGGACAATGACAATCTTCAAGTCCTTTGGGCTACTCCACATATACTTCCTCATGAAGAACACCATTAAAAAATGCACTCTTCACATCCATTTGATACAACTTGCATCCAAGATGACAAAGAATAACAAACAAAATCCGAATATATTCAAGCCTAGCAACCGAAGTGAAAGTCTCATCAAAATCAAGACCCTCCATCTCAGTACATCTTTGAGCAACAAACCTAGCCTTATTCCTAACATCTGTACCATTTTCATCTTTTTTATTCTTGAAAATCCACTTCATACAATTCACGTTTATCCCTTTCGGTTTAGGCACAAGATACCACACATCATTCTTAACAAACTCACTATTAGTAATTTTTGTTAATTCACGAAAATTAACATGTCCCACCCGCTAATGCCAGATTTCAACTTCCTCAAGTTTAACTCTATTACATAACAATTCAGAACTAGGAACAATGCAATAACAATTATCAGTTGAACGTAAACCTTCCATCACGCAATTCCTAAAAGAGTCAATGATCGAACACTTATTAGGAAAAAAGTGACTTTATGATTATTATCACATATCTCACTTATGCTCAACAAATTTGCTTTTAGACCCTCTACATAAAGCACATCTTCTACTTTAGGTAGACCAGGAGTCACAGCTGTACCTTTTCCTACAACCTTCAACTTCTTTCCATCATCAAAAGTGACTATCCCACCATGACATTCCTCAAGAAATCCAAACAATGACTTATCTCCAGTCATATGCCTCGAACATCCACTATTCAAATACCAAGAAGTAGACTGGCATGCTCTAAGAGCAGTATGAACTACAAAACAGTGTAGCTCGCCTTTGCGAATCTATGCCTTCTTCATCTTCAATGCTTCATTCGCCAATCTTGACAAATATTTCATTTTTTCATTCAGCATTCGAATTTGATCTTGAACATGATCTCCATGTTGAAGTCTTTGTTCCTTTACTAACTTCAACACCTTCCTTCGCAGCTGAGGAGACCTAGGTCGAGTGTAACCTCTGACACCACAGTGGTGAAATACAGGAACAAACCTCTGAACTCTATCATATAACCTCCTTGAAATCTAGTGGTAAGAAAAGACTTGCTTTCAATAGGTCTTTTGACATAGGCTTGAACACCAGGATTCCAATTTGAATTTCCTTTTGAAGAACTAGACGCTACATGGGAGGCCTTTACAAAGGTGATTTTTGCAACAATATTTGAATTCGGCGTTACTCCAATAAAACCCAAACCCTTTGTTTCCTACAGGCTTTCCAACACTCAACATATGATTAAGTTTAAGAGTTCTACTAGACCACTTATGAATTGTCAAGTTAGCATCTTTTAGCTCTTTTTCAAAACTATCAATCTTAGTAGATTTCTCAACCGCTTCCTTAATGAGATCATCTACTAATTTCAAAACCTGAGTTCTCTCTAGTTCAGATTTCTTCAATTCCTCAACCAACATGGCCTTTTGAGTATGTAGAATATTTTGAGCTTGAGAACTATTGACGAATTTGTCTTTTAAAGAATGTAATTCTTTATCCATGTTAAGACTCTTAGTCAATAAGTTTATGTGATTTTTATGAAAGTGTTTCATCATTATCTTCATCACTCTATGAACCTTCTTCTTTAGACATCGCTAAACATAAAACAATTTCTTTAACCTCCTTGCTTTGTGCAGCAAACACAGTGAACTTCTCAGAATCATCACCTACTTCTGATTATGTCGCATCACTAGCTAATCCATTATCAGAGTCATCATTCCAACTGACAGCTAATCATTTGGATTTCTCAGAGTGTTTGCAAACTCTTCAGCTATATGACCATATCCTTGACATTCAAATATTGAGGTTTCTTTTTTCTAGGATCAGACTAGTCCTTCCTAGTTTGAGTCTTATTTCTACTTCTAGACTCACCCAACTTATCTCCAAATGTTTTTCCTTGGCCATTATGTTTAGCCTTAATAAATGTGTTCAATCTCTTAGCAAACATGCCAATATCAATTAAACTCAACTCAGTTTCTTCATCAGATTCAACATCATCCTCCCTAGGGGTTTTGAAAGCTATGCTCTTCTATTTTATGCCACTAGCCTTCTTAGAGGGATTTTTGAACATCTCCATCTCCTAAGATTTTAACTTTCCAGCCAATTGTTCAACCTTAATTTCTTTAAGACTCATGACCTCTGAAATGACAGTTACCTTAGATCGAAAACGTTTAGGAAGAGACCTAAGGATTTTCTTTACTATGGTAGTCTCATGAATAGGCTCACCTAGGTTATGACAACCTATTACGATATCAGTTAACCTGCCCTCATAGTCGGCGTAGACTTCATCCTCCTCTATCTTCAGCTACTCAAATTGAGAATTCAGAATTTGAAGTTTCGATTATTTAACCTTCAAAGTTCCTTCATAAGTAACTTGGAGAATTTCCCAAGCTTCCTTGGAAATTATGCACGTAACAATCCTCATGAACTCACTCTGATTTACAGCATTAAATAACGCATTCAACACTTTTGAGTTCCAATTCACACTATTTGTCTCAGCAAGAGTGCACCCATTTGACGGTTTTGCTTTCACTTAGTTAGTCGCATCGTCTTTCACAGTGGGAGGTGAAAATCGTACTTCTACACCATTCCATGCTCTCTCATCTAAAGATTTCAAAAATGCTCTCATCCTTGCTTTCCATTATGTGTAATTTAACCCATGAAACAAAGGGGTTCTAGATATGGAACCTATTTCACGAGGCATCTACATTGTCTAAGTTCACGATCTTACCCTAGGTAGTTAACCTAAATAAGGGTAACCACGCTTTGATACCAATTGAAATTACCTAGATGATAGCTAAAACATCCTAGAGGGGGTTAATAGGCTTTTTGTCGATTTATTGACAAATTAATATTAATTGTGAAAAAGTTAATTTTAATCCAATTCTCTAACAAGATAAATCATGCAAAGATTAATCTAAGTGCAGAATCAAGCAATAGTGACACACGATATTTTTACATGGAAAACCTTGGAGAGACTCTAAGTAAAAACCACGGATAGGCTCGTGTATCGATGCACTATGAATCAGAGAATTTGTACAGACTCTATGAAAATAGAACATACAACTGCTGTAATTTGTTGTTCTTCACTCGACGTCTAAAATTCTAGATTCACTCACACTTCATGAAGCTTTCGCTCCGATCTCCGTACTTTGACGGCTCTGTTTGTCAACATATCAAAATCACTATGAAGCCTCCTATTTTGATCTCCGCACTCAAACGGCTCTATTCTTCAATGGATCAACACAACCACGATGGTATAGATGGTGTGTAAATTTTTCAGCAACTATACCATTCAATCGTGCATAAAAATCGTCGATGTAGAAGCACGATTGAAGACGTCCAATAACAATAGAAACTTGTGTATCTCTAATCACTCAATAAAATTCTCTTACCATATGTATATCCCTATAGGCGAAGAAGATGAATTTTTAGAAAACTTGCAGAGAATTCTTGTCACACTTCAAATTTCCTAGGACCCCAAAACCCGAGCCTAAAAGCTAAGGGAGTGAATGCGAAAGTAAAAAGAAAGGAGAAACAATGACCTTTAGTCATCAAACTTCCACAAAAGGGTAAAAATATCATTTCACACCTAAAATATGTCAAGAAGATCACTCAAGATCAAAATAGGAGCGGAACGAAACAAACGATACCTTAAACGGACCATTTAAGTACCCGTGCCCACTCAAGGGTAAAATGGTCATCTCAGGGATAAAGTAGTAATTTCAATGTATAAATAAAAGGTTTGGACCTAAAATAAGCTATAGGAACAAACGGAACCAAATTTGAAGGTACGAGACGGAAACTACAACATTTTAAAAATTGGGCATCACGACACGTATAGGTTCAAAATATACAGTCACTTTCAATTGACATTACGCCCTCAAAAAAAACACGAATGAAGTCATTCAAAATCCTAAAATTAATATCTTTAAGTAATCTTTCTGAAAAGCTAAAGATCACCTCAATCTGACACCTGTAGCTCCAAATATGACCAAAAGAGTGAAGCAGTGTCGAAACAGGACTACACTGAGACACCGTGGGAAAATCAATCAACTGACAAGGGCCATCAGTCGACTGACCTTAACAAAAAAAATTTTGCAATTTTCCAGTCGACTGACGCAATTCCATCAGTCGACTCCCAAACCCGAAAAATGCTCCAATTGGCCCAAATACCACCGTATCACTAACGTAAACATACCTATGCATGTATATACCCTTAGTTAGGTCCACACTCCAAATTATGTTCATCAAACATAAATGTTTAAACCAAAAACCTTCCTATAAGGTTTATTAAAAATTATCCGTCTTGCCCCCGGTCTCCATTTTAACGACCACCGGTTTGTAAAGATCAAAATCTTCTTAAAATGAGTTTAAAATATTTTATAAAACAAGGAATTTTACTTGGGTCAAGGGGGTAGGCCAAAATGGGTTTTTCCATTCAAATCGAAAAAGGATTGGTTTGAAAACCTAGAAAAATGTCGTTTTCGGCCAAACACCTAATAATCACATTTCATGACAAATAATCCATTTCAAATTCACAATTCTAAATGAAAGGATTCAATATTGACATTATAGCGCTCTAAGGCGAAACATGTTAGATTTTGTTCAAAATACATATTTGAACAACCCGGCACCGAAGTGCACCAAAAGAATATAACCCCCACGTATAGCGCTCCAAAGGATGTACATAGACAATAACACCTCAACTAACATGCTAGTCGGATCAAAATAAAGTAGTTTTACAAATTTGATTTACATGGACAAAAGGAACATATTGATATATGTTTATCAACCTAATGCCCAACAAAATATAAGTATGGTCAGCCTCCCATGCATAAAAGGGAGGACATAATGCCACACGTCCACGGAGAGACTACGGAACTCTCCAAACGGAATCATCACCTAAAACATATATAAGGCGTGGGGTGAGCTCACTAGTAAAGTAGAGGAAGCATCATTGCCTCTATCTCGGTAGTTCGAGTGGTTCAACCCAACCAAGGTTCATGCCACTAACCCTAGGTTGATCTCTTGTTTCACATGGCTCTCATGCCAATCTGGAACCCCATCTAACCCAACAAATAAGTTCCCCCAACATGCTTCAATATCAATATCATAATTACACATATATGATAGTTCAAGGGCAATATGACTTAACACACCTCATATTACATATTTGCCCAACACAAGTTATCGAATAGGCACTCCACTCATTTACAACGAGAAAGAGTACCGCAATGATTCTTCCTAAGTGATTTTGACACTTCTCACTTTCAACAAGGAAGGCGGTCGTACGAGATGACTTGTGACTAAAGATTCGTATATCGAATGCACGAGATGACCCGCGACTTTGAGAATGACACGACTCGCCCTTTACCCCATTCCCGGACTCATTATTTCAGTAGGTTGGGAACACCCCCTGGCCAGTTATTGCGACGATTCAAAACAAGACTACTCACACACGAGTACACAACCCGTATAAACCTACACCCATGTTTTTGACACTACATGGTGTGTTGGCTTTGAAATTTAATTTCGGCAAACAATTCCAAAATTGATGATAACAAACCATTGAAGAGTGTTTGATACTAATCAATTTTCGAGTTTAAGTTTTCAGCAAAAGACAGGTGAACGACTCGGAAAACAAACTCGGAAAGAAAACGACTCGGAAAGCAAGTTCAGAAAGAAAGCTTGAATTAAAGCGAAAAGCCGTAAAAGAAATTGAAGCGCAAATGGAAAATCAATGGCAAAGGCGAAAGTCGAGAATCAAGACTTGGGGTAGATAGGTCGGGAAGCGATCATTGTAACAAGGTAATTTTATGCGTCGATTTTATCGTATAAGTTCAAGTATAAAATGAACCAAATTCAAATGAAATGAAAAACGCTTTACCGAACTTAAACGGAAAGAAAAATATTTTTATTAAATGTTTTTCATGTTGTAGTCGACTAAAATGAGCCTGTGCATTTTCTAGGAGTCGACTAAAACAATCAGTAGCTATAGGTTTTTCATCCACATCAAAAGAGTCGACTGAAAAGAGCTTGAGTCGACTAGACTACTTCATGTAGTCAACTAGAACTCATTCTAGTCGACTAGATGGTCCAAAGTAGTCGACTAGAACTCAATCTAGTCGACTAGATGGTCCATTGTAGTCGACTACAACAGAGAAGTAGTCAACTAGAAGTTCCTTAAAACCTGCAGATTCTTCAGAAAACATTTCCCATGTTTTGTGGATAGTGTTCAATGGTGCTCAAACGGCTCTTATCTTTCAAATACTATAATCATTCTTCAAAACCCTAATGCAATGCTATATATAGAATGAGATGTGTATATTTAAGATCAAGAGATTGAAATAGAAAAAGAAAGAAAGCTATCAAAAATTATGTAGAAATTTTCTCTACAAAAGCCATTGAAACCATGCTTTGAAAATCTGATTTTCTCCAAGTTTCTTTGAAAATCAAAACCTCTAGTATCTCTTCTTATTCTCCAAATATCATTCATTGATCATACCTTTTGAGAATACATTTCTAGAGCTATTGTAAAATCACCAAAAACACTTGAGCTTATATTGATTTATCTTCCATAAACACCTTTGGGTTTTGAGTGTTTTTGTTCTTGAGTGTTTTTATTGATTACATACGAATTTGTAATCTCGGATAAGTGAAGTCCACCGATTGTTCAAGAGAGGGTTGTTCTCTTGATTGAGGGACAAGCTCGAGAGGCTTGTGTTGTAAAGGTTTGCCATTCCACCTGTGAAGGAAGGGCCATAGTGAAAGGATCGGGAAAAGTCTCAAGAAGGGGTTCTTGAGCCAAGGAGTAGGAGTTAACGAACCTCGAAAAAATCACGGTGTCAAATCTCTCTATCTCTTTCTCTTTACTTAATTATTTTGCATGCCATAATTGCTTGAATATCTTGTATGCTATCTTGTCTTGAAATTAATAGTTAGAGAAGTTCAAATTAAATCATTCACTTGCTTATTGTGATATAGTTGTTTTTTAGAGAGTGTTCCAATCTTGAAAAGAATTAGACTTATTTTTTGAACACCCTATTCACCCCCCCCCCCCCCCCCTCTAGGGTTAATTAGTGACTAACAATTGGTATCAGAGCCTAATCTCTATTTATTTTAGACTTAATCGTCTTAGAGAACAATCATGTCATCGAATTTAGTCACTCATGTTGAAGGTTAAAAGAATAATAGGCCCCCATGGTTTGATGGATCAAATTATAGCTATTGGAAAACTAGAATGATAGATTTTCTTCAAGCTATTGATTACCAAATTTGGCAAGTAGTTCTTGAAGGACCATTTGTATTAACTAAAATTCTTGATGGAAAAGTCGTCCCCAAATTACCCAATGAGTGGGATAATGATGACCGTAAACTCATGTCGTACAATGCTAAAGCCAAAATAAATTTAAATTGTGCTTTAAGTCTAAATGAATTTAATCGTGTATCTACTTGTTCAACGGCAAAAGAAATGTGGGATAAATTTGAGGTAACCTATGAAGGAACATCTCAAGTACGAGAATCCAAAATTGACATACTTATGCATGAATATGAATTATTTGTTATGAAAGATGATGAAAATGTGAATTCTATGATGTCTCGTTTTACAAATATTTTGAATGGACTAAAGCATCTTGGTAGAATTGTTCCTAGATCCGATGCGTCACGAAAAGTGCTTAGAAGTATTCCGGCAAAATGGGATGCAAAAGTAATGGCTATCAAAGAAGCTCATGACCTCAACACCATGAGTCTCGATGAAATTTTGGGCTCTTTACTCACTTGGGAAATAACGTTGAAAGCTCGTGAAGACGACATCAAGCCAAGAAAGGGAATAACTTTGCATGCCTTCACCAAAAATGAAATCAATGAGCCGAGTGAAGAAGAAGAGGATGAGGACATTGCATTGTTCACCCAAAAATTCAAGAGACATCTTCAAAGAAAGAAAGCAAACGGTGGAAGATTCATGAAGAGAATCGAACCTAAAGGCAAGACTAGCAAAAGGGAACCCCCAACGTGTTTCAATTGCGGAAAGCCGGGACACTACAAAAGTGATTACTTCAAGCTCAAAAAGGAAAACGACAAAATACCTAGCAAGATGGCAATGAACGTCACATGGGAGGACTATGACTCATGCGACTCGGATGAGGAGAAAAGTAGCGAGGAAACGGCAAACATTTGCCTCATGGCAAATGAAGAAGAGGTACATTTAAATTTAAGTGATTTAGATAAACTATCATATGATGAACTTCTTCTTGATTACAATGAATTGCAAGATGTGTTTGAAGAATTACATGATGAATTTGAAAAATTAGCTAGAAAATATATCCTTCTTAAGAAAGCTAAGTCTTCATGTAGTCTCACTAATTCAAACTTAGAAGTTTCTTGCAATGACAAAAGCATTGAGCTAGAAAAGGAAAATATTCGGTTGAAAAATACTATTGATGATCAAATAAATGTTTTAGCTAAATTTACAAAAGGAAAAGAGAACCTTAGTATCATGTTAGGAAGACAAAAAGGATCATTTGATAAATGTGGTCTAGGGTATAATGCTTTTGACAAGGATGCTCTTATTTTGAAAAAGAGAAAATCACTTAGCTCTATATTTACTTAAAAATCATCTCATGCATCTTCAAATGATTATAAACATGTTACTTGCTACTATTGCAATAGAAAAGGACACAAAGCAAATGTATGCTTTCATAGAAAGAAGAAAATTATGTCAAAAATGGTTTGGGTTCCGAAAGGGACTATTGCATGCTCTCATAGAATAGAGAATGTTGTAACGAAACAAATTTGGGTTCTAAAACGAACTATTACATATCTATCTAACCAAAATGGACCCAAAACAGATTGGGTACCAATAAAAGTTACTTGAACTTGTTTTGTAGGTATGCTTGAAGTCCACATCAAAAGAAAAATGGTTTCTTGATTGCGGATGCTCAAGGCATATGACGGGAGATAAATCAAAGTTTATTTCACTAAAACCATATGAAGGAGGAAACGTAACGTTTGGAGACAACTCTAAAGGCAAAATTATAGGAATTGGCTCAATCGGTATTTCCTCTTCTCTCTCTATAGATGATGTGCTTTTAGTTGATGGTTTGAAGCATAATTTGTTTAGTATTAGTCAACTATGTGACAAGGGCTATGATGTTATATTTAGGACAAATGCATGCATAATCAAGAAAGATGGGAAGCAAATGTTCAATGCCAAAAGAAATGGAAACTTGTATACTTTGTTGCTATGTGAATTGCAGGATCAAGATGTTAAATGTTTTGTCACATCTAGCGAAAATAGTTGGTTATGGCATAGACGTCTAGGACATGCTAGTATGGACCTCATTCATCGTTTATCCAAAAATGATTTAGTCAAAGGCCTCCCAAAGACTAAATTTTCGAAAGATAAAATATGTAGCGCATGTCAAATAGGCAAGCAAGTTAAATCTTGTTTCAAGAGAAAGAAAGATATTTCCACTTCTAAACCTCTAGAGTTACTTCACATGGATCTTTTTGGTCCGGAGAGAATGGCTAGCTTAGCCGGGAAACTCTATGTACTTGTTATAGTTGATGACTACTCTAGATTTACTTGGGTTCACTTTCTTGCTCATAAAAATGAAACTCACTCCATTCTTGAAAGATTTTATAGAGTCATTCAAAATGAAAAAGATTTGAAAATCAAGAAAATTAGAAGTGATAGAGGTAGGGAGTTTGATAATCAAGACTTAGAGAAATTATGTGATGACCTAGGTGTTTCTCATGATCTCTCAGCTCCTAGAACCCCTCACAAAAATGGTGTAGTTGAAATAAAGAATCGATCTCTACAAGAGATGGCTAGAACCATGTTAAATGAGCACAACCTTCCCCGAAGCCTTTGGGCGGAAGCGGTAAACACTGCTTGCCATATAATTAATCGTGTTATTATTCGGATGAAGTTGGGGAAAACGCCTTATGAGTTGTGGAATGGTCGAAAGCCCAATATTGGATATTTTAAAGTTTTCGGGTGTAAATGTTTTGTGTTAAATGATAAAGACAACCTTGGAAAATTTGACTCCAAATCGGATGAAGCAATTTTCCTAGGTTATTCTACAAGGAGTAAAGCATTTCGGGTTTATAACAAAAGAACTCTAACCATGGTTGAGTCTATTCATGTTGTCTTTGATGAATCACCCTCACCACCATCACCTAGAATTGACCTAGAAGAAGATGAGGTTGTTGGAATTGAGGATAATCCAAATACTCTCAATATCTCCAACTCATCATGTAGCCAAAAGGAAATGATGGAAGTTGAGCATCAATCCAATGATGACTTGACCAACTCAATGCCTAAAGCATGGAGGATTGTTCACAATCTTCCTCTTGATCAAGTCATAGGTAATCCTTCAAAAGGGGTTAGTACCAGATCTCAACTTAAAGATTTTTGTAACCACATGGCCTTTGTATCGCAAATCGAACCCAAGAACTTCCACGAAGCTCAATGTGATGATTCTTGGATCGTAGCAATGCAAGAGGAACTAAATCAATTTGAACACAATCAAGTTTGGCGTTTAGTTCCTAGACCCGAAAATCAAACTATAATTGGCACAAAATGGGTTTTTCGAAACAAAAAGGATGAGAATTGAGTAATTATTCGAAATAAAGCAAGATTAGTAGCTCAAGGATATAATCAAGAGGAAGGCATTGACTACGATGAGACCTTTGCACCGGTAGCTAGATTAGAAACAATTAGAATGCTTCTTGCATTTGCATCATATAGAAATTTCACTCTTTATCAAATGGATGTCAAAAGTGCTTTCTTAAATGGTGTCATAGAAGAAGAAGTTTTTGTGAAGCAACCACCTGGTTTTGAAAATAATCTTTTTCCAAATCATGTTTTCAAATTGGCTAAAGCTCTATATGGTTTAAAGCAAGCTCCTCGAGCTTGGTATGAGAGACTTAGTGGGTTTTTAACATAAAATGGTTTTACAAGAGGGAAATTTGATAACACACTTTTTACAAAAACCATTAAGAATAATTTGTTGATTATCCAAATTTATGTTGACGACATTATTTTCGGCTCAACAAATAATTCTTTATGTAGGGAATTTGCCACAAGTATGCAAAACGAATTTGAAATGAGCATGATGGGTGAGTTGACTTTCTTCTTAGGGTTGCAAATCAAGCAAAGCTCGGATGGCTTATTCATTAGCCAATCCAAGTACACTAAAGATTTGCTAAAGCGATTTGGTATGGAGGCTACCAAACATGCCATAACTCCTATGAGTTCCTCTATTAAGATTGATAAAGATGAAAATGGTAAATGTGTTGATATTACTAATTATAGAGGCATGATCGGTAGTTTGCTTTATTTAACCGCTAGTAGACCGGATATAATGTTTAGTGTATGCTTATGTGCCCGGTTTCAATCATGTCCTAAGGAATCTCATTTGCTTGCGGTCAAACGCATTTTTCGCTACCTAAGTGGTACAATAAACTTAGGGCTTTGGTATCCACGTGGAACTTCAATTGATCTTATTAGTTATTCGGATGCCGATTTTGCGGGATGTAGAATTGATCGAAAAAGCACAAGTGGTACTTGTCATTTTCTAGGACACTCACTAGTATCTTGGTCAAGTAAAAAGCAAAATTCCGTTGCATTATCTACGGCCGAAGCTGAATATGTGGCAGCCGGTAGTAGTTGCGCTCAAACTCTTTATATTAAGCAACAACTACTTGATTTCGGTCTTACTTTCTCTCACGTGCCTATTAAATGCGATAATACGAGTGCGATTTGTATTTCAAAGAATCCTATTCATCACTCATGCACCAAGCATATAGAGATTAGGCATCATTTTTTACGTGATCATGTTGCTAAGGGTGACGTTGAATTGATCTTTATCGACACTAAAAATCAATTGGCGGATATTTTTACAAAACCACTTGCGGACGAATCTTTTTCTAAAATTCGTCGAGAAATTGGTATGGCCATGGATTTTGATGTTTTATCTTAAACTCTGTCATAATCTTTATTTTCCATATTTTCTTGATATTTTTGTTTTTTTAATGAATTTTTCTCTATTTTTATCATTTTTCACCTTCTAGTCGACTCATCCTGTGCAGTTCAAAACATTCTAGTCGACTAGTTTGGTCAGTAGCTTCACCATTGAAATTTCTTCACCTTCTAGTCGACTCATTGCTATTCTAGTCGACTCAAACCTTACTCCAGTCGACTACTTTGCCTTCCCAGTCGACTCAAACCCAGCCTGGTCGACTCAAACCTCAATCTAGCCGACTCACCTAAACCTAGTCGACTCAACCCACTATAAAACCTAAACCCCCTTTCATCTTCTCCATCCGCCTCCTTCAACCTTCACCCACTTTCAAACCCTCTCCTCTCAATCCCTCTCCTACTACCATCTGTACCTTCAAATCCTCACATATCTCTCATTAATTTCACATTTCCATCATCTTCCACCCATTTCCCTCGCCCAAATTTCTTCATTCTCACTCTCTCACATCTATATATATACACCATCATATATCTATATATCTCTATATATTTGTGCATCATCTTCTACAATGCCACCGAAGACTCGAGGTCTATTTCGGAAATGTTCACGCATTGATGGAGGCCAAAGCTCCACCAATCCACGCATTCCTACGGCTGTTGACGAAGAGGAGTCGAATGAACCTCTTCTTCTTGAGGTACTTCTTCTTGATGATGATAATAGAAATAAATTCATCACTGTTTTTTATCACCGTCCTCCTACACCTTGCCGTATTGTCACACAAGATTTATGCACTGAAATTCGGGCTCAAACTTTCGAGTTATTCCGAGCAATTGGTTAGGATTTTTTCGTTTCTCTTGACATTCCGGTATTTCCGCGAATTGTCAAAGCCTTCTACGCTTCTCTTGCAAATCACAAGGAGAAATTACTCTCTCATCTTCATTTTAATCTATGTGGTGAAGACGAGACCGTTGATGACAGCGAAATCAAGCGCATTTTCTTGCTTCCGAATGACGGTATCCGCCACTTCTCCAAGGATTGGTATAAGGCTGATGGTTTCGATTGTATTGAGGTTGTTCGGGTCATATGCGTCGACAAGGAAATTTCGCAGAACGCCGGTATTACCTCTTCTATGCTACTACCCAAGGCTAGATTAATTCATAATGTTATTACTTACTCTATTCTGCCTAAAACTGGTAGTCGTAGTAGTGTTTCTCGCATGGAGGCTTTTTTGGTTTATTGCGTTTTGACAGGAACCCGCGTTGATTTAGCTTATATTTTCCATTCTGTCATCCTCACATGTCAGCGCAAGCCATTTGGCCCGCTTTTCTTTCCCGCGCACATTACATATCTACTGCAGCGGAAAGGCTTTAAATTTCCAAATGAAATATCCGAGCATCACCCTATTTTTCTTGACGCCACTCATGTCAAGCATATGCATATTTTTTCTGATGCGGAAGGAAATTTCATTTCTGAAAGTGCACCTGCTCCTTGTTCGCGTACAGCTCCTAGCGGTTCTGCATCGTGCCAGGAAGCCTCTTCCTCGGTTCCTCCGTTGGACAGTGCTTCGGCTTCTCAGGCAGCTCTTCTCACCCAACTTCTTGGAGTTGTTCAAAGCAATACGGAGCTACTTAGGCAGTAGGAACAAATGCTTCAGCGCCTTGATACGACCGTAAATCAGAATACGGAAGCCATTCGATTGATCAATGAGCGCTATGTTCTTCATGATGAGGAAATGTCTACCCGTACTACAAATCTGGCAGGGTCACTTGATGACCTCACTCTTGGACACATGAATCCTCGCTCACGCACCCCTCGACGCTAACAAAAAGGGGGAAAAATTATGTTATTTGCACTATCATGTATTTCATTATCCGACATTAGCAATTTCTGTTTTTGTGTGGCTTGTTATGGTTATTTGCGACTTGTTTGTTATTTCCATGTTTTTCATTAGTATAAACGGCTTGTTTTAAATTGAAACATCTATGATATGCTGTTTATGTTTGTTATCTCAAATGTGCGCCTATTTATATATTGTATCAAAATGCCCATTAAATTGGAAATTTCATTTTCTAAGGGGGAGCATTTAAACAAAATATTATGCACATATTGAGGGGGAGCATCACTTGATGTTTCGCCAAATCCCAAGCAAACACAAAATATTTTGTCATCATCAAGGGGGAGATTGTTGGCTTTGAAATTTACTTTCGGCAAACAATTCCAAAATTGATGATAACAAACCATTGAAGAGTGTTTGATACTAATGAATTTTTGAGTTTAAGTTTTCAGCAAAAGACCGGTGAACGACTCGGAAAACAAACTCGGAAAGAAAACGACTCGGAAAGCAAGTTCGGAAAGAAAGCTTGAATTAAAGCAAAAAACCGTAAAAGAAATTGAAGTGCAAATGGAAAATCAACGGCAAAGGCGAAAGTCGAAGAGTCAAGACTTGGGGTAGATAGGTCGGGAAGCGATCATTGTAACAAGGTAATTTTATGCGTCGATTTTATCGTATAAGCTCAAGTATAAAATGAACCAAATTCAAATGAAATGAAAAACGCTTTACCAAACTTAAACGGAAAGAAAAATATTTTTATTAAATGTTTTTCATGTTGTAGTCGACTAAAATGAGCCTGTGTATTTTCTAGGAGTCGACTAAAACAATCAGTAGCTATAGGTTTTTCATCCACATCAAAAGAGTCGACTGAAAAGAGCTTGAGTCGACTAGACTACTTCATGTAGTCGACTAGAACTCATTCTAGTCGACTAGATGGTCCAAAGTAGTCGACTAGAACTCAATCTAGTCGACTAGATGGTCCATTGTAGTCGACTACAACAGAGAAGTAGTCGACTAGAAGTTCCTTAAAACCTGCAGATTCTTCAGAAAACATTTCCCATGTTTTGTGGATAGTGTTCAATGGTGCTCAAACGGCTCTTATCTTTCAAATACTATAATCATTCTTCAAAACCCTAATGCAATGCTATATATAGAATGAGATGTGTATATTGAAGATAAAGAGATTGAAATATAAAAAGAAAGAAAGCTATCAAAAATTCTACAGAAATTTTCTCTACAAAAGTCATTGAAACCAAGCTTTGAAAATCTGATTTTCTCCAAGTTTCTTTGAAAATCAAAACCTCTAGTATCTCTTCTTATTCTCCAAATATCATTCATTGATCATACCCTTTGAGAATACATTTCTAGAGCTATTGTAAAATCACCAAAAACACTTGAGCTTATATTGATTTATCTTCCATAAACACTTTTGGGTTTTGAGTGTTTTTGTTCTTGAGTGATTTTATTGATTACATACGAATTTGTAATCTCGGACAAGTGAAGTCCACCGATTTTTCAAGAGAGGGTTGTTCTCTTGATTGAGAGACAAGCTCGAGAGGCTTGTGTTGTAAAGGTTTGCCATTCCACCTGTGAAGGAAGGGCCATAGTGAAAGGATCGGGAAAAGTCTCAAGAAGGGGTTCTTGAGCCGAGGAGTAGGAGTTACCGAACCTCAAAAAAATCACGGTGTCAAATCTCTCTATCTCTTTCTCTTTACTTAATTACTTTGCATGCCATAATTGCTTGAATATCTTGTATGCTATCTTGTCTTGAAATTAATAGTTAGAGAAGTTCAAATTAAATCATTCACTTGCTTATTGTGATATAGTTTGTTTTTAGAGAGTGTTCCAAACTCGAAAAGAATTAGACTTATTTTTTGAACACCCTATTCACCCCCCCCCCCCCCCCCTCTAGGGTTAATTAGTGACTAACATGGTGTACCCCAAAATGCATGAAGGTTTTCAATCACAACCATATGCCATCATAATACATGCTTCTATCACATAACATTATATTGGATCCAAATTATCACAAGGCTTACAATTTCACATTAATTAAGCAATAAACCACAACATGAATTTATATCACAAAATCATGTTCTCAAATGCCTAAATAATAGCCTAAGTTGTCAAGACCAACTCGTATTTATATATAAGGCATAGATACACATAGACGCACACACCCTAGTAAAAAGACGAACATAATTCATTTTTCCCCTACCTCAATTCCATGTAAGCTTATTCAAGAATGCCCCAAAGAGGTATAACTCAAGCTACCCCTTCAAAGGTTCAATAGATTAGCTTCCAACTATCAACACATCACATAAACAACAAGATTTACTATGGTGTCACAAGAAAACCGAAAATCATCCTCGTGGCTCCAATCACAAGAATAAAATCAAACCCTAAAGATTACTAAATTAGGGTTTCATGAAAAAGATGAATTCAAGAGATCAATAAACTATAAGCTTACCTATAGCTTCTTCACAAGATGAAATCAAGAGCTACCATAATTGAAACTCACTTGGTAGTTGGAAGAAAAACTCAACCTTCCATAAACATGAATAAAAGGAAGAGTAAAATCAATACTAACACAAAGAACTCATGAACTTGAAAGCTAGGGATCTTGTGAACAAAACCCTAGAGTGGAAGAGAAACTTACCAAAAATAGCTCAAGAACACCACCCTAAACAACACCAAGCAAGGATAGAATGAGAGAGCAAGAGATTGTGTTGAGAAGATGAAATGTCTTGCAAAGGAGAGAAACACACAAGGGTAGAGATTCTCCACTAACCCTTCTCAAATCCAAGGGTTGAGAATAAAGCTAGGAAAATGAAGTCTTGCCAATGGAAGACCAAGATTAATGCATTACTGCATTGGTGTATAATCCAAACAAGGCCCTATGATCCAATGTTTGAGAACAAAGATGGGAGAAGAAGCTCATGGGCTAGAAATGAGACACCACAAGGGGTCTAAGTGATGAGAATATTGAAAGGTAGGGGGGTGTAAATGAAGATATTCAAACCTGAGGGGGTCCAAGTGAAGATAAGACAAACCTCAGGGGTGTAAATGAAGTTATCCCTAGTAAAAATAGCCTAAAGTGGGGGTGAATAGGGTTTTTGTTGATTTTATGATCAATTAAAATTATTTAGCGGAAATTCAATTTTAATTAATCACAAATCCTTATTCTCAATTTAATTCTCAAAAATAGATCAATCAAGCAAATATGAATATAAGTACAGAAAATAAATAATGAGAAGACACAGAGATTTTTTATATGGAAAACCTTGGAAAGACTCCAAGTAAAAACAACGGATACGCTTGGATATCGATGCACTATAAATCAGAAAATCTGTACAGACTCCATGAAAACAGAACTTACAAACGCTGTAATTTGTTGTCCTTCACTCGACGTCTAGAAGTCTAAATTCACTCGCACTCCACGAAGCTCTCGCTCGGATCTCCGAACTCTGACAGCTCTGCTTCTCAACATATCAAAATCACCACGAAGCCTCCTGCTTCGATTTCCGCACTCAGACGGCTCCGTAACTCGAAACGGATTAACGCAACCTCATTGCTATAGATGGTGTGTGAATTTTTTAGCAACTAAACCATTCAATATTGTATAGAAATTGTCGATTTAAAAGCACGAAATAAGAGAGAACTTGTCTATCTCTAATCACTCAATAATATTCTCTTACCATATGTATATCTCTATTAAAGAAATTGTGTATTATACATCAAAGTGCGTTCTATATACAATATATTCGAAATTGGAACAATATATATATATATATATATTCAATACACAATTTCTTTAATAGTAATGTGTATAAATTCAATTCAATTTATCTAACAACTAATCACAAGACTAATTAGCATACAAGATATTCAATTAAATATAGCATGCTAATTAATGAAATAAAGAGAGAGAGATAGAGAGATTGACACCGTGAATTTTTGAGGTTCGGTAACTCCTACTCCTCGGCTCAAGAACCCCTTCTTGAGACTTTTCCCGATCCTTTCACTATGGCCCTTCCTTCACAGGTGGACTGGCAAACCTTTACAATCACAAGCCTCTCGAGCTTGTCTCTCAATCAAGAGAACAATCATCTCTTGAACAAACGATGGAATTCACTTGTCCGAGATTACAAATTCGTATGTAATCAATAAAATCACTCATGAACAAAAACACTCAAAACCCAAAGGTTTTTATGGAAAATAAATCAATATAAGCTCAAGTGTATTTGGTGATTTTGAATAGCTCTAGAAATATATTCTCAAAGGATATATCAATGAATAATCTTTGGAGAATAAGAAGAGAAACTAGAGTTTTTGATTTTCAAAGATTTTGAAGAAAATCAGATTTTTGTTTCTTGCCTTCAATGGATTTTTCAGAAAACTTTCTGTAGAAGATGAAGACTTCTTTTGCTATTTGATTAAACTCTCTTGATGTTCAATAAACTCACATTATTCAATATATAGCATTGTATTAGGGTTAAGACATTGAGTATTGAATTATTAGAGTCAAAAGCCGTTTGAAAACCATTAAACACGATCCTTAAAACATGGAAAATATTTTCTGATAAAACTACAGGTTCTAAAGTGCAACTGACTACTCTTCCCTTTTAGTCTACTACAATGCTTCATCTAGTCCACTAGATTGAGTTCTATTCGACTACATTGATTCATCTAGTCGACTAGAATGAGTTCTAGTCGACTACTTCTTGTAGTCTAGTCGACTCAAAGTTCTTATAGTCGACTACTTTGATGTGGATGGAAAGCCTGAAGCTACTGATTGTTTTAATCGACTATTTGGGAATACACATGGTGATTCTAGTCTACTACAATTTGAAAAACATTTGATAAAAATATTTTTCTTTCCGTTTAAGTTCGGTAATGCGTTTTTCATTCCATTTAAGTTCGGTTCATTTTATACTTGAGCTTATACGATAATATCAATGCATAAAATTACTTTGTTACAATAATCGCTCCCTGACCTATCTACCCCGAGTCTTGAGTCTTCGACTTTCGCCTTTACCATTGAATTAATTGATTTTCCATATGCGCTTCAATTTCTTTCACATCTTTTCGCTTTAAATCAAGTTTTCTTTCCGAGCTTGCTTTTTGAGTTGTTTTCATTCCAAGTTTGATTTTAGAGTCGTTCACCTGTCTTTTGCTGAAAATATAAACTTGATAATTCATTAGTATCAAACACTCTTCAATGGATTCTTATCATCAATTTTGGAATTGTTTGCCGAAAGTAAATTTCAAAGCCAACAATCTCCCCCTTGATGATGACAAAACATTTTGTGTTTGCTTGGTAATATACGAAACATCAAGTGATGCTCCCCCTCAACATGTGCATAATATTTTGTTCGAATGCTCCCCCTTGGTAAATGAAATTTCCAATTTAATGGGCATTTGGATACAATATATAAATAGATACACATTTGAGATAATAAAAGAAACAACATTTCATAGATGGTTCAATTTAATACAAGTTGTTTAAGGTAATGAAAACACAGAAATAACGAACAAGTCGCAAATAAACATAACAAGAACATAACAAGCCACACAAAATAGATATGACTATTGTCGGATAATGAAATACATGATAGTACGATAGCATAATTTCTCCCCTTTTTTGTCAGTGTCAAGGGGTGCGAGAGCCCAAGAGTAAGATCATCAAGTGACCCAGTAAGACCATTTATACGGCTAGACATTTCCTCATTAATAAGAACAAGGCGCTCGTTGATCAATCGAATTGCTTCCGTATTTTTGTTCACAGTTGCATCAAGGCGCTGAAGAGTCTCCGCATTATTCTGAACAACCCCAAGAATTTGGGTGAGAAGAGCAGTTTGAGAAGCAGACGCACTGTCCAACTAAGGAGCCGAGGAAGAGGCTTCCTGGCATGGTGCAAAACCACTAGGAGCTGGGCGTGAACGAGGAGCAGGTACATGCTTAGAAATAAAATTCCCTTCCGCATCAGAAGAAATGTGCATATGCTTGACATGAGTGGCGTCAAGAAAAATAGGGTGATGCTCAAACACTTTATTCGAAAATGAAAAACCTCTCCATTGTAGTAAATATGTAATGTGCACGGGAAAGAAAAGCGGGCCGGATGGCTTGCGCTGACAGGTAAGTATGACAGAACGGAAAATATATGCTAAATCAACTCGGGTTCCTGTCATGACACAGTAAACTAAAAAATCCTCCATGCGAGATACACTACTACGACTACCAGTTTTAGGCAAAACAGAGTAAGTAATGACATTATGGATTAATCTAGCCTCGGGTAGTAGCATAATAGAAGAGAGAATGTCGGCATCCTGCGAGATGTCCTTGTCGACGCATATAGTTGGAACTGCTTCAATACAGTCGAATCCATCAGCCCTATACCAATCCTTATAATGGCGAATTCCATCAGTCGGAAGCGAGAAAATGCGCTTGATATCACCATCATCAACAGATACCTCATTACCACACAAATTGAAATGAAGATGAGGGAGGAATTTCTCCTTGTGATTGTCAAGAGAAGCATAAAAAGCTTTGACAATTCGCGAAAGTACCGGAATGTCGAGAGAGATAAAAAAATCCCAACCAATTGCTCGGAACAACTCGATGATAAAAAACAGTGATGAATTTATTTCTAATTTCAGTGCATAAATCTTGTGTGACAGTGATGAATTTATTTCAGTGCATAAAGTTCGAGCCCTAATTTCAGTGCATAAATCTTGTGTGACAATACGACAAGGTGTAAGAGCACGATGATCAAAAACAGTGATGAATTTATTTCTATCATCATCATCAAGAAGAAGTACTTCAAGAATAAGAGGTTCATTCGACTCCTCTTCGTCAACAGCCGTAGGAATGCTTGGATTGGTGGAGCTTCGACCTCCATCAATGCGGGAACGTTTCCGAAATAGACCTCGAGTCTTCAGTGGCATTGTGGATGATAATACACAAAAATGTAAAGAAGATGGTGTATATATAGATATATGATTGTGTATATATGAATGTGATGAAGATGATGAAAGTGAAGAAAATAAGTGAAGGAAATGGGTGAATGATGGTAGAAATGCAAAATAGATGAAGGATTTGTGGAGATTTGAAGGTAGAAATGGGAATATGAGAGGTATTGAGATGGAATGAAATGAAGGTGTGTGAAGATGGAGGGAGGCGGATGGAGAGAAAGAGAAGAGGGTTAGGTTTTAAAGGGGTTGAGTCGACTAGGGCTAGGGTTGAGTTGGTTAGGATAGGGTTTGAGTCGACTAGGTGAGGTTTGAGTCGACTAGGAAGACAAAGTAGTCGACTAAACCAAGGTTTGAGTCGACTAGAATAGCATTTGAGTCGACTAAATGAGCAATGTAATCAACTAGAATGGTGAAGAGCATGAAATGGTGAAGCTACTAACTAAAGTAGTCGACTAGAATGGTTTGAACTACACAGGATGAGTCGACTAGAAGAAAAAAAAATGATAAAAATAGAGAAAAAATCATGAAATAAATATGCAAAAATAGCAAGAAAACATGGAAAATAAAGATTATGACAGAAATTATGATAAAACATTAAAATCCATGGCCATTCCAATTTCTCAACGAATTTTAGAAAATGATTCGTCCGCAAGTGGTTTTGTAAAAATATCTGCCAATTGATTTTTAGTGTCGATAAAAACCAATTCAACATCACCCTTAGAAACTTGATCACGTAAAAAATGATGCATAATCTCTATGTGTTTGGTGCGTGAGTGATGAATAGGATTCCTTGAAATACAAATCGCACTCGTATTATTGCATTTAATAGGCACGTGAGAGAAAGTAAGACCGAAATTAAGTAGTTGTTGCTTAATATAAAGAGTTTGAGCGCAACTACTACCGACTGCCACATATTCGGCTTCGGCCGTAGATAATGCAACGGAATTTTGCTTTTTACTTGACCAAGAGACTAGAGAGTGTCCTAGAAAATGACAAGTGTCGCTTGTGCTTTTTCGATCAATTCTACATCCCGTAAAATCGACATCCGAATAACTAATAAGATCAATTGAAATTCCTTGTGGATACCAAAGCCCTAAGTTTATTGTACCACTTAGGTAGCGAAAAATGCGTTTTACCACAAGCAAGTGAAATTCCTTAGGACATGATTGAAACCGGGCACATAGGCATACACTAAACATTATATCCGGTCTACTAGCGGTTAAGTAAAGCAAACTACCGATCATTCCTCTATAATTTGTAATGTTAACACATTTACCATTTTCATCTTTATCATTTTTAATAGAGGAACTCATAGGAGTTATGGCATGTTTAGTAGCCTCCATACTAAATCGCTTTAGCAAATCTTTAGTGTACTTGGATTGACTAATGAATAAGCCATCCGAGCTTTGCTTGATTTGCAACCCTAAGAAGAAATTCAACTCACCTATCATGCTCATTTCAAATTCATTTTGCATGCTTCTAGCAAGTTCCCAACATAAAGAATTATTTGTTGAGCCGAATATAATGTCGTCAACATAAATCTGGACAATCAACAAATTATTCTTAATGGTTTTTGTAAAAAGTGTGTTGTCAACTCTTCCTCTTATAAAACCATTTTTAGTCAAAACTCCGCTAAGTCTCTCATACCAAGCTCGAGGAGCCTACTTTAAACCATATAGAGCTTTAGCTAATTTGAAAACATGATTTGGAAAAAGATTATTTTCAAAACCGGGTGGTTGCTTCACAAAGACTTCTTATTCTATGACGCCATTTAAGAAAGCACTTTTGACATCCATTTGATAAAGAGTAAAATTTCTATATTATGCAAATGCAAGAAGCATTCTAATTGCTTCTAACCTAGCTACCGGTGCAAAGGTGTCATCGTAGTAGATGCCTTCCTCTTCATTATATCCATGAGCTACCAATCCTGCTTTATTTCGAATAATTACTCCATTCTCATCCTTTTTGTTTAGAAAAACCCATTTTGTGCCAATTATAGTCTGATTTTTGGGTCTAGGAACTAAACGCCAAACTTGATTGCATTCAAATTGATTTAGTTCCTCTTGCATTGCTACGATCCAAGAATCATCACATTGAGCTTCGTGGAAGTTCTTGGGTTCGAATTGGGATACAAAAGCCATGTGGTTGCAAAAATCTTTAAGTTGAGATATAGTACTAACCCCTTTTGATGGATTACCTATGACTTGATCAAGAGGATGATTGTGAACAATCCTCCATGATTTAGGCATTGAGTTTGTCAAGTCATCCTTTGATTGATGCTCAACTTCCCTCATTTCCTTTTGGCAACTTGATGAATTGGAGATATTGAGAGTATTTAAATTATCCTCAATTCCACCAACCTCATCGTCTTCTAGGTCAATTCTAGGTGATGGTGATGAGGATGATTCATCAAAGACAACATGAATAGACTCAACCATAGTTAAAGTCCGTTTATTAAAAACACGAAAGGCTTTACTCCTTGTAGAATTTCCTAGAAAAATTGTTTCATCCTATTTGGAGTCGAATTTTCCAAGGTTATCTTTATCATTCAACACAAAACATTTACACCCGAAAACTTTGAAATACCCAATATTTAGCTTTCGACCATTCCACAACTCATAAGGCATCTTCCCCAACTTCATCCGAATAATAACACGATTAATTATATGGCAAGCGGTATTTACCGCTTCCGCCCAAAGACTTCGGGGAAGGTTGTGCTCATTTAACATGGTTCTGGCCATCTCTTGTAGAGATCAATTCTTTCTTTCAACTACAACGTTTTGTTGAGGGGTTCTAGGGGCCGAGAGATCATGAGAAACACCGAGGTAATCACATAATTTCTCTAAGTCTTGATTTTCAAACTCCCTACCTCTATCACTTCTAATTTTCTTGATTTTCAAATCTTTTTCATTTTGAATGAGTCTATAAAATCTTTCAAGAATGGAGTGAGTGTCATTTTTATGAGCAAAAATGTGAACCCAAGTATATCTAGAGTAGTCATAAACTAGAACAAGTACATAAGAGTTTCCCGGCTAGACTAGCCGTTCTCTCCGGACCAAAAAGATCCATGTGAAGTAACTCTAAAGGTCTTGAAGTGGTAATGTCTTTCTTTCTCTTCAAAGAGGACTTTACTTGTTTGCCTACTTGACATGCGCTACATATTTTATCTTTCAAAAATTTTGTCTTTCGGAGGCCCTTGACTAAATCATTTTTGGATAAACGATGAATGAGATCCATACCAGCATGTCCTAGGCGTCTATGCCACAACCAACTATTTTCGCTAGATGTGACAAAACATTTAACATCTTGTTCGTGCAAATCACATAGCAACAAAGTATACAAATTTCCATTTCGTTTGGCATTGAACATTTGCTTCCCATCTTTCTTCATTATGCATGCATTTGTCCTAAATATAACATCATAACCCTTGTCAAATAGTTGGCTAATACTAAACAAATTATGCTTCAAACCATCAACTAAAAACGCATCATCTATAGAGAGAGAAGAGGAAATACCGATTGAGCCAATTTCTATAATTTTGCCTCTCTCCAAAAGTTACATTCCCTCCTTCATAAGGTTTTAGTGAAATAAACTTTGATTTATCTCCCGTCATATGCCTTGAGCATCCACTATCAAGAAACCATTTTTCGTTTGATGTGGATTTCAAGCATACCTACAAAACAAGTTCAAGTAACTTTTATTGGTACCCAATCTATTTTGGGTCCATTTTGGTTAGATATAGATGTGATAGTTCCTTTTGGAACCCAAATTTGTTTAGTTACAACCTTATCTTTTTTTTTGTGAGCATGCTATAGTTCCTTTCGGAATCCAAACCATTTTTGACATAATTTTCTTCTTTCTATGAAAACATACATTTGCTTTGTGTCATTTTCTATTGCAATAGTAACATGTAATATGTTTATAAACATTTGAAGATGCATGAGATGATTTTCGAACAAATGTAGAGCTAAGTGATTTTCTCTTTTTCAATATAAGAGCATCTTTGTCAAAAGCATCATATCCTAGACCACATTTATCAAATGATCCTCTTTGTCTTCCTAGCATGATACTAAGGTTCTCTTTTCCATTTGTAAATTTAGCTAAGATATTTATTTGATCATCAATAGTATTTTTTAACCGAATATTTTCCTTTTCTAGCTCCATGCTTTTGTCATTGCAAGAAACTTCTAAGCTTGAACTAGTGAGACTACTTGAAGATTTTGCTTTCTTAAGAAGGATATATTTTCTAGCTAATTTTTCAAACGCATCATGTAGTTCTTTAAACACATCTTTCAATTCGTTATAATCAAGAAGAAGTTCATCACATGATAGTTTATCTAACTCATGTAAATTTAAGTGTACCTCTTCTTCATTTGCCATGAGGCAAATGTTTGTCGTTTCCTCGCTACTTTTTTCCTCATCCGAGTCGCATGAGTCATAGTCCTCCCATGTGACATTCATTGCCATCTTGCTAGGTCTTTTGTCATTTTCCTTTTTGAGCTTGAACCAATCAATATTGTAGTGTCCCGGCTTTCCACAATTGAAACAAGTTGGGGGTTCCCTTTTGCTATTCTCGCCTTTTGACTCGATTCTCCTCACGAATCTTCCACCATTGGCTTTCTTTCTTTGAAGGTGTCTCTTGAATTTTTGGGTTAAAAGAGCAATGTCCTCATCCTCTTCTTCTTCACTTGGCTCATTGATTTCATTTTTGGTGAAGGCTTGCAAGGCTATTCCCTTTCTTGGCTTGATGTCGTCTTCACGAGCTTTTAACGTTATTTTCCAAGTGAGTAGAGAGCCGAAGATTTCATCGATACTCATGGTATTGAGGTCATGAGCTTCTTTGATAGCCATTACTTTAGCATCCCATTTTGCCGGGAGACTTCTAAGCATTTTTCGTGATGCATCGGATCTAGGAACAATTCTACCAAGATGCTTTAGTCCATTCAAAATATTTGTAAAGCGAGACATCATAGAATTCACATTTTCATCATCTTTCATAACAAATAATTCATATTCATGCATGAGTATGTCAATTTTAGATTCTCGTACTTGAGATGTTCCTTCATAGGTTACCTCAAGTTTATCCATCATTTCTTTTGCCATTGAACAAGTAGATACACGATTAAATTCATTTGGACTTAAAGCATAATTTAAATTTACTTTGGCTTTAGCATTGTACAAAATGAGTTTACGGTCATCATTATCCCACTCATTTGGTAATTTGGGGACGATTTTTCCATCAACAATTTTAGTTAGTACAAATGGTCCTTCAAGAACTACTTGCCATATTTGGTAGTCAATAGCTTGAAGAAAATCTATCATCCTAGTTTTCCAATAACTATAGTTTGATCCATCAAACCATGGGGGCCTATTATTCGATTGTCCTTCAACATGAGTGACTAAGTTAGATGACATGATCGTTCTCTAAGACGGTTAAGTCTACGATTAATAGAGATTAGGCTCTGATACCAATTATTAGTCATTAATTAGCCCTAGAGGGGGGGTGAATAGGGTGTTAAAAAATAATTATACTCCTTTTCGAAATTGGAACAATATATATATATATATATTCAATACACAATTTCTTTAATAGTCAAGTCAATAAATTCAATTAAATTTATCTAACAACTAATCACAAGACTAATTAGCGTACAAGATATTCAATTAAATATAGCATGCTAATTAATGAAATAAAGAGAGAGAGATAGAGAGATTGACACCGTGATTTTTTGAGGTTCGGTAACTCTTACTCCTCGGCTCAAGAACCCCTTCTTGAGACTTTTCCCGATCCTTTCCCTATGGCCCTTCCTTCATAGGTGGAATGGCAAACCATTACAATCATAAGCCTCTCGAGCTTGTCTCTCAATCAAGAGAACAATCCTCTCTTGAATAAACGATGGACTTCACTTGTCCGAGATTATAAATTCGTATGTAATCAATAAAATCACTCAAGAATAAAAACAGTCAAAACCCAAAGGTTTTTATGGAAGATAAATCAATATAAGCTCAAGTGTATTTGGTGATTTTGAATAGCTCTAGAAATATATTCTCAAAGGATATATCAATGAATAATATTTGGAGAATAAGAAGAGAAACTAGAGTTTTTGATTTTCAAAGATTTTGCAGAAAATCAGATTTTTGCTTCTTGCCTTCAATGGATTTTGCAGAAAACTTTCTGTAGAAGATGAAGACTTCTTTTGCTATTTGATTAAACTCTCTTGATGTTCAATAAACTCACATTATTCTATATATAGCATTGTATTAGGGTTAAGACATTGAGTATTGAATTATTAGAGTCAAGAGCCGTTTGAAAACCATTAAGCACGATCCTTAAAACATGGAAAATATTTTCTGATAAAACTACAGGTTTTAAGGTGCAACTAGTCGACTACTCTTCCCTTTTAGTCGAATACAATGCTTCATCTATTCGACTAGATTGAGTTCTAGTCGACTACATTGATTCATCTAGTCGACTAGAAGGAGTTCTAGTCGACTACTTCTTGTAGTCTAGTCGACTCAAAGTTCTTATTGTCGACTACTTTGTCGTGGATGAAAAGCCTGAAGCTACTGATTGTTTTAGTCGACTATTTTGGGTTACACAGGGTGCTTCTAGTCGACTACATCTTGAAAAACATTTGATAAAAATATTTTTCTTTCCGTTCAAGTTCGGTAAAGCGTTTTTCATTCCATTTAAGTTCGGTTCATTTTATACTTGAGCTTATACGATAATATCAACGCATAAAATTACCTTGTTATAATGATCGCTCCCCGACCTATCTACCCCGAGTATTGAGTCTTCGAATTTTTCCTTTGCCGTTGAATTAATTGATTTTCCATTTGTGCTTCAATTTCTTTCACAGCTTTTCGCTTTAAATCAAGCTTTCTTTCCGAGCTTGCTTTTCGAGTTGTTTTCTTTCCGAGTTTGATTTCAGAGTCGTTCACCTGTCTTTTTCTTAAAATAGAAACTTGATAATTCATTAGTATCAAACACTCTTCAATGGTTTGTTATCATCAATTTTGGAATTGTTTGCCGAAAGTATATTTCAAAGCCAACAATAGGGATTTCTAAGGAAGCTAGCTTTCTGTGGAAAGTGGTTTCCAAACACTGTTGGGAGTTTGAAATTCATTGCCAGATCTTGTTCTGGGCCAGAGGATTGGCAGATTGCCAATTGATAGCCACTTCAGCAGCAGAGATAGGTTTGGTAGATCCATCCGAGTGGATGACATGAGGATCTGAGATCTTGTGTTGATGAGTTGTTCTTTCCTGAAAATCATGGTTGGATAGAGGAGGAAAATCCGCTTCTGTCCAGGATGATCAAGGAGAAAACATGTAACATGGGATGGGTGAAGGTTGAACCGGTGGTGGTGATGGTTTTGGAGCACATGGTTTATAGGGAGGTTTACAAATGGAAGGATGAGGTTTAGGTTATGGGTTTTTGACTTGCCATAGGTGACATAAAAGTCAAATTTTCCAGAGGGTTCACCAAGAAGGTCAACAGTGGGATCACCATTTTCATATCTTTCTTTGAGGTATTGATGGGATGACTTTCTTTTTCGCTTAAGTACATCATCATTGTCATAAAGATAATTAGCACAATCACAAGCATCAAAGAACTTGTGCCCAGTGACTGGATCTTGGAAAAAGTAGACTGGATTGCCAGAGGATTGGAAAGAACTTATGAGTATTTGGTTCTGGAAATCAAAAGGAGATAGCATGTTAATCTCGGGGAGTCGTGGGGAGAAAATGGGCAGTGCATTTGGATAGGGAGAATCCGGATTGGGAAAAGAGATTTCAATTGAGCCGTCTGATTTGGTAGTAAAGATAGGATTGACAGACTGGAGGGGCTTTGGTTGATGGTGTGTCTTCTCATAAGTTGTAACCCAAGATTCTAGGAGCAACTTTAACAACTCTGATCGGGAGAGTTGTTTCGGAATATGAGAACATGTTGCTTTGTGAGGGGTGTTGATATCAACCAAAAGAGCATCATTGGAAGCCGAAGATGGTAAGCACATATCCATGGCATGATTCTGCAGACGTTATGCCATTTGATAGTGGAGGGTAGCAGCATAAGTGGTAGAGATAGTAAAGGCACCACCAATCTGGATCTGGACATTCAAAGCACTGAGTAGATGTGGATCTACTAAGGGCATGTTGAAGTTGGGAAATAAAGTGAAAATAATTGTGCCAGCATTTAAGGTGGTTTGGATAGTTGCTATACAGGCATGCTGATAGTGGTTAAATCTGGTGTCAACCAGAGCAATGCGAGAGGTGACGGGAAGACCTTTTCGGCCATGGAAAGAGAGAGCAAGGCTAATGGCTCCAAAATGGAGATGGGTGAAGCCTTGTTGTATCCATTGACTGGGAAGGTTGGAAGGTAGCTCAAAGGGAAAAAGCTACTCTTGTTCAGTAGCAGGGATGAAACACTGATCAAATCTAGAGGCTTGAAGGTACTCCTTAATAGAACAAGGACGAGGGGTATGGAACAGACGAGTGACTATTTTCTTAACGGTACTGGTAGGCTTAGGAAACATTGTATAAGGATTAACCATAGGGAGATCAGTAACAGGAACTTTACTAGATTCATGAATATATTCATATTCATATAAATATTCTACACGAGTGGAAGAAGAAGGTGAAAGCAAAGATCTGGATCTGAACGAACAAAAGGAAGAGTGAGAGCTTGAATTGGAAATAGACATAAGGGAGAGAAATCTGGGTTCATCAATCACTCATACATGCAAGAATATATGAGTGATTGAATTAGGGTATTTCTAACACCACCACTAGCCGCATAATATAGACTTATATTCATTCAATTATAAAGGGCGGTCCATCATATGTGATTGAGATATAGGGTTGCAACATTGGCAAACCCTAATCCCAAAAAGGTAACAATTCATCCGACTTGGCTACAACCCATCTTCGAATAAAGTATGATTAGTGCATGCATATACTTTACAACTACTCCTAAAATATTAAATAAAAAGCATGCCTATATCATCTTCTCTTAGAATGGCCTGTCTAAATCTAGATTGCATGTTAATAACCACCATTGTGTAAAAAATCATGAATTAAGCATCCGAGTTCTAGTCCCTATTGAATAATCATGATTAAGTAAGATTAAATATCTATTCAAGCTAAGAGGAGACATAGAATAAATATTGAATCTCATATTGAATTAAACGTGTTCACTCATCTACACAACCATTACATATGTGTCCTTCAGTTTCCCAATGTTACAATTGAAATAAATAAAAATAACATTACTTGGCTAGATACCCGTTTAGCTGCTCATGGTTATGGTGATCTCCATTGTTGATGTAGACACCGCCTCCATGATCGTTGTTTCTCCTTTGCCGAGGCACGTAATTTTGTGCCTTTATTATCTAATCTCTGATCTATAATCTCTCCTTGAAAAGATGAAAGATTAAGGATATGAAGGGTAGATAGATAGATAGATGGATTTATAACTATGAACCCAACCCTTTAATTTATAGAGGTTGGTCAAATCTTATTTGAATATGGATTGTTTTTCTAGTAAGTAAATCTTTCCTTGCATGTTTTCGTTGGGAAAGAAAAGTCAAATATGACCATAATATACCTAAAATACGTCCAAGATAGTCTAGAGTGCAAACAAAAGTTAAACGGGGTCTACCCATGAAGTTAAAGTCGACCAAATCTCGAGTACTCGAAGTTGCAATCTCGAGTACTGGATGTTGATTTTTCAGCTTTGTCCTTGCTTCACTATTTTGATCATATCTTGAGCTACGAGAGGACTTTTTTCATGATTCAAAGTACGTTGGAAAAATGACTTCATGAAGATGAGTTTAGGATATTTAATCACTCCATTTAAATATGTTTTGACCAGGTTATGGTAGTTTGAATATGAGCCAGAAGTTGGCTCTTTGCAGTTTCACCGAGTACTCAATGGCTTTTGTACCGAGTACTTGGTGAAGACACTACCGAGTACTCAATTGTTCTTCACACTATTTTTCCTGTTTTGACTTTTTTTACTCTATTTCTCTTCTCGGCATCATTCCACTTCACTTGTATTGCATCCTTAACATGTTTTTGGTCTATTATGGGTCATTTATCCTCAGTTTCATCTCTTGAATGATCTTGAGTCATTATTTCAGTTATTTCACCAAACTTAACTCATTTTACATAACATGTCCTGAAACATCTCAAAGCACGTAAACCGGGTAAAAACACCGATATAATGATGTATGTAGACTTAACAATGCATAATTAGGGGCCTAAAATATAAGAAATTTGGCTCCTATCAAGCGCCCAAACTTCAACATTTCTAGTCCCTTAGCAATCAATTCAATTGGAGAACATTCAAAAATTTGTGATGATTGTGTTTTCGTACAACAAAGAAAAATTAAAAAATTAACTAAACTCAATCAATTAAATAAACTAAATAAAAATTTTCCTTCGTGAAGGTGTACGATTACACTTAGCATGTGTAGCAAACCTTTTAAACCCCTAGATTTACCTAGTTGACGAGTGAAGTCTCGTGAGGGTTAAATATACTACCCACAATTCTTTCATTCTTCATTCTTGTATGGTCATGGAATCAAATACTCATTAATCATGCAATGCTATAATGTCATGAGAATATAATGCATACAAGTTATCCCTACTCACTCATAAATAATAGTTTTCTTGAATTAAATTTGAAAGAGTGGTCTTCACAGTGGTGAAATAAACTTGCTAATTTGTACAACTAATCCACATAGCTTCCCATGTTTTTTTGAAAATTATCTATGGTAGATCAGTCTCTCTTCTTGTACTTCATTAATCAAACTTTGCCATGATATAATCATATATAAAACTTCTTCCTTTCTCTTATTTTTTTTTTCACTTCATCCCTTTTTTCTTTCTCAGCTCCGAACTTTCCAGTAAGGATTTTTAGTCCTGACCAACTGGGCCCGAGCTTCTTCCTTGGGATATATTTTCATTAGTTTTCTCCCCTTTTGATGCGAACACTCATTACTTTGTGGTAAGACGTCTGGTTACTCAGATCGAAGAACTACTTTTTGCATTTTATTTTCTATATATATTTTTTATTTTCTCCATACTACTCCCCTTCTCCCCTTTTCATGGTTATATAGTTATTTTTTCAATTACATAGGCAAAGACCAATTAATCATCCCATACAAAATATGTACAAGTGCATTATAAGTCAAGACTATCCTTTTTGGTTTCAATTTCACTCATTTATTCACCCATGTGGACCACATCTTAAAAATCAATTTAATTAAACTATTACTTACTAATGAGTGGGATAATTTCATGACACACTACCTTCCTAGTCATAACATGTACACAACTTAACTTATACTTGACCTCAATCATATATTTCGAATGAAGAACTTATTAAAATTTTCAATTCTTTCAATATTTTAATTTTTCTCATTCCCTTAAAGGCTATAACTAATAACTATTTCCTCCTCCCCCCCCCCCCCCCCCCCCCCCGCCCCGGCCACAAATTTAAAATGGACCATCTCCTCATGATCTAAGAACAAAAATAGAGGAAGAAATTGTTACCACCTTTAAAGCGTAATGTTGGATGCTTGTGTTGCTCGATATCTCCCCCAAACTTATGTTGTATGATCTATTAAAAAATAACAAAAACTACGCATACCCAAGATCATATCAAGTGGAGAGATATATTCAATCAACTGAAATATAAAGTGAATGTTAAAGAAATGGAATTTTATTAATAATTGAAACTCTATTTGGCCTTAAGGGCCTACAATCCTACTAATAAATAAAAATTACAGAAAAATAATGAACTAAATGCAAAAGACAAGGATTGAACCAATCCTAAATGGATTTGGTTTTAAAGTTAAAGAAAATGAAAACAATCAAAATTAAAGAGAGAGAATTATATAAATTTCATAAATCCCTTCCTTATCCTACGGATTCCCTCTACACCTTTTTTAGCCACATACGGTCATGAGATCATTATCAAGCTCATTATTCCACTCTTGAAGTACCTTCATATCCTCCCATGTCGCCACCCTTTGTTACTCTTCCTCTTCATAATCTTCATCAAACATCTTAGCACAAAAGTAAGAAGTGATGGATACATACTCTTTTTCACATTTAGAAATAAGGTCCCCCATCGCATTCTTAATTAACTTTGTGATTAGGAATGGATAAGGGAATTTCCATGTGGTTTTCGTGGGATCCACTAAGAGTTGAGCATGACCAAGCATACACCCTAAAATAACTTCCGAAAAAGACACCCAATTCCCCATGTGAAAACAATAAAAGATTTTAATCATTGCTTCATCATACCAATTCTGATGTTCGTTGGGATAAACTTGTGATGTGATGATTGTATCTAGAAACCAATAGTTGGGATTTAGACTTTGTTTGTTAATTGGCATTTCATCATCACTTTCAAAGTAATTCGTACATATGGCGGTAATCATCTTCATAATTGTAATGGTGAATGGTTCGGGTATGGGTAAAAACCTTTCGTGAAGCCTGGACACTCATGTGGAATACCCCATTCTTTAGCAATTGTGTTGGACATGACATCAAAATGAGGTATTTCAGAGTCCAAGAAAATTTGGAGGATGAGTTCTTTGTTTATTGTATGCCCTACATTACAATAGAATTTTGGTACTACCTTTGGATATACAACTATTGTCGTCGGTTTCATTAAGTCGGTCAATCCTCGTACCTCAAGAAAGTTAACACCACTTTGCATCCTAGGGGTGTTGATGGCTTTTTCAAAATAGATGACTTCGTATGCAAGCACACAACATCCATAAGTTATTGTAATAGGGGGCATCTTTGGACTCGAAAGTGCACTCCATAGGTTGGGCTTCTTCGGGGTTGGTAGAAGACTCCATTAGCTCTAGTTCTTCGGGTTCATCATCCAAAATTTCTATGGGGTTATGGATGATGAAATCCTTGCGAGAAACAGAGATACATTTTGTTCTCATGGTGAAGAAAGAAAAGAGATTTTGAAAGAGTGACTAAAACAAGTACTAATGATCTATATTTATAGATTTATATCCAAGTTCCTTATAGGAAAGGAGTGATTGAATTATAGTAGAAAATCTAGAATAGAAAATTTAAAATTCGAATTTGCATGAAAGGAAACAAGTTTAAGAGCCTATTTTTCCAATTTTGAAAAGGAAATCATATTTATGGTAACTTTTCTAGACTCTCTTTTCCTAAGTTAAAAATTACTAAAAGTATATATAACTACTAATTTAGTATAGTCAAAATCCTACTTTGAAAAGAAATATTTGAAAATACTTAAATTTATTATTATTATTATTATTTAGGAAATAAAACATGAATATTTTCTAGGAACTTTCGAGTATTCGGTAGATCCTGTACTTTATATATATATATATATATATATTGTATGATTTTATTTAAATCATATAATATATATATATATATATATGAATTATACATATGTATGTATATATAAAATTAGTATATCTAGATTTATATAAATATATAAAACTAATTTTTAAAACTTTAAAACTAAATAAAATATTTGGAAAAACTTTTAAAAGCGTACCCCCCACCCCCCCAAAACATATACTATTATATCCGCATAATTGAAAAAAAGATAATATACTCAAATCGCACATTAAACAAAATAATATCCATTTTCATTAATCTTTTAAGTTTTCGGGAAATGGAGTACAAAAAGAAACAAACGGAAAGTGAAAAATACTAAAGTACAAAATAAAGATCATGGCTCACCCTATGGCAATATCTAGAACATAATACTATGCCAACTTATGATCGGATACTCTCGAACCTAAGAAGATGATGGTGCTGGTGGTGGAGTGGTAGGGATAGAGTAGGCTCCTAATCGCTCTAAGATCGCCTGAAATCCATGAGCCATCTCTACTCGGATCTCTGCCTGATCTTGAATAATCTGTTACATAGCGGAGTCGATACGCTCTTAACGAGCTAACATATCAACAAACTGCTCCCTAGATAAATTCATTGTTTCTCTCTGTTTAGGGGCCTGAGGCATCTTCTTATCGGTAGCCTTGTCATCATCTCCACTCTCATCTTCATCCTCTGCAGCCTCAGAGTCATCCTCGGCCTCTCCCTGTGCTATCTCATCTCTGCATGTGCGTAGCTTACCGAAAGAATGACATAAAACTTTGAGGGGCATAGGCGAATCAACCTCTCGTACCTCCTCAACCTCGGTAGGCTGGATCTCGAGGTAACGGAAAATGCTAGTGATGAGAAAGGGAAATGGAAGCCTCCACTTCTTCGGCTTCACCGCCAACAGGTCTGATAAATCCTGCCATATGGTCTCCATGATGTGTAATACAATGCATGGCATCGATACCCAGTGTCGAGCCTCGAACACATAGAGTGTCTACAAAAGTATTCCCCGCCTCTCAGTGTCGTGGCCTCGGGGGTGTACCTAAGAGCGGAGGACTGTATCCAGGAACCAGTACCTCAGCTGGAAGTCTATCTTCCTAGTGTAAGTCGCGCTTTTCTTTTCCCCGTACAGCCCTTGACACATCCATGTCACAATGGCATTAACATCGGGGAAAGGCTTTGGCAGTGGTGAGAAAGTCTCTCTTAAATCTTCCAGAACCTCATCCGGAATCCCCCAAACAACAACAATGAGGGCGATATCGACTGTAAAAGATCGATCCCTCACCCTCATGGAAATATCGGTAGCCACATCATAAATGATGTTGCAATATAACTCATGAACCAACTCGGGGTAAAAAATGGGTGAGACCGAGGTCAACAATTGCCACAATCGCCAAGCATTGAGCCATTTGACAACTATCTTTGATTTTCGATGGCCCCAAAAATTAGCGTAATCAAAGGTACGCTCAACAATGAAATCCTTACTCAACCCCAACACCCTCGCCTCTTAGCATGCTTCGGCCGCCCATTGAGTTACCTGTGCAATGATTTGTGCAGCCGCCTCCGACGATTCTTCACTCTTTGTAGCTCTCCCTCTCTTTTTCAGTGCCATTTCAATGTTTGCATATGTGTATATAGGCGTATATATGTGTATAGGTTTGAAAATAAGAGGGGGAGATATTTTTTATTTGAATCAGTTGAAAGAATTTGTGGTTTTTGGTCGGATTGATGAGAGGAGTTTGAATCTAGGCTTGGTTTGGATTGAAGTGTATCAAAACTGAAGGATTTGGAGAGAAACAAAGGTAAATATATGTATATATATACATATATATAGGTATATATAGAGAAATAGATGCGTGTAAGGAAGGATTCCAAGCTTGATTCTTGTTGGATCAAGTTGAAATGATTGTATATGAAGGTTAGGGTCAGATTATTTGTGAGAAAATGGACGCTTAGAGTTATTTGAGAAAGAAGATAATGAGCCCTAATATGAACTGTCGAGTTCTACCCAGTTCAGTTCGACTTTTAAGTGACCGAGTACTCGAAAGTGCAACTTCAAGTACTCAATAATTCATAAGTGATCGAGTACTCGAAAATGCAATTTCGAGTACTCTAAAAGGTGCTGAAACTTTTAACTCTTCTCTTCTTGATTCTGTGACCCGTTCTTTGAACTCATCCTAACCTATTATAAGTCTATAATTAATCTTTCTAAGTGATGGTTAACCATAAATTCGTAAGGGGATTTATCTAACGTCTCTTATTCCTATTTTAGAATTTAAAATTTGAAAACTCTATCTAAATTCCCAACACCTCAAAATTTACTAAACTAATCCTAAAAACATTCCTCAATGAGTTATTTACTAAACTATTCAACACCTTTTCTCTTAGCTACACATCCACCAAATGTCGGTCCAAGCGTGGGAAGTAAGTCGTTAATCGGTGTCCTTTGTGGATATTTAGAAATGAGCATGACATCAAACAAATAATAATCATCATATAACTTTTTTCCTTTGTCATGCTCTACGTTCATCTATCTATTATTTGTCTCCAATAAACTTTTCATCAATGAATGAGGTAATGTGTCCTCCATCACCTCGTCAATATCCTCAATTATATAGTATTCCTCCCTTGCTTGTTTATCATCGTGAAGTTGCTCATCGAAACATTGGGGAAATGATTATCTAAATTCATATAATGTCTCAATTGGCTCTTGTGGTAAGGGCGTAATTTGTGTCCACTCTTCTTGTAAGATTGCATTATTTGCCTCGACTTGTTCTTCCATTTGATTGTAATCATCCTTCTCGTCCTTATAAGTTATATTGGTTGGACTAGTTTCCTCTTCATCACTAAGGGATCCTAGTTCAACTATACCTTGGCTCATTGGATCAACTACCATTTGACGTGGCCATTCCTCTTCTCTTCTACTTAAAGCTCTATCTTGTTGCCCTACTTGGGTTTCTAACTTAGCAAAAGACTGTGAATAGGAGTGGAGTAATTGTTATTCGGCTTCTAACGTGCTAAGGGCAATCAAAACACTATGTTCAAAATTGTTTAACTAGGAAGGTGAACATGGAATTAGATCCGGAATAAAATCTTCATAATGCGGTTGATTTAAATCATACGAATAAAATTCTTGATTATCCAATTATAAGTATGAATTATCTACCTTATGTGTAATCTCCTCAAGCTCACGAGTGGTTACTTCAATATTCCCTAAGGCCGCTAAAATCTTATCTTTAAAACTCAATGGCTCTTGGGAAAAATATTGATTTGAATCCTCAAATTGGAATTTACTAGATAGTTGAGGGTAACACTCTTTATATGATGAAAAACCTAATCCTTGATCATATAATTGAGAGCTCGATGGTTGATCGAAATATCGTGGATCTTGTTTTACGCTTTGATATTGACTTCCCGTGTATGGTTGTTGATATGAAAAACTTGGATCATCTAACCAACCCGGATTATATGTATTATAATATAGAATATCGACCGAATAGGTATAGATGTTATACATTATTTTTTTAATTTTAATACTAATAAATATAAAGAAAAAAAAAAGAAATAGAAATTAAACAAGAAAAGTAAAGTATAATTGTGCAATAATGCTAAATACACTTAAAACTCACAAACGGTCCAGCAAAACAGTGGCCACCTGCTTCTTTGGTTCTCCTTTCGCTTATTCCGGGGTCCTCGTCAAAACACACAATTCAACTTTTAAAAAGAAGAAAATAAAAATAAAGCAAGTAAAAATAATTAAAAAATACAAAATTACTAAAATTCATAATATCCGTTAGTCCCCGGCAACGTCGCCAAAAACTTGATCGGTTCTAGGGCAAGGCTAATATAACTATTAATAATAACAGTAAAAATAAGCCCTTAAAGTTGACATAGTTTTACCTATCGCAAGTGCACGAATCGTATTGTAGTATAGTATACTTTTGATAGGGTTATCGAATCCACAAAGACTAAGTGGTAATTTAAGTTCTAGCAAAGTAATACTCTTGAATTGCTAAGATAATTTGATTTGGATTTTGATTATTAACTAATAAACAATTAAATAAAGTAAAGTAAATAAAGATAGATTTGAGATAGAAACAATAAAGATAGATTCTAGGGTATTTCTCACGCCACCATTAGCCGCATAATATAGACTTATATTCATTTAATTGTAAAGGGTCGTCCATCATATGTGAATCAGATATAGGGTTGCAACATTGGCGAACCCTAATCCCAAAAAATAAACAATTAATCTGACTTGGCTATAACCCATCTTTAAATAAAGTATGATTAGTGCATGCATCTACTCTACAACTACTCCTAAAATATTAAATAAAAATCATGCCTATATCATCTTCTCTTAGTATGGTCTGTCTAACTCTAGATTGCATTACCAACATTGTGTAGAAAATCATGAATTAAGCATCCGAGTTCTAGCCCCTATTGAATAATCATGATTGAATAAGATTAAATATGTATTCAAGCTAAGACAAGACATAGAATAAATATAGAATCATATATTGAATCAAACGTGTTCACTCATCTACATAATCATCACATATGTGTCCTTCAGATTCCCTTGTTACAATTGAAATAAATAAAAACTATATTCATGGTTGTGGTAATCGTCATTGTTGATGTAGACACCGCCTCCATGATCATTGTTTCTCCTTTGTCGAGGCACACAATTCTATGCCTTTATTCTCTGATCTATAATATCCCCTTGAAAAGATTAACAATGAAGGATATGAAGAGTAGATAGATACATACATACATAACTATGAACCCAACCCTTTAATTTCTAGAGGTTGATCAAGTCTTGTCTGAATATGGATTGCTTTTCTAGTAAGTAAATCTTTTCTTGCGTGTTTTTGTTGAGAGAGAATGTCAAATATGACCATAATATGACTAAAATATGTCCAAGATAGTCTGGAGTGCAAAACAAGTCAAACGGGGCCGAAACGGGGTCCACCCATGAAGTTAAAGTCAGTTAAATCTCAAGTACTCGAAGTTGATTTTTCTGCTTCGTCCCTGCTACACTATTTTGATCATATCTTGTACTACGGGAGGAATTTTTATGTGATTCAAAGTGCATTGGAAAGATGACTTCATGAAGATGATTTTAGGCTTTTGACTCACTCCATTTAAAGCTGTTTTGATCAGGTTATGGTTGTTTGAATATGAGGATGAAGTCGGCTCTTTGCAGTTTCAGCGAGTACTCGGTGGCTTTTCTACAAAGTACTCGATAGATCTGTAATGGTGCACCATGGAGTGAAATTCCCACTGGAACTGCGCTATCATCCGCATTAAGGCGCGGTTTTGGCCTTCCGAGTACTCGGTAGTTCTTCACATTATTTTTCTTATTTTGACTTCTTTGATCCGTCTCTCTTCTCGACTTCATTCCACTTAACTTGTATTGCATCCCTAACTTTTTTTAGTCTATTATGGGTCATTGATCCTCAGTTTTGGGTCTCGAACGATCTTGAGTCATTATTTCAGTTATTTCACCGAAATTAACTCACTTTACATAACATGTCCTGAAACGTCTCAAAACACGCAAACTGGGTAAAAGCACAGATATAATGATGTATGTAGACTTAACAATGCATAATTACGGGCCTAAAGTTTATGACATTTGGTTCCTATCACCCAACAAAGTAAAGGAATAGATGTAAGAGTCACTATTATCACCCATAAATTGAAAAAAATCACCCTCAGGCGTACACACCATCACACGACATCGAAAGAAGTTAATCTTTGCATGAAAATTCACCAGCTAATCCACCCCCAAGATAATATCAAAGCCTATCATGTCGAGAAGAATGAAGTCGAACACTAAATGTCGGCCCTCAATCACTAACTTACAATTGCGGAACACTCTCGATAAGGCAATACAACCCTGTTAGTCACTAATTAACCCTAGAGGGGGGGTGAATAGGGTGTTCAAAAATAAGTCCAACTCTTTTCGAAAATGGAACACACTATAATCAAAAATCAATTTCTCAAAAAGCAAGTGGATGATTCAATTTAAACTTTTATAATAATTAATTTCAAGACAAATTAGCATACAAGATATTCAAGCAATTATAGCATGCAAAATACTCAAGTAAAGATAAAGAGATAGAGAGATTGACACCGTGATTTTTTTGAGGTTCGGTAACTCCTACTCCTCGGCTCAAGAACCCCTTCTTGAGACTTTTCCCGATCCTTTCACTATGGCCCTTCCTTCACAGGTGGAATGGCAAACCTTTACAACACAAGCCTCTCGAGCTTGTCTCTCAATCAAGAGAACAATCCTCTCTTAAACAATCGGTGGACTTCACTTGTCCGAGATTACAAATTCGTATGTAATCAATAAAATCACTCAAGAACAAAAACACTCAAAACCCAAAGGTTTTTATGGAAGATAAATCGATATAAGCTCAAGTGTTTTTGGTTATTTTACAATAGCTCTATTAATGTATTCTCAAAGGATATAATCAATGAATGATATTTGGAGAATAAGAAGAGATTCTAGAGGTTTTGATTTTCAAAGAAACTTGGAGAAAATCAGATTTTCAAAGCTTGGTTTCAATGGCTTTTGAAGAGAAAATTTATGCAGAATTTTTGATAGCTTTCTTTCTCTTTTGTATTTCAATCTCTTCATCTTCAATATACACATCTCATTCTATATATAGCATTGCATTAGGGTTTTGAAGAGTGATTATAGTATTTGAAAGACAAGAGCCGTTTGAACACCATTAAACACGATCCACAAACATGGGAATTGTTTTCTGAAAATCTGCAGATTTTAAGCAACTTCTAGTCGACTACTTCTCTATTGTAGTCGACTACAATGGACCATCTAGTCGACTAGATTGAGTTCTAGTCGACTACTTTGGACCATCTAGTCGACTAGAATGAGTTCTAGTCGACTACAATGAGTAGTCTAGTCAACTCAAGCTTGTTTCAGTCGACTCTTTTGATGTGGATGAAAAACCAATAGCTACTGGTTGAAATAGTCGACTACTAGAAAATACACAGGGTGATTCTAGTCAACTATAACAAGAAAAACATTTAATAAAAATATTTTTCTTTCCGTTTAAGTTTGGTAAAGCGTTTTTCATTTCATTTGAGTTCGGTTCATTTTATACTTGAGCTTATACGATAAAATCGACACATAAAATTACCTTGTTACAATGATCGCTCCCCGACCTATCTACCCCGAGTCTTGAGTCTTCGACTTTCACTTTTGCCGTTGAATTAATTGATTTTCCTTTTTCGCTTCAATTTCTTTCACAGCTTTTCGCTTTAAATCAAGCTTTCTTTCCGAGCTTGTTTTTCGAGTAGTTTTCTTTTCGAGTTTGATTTCTGAGTCGTTCACCTGTCTTTTGCTAAAAATATAAACTCGATAATTCATTAGTATCAAACACTCTTCAATGGTTTGTTATCATCAATTTTGGAATTGTTTGCCGAAAGTAAATTTCAAAGCCAACAAACCCCATACCGGAGTGTTGACATATAAAACCTTACTGAGCAACGATACCTCTAATCCCAATACAGAAGCAAATAAATGTTAGGGTTCGCACACCCTATGTACGAAGCCGTGCACACCTGGAAATCAAAAAATGCACACAAACACACCAAATAATCGACACAAGAATATATACGTGGTTCAGCCAAATAAGCCTACGTCCAAAGAGAACACCGTTTCACTAAAAAATCACTGAGAGGATTACAAGGGGGTGATTTGCAGATCACACACGCACACACACTGTGCATACTCACGCCTATATCACCGGAATAATATAAACGTATATAATTCCTAACTCTCTCTCTATTTCTGTGTACTCTGTGCGCACCGCATGTGCTTTACTCGCACTAGGTGTTTCACTCACACCGGTACCAGCCATCTGGCGTCGACCTAATCTGGCCCTCTGGCGCCGGCCTAATCTAGCTATCTGCCTGGTACACCGAATACAATAGGCTACACCTATATTTATAGGAGAGGCTACAGTGGAGGAAAAGTCAATCAATCCAATTAGGAATTGATCTCCTACCATAATTGTGATTGCTTGATGGCTAAGTTATATTCCCCCTTAACAAATGAGTCACCAAATATAACAAGATCCTAGTCAAATAGAGATAGCTTGGTGGCTAAGTTTAACTTTCCATGCAAGGAAAGGAGTCACTGTATCTAACAATCTCCCACTTGACGACTTTTCATCCAATCAATAAACTACATACAATGATCAGTGCATTACGATGCTCTCATTCCTGTCTTCAAGCCTGAAGACCCACTTTAGTCATCATGACTATGCTGATAGCTCCCACTGCATGAGAAATATCTGGTCTGGTGGAGACAATGTGACCTCTGTTGTGTCTGACCTCTCCATCTTGAGATCGCTATCGCGTCTGACCTTTTTTACCTTGCAACCTTTGTTGATCATTACTGTCTTTTCTTCTCCTATAGCTCCCACTGAGCCTATTAGAGATATTCGGAGTCTAATTACGCAAAACCAAGTATATGGTTGCGTCGGGGGTGGTTCAAAATCTTAAGAACACCTCTGACCGCGTCCACAACGGGTCAAAAACGACTCCGAACGGGCCAAAACAAATTCGCACAAAAGACAGAAATTTAATCACAAAGTCAGTATCTTCTCTGGGTGCGTGCGGGCGCATCCCTACTCTGATTGGGCTGATTCTTGCGCCAAAACGTCGGGCTTCGAATTCGCTTTTCGTAAAGCCTCGTTACGATAAACGATGCTCCGGAAAATCACGCCTGAACCGAAACTGCTGGTCGACTTAGTTAAAAAACTGGCCAGAACTTCAGGCGGCGACGTACTTGACACTACTGGCTTCGTCTCGTCGAGACAAAGCTCCTGGTGTGGTCGGTTTCTGATTTAGGGCACTCGAAAAAATCAGATCTGGACCAGATCGTCGGGCTTCGTGATTTGCTCCAACCTGGGGCTCTGAAGCACTTGTTAGGATAAGAAAATGCTCTAATACCACTTGTTAGGGTTCGCACACCTATGTACGAAGCCGTACACACCTGCAAATCAGAAAACGCACACAAACACACCAAATAATTGACACAATAATATATACGTGGTTCAGCCAAATAAGCCTACGTCCACGGAGAGCACTGTTTCACTAAAAAATCACTGAGAGGATTACAAAGGGGTGATTCGCAGATACAACACGCACACACACTGTGTATACTCATGCCTATATCACCGGAATAATATAAACGTATATTATTCCTAACCCTCTCTCTCTATTTATGTGTACTCTCTGCGCACCGCATGTGCTTTACTCACACTAGGTGTTTCACTCACACCGGTACCAGCCCTATAGCTTCGGCCTAATCTGGCCCTCTGGCGCCGGCCTAATCTGGCTCTCTGCCTGGTACACCGAATACAATAGGCTACACCTATATTTATAGGAGAGGCTAGAGTGGAGGACAAGTCAATCAATCCAATTAGGAATTGATCTCCTACCATAACTGTGATTGCTTGATAGCTAAGTTATATTCCCCCTTAACAAAGGAGTCACCAAATATAACATGATCCTAGTCAAATAGAGATAGCTTGGTGGCTAAGTTTAACTTTCCCTGCAAGGAATGGAGTCACCGTATCTAACAATAAAGAGGCCAATAATTAGAAATAAGAAAGGTACCTCACACCAAAAAAGGTGTTGTTGTGTTGTCAGCCACTTTCGGAGTCTCAACTGGTGCCACTACCTGAGTCACTACATAAACTCTGCCCTGCGAAGTCTGACCCTGATGAGCTATCCTCTATCTCGGAGGCTTTTGAATAGAAGGTGCAGAAGTCACTGCATTAAATCCCTATGTCAACTGAGCTGGCTGTTGAGGTGGCGGTGTTCGAAATCCAAACTGAGCTACCAACTGCGCTAGCCTAAGCTCTTAACCAACCCTGCTTTTTCCCATACCATTGACCAACTATGGGCAGTCATTACGGAATGACATGTCTAACCACACTGGACGAAACCCTGTGAACGCCCTGTGTCACTGCTCTAAGTCTGTCGCTGAGATGGACACTGTAGTCTAGCATGGCCTCATTGATGATAATGATAGAAAACAATATCTAGCGAGTAGAACCTGACTGAGTTTGAGTAGAAGTTGTAAACTGAGTCTGACACTGTTGTGCAACGTGAGTTGTGGTGCTCTCACATTATTGCTTTTTACTGCCACTCACTGTTGAAGATCCAAAAAACACTTTGCCCCTAGACTCACAAACTTATGATCCTTAATGTCACGGACTTGGTGTTTCCAACGAACCGTGCGGCCTTAGACACCTCTAAGATGCTTGAGAAGTGCTAAGTAAGCCTTTGTGGGTCTCTAGCTTAGTGGGCAACTAAAGCTAGGTGGATGCGGAAGCTTGGTGTGTAAGAAGAGAAATGTGGGCAAGAGAGCTTAGAAGGCAATTGAACTTGTATTGCTTCGATTGTATTGGATTCTTGGATTCTTGGATGGTGAGCAAATGAGCTCCCTCCTCTATTTATAGGCCAAGGGCCTTACAAGGAAAAGTGGAGAGATTTCTAGAATCCTCCATATCTAGAATGTTCTATACAATTCTATACAAGTCTAGACAACTCTACAATACTCTAGAGAATTCCGGAGAAGTGTGGAGAAGTCTAGAATATTCCGGATGTCATGTAGGATGCCAAGTAGGATCCTACGAAGCGTCTGCGTGGCGCCTGTGTGGCTCCTACGTGGCGTAACCTCATAATGCAGGACGTGACATTCTCCCCCACCTAAGTTCGTGACGTCCTCGTCGCGTTCTGCTTGAACTGCTGGATGTGTTTTGCAAACTGCCAAAGTGTGTCTTCATGCTCCCAGCTTGTTTCACTATCCGGCAAGTTTTTCCATTTCACCAAGTACTCTGTGTACTTGGGGACTCCGTTTCTGCTCGTTTTTCGGTCGGCAAGGATGCACTCTACTTCCTTATCGAAGGAAGTGACCACGGCAGTAGGAGCTCGGTGAGATATGCCTCGAGTTGGATCATCCTTGTCTTTATGGTAGGGCTTGAGCTTGCTGACATGGAAAACTGGATGAATCTTGATCTTTGGTGGTAGTTCCACCATATAGGAGACCTTTCCAACTCGTTTGATGATTGGGAAGGGACCTTCGTAGCGTCGTACTAATCCCTTGTGCACTTATCGCAAAGACTTGAACTGTTCGGGTAGCAATTTGACCATGACCAAGTCTCCTTCCATGAACTCTAGGGGCCTTCTCTTGGAGTCAGCCCACTTCTTCATTTTCTTGCCTGCCTTATCTAGGTAGGCTCGAGCCAAGTCGGATTGGTCATACCATCCCTTGGCGAATCTGTATGCTGCCGGGCTCTTGCCATCTCCGCTTGATGCCATAGCGTTAGGCGTCATGGGTTGTCGCCCGGTCACTATCTCGAAAGGACTGTGGTTGGTAGCCTCACTCCGCTGCAAATTATAGGCAAATTGTGCTACTCCAAGGAGTTTGGCCCAGTCCCGCTGGTTGGCACTAACATAGTGCCTCAAGTATAGCTTTAGGAGCGCGTTGATACGCTCCGTCTGTCCGTCGGATTGGGGTGAAAGCTAGTAGAGAAGTTGAGACCCGTACCCATCTTCTGAAATAGTCCTGTCCAGAAGTGGCCTGTGAAGCGTGGATCTCTGTCACTCACTATGTTTTGTGGCAACCCCCATTGCTTGACCACATGGTCAAAGAAGAGCTCTGTTGTCTGCTCTGCCGTGCAATCTGCAGGGGCAGGTATAAAGGTGGCATACTTGCTGAATCGATCTACCACTACGATGATGCTGCCACATCCATTAGACTTGGGTAGGCACGTAATGAAGTCCATTGAAACACTCGCCCATGGACCCTCTGGGATAGGTAGTGGCTCTAGTAGACCGGTCGGCTGCTGCTGCTCTATCTTATCTTGTTGGCAAACAAGACAAGTGCGTACATAGGCCTCGATGTCGTCACGCATCCGGGGCCAGTAGTACGAATCCTCAAGGATTGCCTGTGTGCGCCTCATTCCTGGGTGTCCAGCCCACATAGTGTGATGGCACTCCTTGATGAGTTCCCTTCGTAGGTTCCCCCACTTAGGCACAAATAGCCTGTCGCCTATAGTGAGGAGAAGATCATCCCTAAGCCAAAAACATCGAGTCTTGCCATCCTTGGTGAGTTGAATGAGACTATTGGCTAGGGGGTCATGCTGTAGTCCCTCTTTGATGTGATCCATAAGAGGGTGTTGTGGTCAACTAATGGCCGCGAGTTCTGCCTTGCGGCTAAGTGCCATGGATGGTGGCTTTGAACTTCGTTCCAACTCGACCTTGTGATCTACCTCCCTTCGAGGTGGTAGTCTCTTTGGTAGCTCCGAGGGCATGACATCGTTGTACTCGCATAGTACTGAGCGGATCTCTGTGGGCATGTCCTCATATGGGGAAGAGTCTGAGAGGTCTTCTGGTGAGTCTAGTAGGGTGGCTAAGTAGCTAACTTCCCCCTTCTTTTACCCCTTATTGAATTGTATGGCAGATAAGGAGCGAGCCTCGATCTTAGCCCCTCGTTCGACTGGCACCATGCATGTGGAATGGCCTTCCATGATGCACATGGTGTTAGTGTAGGGGATGAGGAAGGCCTTTACCTTGTCCAAGCATTCTATTCCAAGGACTAAGGCAAAGTCGTCCATGGTTACCACCGAGAGATCAATGAGGCCATTCCATTGGCCTATGTGGGCATGTGGGGGGCTTTCTGGATGCCTCGTAGCTGCTCTCCCTTAACTTAAGATAAGAAGAACGCCTATTGAAAGGTGGCTCTAATGTAATGTCTCACACTTGACAGGGGCCCCTAAAGGCTGGCTCCACTTCATTCAATTCGGAATCAACTATTGGATAGAAAGAAAGTGCCCGCGAGCACTGAGAAGATATGAAAACAAAAGAAAGGTCGAATGCTCCCTCGCGAAAAAAGATTCCTCTACAGGCGAATTCCCTACTGACTGACTGTCGCCTTCCCACTAGTTTTCCCACCATCCTGCTTTGTTCCCCAGTAATTGTTTACGAAATGGGGTGCGGTGCCTTTGAGCCGCCTTCTGGAGAGTGGTTTCTGCTCTCCCTCTCACCTGCAATCGAGTGCCCCGCAGGTTTCAACTAAGCAGGTGCGTGCCTAGATGAAATCCAGCTATCGTTGAGTGAGAAGCTATTGCTTTTCTTCTACGCTTGACTTGCTTGAAGAACGGAGCGAGCGAGCCTATTTCCTTGTTCACTGCTACTGGCCTTTCCGTGGTGTAGTCTTTCGCATATGAATGAACTGGCCTTTCGAACAAAGTCAGTGTAGTCCCGATGGATATCCACTTTTTGGACCCCCTAGAAGTTGACTTGTTGACGAAGCGGGTGCGTCTTGCTTTCTTCCCAAGCCAGGAAGGGTTCCTGAAGAAGCCAGCTAACAAAGCGGCTGGAGTTGATAAGTAGGGGAGTAAGCCTTTACCCGTTGCAACCAAGCCTTTCTAATCTAATGAATAAAGGCGCATTGAAGCTCTCATTCTTGGTCGATATTCTTCGATCCTATTGGTGAAACTAAACAGAAGAGCTGCAAGAAGCCGTAGCCCCTGTTTATCAAGCCTTAGTCAAAGAGTGAGTGCCCGGCGTGTGGTAAAGGGGAAGGGGCCTAGAAGTGCCTACTACTAGACTACTCTACGACTTGCAGGCAGCTATGAATGAGATTAGATCTCTTGAACCGTTACCCACATTGGGAACATCCTAGTTACGACTTGAAGCAACTGTTTGAACTGTCCTATTTGATACGGGGCCTTAGCTTGGATCCATTCAATCTGGTCTGGTATTTCGGTAAGGGGCAAGCTAGAGCTCAAAGTGCCTCACTCACTAATATCATATCTTCTGCTCTGCTTCCCCACTAATTTACTTCGCAGGTGCTGCTTTGCTGCCTGAATTCCCGGATAGCTAAGCTGGTGAAGTAGTCTTCAACAACGTCTGCTGCTCTTTCTGCTGAGTCAAATGCCCTAGTAACAATGCTGAATTAAGATTTCTCACCTGCAAATGAGTCTCCCATACTTCTTTCTTTCCCCAAAAGGGTTACACTTTAAGGTGCTGCTTTCCCATCCCCTGCAAAGAGAAAACCTCCCCCACTTTAGCATTCCCTCCTAAAGATTTTTTCCCGTACAGGTTCTTTCACCGTCCTTCCCTGTATCCCCCGGGGGTGCTTCCATAATTCCAGAGTGAGTGGCGGTAAGTTCAATCAAGTGATATTTGAGACAGAAGCAAGCAATTGGTCCAACCAGTCCTAGCTGACCTTCAAAGAGGCTTCGGCGCAACCTTCTTACTGACAGAAGGGGAGGAGAAGACTACCAAATAGCCAACCCCACTCCGATCCGAGAGGCAGACTTCCACTGCGGAAACTTACTTTACGAAGCGGTCGTTCAAAGCAAGCATTTCCTTCTCCCTCAACATGAATTTGACGCATAGAGATGGAATGGAGTCCGGGTCAGCCAACAACTCCGGCCCAGAAGCACGCTTGTCTTAAGTTGCATCCTTAGGCACGTTCTACCTCTGCCTATTGGTCGGTAGAGCCAACTTCCGGCCTTGAACCCGCCTTTCGGAACTACATTCAGCAAGCATAGGATTCGGGATTGGACAAGAGCACCCGCTAAGACAGAGTTCACTGCTCCACATGAAAGACCGAATTGAGCAGCCAACCAACCACTTGAGTGACCCGCTAAGGTAGTTACCCTCCCGGTATTCCCTCTCTGATCTTATAAAAGGAAATGCCCCAGAAAGAAAGCCAACAGATGAGCGAGCCTACTTTTTCTATTGGATGGAAAGATACATTGCCCGCATTCCACCAACCAGTTTGATACTTTGACTCCCTAACATTGATTTGACTACAAAAGGGGGTGATCTACGCTCTTGAGGTGAACAATAAGGGCAATCTGGTTGAACCACGTGCAGAAGTAGCAAGAAACTAGCACCTCTCTTCCGACATACCATATAGCCTAATAGGAAGGCAGCATAGGCAGGAAGGGGCGTAATAGCCATCAACCGGAAGCAGTGCAGAAATAGGAGGAGAGCTTGCGAAGCTAACAAGCCTACAAGCCGGAAGGAAGCAAGCCTATGACAGAGCAGCGTACAAGCCGAAAGAAGCAACCAAGCCTACAAAAGCTAGCTGGCATACAAAAGTAAAGGAGAAGCAGGAGTAGGAATAATTGAATTTCCAACACCTTTAATACTAAGAGAATTCCCATTACCCATGTAGACCTGATCATTGCCAGTAAAAGGAGCTGGTTGTTGGAGTGCTGGGTGTTGGAGCAACCCGGTGTTAGAGGTCATGTGACTAGTTGCACCAAAATCTGCTACCCAATGAGTAGGCACATGATCAGAGAAGGAATCTCCAGGTGTAAAATGAAGACCTGCAAAATTAGAGGAGAGAGATTGATGGTCATCATGTGAATAGCGATCATCACGCCGTTGGTCACGACGTTGGGGGTGGGTGTTTGCACGGCCAACTAAGGCAACTTCCGTTGTTTGTGAACGGTCGAGACCCTTATTTGGCGATACTTTCCACTTTCTTACTAGAAAGCTTCTTTACTTTGGGTACTTTGTATGCTTCAAATTCCCCCTTTCTGCTCGCCTTCTTGCCTTTCCCTCTTAATATTACCGTAGATAACCAACTCAAATGAGTTGTTTCTTGTTGTACGAGTGAAAATGCATAAAAATACTTTCTACTCGCGAGTCTCTTTATAGTCGCGACTCTTGTCATAGTCACTAGTCTTGTCTTGCCCCTCTTTCCTCGTTCTTGCTGGTGATTGGGTCTTCCGGTGGGTGCTCCCTGTCCAACTGGTATTTTCCCTGATTGTTTTGACTCTTGCCTGCCGCACCCCCTTTCAGCTGTTTGTTCTTGTTGCTTTGATCGCTATTAAAGAGTATTATCATCTTCCATTCCAAACCAATTGGGACTTGTTTAAGGCTGATTTGGTGAAAGGTTTTCCCCTTTAGCTTTTCGGCTTTAGACAGAAGGAATCAGAGAAAGTAGCTAATTGCATAGTATGCCTGATTTTCTCGCCCTTAAAGGCAAAGTTTTTACCATTTGCCACGTGAGCCTTAGCATATTTATCCTATGAGAAGTTGAAAGTGAGAATGCCTTGCTGGACCTTGCCCCTATCCGCACTTGAACTTAAGGAAGCTCACTACCATCCTGATGCCATGTGAATCGCTAGAAAGATGTACCAGGTTTGACATGGAAGGGTTCCTGATTTTAATATTACAGCACACGGGCCCATTCGGTTCATACTTGCCATTCGCTCCATTGGATCAGATATTTTGCTTTGACGGAAGCTTTTGGACCTTTTTGCAATCCTTCTTCTTGCCTGCTTTCGTTGCCCTTGCTTTGCTTTCCATCTTTAGTTCTTGCGTCTATGCTTTAAATTTCTTATCTAAAAAGATTCTTCTTTCTTGACTTACGAATGACCTCCGTAGATAACTTAAACAGGGGTATTTTGTTATTTTCTTCCTAAGTCTGAAAGGTATTCTCTAACTATTAGAAGTCAAGTCCGCTAGAATTTTCCTTTCCTTGCTGGGAGACCCCAGCAGGGGCGGATGGGAGAAGGAAGGGAAGGGTATTCCTTCTTTATTGTAATCTGACCAGGAATCCCCGTGTTAATTAATGTTAATCCTTTGAATTGAGTTATTGCCATTTCATTTTGACGGAGGAAACGAACAGACTTTAGTTGACGGAAAGGAAATGTATATTGATACATTTCCTTTTACTGGTTTTGACGGAGGCTAATATGAATATGTTGCTTCCTTTTACTGGTCATCATACCAATTAGTAGAGCGAGGGGAGTGGGCAAGGGACATACGAGTACGCGAAGGGAAGAGAGTTGGGACGGAGACGAATCCAAGCCAACGAGGTTACGAACGGTACGAACGAGTTGGAGAGCCTGTTGACGGTTACTTTGATTGCTATTCCCGCTCCAGTGGAGATTGCTTTCTCGATGGGAATTGGTAATACTTGGTCTTGGTCTTTGAGGAAGCGGTGGCAGGGCAAAGGATGGGTGGAGATTAGGGTATAGTCAGGATATTCCACTAGATAGGTAAACCCATTTCTAGTTCGTTTTCAAAATAGGGGAGGCTTTGCATTCAAGGCAGTTGATTGGATGAAGTTAGAAGTTACTATAACGTATTCTTTTTATTAAGGGGGGTATATAATTAAAGAAAGTCATTCGTACCGCGCACTATTTCAATCAAATACCGCTGGTAGATCCTGGTAAGTATTATCTAAAACTTGGCGCATCTGTCATTTGCACCTCTCTATATGTATGCGCTTTAGCCCTTTTTGCGTTTGCGTAATTTAATACGGAATACGGAAAGAGAAAGAGATTCATCTTGCTTATGTGCTTGTTCATTGGATTGAGTGCGTGGTAGATGCTTCTGACCGAACCGCTCTTTCTTTCACCAAAGATGTTGTTCTATTGATTATAGTTGTTCACATTCTTCAGGAAACTGCGATTTCGTTAATCTTTCGAGAAAAAAAGGACGCGAAAGCAAAAGATTTACTATTTAACAAGCAAGCACGAAAATGAAAGCTTCTAAAAATACAGAACATCAATACATTGAAACTCATTATTGTAACCTTCCCATTGTTCTATCTCCGATTCATAACTAGAGCATGCAGCCGATAATGGAGCCCTTTAAGTGATAGGGGATGTAGAAAGTGTGCAGTGAGGGATCTTTATAGGTAGCCAGTCTTTACTTAACTCGGCCCCTTACTCTAGATAGGGCTCCTATGCCTTTCTTGGTCGGACCAACCCAACCGGTTATTTCCGTCTTCCTGAATTGGGAGAGCAAGAACAAGTCTCTCTTTTTTTGGGGGGGAGCAGAGCAGTCAAAGAATGAACCAAACCAAATGATTGTTCTAGAATGGCTATTCCTCACAACTTCTCCTTGTGATGCAGCGGAACCATGGCAATTAGGATCTCAAGACGCAGCAACACCTATGATGCAAGGAATAATAGACTTACATCACAATATCTTTTTCTTCCTCATTCTTATTTTGGTTTTCGTATCACGGATCTTGGTTCGCGCTTTATGGCATTTCCACTATAAAAAAAATCCAATCCCGCAAAGGATTGTTCATGGAACTACTATCGAGATTCTTCGGACCATATTTCCTAGTATCATCCCGATGTTCATTGCTATACCATCATTTGCTCTGTTACACTCAATGGACGAGGTAGTAGTAGATCCAGCCATTACTATCAAAGCTATTGGACATCAATGGTATCGGAGTGCGCCTCTTCACGAGGGTGATTTAAGTGTAACGAAATGCCTAAAAGTGGAATATGGTTCGCGAAGCATCTGGCTTACCGGTAATCTCCCATTCCCGCCGTCGAGAAACTTTAATAACTATAGCATGCCAGAAACGGGGAGTTGAGGTTGTTAGGCCTATACCCCGAAATGCTCCCAGCATAGGAGTCTATGGTTCCATTCTTGTTGTTGCTGGAGGTACACATCCCTCTTCTCGGTGTGGAGCGATATACGAGAAATAGATCTCAGCCTGCAATGTCCGATAACGGCGCTGAAGTAGTGAATCTATCGGCACCATAGCAGTGGCATACAACTTTGGACCTAACGGCCGGCCCAGTAACCTTTCGGAATGGGGGATCCCCGTTGGCAACAACCACGGTAGTAGTTGCGGAACTACTGGGCGGGGAGAGGACAACCTGTTGTTCTTGCTCTCTTTCTTCGCTTCGGGGACGGAGGTCCTACGGTAGGTAACAGCAGGCACAAGCAACTTGACCGAAGGGGACCAGCGCTTCTACTCCTCCACCGAGGAGCCGTTCGCAGCGAGAAGCAAGGGATGTCGTGAACGGTGGGAGGTCACAAAGAATTTACCTATTCATAGAGTGATCCTATGATCGATACAGGATATATACTATCTCTTTCTTTATTCTTTTTTTGAAAAAAAAAAGATGAGCCTTTACTAGGTTGGAGCTATGAAGCTTACCTTATTATTATTTATTAAAAGGGGAAAGGTCTCGAAGGTTCTGAAAGAGCTCGACTGGAGAGGGGTTGATGGCTTGCCCCTTTGAGGAATGGAATGAATAGGGCCGACTAACTATGTCGTATGTCCCCTTTCCAGTCAGGGGCGAGGGAGTAGTATGAGAAGCGATCGGAATGCCCTAATGTGAGTGACCGAAAGGGTTTCGAGTGGAAGCTCACACCTCCCCGCCCCGCTCAATCCATCGCGGTATCACCTGGCTCGGGGCTCCGACGATCTGGACCATACTAAAACAAAACCGAAACAACTTCTGATAGACTTGTACTAGAAACTAGCGGTGAACAACGGAGCGCTCCGCCCTGTCCCTCCGACCCGAACCTCCTGAAGAAAGGGGAATGGAAACTGGGATCAAGCGGAGACAGAAAAAAAATAACTCACCGGCCGGTGAGTTATTTTTCACATGCATTCCAAAGAGAAAAAAAAAAAAAAAAGGCTGACTCAACTTCTCAGCTATAGAGTTGGGGGTGGGACCTGTTGGCATAATGTATGCTGGAACGCAGGAATTCGAGGTCTCATGAACTACTACTAAAAACGTACTTTGTTTTTGTTTGTGGACAAATGATATCCGGTCAGGCCTATGGATCCTTTTAGATCTACGGGCCGGCCGGCCCCGACCGTTCACATGAGCATATGGAATCTATACTCGAGCGTTAAACTGGGCCCTGACAGGATAGGTGAGGAATCGCTCCGGATCTGATCTATTGGGGCCTACAACTTCGCCGAGCCGACTAGCATCCCTTTCCACTGCGCATTTATCGAACAAAGAAGACGACTATAGGATCGAATTCGCTTTCCGTGGTGAACTGGTCGTCCCATACCTTCTGCCTGTCTCATATGTGTGGAACTAGGTCTTTTTCGGTTCCAGCCTCCTCCTCGAATACATAGGGTAGGTAGGGCTGGGTGAGAAACGGTCCCCTGTTGCCAATAAACTTTCCCCGGCCTTCGATTCCCCTTACTCATAAAGGTCTTACGGACGGGAGAACTGCCCCTAACTAAAGAAAAATAGTGCTCTTTCTAAGAGTAGGCGTGGAGAGCTTTTTGCGGGGAAACTTGCAAGTACAGTTTGGGGGGAGGCGGGCGTCGACCCAACCTTATGAGTATTCGGACTATAACAGTTCCGATGAACAGTCACTCACTTTTGACAGTTATACGATTCCAGAAGATGATCCAGAATTGGGTCAATCACGTTTATTAGAAGTGGACAGTAGAGTAGTCTAGTAGTAGGCACTTCTAGGCCCCTTCCCCTTTACCACACGCCGGGCACTCATTCTTTAACTAAGGCTTGATAAACAGGGGCTACGGCTTCTTGCAGCTCTTCTGTTTAGTTTCACCAATAGGATCGAAGAATATCAACCAAGAATGAGAGCTTCAATGCGCCTTTATTCATTAGATTAGAAAGGCTTGGTTGCAACGGGTAAAGGCTTACTCCCCTACTTATCAAGTCCAGCAGCTTTGTTAGCTGGCTTCTTCAGGAACCCTTCCTGGCTTGGGAAGAAAGCAAGACGCACCCGCTTCGTCAACAAGTCAACTTCTAGGGGGTCCAGAAAGTGGAGATCCATCGGGACTACACTGACTTTGTTCGAAAGGCCAGTTCATTCATATGCGAAAGACTACACCACGGAAAGGCCAGTAGCAGTGAACAAGGAAATAGGCTCGCTCGCTCCGTTCTTCAAGCAAGTCAAGCGTAGAAGAAAAGCAGTAGCGTCTCACTCAACGATAGCTGGATTTCATCTAGGCACGCACCTGCTTAGTTGAAACCTGCGGGGCACTCGATTGCAGGCGAGAGGGAGAGCGGAAACCACTCTCCAGAAGGCGGCTCAAAGGCACCGCACCCCATTTCGTAAACAATTAGTGGGGAACAAAGCAGGATGGAGGGAAAACTAGTGGGAAGGCGACAGTCAGTCAGTAGGGAATTCGCCTGTAGAGGAAACTTTTTTCGTGAGGGAGCATTCGACCTTTCTTTTGTTTTCATATCTTCTCAGTGCTCGCGGGCACTTTCTTTCTATCCAATAGTTGATTCCGAATTGAATGAAGTGGAGCCAGCCTTTAGGGCCCCCTGTCAAGTGTGATACATTACATTAGAGCCACCTTTCAATAGGCGTTCTTCTTATCTTAAGTTAAGGGAGAGCAGCTACGAGGCATCCAGAAAGCCCCCCCTTCCTCTTTATTAAGGTAGCAACCAACATTCCATTCGTAGAGGCAAACTTTCCTTAATCGGAATGCCTCTTAAAAGAGGTCCCTAATGCGATTTTAGCTGGTACCGAGGATTCAATAAATAGCCCTTTTTTTCATAGTTACATTATCCTTCGCGGCATTCCTTCTCTTATAATTGAGTGAAGGTCTTTTTCTCTATTTTATTTCATGGTATCAAAGCCAACAAGAGAATTAGGGTGCAAAAAAAATAACCCAAAACCTGCTTGTTTAGAGAATAAAACTGTTCCTGTCTGCTTTTTATTTATTTATTTTATGACCGATAGAAATGGAAACTCTTTTGTTATATGCCCTATACCCACCCAATTTCTTTGGCAGATCCTAACACGAATTATGTACACAATGGGGATCACAATCATTGATACAGTTTGGATACCAAGCTATCTTATCAATATATTTACAAAAAAGCCTTCGATGTAGTGATGAAATTGTGATACATAATCAATCCTATTTGTTTTGTTCATTAGTAAAATGAATCGAATCCTATCAAATATTTATATTTATCTTTTGAATTACTCATATATATATCCTATGAATTTCATTTAGCACCGGAAACTATTCTAGGAGAAGTTCGAATCCGTTCCGTTCGGATATTGACCGGTCTTGGTTTGACATGGTTTACGCGTTACTGGTTCCCGGAAGAGTTAATATCTCCATTAGCTAAACCCTTTCTTACCCTGCCCTTAGACTCGTATTTTGTTCGTACACAATCAACGGAGGCCTCCTGGACATATGTTGCAACGTCTCCAATAGCATGCTCTTACTTCGTTTTTCCCTTAATAAGTCATCAAATTTGGTGCTTTTTGATCCCCAGTTGCTATGGGGAACAAAGGACGAAATACAATCGATTTCTCTATTTAAGTGGTTCTCGCTTCTCCTTGTTCCTATTCCTAACTCTTCCCCAGGTAGTTCCCAATGTTTGGCACTTTCCATACTTCATGGGTGCAACATCAATAAATTCGCTCATGATCAAGTTACAACCTAAGATCTATGACCATATTATGTTAACTGTTCGTATTTCGTTCATTCCATCGGTATGCTCCCAGGTACCTGTAATTGTGATCCGTTTGCCAGAACCAAGGGGTCTTTCTGTGGAAACCTCCACGAACAATCGTCATTTTTTGATGGTTTTTCCGCTTCCCACAGCTGCTCTTTCCACACCTCCGGATATCTGGTGCCAAATCGTTGCCCGTTTCCCTATTTCTTCGATAATAGAGTTGGCTATCTCTGTGGCATCGATTGTACAAGTTCGTGAAGAGGGCTGGACGAGTGGAATGAGGGAGAGCGGCTCGATCGACAAAAAAAAAGAGTAGCCCCCTAGAACCTGGAAAAGTCATTATCAATGAATTCCCGAGCAATTCTCAACCAACATATGCGATTCATTCCCGTAAAGATTATAACACACAGAAGACTCCTTACCTTAGGAGCGGGATGATGAGTGATACATCCGGCGAGCGTCGGTGAAGAACGCAAGCAAAGCTGGAGTTCGGGTATTGTTATATTCCATCAAGAGAAAGGAGGCAGACTAGTAAGAAGGCCGACCACATAGGGGGAGCGAACCGAAAAGCTCAGCTTTGCGGAGCAGGCCAATCTTCCGTACCGCCCTCCTTACTCTCTCTCTATAAAAAAAAGCCTGCGGGAAGTGCAAAGAGCTAAGCCACTAATGTCGTGGCGAAGGTTATACCTCAGAAAGTCAGCGAAGCTAAGGTTTCGTATGTGTTATATCCTTTCGATCGAGTGACAACTTCTAAGGAAGGCCTTCATTCCCCTTTGAAAGAACTAAAAAAAAGCGTTAGGGAAACTCCCATGGGGAGAGAGAAAGTTGCAGAGGTGCTTCTAGATCTCATGGAATAAGGCATAATTTATAACAATACTTTCCATCTCTTGCTTTCATAGAAAAAAAGAATTTAGGAGATGAAATCCTGATTACATTACCGCAGGCCAAAATTCGATTTGCAAGAGAAAGCCAGAGAAAATAAGCGTTAAGATAATACCTTTCATCCTAATCTCATCTACTGAAAAAAGGGCCCTTTGGAGTGATCGGCCGATTTTTAGGCAGAATTGGTGGCATCATTATTACCGTGAGGATTGAGCTGCCAAAAGAGATTATCCTCCGGCTGGAAGATAATATTTATGCAGTCCATAGAAAAAAAACAAGTATTCTGAAGCCAAATGCTCTTGGATGGGCTGTTTGCAATGAGTGTACTTGTGTCTTCGACACAGAGATGTATATGTTCATTAGTGAATTAGCCTCTGCTGATGTATCTTCTGAATGATTTTAAAAATGCTTTCTTTCTTGCCGTTGAAAAAAAAAAGTATTTCGGGCTCCTCTTTCGGGTAAGGCACCTCATATAGTTCTTGTCTTTTTATCTCCATTTTTCAACCACAGGACCCGAGATTTATGTCTCATAAGAAACTCCTCCGCGTCATGCATTGCATTAAAAATTTCATATAGTTTTCGAGTTTCATCCATCGCTGCTTGCTTAAATCCTTGGTCCTTCGCAAGAATGGTTTGGATCTCGTACAGCTCATCTTTAAGGAAGTTGATTCTTTCATCTTCTATTTTGCCAAGGGTGGTAACCTTCTAACTTTTCAGCGCCTCTTTGACCGCTTTAAGCTTTTGGACCACTTGGAACATGGGGTTGCCCTCAACCCAGATATTCCACGCTTGCTCCACAGTTCGGAGAAAGGAGGGATGAGAAGACTGCGCATTAATAAACCTTTAAGGTTTATGGCTATGCTGCACTGAGTGATTCAACTGAATAATGAATGGGGCATGGTCAGAGAGTCCATTAGTACGAGTAATAACTCTAGCTTCGGAGAAGAGAGTAAAAATATCATGGTTAACCAGAATTCTGTCTAACTTGCAAGCTATTCTCCTTCGGCCTTCGCAAACAAAGAGTTTGGTTGAAATGTTTATAAATATCGCACGCTTGTTTATATTTGTTTATATAGTTAGTTGACTAAGCCCCCTATGAATTAGTTCCAAGAAAGCGTCTGTTCACGGAGGTTGTTGTAGTTTTCATAGTTGCAATAATTTCTTTCTTTAATTGAGATGGGGTTGGTGTTCCGTGTAACCTTAGTACAAGATCGAAAAGAATGCTTTGCATTCCAAGTGAGATGCCCAAGAGAAAAGGAAGGAGGGGTGAGCTTGCTTTAATTGAAGTAGGGGCCTAGAAGAATCTATAACATAAAATCGCGAATTAAAAAGCGTGACGAGAATTCTCAACTCGAGATGTTAGAGGGCATCTTTTTCAAGATCCTCACCGCTGTCTTTCAGTGGATAATTCAAGACAGCAAGATTTTTAGAAAGATAAAGCGAATCTTTTGATGCACCTACTCTTTACCCTTGATTTTAATTGTTGGGATAGGTGTAAGGTAAGCGGCTTCCCGGACGAGATCATCCAGTACAAGACGGCTCGGGGTTCAGGCTAGGCTCATCGAGCTCAAAACCTTTCCCCTTTTAATAAATAATAATAAGGGAACGTTGATCTCAATCAGCCCCCAGGGGAAGAAGTAGAAGTTCCCGTTGAGGTCTCTCGAGCCTTATGTACCGAATTAGGGCTATTTTTGTACCGAATTAGGGCTATTTTGCATGCCCAACTTCTCGAACGGATCTCTCAAAAAGAGAACGCCATAAGGGGGTCCTGGAAGAACTGGTCCAGGCCGAAATCAACAACCGGAGCTCTCTTCGCTCGAATTATGATTTTAGAGAACTGGGCCCGTTTGCGGAAGAGGTCATCCGCAAATATAGCTGGCGCTTTGATCCTGAAAAATTGGAGAAAAAGCATGAATCCCCTTCCCGGCTTTTAACCGAGCTTTCGAAAGAGGATAGCCACATAAAATAAAGTCTCAGGTTAAACGCGATATTGAACGCAATCTTCACAATTTCGAAGCCCGATAATGAAGAAGAGGCTTCTATCAATATCGTGTCGCCCAAGGGAACCTCCTCTTTTTAGTTAAAAAGGGTGCGGAATGGCTTTTTCTTCTTGATTTATTTTCCGGTATGCCGCTCCGCGAGCAAGGAGCGAAAGAACCAAGTGGGCTGTGGTGATGTCAGAATTTGCGCCTATTTTTATCTATTTAGTGATCAGTCCGCTAGTTTCTTTGATCCCACTCGGTGTTCCTTTTCCATTTGCTTCCAATAGTTCGACCTATCCAGATAAATTGTCGGCCTACGAATGTGGTTTCGATCCTTCCGGTGATGCCAGAAGTAGTTTTGATATACGATTTTATCTTGTTTCAATTTTATTTATTATCCCTGATCCGGAAGTAACCTTTTTCTTTCCTTGGGCAGTACCTCTCAACAAGATTGATCCGTTTGGATCTTGGTCCATGATGGCCTTTTTATTGATTTTGACAATTGGATATCTCTATGAATGGAAAAGGGGTGCTTCGGATCGGGAGTAACCACTGGTGATAGGGCAAAAATCGGGGGTAAGGACAAAGGAAAGAGCGATGCCTACAAACAATCAATTAATTCGTCATGGTAGAGAAGAAAAACGGCGCACGGACCGTACTCGAGCTTCGGATCAATGTCCCCAGAAGCAAGGAGTACGCCCGCGTGTTCCAACGAGAACACCGAAAAAACCTAATTCAGCTCCACGTAAGATAGCCAAAGTACGGTTGAGCAATCGACATGATATATTTGCTCACATTCCAGGCGAAGGTCATAATTTGCAGGAACATTCTATGGTGTTAATAAGAGGAGGTAGAGTGAAAGATTCGCCAGGTGTGAAATCCCATTGTATTCGAGGAGTCAAGGATTTGCTGGGAATTCCGGATCGAAGAAGAGGCAGATCAAAATACGGTGCGGAAAAACCCAAATCGATATGAATGGAAGATGCCTCTGGAACTTTTTTTAGGAGGTTAGTCGGTTAGTAGAGACCTATAGCGATAAGCGAAAAGGGTCGGTAGTAACAGTAAAACCACTAGTGATAGGGCAAAAATCAGGGGGTAAGGACAAAGGAAAGAGCGATGCCTACAAACAATCAATTTTTTCTCGAATTTTATTTTTAAACTTTGGGACCCGTGGAACTTCTTCCACTGGAGCCACGGCAATTCGAAGTTCTCTATGAGGACGCAGCGGGAGCGGCCGCGGAGATTTTCACTTTTTTCTTAGTTGCGATGCGACCTTTGTTGCAGTACGCCTCTTTCTCGATTTTCAAATAAAAAGATATCCCCTTTCAAAGGACCTTTTGGATGCCGGTTCTTTCGAAAGGATGAGGACCTTTCGCTTTGTTACTCTTACTGGTTTTCTTTTTTTGTTTTGCTTCTTATTAAACTATACGGTCGCCGCCTGCGACGGTAGAAGCAACTCCCCAGGAGTTGTTTTCCAACAACATCCCGAGATTCCCGTGGAAGCCGCTGTTACCCAAGGTCCGCCTGCTCAGATCCTTCCGGTAGTTCCGTGGCTAGACCCGCCCCTAATAGACGATTTTTTTAGGAGGATTGAACTCGCTAAGCGATTGAGTGTATACTTCATAGGTAGGCACGATGCGGCGCACCTTGGGGAATTCTTAAGTACCTTGGAAAGGCATATGCTGCTAGAAAAAAGGATAGAAGCAGCTTTGGTAGCCGATAGGTATTGGCCAATGGATATATTAGCCAATCGGCGTGAAATAAGGGGAATACTATTTAACCATCCCTCTCGACCAATTGCGCTTTCTGAACGGACCCTTTCGGGGTATTTGAGTCAAATCCATCGAAACGGCACTCGTCAAAGCCTTCCCTATAATAGGGTCATATAATAGGGTCATAAGGGCCATTCAAAATTTTGATCTCTTTATACGCTCGAACTAATGAAGTTATATCTTTATCTATCTATCCTTGGTGTTAAAGGGAGAACTGCGGAGAGCCAACTCTAGTACGAGAGGACTGGGTTGGGCCAACCTATGGCGTACCAGTTGTTATGCCAATAGCAGCGCCGGGCAGCTAAGTTGGTATGGAAGAACTGCTTCTAGCGGGAAATCCTTCTCTATACAAGTTCTCGGACGAGGTTTTTGAACAGAACTTCGATAGGTGAGAGGTGTAAGCACCGCGAGGTGTGAAGCCATCTTATACTAAACTCCTGGTTCCCTGTATTTTATCTTTCTCCTTATTTTATTGCGAGCCAAAAACTTTGCCTCTTTTCTGTATCCCGGGTGAGTAGAAAACCAAAACCCGCATTTACGGCATGTGTTAATTACCCCAGGGGAAACCCACTTCTCTACCTACGAAATTTAGCCTTTATTTATTTATTTTATTCTGGTAAGTGTCCTATTTGTCTTGCCTGTGAAGGTGCGTGTGGAATTTAGATTCAGAATTGGCTGGATTTGTGTTTCCGAATTCATCCATAGATAAGATCTAAGATCGGGATAATAAGATATCAATCAGATAGGGGACTAGTAAGGATGAGCTCATGTCTTTCTGAAATGGGAGAAAGATAGGGGAAGGCCTGATTTTATACTAATAATGTTAATTGCAGAGTAGTTTGTTCTGGTGAATTTCACATCACTTGTGAAGTAGTGGGAATGTCTTAGGCAGTGCCGTATATGGCCTTGGCTGCTAAGTTAACGGCCTTCATGGAACCGTCCTCCTTGGTGTACTTGAGGCCTAGTCGGTTGGCCTCGTCGATGCTTATGAAGTTGTGGGAGGCGCCGGTGTCTACTAATGCTCTAGTAGACGTCCCCCCTATGGTTGCTTCGACGAACATGAGCCCTTTAGGTGCTGCCTTAGGGGCCTCCACTTTAGCCTTGATGGCGTTGAGGATTTGAAGCGAACCCATGTGTGTCTCCTGCGTTTCCCGGTGGTCGAGCGTCATAGCATTGGCGGTATTCTTCTTTGGGCAAAACCGTGTCCAATGCATCTCACCACAGATGAAGCAGGGTGATGGTGATTGTTTCCGGGGCTTGTTGCCTCCATCTTTCCGGAAGCCTTCTTGGTGAGGGACAGTGTTGGTGGCATTAGAAGTGATGCCCTTGTCTCCCCCACCTTTGCCGAAGTTCCGGGTCTTGTCCTTGGGCTTGGCAAAGTCTTTGTTGGAGCTGAAATCGATCAATGCCTCTGCTTCTGTGATGGCAGTGGCAAGGTCTTTCACTCCACGTCGTCTTAGCTCTGTCTTGGCCCATTGTTGTAGGCCATCCATGAAGAAGAAGAGAGACTCCTTCTCTGAGAGCTCAGGGATCTCAAGGGTGAGAGAAGTGTACTCCTTGACATAGTCTCGGTTGGTCCCTGTTTGTTTGAGCTGGCGGAGTCTGCCCATAGCTTCTTCCTCGGCATTCTCAGGATAGAAGTGCCTCTTAAATTCTTTACGGAAATCAGCCCAAGTATCAATAGAAAGTGTACCTCTATCGATGTCACCATGTCTACGCCTCCACCATAGCATCGCATCGTCTACTAGGTAGAGGGTGGTGGTGTTGATCTTTGTCGCCTCATCCACTATCCCTTTGGCGTCAAAGTATCGTTCCATGCCAAATAGGAAGTTCTCTACCTCCTTGGCCACGCGTTCCCCCTTGTAGCACTTGGGCTTGGGGACGTCGATTCTGGGAGCTCCGGCCTCCCAAGTAGCAGTGGCGCCGTTTGCTACGGCTTGCTTGCAAATGGCCCAATCGTCACGCATGTCCTCTATAAATGTCCGAATGTTGCCAAGCTCTTGATCCATGTAACCACGTAAGGTGGCTATCTCATCACGAAGAGAGCGTAGCTCCTTGCGATGGTCTCCATCAAGGGCATTGAGTTGTCCCTTCATGGTGTCTTGGAAGTCGGCGTCATCGGACTCAGTTCTTCCAAGCGTTGGTGAGTCTCCACTATACGCTCCTGCATGATGGCCATAGTGTCTTCTATGTCATCGATGCGTGTCTCAAGGCTTGGTTGACCGTCCTTGGACTTGGACTTCGACCTTGCCTTGGTGTTAATGGGTGGGCGTTGTTTCTCCCTGCCGCGTTCTTGCTCCTCCACGACTGGGGTGATGGTTGAGTTTATCTCTGCCATACTCTCCTGCAAGTAGGTTGTGATCCCTCACGAACCGTTCTCTGATACCAACTGTCACGGACTTGGTGTTTCCAACGAACCGTGCGGCCTTAGACACCTCTAAGATGCTTGAGAAGTGCTAAGTAAGCCTTTGTGGGTCTCTAGCTTAGTGGGCAACGAAAGCTAGGTGGATGCGGAAGCTTGGTGTGTAAGAAGAGAAATGTAGGCAAGAGAGCTGAGAAGGCAATTGAACTTGTATTGCTTGGATTGTATTGGATTCTTGGATTCTTGGATGGTGAGCAAATGAGCTCCCTCCTCTATTTATAGGCCAAGGGCCTTACAAGGAAAAGTGGAGAGATTTTTAGAATCCTCCATATCTAGAATGTTCTATACAATTCTAGTATATACAATTCTATACAAGTCTAGACAACTCTACAATACTCTAGAGAATTCCGGAGAAGTGTGGAGAAGTCTAGAATATTCCGGATGCCATGTAGGATGCCAAGTAGGATCCTACGAAGCATCTGCGTGGCGCCTGTGTGGCGCCTACGTGGCGTAACCTCATAATGCAGGACGTGACATTAAGCTCCTCATCCGCAACTAACTCTGAAGGAAAGCGAGAAAGGCTGGAGAACTGATTTTCATACTCTGCAACCAATATCTCTTTGTTGACCAAGTTAGAGAAATGATGCCTCGTCTTCATGCGGAAGATGCGAGGAAAGTACCGCTCCCTAAACAAGTCGCGAAAAGTCATCCAAGAAATGGTACTCACACACCGGGTGTTGGTGATGGTTTTACACCAAGTATCTACATCCCTAACGAACTTGTAAGAGGCTAGCATCACTTTCACATCATCATCCACAATTTTCAAAACCCCAAAAGCTTTAATCACCCTCTCAAGCCAATTGTCAGCAACCAAGGGATCGGGACCACCCTCGAAGTTTGGAATCCCTAGGTTCGATAAATACTTAAATGATTTTCTAGCTCAGTCGCCCTCATCCTCAATATGGCCTTCCCTTTGGGCATGTGCCATGGCAGCCGCCAAAGCACGTAGTAATGGATTGCCGTCAATTGTCGGTGTGGCCGGCACACGCTCCTCTACATCTAGGGCTACAAATGAGTCAAGTTGAGCCGAGATTTACAATTATTCAAGCTTATTTATATATTAAAAGAGCCTAAAAACTATGTTCAAGCTTGGTTCATTTGTTAAACGAACGAGCTCGAGCCGAGCGCTAATATTAGCTAGTCAAGCTCAAGCCTATTCATGAACGGCTCAGTTCGGTTGTAGCATATATTACTCTTACCAATAGTTACCTAGAATGGGTTATTTATTATATATTAGGGTCTTTGATAATTTTTAATATAATAATATTGGGCTTAATATGTTTGTTGGGGGAGAACTTGGTCCTATATGAGATTAAATTTGTACAAAATAAATTATACTTTAGATATATTAAAATTTTATATTATATATTACATAATATAATAATTTATAATACGTATATATATAAGTGGCATCTTAACAAGCCTTATCCATGAGCTTTATTCACGAATATTTTCGAGCAGAGCTCACACTTGTTTGAACTTGGTTCATTTATGATGCGAGATTGAAAATTTTGTTCAAGCTTGGTTCAGTTATTAAATAAACGAACGCGAGTAGAGTTTTTATCAAGCTGAGCACGAGTTGTTTGTCGTGTGCTTGGTTCATTTGTAGTCATATCTACATCAGGTGGTGCGGGGATAAACTCATCAATGCCCAAAGGTACTTTCTCGGGACCTACCTTATCACGAGGTGCATGTGTTTGCCCCTCGGCTTCCGGAGGTACCGGTTCTTTCTCGACATGTCGAGGACGCCCTCGGTGAGGTGGCATTATTACTATATAAAAACAAGAAGAGATTTAAGCAATAATTTATACCAAAGTCAACTCAAGACAACACATCATATTATGCCAATGCACGCCTAAGCGAAAAACATAGCAACACATAGCTTAAAACAAAAACAAGTAGCAATTAAAGAAGTTATGGAGCAAAAAGAATCAAAAAACACTTAAGTCAAAAATTGGAAAGCGCTCAAAATCCTCACATGTCGTCCCAAGGTAAAAGAACGAGGCTCTGATACAAAGTTGTCACGCCCCACCGTTCGTAGACCCGAGCCGAGTCCAAAAATGGTGATACATGACGCAAAAGTGAATAAAAGCCGAAAATATAACATTTTAAGCCCATTTTGGAAAACACTTCCTTAAATTCATTCTAGGGGTAAAATAGTCATTTCATACTTGAAAGAAGTCATAGAGATCATCGAGGTTCAAAACAGAAGTCGAAAGTTCCAAAACGGAACATTTAAAACATCTAATGTTCATCTAAGGGTAAAAACGTCCAACCAAGGCTAAAATTTAATTTCAAAGTGGAAGTACTTAGATCAAACATAAGGGAGGCCATAGGAACAATCGGATTCGAATTTGGAGCATCGATGCAAAAATTAGAAAAGTCAGCGTCGCGCCATGCCATGGCATGCAGTATGGCACACATGCATGCGCGCTGCAGCTCCCTGCACTCGTGTATGTGCTATGCATGGCTGGTCGCGGTCGCGCCATTGGGCGTCATGGCGCCTGCAGCATGTGACCAAATGTGCCCCAAATGGGCGTGGTGATGCCCTTGGGCGCTATGGCGCCCCTAGGCTGCGCCTTTTAAGTGATTTTGTGTTGAAATTTTTCATTTTTTGCTTCTATTTCAATTCCTTTCAACCCCAAACTTTGCCAATGGTTCAAAAACGTTAAAAACAACATTTAATTAGGGAAATCTTCATAGGAAACGGGATTTATGATATCATCATTTTTTGCTTGAAAAAGGCGTGAATTGGCTTGAAAACTTTTGGAAAAATTCTTGTGTTCAATCTTTAAGACAACTTAGCACCATTTACACTTGTAAAATATGTAAGATATCATTCTAAGCACCATCAATCCCATTGAACCAAAAGTCACCTTTAGGCATTATAAAGTTTCAAAATACATTTTCAAGTACAAAAGGCGTTGAAACGCCATAGCGCTATCAAGATACACACATTTAAGTCGGGCCTAACACGCTTGCCCATCCAAAATAATAACGTTCATACATTTAGTTTAGAGTTTGTGAAAATATTCAAAATAAATCAACAGCAATCTCGTGCCCACCTTTCTTGGGCGCTTCACCTGAAATATTTTTAGAAAAACGGGGTGAGCTACACTAGCACAGTAGGAGAATCCTCACCACTTCAATCTCAATCATCCGAGTGGTACAAACCCAACCCCGTGTGGATGCTTCTAAGCCTAGGTCGGTCCAATTCTCCCACATCGAACGTGTGTCAATTCAGGATAACAATGAAAGCCCAGTACAAGTTATAGGATGAAATGTGATGCTAATGCACAACCCTATCACTAAGGGAAGCGGATATCAAGTGTCGCCAATCTAAAAGATCTCAGGGACCATAATTCCGACCGGAACAACCACGGGTTTGGACCTAGTCCTCCTCCAACTTCTCTGATTCCGGAGTGACTAGCTCCGAGGTTGTGAGAACACCTCATGGCTAGTGGTTGTGACTATCCCAAACGGTCTACACACCCATAGGTCCATGAAATGCGATATAAAACTGATAACAAGAATATCATGCACATAAACTTGCACTTAGCGAATTCAATGCTTCACATGGACCATTTATCAATATTATCAACATATTTTTCCAATTTCACAAGTATAAATCATTTTTCAATTATAGGACACCAACATAACATGAATTTGATAGCAAGAGAAATGATTCTCCAAGATTTAAAGATAGAATTCTCAAATTTTCATTAGTTAGGGTTTTGAAAAAAAATATCAAATCCTCAAGAGTAAAGGAAACTGACCAATCAAGTCCTCCAATGTGAGGGAGAACTCGACCTTGAGTCTTGTCAAGATCCACTAGATAAAAATCCAAAGTTCACCCATAAATTTACAAGGAATGAAAATTTAGAGCTTTAAATTCAAAAGATTCAAGAGAAAGGGCTTTGTAATTCATGAAACCATCAACTTTGTAGTTCATGAAACCATCAACTTTCAAGTGGATGAAGGTAGAAAATTCAAGTGAATCAAGAAGAATGGGAGAGACCCCTTTGGCTGAAAATTTGGAGAGGTGAGGATCTTGGGTGTTATTTTCTTGGGATAAAATGGATTATAATTCTTTTATTCCATACATATATATGTGTACATGAATTCCATCTCAAAACCTTGCAAATCCAAGGGCTAGGAACAAAGTTGGGAAGAAGAAGATTGTAGAGATCCATAGAATGGTGACATGTCACCAAATTCTAGCAACTTCTTTATAAATATCTTGCAAATGACTATAAATGCCTTTTGACTAGGTTGATTAAAGAAGAGAGAAGAGGGGTAAAGTTGACAACTCACATTTTCATTCTCCCTAAGTTACCCAAACCATTTCAACTTAATTACTAATGTGTCATGGTCTTATAAAGATAGTTACTACGAGATAACACTTAGCCAAAATCTAGCCAAATCCACTAACTATGTGATAGGTGTCAAATATTAGACATTTTGACCCCTTAACTCACTATTGTTATGTTCTTTCATTCCATTACTTGGTATTTTTATTGCGTTTACGTGTTAAGGCATGTTTCAGGAGCTTAATGAAGAAATGGAGCTAACTTCGGTGAATTAACTGAAGAGTATGTTCTTTCTATCCAAGAGGAGAGTCAAAGAGGCAGTCTGAGACAAAAATGGCTCCTAGAGGGCAAAAACGGAATTTCCAGAAGCAGTCATCTTTAGCAAAAAGTATCGTGGGTTTAAGACGGTCATTTTGGTGCATTCACAGAGAAAAGTGATTTTCCATAAAATACCTATGTTTTTTCCTACGCTTTCAGTTTCAAAAAGTGGCTGGAAATCATATTTATATGCTTGGACCTACGCTTGGAGGTACGCTTGGGACCTACGCTTGAAGCGTAGGCCATGTACACTTCAAGCGTAAGTGCAGCAACTTTTTATGGTTTTTCGATGGATTTTGCCTGTTTCACCTCTGGTTCGATTAGAAGAGTAGTCTGCGACTCCAGACCTCTATATACATGTATATACACTTATATATATGAAAAGTTAGGGTTTGCATGAAGTGGAGAGTGAAAAGACTGAAAAGGACCTCTTTATACCATTGTCTATATATACACAATCATATATCAGAGTTAGGGGAGTTCTAGTTCTTGTTCTGGTACACGTTGATGTTGGTCTTGGTGAGACGTTCATTCATTCAGACTTGTTGCTGTTGAGAGCCATATTCAAACCTAGAGATCCAAAAAAGAAGACTATGGAGAGGGTTTCTACATCAACTATGCAGTCACCTTCCACCATGGCTAACTAACTCGGTATCTAGGGTTTTCTAACGAAACCCTAGCCAAGTAATGTAGTTTTTTCATTATTTTTAATTGTAACAAGGGGAAACTGTTAACCATATTGTAATGATTGTAGTAGTTAAGAGACCGTATTGATTTCCAATACAAAACTCTATCTTTGTTTTAAATTCTTATCTTAGATAGAATGAATATATTATTTTACACCAATATGAGAAGGAACTCGGATGCTTAATTATGGTTTTCTACATAATGGTGGTAATGAAACTTTAAATCCTAGGTTGACACAAGTCGTGCCTTGGCGATTTAATATAGACATGTTTTAGTTTATTTTTATACATTAAGAGAAGATTAGAGTAGCATAATTGGCATGTACTAGTTAGGTCAGTCATGAGAAGGGTTGTCGTAATCCGATTTATGGTACTGTTTTTTGGGGTCGTATTTAGCTATTTGCATTACGACCTGATTCACAGTTATGGATCGCCCTCACAGTGATGAAAACCCTAGTTTTCTCTCTCATCTAAATCACAACCAATTTAATTTTCTTTCTAGATAATTGTTAGTTAAAATAGATAATTTGGTCTTTGACCACCCAAACAAACCATATTTCAGAAAATATAATTTAGTGCTTTTGAACTATTAAAGTGAACAATCTCAATCTCTGTGGGATCGATATCCCTTACTCAAGCCATTTGTTATTCTACAATCGATATCCCTGACGTTGCATCAAGTTTTTGGCGCTGTTTCCAGGAACTAAGCACTGTTCAATAGCTTTAGTAGTTTATTTGCATTGCGTTATTATTCTTGTAGCTAAAGTTAAATATTTGTGTGATTGACAAGTACTCTGAAGAGCATAAAAGGGAAAAGTAGAGCTTCTGAAGTTGCGTCTGGAACTTTTGTGAGTTTTAGTTACCTAGATTTTTGCATATTAATTCTTGCTTTATTTTTTGTAATTTAGAAGTAGTTAATTTAGATTAGATATTTTTTCAAAAAAAGTTTGAAAAAATATAATTGTTTGAGTAGCGTACGACCAATAGACCGACCCATTCTAATTTAAGCATTGCGTTAGTCGAGTACGATCCTGAGATCGAAAGGACTCTCCGTTGCTTACATCGATCTATTGAAGAGCGTCATCATCAGCAAGAAGAAGTGATGGCTGACCAAAGAGCCTACCAACAAAGAGCACCAGAGACATCACTGAAAGGATATTATGCGTCTGATGCGTATGACTCCTAAGCTAATTTTCTGGAGGAAGAAGAAGTGAAGCACTTTGAGATTAAGACAAGCATGATTAATATGCTTCCAAAATTTTCAGGCCTTAGAATAGAAGACCCATACCAGCACATCAATGATTTCTTAGAGGTAGCCTCTACTGTTAGGTTTGACAATTTGCCCAAAAATGACTTGCAAGTGAGATTATTCCCTTGGTCATTGAAATAGAGAGCTAAAAGATGGTATATCAAACTAGCAAAAGAAATTAAAATTGATTGGGAAGCCCTTAAGAGAGAATTTATAGAAAAGCATTATCTCATAGGAAAAACCTTAGAAGCACAAGATGAAATCAAAAGCTTTAGGCAGGAGGATGAGGTCTTCGCTGACTTGGAGACTAAATTAACTGATATTGTGACAGGCTATCACAATCTAGGTGAGCCTATTCTTGTGGCTATTGTGGAAGAGATACCATGGTATGATGATATTGTTAATTACAAAGCCACGGATCAAATTCCCCAACGACACGTGCCTTTGGGGGCCGGAAGGCCCCTACTACTTATCGGCAAACGGGCAGCGGGCATATGCATCGCTTCTAGCCCGGATTCTGAGTTAGAGGTATTTTAAGAATTAATCTTTATATATAATATCAAAGAAAATGCCTAAAGCATAGGGAGATTAAAAAATATTTTGGAAAGACTATGTGTCCAGATTTGAAGGATTGGCCTCGAAGGCTAAACAATGCACTTTGGGCTTACAGGACTGTTACCTGGTGAACATTTTAATGATGCATGGGAAAGATATAATAAAATTTTGTATAAATGTCCCCATCATAGGTTCTTTTAACAAGATATTGTTAAAATTTCTACACGGAACTTAGAGAGACGCATAAGACTTTGATAGATGCGGCAACATAAGGTCAGTTTATCTTGAACCCAGCTAAAGAACTTTTAGAGATATTTGATAATATCAGTGAAAACAAAATTCAATATCAATCTAAGTTGAGGTCTAGAGGTGGACAACAGGATAGGAGATCTGAGAAATCTTATGTTGTAGAGCATGATGATGTGAGAGATATCATGGCATTGTTTGGAGAGAAGTTAGAGATAATTGAAAAATTTATGGAGCGAAGTCATTCCCTTCCTAGAGAGACGTTTGAAGTCGAAGCTGAGTATTCCCAAAATGAGTGTCAAGAGATAATGCCCGCTAATGCCAACGCATCGTGGAACTATTCCAATAATGCTCCTTTCACCAATTCATACACCTCCAATGCTAGAAATCACCCACTCATGTCTTACAAATCTACCAATGTAGATAATCTACCACCAAAGTTCCAACAAGGGCAATCATCCAATCAGCAACCAAGATTCACAGACAGACAGCAGTCATATAACCCACAATCAAGGTTCACTGAGAGACAACAATTATATAATCAACAGCCAAGGTTCCAACAGAGTCAACAATCATTCGACTCACAACCAAAAATCATGGCTAAAAATTCTCAGTCCAATTACCAATCCAGAACATCCAATAATTCCCAAGCTCTCCAATCATTCAATAATTTCCAAGATCTTCAGTCATTCAATAACAATCAAGTTGTGCAGCCATATAATTACCAAACCCAGCCTCCAAGAAGCCAAACTCCTTCACCCGATTTCTAGACTAATATGTTAGAGCAAGTTATACTGGACATTCATAACAAGCTAGTTCTTTATACCCAATCATTGGCACAACTACATATGCAGATGGGCCAAATGGCTAATGAGAGGAATGTAAGAGAACTAGGAAGATTGCCTAGTCAGCCGGTCACTAACCCAAGGCCACATCAAGCACTAGAGCTCGGATCATTTGTCACTGAACCTAATGAAATGGTTCAAGCAATCACAACTCTAGGAAGTGATAGGGAAGTGGAGACTAGAGTTGAGGCAGAGCATGAAAAGAGGTTGCAAAGAAGAAACTAGGCAGAAGAAGAGCAGAGGAAGGAAGCTGAAGAAGAACATATGAAGGAGATTGCAAGGAAAGAAGCTGAAAGAGTCCACAAGGATCAACCATCAGTAGGAGACAGTGTCGACCAAACATTACGAAGAGCCAGACAGGGCAAGTTATGAGGAGGCAACGCCATTTCCTCACGTCTTAAAGAGCCGGCAAAGTATGAAAAGTTGAACGAATCTGATATGTTGGAAACATTCCAACAAATCAAGATTAATTTACCTCTCTTACACTAAGTTTTTCAAGGATCTTTGCACCCAGAAGCGAATGAGCAGAGTGAAGAATCCAACAAAAATACTCTTGACTGAGCAAGTGAGTTCATTGCTTTTAAGCTATACTCCACCTAAGAGGAAAGATCCCGGTGCTCCCACTATTCCATGTGTCATCGGTGACCAGAAAATTGGTAGAGCTCTTCTTGATCTAGGTGTGAATATTAACTTGATTCCTTATTCAGTCTACCAACAGCTAGGGTTGGGTGAGCTCAGTCCCACTGAGGTTGTACTACAATTGAGCCGATCGATCAATCAAACAAGCAAGATGAATGCTTGAAGATGTCATTATTCAAGTGGGCAAGTTTTATTTTCTTATTGATTTTGTAGTCCTGGATACAGAACTTGTCCCAGACTCAAAAAAGCACATTTCAGTGGTACTGGGAAGACCATTCTTAGCTATGGCAAATGCGTGCATTAATTGTAGAACGGGAGCCATGGATCTGACCTTTAGAAATATGAAGGTCAGAAAGAATGTGTTCGAAGGAAGTCACCAATTACCTGAATCTGGGGAATGTTTCCAGATTAATGAGTGTGATGAACTGGATGATATCATAGCATATTTTTCAACTCAAATCCTGGAGAAAGATGAGCTAGAGTCATTTATGACTAGAGTATGGCCAAATGAGGAAGTTCCTGATTGGGAGACATACTGGAAGCTGCAAAATGAAGATCCGGATGCAATGGAGACTGCTTTATATACTCAACCATGGCGGGAGCCGGTTGAACCACTCCCGATAGTTTCAAATATTTCATCAATTCCCTCCTTAACTATTCCTCATACCTTGGAACTCAAGGAACTGCCTGAAAAACTGAAATATGTTTTCTTAAGACCCGGTGAGACTCTTCCTATGATTATATCTTCAAAATTGATAGAAAAATAGGAATCAAGTCTAGTGGCGGTTCTAAGTGAGAACAAAGAGGCAATAGGATAGATCGTTGCTGATTTGGAAGGCATATCGATTTGCATGAATCGCATACATCTTGGGGAGGATGCAAAGCCATCAAGGGAAATGTAGCGAAGGCTTAATCCAAATATGAAAGAGGTGGTGATGAAAGAAATGGTGAAATTACTAGATGCGGGTATCATTTACCCCATCTCTAATATCACATGGGTAAGTCCAACTCAGGTGGTGCCGAAGAAGTCGGGCATCACAGTGGTACCAAACTCGAAAGGTGAGCTAATTCCATAACGCATGACCATAGGGTGGCATGTGTGTATTGATTACAGAAAGCTCAACCTGACCACCAGGAAGGACCATTTTCCATTACCATTCATTGATCATATCCTGGAGAGGTTAGCCGGGCAGAGCTACTACTGCTTTTTGGATGGGTATTCTGGCTATAATCAGGTGGCGATTGATCCTGTTGATCAGGAGAAAACCACTTTTACTTGTCCATATGACACATTTGCTTATAAACGGATGTCGTTTGGTTTGTGTAATGCGCCAGCAACATTCCAACGGTGTATGATGTCAATCTTCTCTAACATGGTAGAGAAATTTCTTGAAGTGTTCATGGATGACTTCTCAGTTTTTGAGGAAACCTTTGAAGACTGTTTAAAACATCTAGAGATGGTACTTAAGAGATGCAATGAGACAAATCTAATCCTAAGTTGGGAAAAGAGCCATTTTATGGTTCAATAGGGGATAGTACTGTATCTAAGTGAGGGATAAAGGTAGATACAGCAAAAGTTGAATTAATTTCAAAATTGCCTCCTCCCACATCTGTTAAGCAGATACGCTCTTTTCTGGGCCACATCGGGCTTTACAGAAGGTTTATTAAAGATTTTAGCAAAATCGCCCGGCCGTTATGCAACTTATTGGCTAAGGACGCAACTTTTGTCTTTGACGAAGAGTGCCTTCATGCCTTTGAGGAGCTGCATACTCAACTTTCATCTGCCCCGATTATTAGTCCGCTAGATTGGTCTCTACCATTTGAGCTCATATGTGACGCTTCTAACTATGCCATAGGAGTTATGTTGGGTCAGAGAAAAGATAAGCTGACATAAGCCATTTACTATGCTAGTAGGACTCTGAATGAAGCTCATATGAACTACACAACTACCGAGAAGGAGTACTGGCAGTTGTCTTCACCTTGGATAAATTCCGATCATATCTATTGGGCGTCAAGGTTACTGTTTACTCAGATCATGCCGCTCTGAGGCATTTGCTGATGAAGAAAGACTCTAAGCCCCAATAAATTCGGTGGATTCTGTTGCTACAAGAATTCGACATGGAAATGAAAGATAATAAGGGTTCAGAGAATGTTGTTGCTAATCATTTGTCAAGGATTATTATCGAATCCACAAAGGAAATTACTCCTCTTAAGGATTCTTTCCCGGATGAACATATGTTTAATGTGGTTGTGGTGGAACAAATACCATGGTATGCTGACATTGTCAATTATAAAGCCACGGGTTGAATCCCAAAAGGATGGTCTAAGAGTGAAAAAGACTGATTCTTCAACCAAGTCAAATTCTATATATGGGATAGTTCGCATTTGTACAAGTATTGCTCTTATCAAATTTTCATAAAATGCGTCCCTGAGAGTGAAGTGCAAAGCATACTGACATTTTGTCACACGTTGGAGTGTGGAGGGCATTTCGGAGCTCAGAAAATAGCCCACAAGGTGCTGCAGAGTGGATTTTATTGGCCTTCCATATTCAAGGATACTTTCAAGTTTTGTAAGGCATGTCTGCGATGTCAAAAGCTTGGATCCATATCTCGATGAGACATGATGCCTTTAATCCCGATTCTGATCGTAGAATTATTTGATGTGTGGGGTATTGATTTCATGGGACCATTTCATGAAAGCTGATAAGAAGGAATATATACTTATGGGGGTCGATTATGTTTTGAAATGGGTAGAAGCGATAGCCACAAAATGTGCTGACCATGACGTGGTGGAAGAATTTGTAAAGTCGAACATTTTCTCACGATTTGGTATTCCAAGAGTTTTAATCAGTGATGGTGTAAGCCATTTTGACAACCAGTTTATTCCTGCTCTGTGGAAGAAGTACGGTGTCACTCATAGAATTGGTACGCCATATCACCCCCAATCACAAGGTCAAGTGGGCGTTTCTAATAGGGAGATGAAAAATATTTTGGAAAAGACTATGCGTCTAGATTTGAAGGATTGGCCATGAAGGTTAAATGATGCACTTTGGGCGTACATGACTGCGTTTAAGACACCAATTGGTATGTCACCCTATTGTCTTATGCATGGTAAAGCATGTCATATCCCTGTAGAGCTGGAACACCGAGCATATTGGGCGGTTCAAATACTGAATTTTGATATAAAGAAAGTTGCTGCAGAGCAGAAACTCCAACTTCAAGAGCTTGAGGAGTTGAGAAATGATGTATATGAAAACTCTCGAATTTATAAGGCTCGAACAAAAGCGTTTCATGATAAGTATGGCCAAAAGGTCTGGCTGTTTAATTCGAGACTCAAGTTGTTTCCTAGTAAGCTCCAATCGAGATGGGATGGGCCATACAAGATTACAAAGGTTTTCCCCCCATGGAGCCATGGAGCTCGATGATCTTGACATTGGAAAGAAGTTTGTCATGAATGGGCAGAGATTGAAGCACTACATAGAGGTGCAACCAGCTAAGTGTGTGGTAGAAACGATCGATCTAACTGAACCACCACCCGAGCTGGATAAGCTTGATCCGGAGTATTGAGAGGTAGCAACGTCGCACCAATGATGTTAAATATTGGTACTAGGTGAAGAAGAATAGCTTTTAAACCTAGTTCGTAATTGTAGACAGTAATTTAGATATTTTGGTATTTAAGATCGAGTATGTAAAAATGAGTCGCGAGGCCATCATCATTTGAGTAGGAAGTGTAAATTGAGCCTAGGAAGCATTGAGAATGGATGGGGTTGAAGACGGAATTTGAAGACGAAGAAAAAAAAATTGGACCATAGAGACCTACGCTTCAAGCGTAGGTACGGGCCTGTTATAAAACAAACCCGTCAGGCTGTCCCCCCCCCCCCCCCCCCCCCCCCCAAATTTCATTCAAACTTCTCTCTCTCCCTCAATTCTCCATCAATCCTTACGAGGTTTGTTTCTACCATTTACTCATCCGATTTCTCATCATTCCTTACTATCGGATCGTCAAATTAGTTGGTGATTTGTTTGGATTCGCCTGAAGAACTCGAAAAGTCTCCGAAACTCAATTTTTGGAAAATCATCGTTTCTTTGGATTCGGTGAGTTTTGTTCCATTATTTTGATTTTATATGACTTATTTAACTATTCTAAATTAGTATTGATGAACGAGTCCGATAAAAATAGTGTTTTGATCCGTTTTCTAAAAGTTAAGTTTTTCGACTTCGAAAGTGGATTAAATATCGAATTTTTTGGAACGACGGCTTGTTTAATCGTCATCTGGATATATTTAGATATAGTTTGAATTTGATTCGGTGTCTGGTTCCTTATCATGTACTTTTCAAAAATTCCCTATTGTAGGCATGACACATACCAAGTTGTCAGCAAGACGAGTGGCTCAAGCTGCAGTTATGGCTGATCCACCGGTGCGACAAAGGTCGAGATCATCATCTCCTGCACCGTCCCCTATTCGCCACCAAAGTACACGCGCAGTGAGACCACAGTATGTCGACTCGGCATCCTCGTTTTCCTTATCTTTTGAGGCGGAGGTGTCAAAGAGTTCTACACAGGGACGCGACATTATTTTGACACATGGTCAACTTATTATGGACCCAGTTGCTCCACGGGCACCATCACCGCCACATGTGCCTGAGCTGCAGGCTAAATAGATGGATGAGGATACTGAGAGTTAGGGTCGTAAACGAACAGAGCACTCGATGAGCTACTCGAGGCTCGGCTTGCTAAGAGCTCAGGTTGTGTTCGTTTGATTATTAAACGAGTCAAGCTCAAACCAAAATTTTTGGCACTTATATCAAACATCCATGAGCTCGGCTCGTTTGTTCGTGAACATGTTCACGAACATACTCCCGATCATGCTCGTAATCATGTTCGTGAACAAGCTCATAATTATTAATTTATTTAAAAATTAATATTAGCCTTCACATTATTCCAAAAACTCATAAATTACTTTTCTTTCTTTTGAGTATTGGTTCTTGGAATTATGCTCATTTTTCCCCCTTTTGAGATTTTTACATTTTTTGTGCTCCATCACCAAGTTAACCTCAAAGCCATATATCTAAAATTCCTCTCATACGGTCATAATATCTTATTTTACAGTAAATAATTATCAAACTAAATCATACTGTTAGGAATTTTATCAATTCCACTCAACTGAAATCAATTTCAGTACTTTGCATTGAGAATTTTGTCAATTGAACATAATTTCACTCAATTTTACTATTTTGAATTGAGGAATTTATCAATTTCACTCAATTAATCTACTTTAAATTTGAGATTTACTCAATTTCATTACTTTGAATTGGGGATTTTATCAATTCCACTAAATTAAATTAAAATAAAATACTTTGAATAGACGATTTACTCCATTGGAGTCAATTTCATTACTTTGAATTAAAGATTTTGCCAATTGAACTTAATTTCATTCAATCTCACTACATTGAATTGGGGATTTTATCAATTTCACTCAATTGAACTCAATTAAACTACTTTGAATTGGGCATTTACTGAATTCACTCATTAAAGTCAATTTCATTACTTTGAATTGGTGATTTACTCAATTGAAGTCGATTTCAATACTTTAAATTGAGGATTTACTCAATTACACTCAATTGAAGTCAATTTCACTACTTTGAATTGGGAATTTTGTCAATTGAATTTTATTTCACTCAATTTCATTACTTTGAATTGAGGACTTTATCAATTTCACTCAATTTAATTCAATTAATGTACTTTAAAATTGGGATTTACTCAATTGAACTCAATTAAACTATTTTGAATTGGGGATTTACTCAATTTCACTTAATTGAAGTCAATTTTCATTCCTTTGAATTCGGGATTTTATCAATTGAATTTAATTTAACTGAATTAAACTACTTTGAATTGTGAGTTTATTAAATTTCATTAATTGAAGTCAATTTCACTACTTTGAATTGAGGATTTACTCAATTTCTTCACTCAATAGAAGCCAATTTCAATACTTTAAATTGAGGATTTTATCAATTCCACTCAATTGAACTCATTTGATGCATTCTATTTTTCAAATCAAAATATAATTTTAGTTCAATTAATTATAAAAGTGTGAATCCTTTATATTATATTTAAGAATTTTAAAATAAATTTTTTAAACAAAAAAATAATTAACAATTTATTTTATAATTTTATTAAAATTGATCTATTAACTCATAATTATATCTATTTGTATATATAGAGAATAAAAATTAACAAAAATTTATTTTTAAAAAAAATATATTTAACAATTTATTTTATATATTGTTATTTGTAAAATTAACTAATAAAAAATCTCACTTAGAGAATAAATGAAAAATCCATTCCCTATCTATACAGATACGAAAATATGAATATATTATGGTGTTAATCTAATATTTTTCATCAAAATTTTTAAAGTATATAACACATAGATTATGATACACAGATTAAATTAAAGAATGAGCTTGTGAATTGTACACCTATCAAATAGTGTTCAAACAGTTAGCTACACGCAACACATCTCTGAAAAAAAACCCCACCATGCTCAAGAGCTCAAACACTCAAAACAACAATCACATGGAGTGCAAGTTTTTAAATTTCCATGTTTGATGTGTCCTTTTGTTGATTTCCTGAAATGGGTACCTGTTTTATGTGTTTACCTGAAATTTTTGATGTGTTCTTTGAAAGCGAATGAATCAGAGAATGAACAACACATTGTTCTTTGTTTCCGGCTTTGGCTCCTAAATCCACTAACAGACCACACAGTTGGGAGGATGAGAGAACTAGTGATTTGTAAGGGAGACGGTGGGTTTGCCATTTTTAAGGGCAGTTTGAAAAGTGGTCTGGTCTGGTTTTGTCGGGCTATATTGGTCTTCATTGGTCTGGGCTGATTTTGTTTGATCTTGTGTGGTTTTGTACAGCGGGATCCACCATGAATTATATATATAGAAAGAGAGAGTAAAGAATAGTGGTCAATGGGACCTACCATGAATTATATATATATAGAAGGGTAATTTGCATTAACACCCCCTGAGGTTTGCATCTATTCCAACTAGGTGCTGATTTTTGAAATTTTGACACTAACACCCCCTGAGGTTTGGTTTTGTTTGCCATGACACCCCAAATGACCAAAAAACCCTTCATAAAATTCGAAAATATTAAGCGTAATGTGAAATGACCTTTATGCCCCAACCCCAAATAAATAAAATTTTGAAAAACATATATATAAATTCGAAAAAATATATAAAATTCTAAAAAATGTCTAAAATTCGAAAACAAATATTTAAATTTTGAAAACAATATAAAAAATTAGAATAAAATATATAAATTTCGAAAAATATATATAAATTTCAAAAAATATATATAAAATTCAAAACAATATATAAAATTTGAAATATATATATAATTCGAAAATATATATAAATTCGAATATATATATTTCAAAAAAAAAAAATTCAAAATATATATTTTCAAAAACAAAATTCAAAAAATTATATAATTTCGAAAAACATATATAAATTTCAAAAAATATGCATATATATTTTCGAATTTATATATATATATATATATATTTCAAATTTTATATATTTTTTGAAATTTCTATATGTTTTTCGAAATTATATAATTTTTTGAATTTTGTTTTTGAAAATATATATTTTGAATTTTTTTTTTTTTGCAATATATATATTCGAATTTAAATATTTTTCAAAATATATTTATATTTTCGAATTTTATATGTTTTTTGATTTTATATATATGTTTTGAGATTTATATATTTTATTCTAATTTTATATATGTTTTTAAAAATTTAAATATTTGTTTTCGAATTTTATACATTTTTTCGAACTTTATATATTTTTTCGAATTTATATATATGTTTTTCAAAATTTTATATATTTGGGGTTGGGGCATAAAGGTCATTTCACATTACCCTTAATATTTTTGAATTTTATGAAGGGTATTTTGGTCATTTGGGGTGTCATGGCAAGCAAAATCAAACCTCAGGGGGTGTTAGTGTCAAAATTTTAAAAATCAGCACCTAGGAGGAATAGATGCAAACCTCAGGGGGTGTTAATGCAAATTACCTATATAGAAAGACAGAGAGTAAAGAATAGTGGCTAGCGGGGTCTACCATGAATTATATATATAGAAAGAGAGAAAGAGAAAAGATGATGTGTAGTGGAATGCGGGGCCCACCTAGCATTTGTAGGGAAAAACATTTGGTCTTAAATTGTAAAAACCAAAGTCCATTTGGTTTTTAAAAGAAAGCAAAATCAAGTCAAGACCAAACCAAACTAAAAATCAAACAAACCCTTAGGGCCCGTTTGGGAACCATTGTTTTTTTTTTTGTTTTAAGAACCAAAAAACAAGAACAATTGCTGTTCTTGTTCTTATTTTCTCACCCAAAAGAACAAGAACAAAAAACATGTTTAGGGCAAAAAAACACATATATTCTCACACAATTTTTCCTCTCTACCGCAATTCTTTTTTTTTTGAAAAATCCCAAAAGGAACAAAAAAACAAGTTTTTGTTGTTCCCTTATTTTTTCTACTATTCACGAAAACAGTTTCCAAATTGAGAACAGAACATACAGTAAAGAGGGTTGTCAAACATGTTCTGTTCTCCTGAACAGTGCCAAAAAACAAAAAACAGAACAAAAACAGAATATCCAAACGCACCCTTAGTGTCTTAGATTCTCAATCAGACAAAAAACCTATCAATTGTCCCACATCGGAGAATAGAACAAATGTGGTAGAAGTGAGCCTCTATAAAACGCTGGCATAGTCCTCAATATGTATATGACTTGGTTTGACCTTGGGTTAAAGAACTAGACCATTTAAGCTAAAAGTTTTGGGTTGTGGAAAGAGTTCAGTTCTCTTTAAAATATCGGTAGGTTAGTAAAAATGTTGCCACAATTAAATTTTTTTAAAATAATTATGAATGTTGAGCTGCTTATAAAGTGACTCGAGCCAAGTTACTTGTTGAGTTGTTTGAGCTCAATCAAGCTTTGATTGTTCCAGCTTGGTTGTTCAAAATTTTATTGACCTTAAGATAAGCTTGAGATTACTTTAAGGGAGCCGAGCTGAGCTTGAACATGCCAATACTTGGCTTGGCTCGTTTACAGTTCTATTGATAGTGTGAGGCAGGCGGATGATATCAAGTAGGTGATGATTGAGCGGATGAGGGGTACCGGAGCCGCTTGTGGATGGTGATCCTAAAGTTTTTAATACATTTTTACTTGTGCCTCGGACAGCATAAGTGGAGGATTTATTAGACTGGGCGATCGGAAAGGGGTATCATCAGGAGCATACATACTTATTACAGATATTTGAGGGATTACAGACTGTCCCCGCCTGGACGATCGACCGATTGAGGGTTCGTCGTTTATTACCTATTCTTGCCTCGGCTACTCCGTATATTTGTGAGGATATGATCCAGGAGTTCTGGCTGCACATGCGCCATTTCAGCAGGGGGATGAGATTACGGACAGTGGTCCGAGGTACTGAGATTGAGATTACTCCCCAGACTATTGCTCAGGCGTGGAGTATTCCTGACGAGTGTCCACCTGAGCTACCTGCTGAGCTCCCACCTATGCCCGAGATACTCCCATCTATTTCTGAGATTATTATACTTCAAACTGCAGGGCAATGAGCTGATACACATCGAAACTGCACGAAGAAGGCGAACTATCACCCGATGCTCTGGTTTTGGGATATGAGAGTCCAATCCCAGATTCTGCCGCACAACCATACTACCATGTGTTATGCGCCATTTTCAGCCCTCCACTATGCTTTCAAGTTCGGGTGGAGAATTTTTTTCCCACGAATTTTGTGGGAGGGCCTATATACACATTATATTCATCTTCAGAAGGAGACCAAAGTTGGTTAGCATCTATTCCTCATTCAATTCCCGTACTTGGTGATGAAGCTTATGATGGATGCCAGAATTGAGATGGATGCGGGTGAGCGGAATAGATTTAGAGAGGGTACCCCGTATGAGAGAGGGATGTGGACTGGAGTTTGGACCCAGTTGCATGGAGATGCTATTATGAGGCAGAGACCAGGGTTTGGTATATTACCAGCCCTAGGTGCACAAGCCCAAGAGCAGGTTGATGAAGTTGGTCAGGCTGATGCGGGTATGGCTCAGGATGCGGAGGTTGCTGATGATGCTGAGATGCCACAGATGTTGGCTGATGAGGAGGACGTTGTGTTGCCAGAGGCACCTGCGGGTGGTACTGTTACTCTGTCCCAAGCTTAATTTGATGCTCTTATAACACGGATGCAGTGGCTAAAACAGATATATGCAGATGAGAGACGGGCTTGGCAGCAGAAGACAATGCGTCGTTGGCAAGATCAGAGGCGGTTATTTCATAGGTTTGACTGTATGAGTCAGCATATGGGGTTTAGATTCCACCCACACCACCGACCTCTGATGATGAAGCTTAGTATAGTTTTATTTTTATTTTTCAATTTTTAATATACATTGGAGATAAATTGTCGAGCGGATAGTTTGGTATAGGGCTTTATGTGACCGCTTGGACGATTATTTTGTAAACGTTTTTTATATTTTCTTAGTTTATAAAATAGATGTTTTATGATCAATCGTATTGAGTTGGATATATCCCCGGATTTTTACGTTTATTTTACATATGTTGGTAGTTTGAATTCTTTCAAAATTTTATATCACACTATGCGAACATTTGTGCGTTGATGTTTGGGGGTGTATATGTGTTGGATTGATTGGAAGAGTGTTATTTGAAAAAAAAAAAATTTGTTCAGGCCAAGCCTACGCTAGAAGCGTAGGGTATCACGAGGTAATATTTTGAATTTTGAAATTTTGACCCGTTTACGGGGTGTTTTGGCCTGGTTTGTATCTATACTTGTATTAGGATTTGTTTAAGTTACTTTTAGGATTTTTTGTAGACTTTTTAGAGTAATCCTAATATGACAAGGAAGAGAAAAAGAAGTACAAATTGGAGTTGGATTATTCATTGCTTCTATTTTCCTATTCAGCCAAGGGTTTTAAATCATTTTTCTTCTCTGATTCTACTACATCCATCTATAAATACATCCATAGAGTAGACACAATTCACAATTCTCAAGAGTTGAACATTAAAGTTAGATAGTCTTCTTCTATTCTTCTTTTCTTCTTTATATCTCAAGGGTATTAGTATGGATAATGTTATTGAAGATTATTCTGACCTAGAGGAATTTATAGAAGGTACAGAACCATATGAACAGCTCGAATGAAGGAGCTACAAGTCGGAATGGAAGCCGAACCACACCGAAATCTTTTCTGCAGTGGAGTGTTCCTATTGTAATAGGAAAGAAAAGTATTGTCGATGCATGGAATATACCCATCAGTACTTCGACAAACTTACAAGGAATATTGAAGAAACATCCTCAAGTATGGCCACATACAGATGATGAGATGGTTCGGGAATTGTGTGCAGTATCAGATCTAGGAGATAGGACGTGTGATAATTGGTGGTTGAAGTCGGATCTGCTTTATTTGGATTGTATCGTTTCAACTCAACTTCGGCCTAATAATCGTGCTAGTGTAAGGGATCACACTATGCTTAGAACTTTATATGCCCTATCTCATGGGTATGAAGTGTGTGTTCCAACATTGGTCATAGCGGAGATGTCGATTGCTCGAGCAATTGTGAGTAGACAGTGGGCTGGTGCTGATAAATCTGAACATTATCTTCCATACCCATTTCTGTTATCGAAGATCATTGCAGAACAATTGGGTGATATGATGAAGGAGTTGGATGAGATGTGGTGGACAATTATGAAGGTATATCCGGAGGAAGATTTGGAAAAGTTGAAAGAGACTGCAGACTGCCGAATATAGTTGAAAAGCGCAGTGTCAAGTGATGAAGAAGAGGAGGAAGATTATGATTTAGGTTTAGGATTTTTGTTTGTGTTTTATTTTGTTTTTAGGGATGGTGTACCCTTAAGGCCACGCCTTTGTTTATTTTATTTTTATTTTAGGATTGTAGGCCCTTAAGGCCAAATCAAATTTTTTTTATTTTTGAAATATAAAAAAAAGAATTTTTAATTCCTTGAAAACATGTGTTAAATTTTGGATATTTATGATGAAATTTCTTTTCCCTTGCTATGATTGGGTATTTGTGTTTTGTTGATGGTATCTACAGGTGATCCAAATCAAGTTTGGGGGAGGGGATTCATGCTTTGCTGTGGAATCCAGAATTGAGCTTCAAGGGTAACTATATTTGTTCTCCTATATTATTTTTGACCATGAGGACATGGTCTGATTTAAGTTTGGGGGTGAGGATATAGTATTACAAGGAATGGAATATTTTCGAAAAAAAATTGAAATTTTAAAATTTTTGGAGCAAATCTTTGTTTTCACGCATGAATATTTTGTTTTTCAATTCGATTGAGTTTGTGTATATGATGCATAAGTAGTATGTGATGTGATATTTTCATTCATGAGAGTAATGATTAGATCGAGTTAGTGAAGTGATGTGGTTTTACATGGGTGAGTGAATGAGTGAAATTGAAATTAAGAAGGACGACTTTGACCTATAAGCACAAGCACACATTCACTATGAGAAATAGGTTGATTTGTGACTATGTAGTTGAAAAATAATTTTGCCATAATAAAAGGGAGATGGGGAGATGTTTTGGTTGGTTTGGTTAAAATTGAATAAATTATTTTGAAAAAAATAATAGAATACAAAAAGTAGTTCTTTGATATGAATAACCGGGCCTAGGTATCACCAATATCACTATTCGCATTTAAAGGGGAGAAAACTAATGAGCATAAATCACATGGAAGAAGCTCAGACCAAGTTGGTTGGGACTAAAAATCCTCGCTGGAAAGTCTGGAGACTTAGAAAGACAAAAAGGGATCAAAAATGGAAAGATGAAAAGAATACGTGTTTACTAAAAATGGCAAAGTTTGATCAATGAAGTAGGAGAAAAGAAACTGAAATATCGTAGTCGAGTGTTCACAAAATCACGGAAGGTTGTCTGGATTTAGAGTAGAAAGTAGCAAAATCATTTACTTTAGTGGGAACCATTCATGACACGAAGCTCGATATAATTATTATTCGGTAGTGAGTGAGAGTAATTGATCCATGCTATCTTTTGAATTATATCATGACTTAATTGATTTGTGTGTGAACTCATGATTGTGTGACTACAGAGAAATGAGATGTTTGTAGGTATCATCACTGGAAACCTTCACGAGACTTCACTCGTCCACTAGGGGTAACCTAGGGGTTTAAAAGGCTTGTTACACGTGCTAAGTGTAATCGTCGACCCTCACGAAAGCAATCAATTATGTTAGATTAGTTAGATTAGTAGAGTAGTTAGACTAAAAAGATCATCACAAGAAAAGTTCCCTGAGTTTATTGCTAAGGGACTAGCAATATGTAAGTTTGGGTGTAATATGAGTCAAATATTAGACATTTTGACCCCTTAACTCACTATTGTTACGTTCTTTCATTCCATTAATTGGTATTTTTATTGCGTTTGCGTGTTAAGGCATGTTTCAGGAGCTTAATGAAGAAATGGAGCTAACTTCGGTGAATTAACTAAATAATGTGTTCTTTCTATCCAATAGGAGAGTCAAAGAGACAGTCCGAGACATAAATGACTCCTAGAGGGCAAAAACAACATTTCCAAAAGCCGTATTCTTGAGCAAAAAGTACCGTAGGTTCAAGACGGTCGTTTTGGTGCATTCACGGAGAAAAGAGATTTTCCATAAAATACCTACGTTTTTGCCTACGCTTTCAGTTTCAAAAAGTGGCTGGAAATCACATTTCTATGCTTGGGACCTACGCTTGAAGCGTAGGCCATGTACGCTTCAAGTGTAAGTACGATAACTTTTTATGGTTTTTCAATGGATTTTGCATGTTTCACCCCTGGTTCGATTGGAAGACTTGCCTGCGACTCCAGACCTCTATATACATATATATATATATATATATATATATATATATATATGAGAAGTTAGGGTTTGCATGAAGTGGAGAATGAAAAGACTGAAAATGGTCTCTTTATACCATTGCCTATATATACAAGATCATATATCAAAGTTAGGGGAGTTCTAGTTCTTGTTATGGTACACGTTGGTGTTGGTTTTGGTGAGACGTTCATTCATTCAAACTTGCTGTTGTTGAGAGCCATATTCAAACCTAGAGATCCGGAAAATAAGACCATGGAGAGGGTTTCTACCTCAACGATGCAGTCACCTTCCACCATGGTTAACTAACTCGGTATCTAGGGTTTTCTAGCGAAACCTTAGCCAAGTAATATAGTTTTTTCATTGTTTTTAATTATAATGAGGGGAAACTATTGACCGTAGTGTGATGATTGTAGTAGTTAAGAGACCGTATTGATTTGCAATATAAAACTCTATGTTTGTTCTAAATTCTTGTCTTAGATAGAATTAATGTATTATTTTGCACAACTATGATTATTCAATATGAGCAGGAACTCGGATGCTAAATTATGATTTTCTACACAATAGTGGTAATGAAACCTGAAACCTTAGGTTGACACAAGTCGTGCCTTGGCAATTTAATATAGACATACTTTAGTTTATTTTCATGCATTAGGAGTAGATTAGAGTAACATAATTGACATCTACTAGTTAGGTCAGTCATGAGACGGGTTGTCGCAATCCGGTTGATGTTACTCCTTTTTGGGGTCGTACTTAGCTATTTGGTTACAACCTGATTCATAGTTATGGATCGCCCTCGTATAATTGATATAGTGATGAAATATATTATGCGGTTAGTGGTGGAGTGATGAAAATCCTAGTTTTCTCTCTCATCTAAACCACAACCAATTTAATTTGCTTTATAGATAATTGTTAGTTAAAATAGATAATTTGGTCTTTGACCACCCAAACAAACCATATTTAAGAAAATATAATTCAGTATTTTTGAACTATTAAAGTTAACAATCTGTGTGATCGATATCCCTTACTCAAGTCATTTGTTATTCTACAATTGATACGTGCACTTGTGTAGGGTAAAACCTAGATTCGTTAAGGTGTTGTTTTTAACCACATTTGTTTATACACCTGACGTCGCATCACTATGTTTTACTCACATGCTTGGCAAGCAAGTTCAAAAATACCCCTGAGTGCAAAAATTCCAAAACCAATTACTAAATTCCTTATTTTATATATAAAGATGATAAAAAAATTTCGGAATCGAAATCGAACACTCCCGATACCTACTTCCACCATACGGTTTTTCTAGTATCCCGGGTCTACAGATAGTTCAAAATTTAAAATAATGTGAAATCAATTCCAAAAAAAAATTCAAATGGCACAACTCAAACATATAACACATATAGAAATAATTTATATCAGTTTGAGCACTTAATTCAATTAAAAATAAATCGCGAAAAATTTACTTGTAAAATAAAAAAAATTTACCAAACAATACATTTTTAGTTACAAATTATTAGAGCCTTTTTTTAGTTATGGATTATTAAACCCTTTTATAAATTTAGAGGAGAACAATATTTTAGTGAACTCAACTTTCAAAAACAAGGACGTTATAGTGAACTCTTCAATGTGTCGCTCTCTCACACTGTCACTGACTTTTATGTTCTGTTTGGTATGAAGGAATGTTATACGAAATTGTTTAAAAAGAACAACTTTTGAAGCCTATATTAAAAAAATGACAACTTTCAAAAAATAATCTAAACAAAAGGTCACTTAACAAAATCAATTACAAAAGAGATAACTTTAGATAAAATAATTTAAATTTTGTCAAGTTTAAATAATTGCAAGACTAAAATAGTCCTCACTAATTTGTACATGTTTTTACATATTTGTCATTCAATTATATAATTTTTAAAGTAATAGTTATATTCCATTAAGCAAATCCCCTTATTACCCTTACCATATATTTCCCTTTCCTACTTCATCTTTCCATTTTCCTATGGGTTCCAGCGGTTCAAGCCTTCACCCCCACACGCCACGCCTCGCCTCGCCTGATAAGGGCATTCATTCGCTGGGTGTTGATCGAAGATTGGAATATTTTGCGGAGTAAGGCGGCAAAAATCGTGAGTCTATGATATATATGTATATATCTCTGTGTGTGTGTGATTTTGATTTTAGGATGATATTGCAACATATATTGAATTTATTTTATGGAGTTAACTATCCCATCTTCATCAACCAGAGACGCTATATTTCAAATGTCTTCATCAAAGTTTCACACCCTATCTATAATTCCTCATATTTTGATTTTTAAGTGAAGCCAAAAGTTTTACTTTATGAGTCAATTTTTTTTATAACTTGCATCAAATGTTTTACCTTTTGAAATAAAACTTTTACAATGAAATCTACATCCTAATTTTCAGAAATCAGAAACTCGTCACTACACTCTTACATGTGTAAGTGAAACAAAAAGGTTGATCATATAAATAAAATAGTTTTACACATTGTGTCAAATATGTTACGTAATGAAACAAAAGTTTTATATACTACATGATTTTACAAGTTTCGTGATAATTTACTTATTGGTATTTTGTTAATCATAGTTTTGAATAAAATGAGTTTAACTAAAATATGTCATTGTGGATAATTGTTGTTTTTCAAACAAATATTTTTTTCACAGTAAACCATGGATACAGAATTATATATATATATATATATATATATATATATATATATTGTTTTCAATATAAAACAAATAGTTCATTCTTATATAAATAAAGAGAAAGGAGACAAAAAAAGTTAAGATTATGTACCGTACGGTCCTACATGTGGAGGAAATACGTTACGTAGTAGAAGCAGATCAAACACGAAGAGTAAAACTTGACTAATTTGGTTGATGGAGGGTTTAATTTGATTGATGAAGACTTATGGAGATGACGACTGTGAGAAAAATATTTGTTTAAGATGATATTTTATGGAAGGATAGTTACGTCCGTTTAGAAATTTTAATTTATTAGGGTTGTTTCAATAAAATACAAGATAAGGAATTTTAGGGAAATAAATAAAAGTGGGTTAAAGGGCATTATAGACCAAAATTGTGTGTTTTCTCTTTTTGTAATTATTTTTGTTAAGTGACATTTTTTTTATATTATTTTTTGAAAGTTGTGATTTTTTTAATATAGGCTCCAAAAGTTGTCATTTTTAAAATTTCCCGAATGGAATACCTATTCTATCTATTCCTTTGTTAATTTGGTATGAAAAATTGAATTACAATTCCCAAGAAATCAAAAATCATTTCTTAGAATGAAAAACCATTCCATTACTAAACCTATAGAATGACCATTTCATTCCTTAAGTTATATTTTAAAAATATGAAATTATTAAAAAGTCTTCTCACATTCCAAGTAAACAAACCACTATAACCACCGCCATCGCTTTCCACCACCCCCTCGTCCTCCTTCACCACCACCACCACCACCACCATCCATATTGTCCGCTACTACTATTCTCGCTACCTTCCAAATTTTGGTAGTAAAATTGCAAAACAATATTATTTTATTAGAATAATATTGTAATACCCCGTATTTAATGGATATTTATTCCCTTAATTATTTTGGATGGCATATTGGGTGTTTAAATTATTGAATGAGGCTATCTTAGTCTTTTTAACTCTAGTAGGTTATAATGAAATTTTGTGATCTGAAGGGGGGCAAGGTTGTCATTAGTGTTTGGGCAGTTTGGTGATTTATGCATAATACAAGGTTAGTTTGGACATTTCCCTAACCCTAGCATCTTCTATATAAGCATCCTTAACTTCAGATCTAGCCCCCATCTCATTTATTCTACTACTTCTTCTTCTTCATCAATTATACCCGAAATTGTGAGAGTTGAGAGGTTGAGAGCTTAGAATTGGTTTGGATCTATACTTGTGGTGGATTCAACTCTACATTACAGGCAAGTCATATGTTCTACTCTTCCTCTTTGTACTAAAATTTCGTAGCCTTTACTTTGTGCATCTATAATCTACTAGATAATATTTTTCATATATGTATATGTATGTGTAAATCATGTTCATATATGACTTTTATATATTCTATTTATACATATATATATAGATCCGTAGGTATATATATAGATCTTGTATATATGTATAGATTCCTGGATCTATATAGGCATAAATGTATAGATTTGTTAGAGTATATTCATATTCATGTTTATTTATGTGACTTATATATTCTATTTATACATATATGTATAAATCCGTAAATATATATATAGATCTTGTATACATGTAGAGATTCGTGGATCTATATAGGCATATATGTATAGATCTGTTAGAGTATATTCATATTCATGTTTATTTATGTGACTTATATATTCTATTTGTACATATATGTATACATCCGTAAGTATATATATAGATCTTGTATACATGTAGAGATTCGTGGATCTATATAGGCATATATGTATAGATCTGTTAGAGTATGTTCATATTCATGTTTATTTATGTGATGATATATATTCTGTTTATATGTATATGTATAGATCCATCATCATATGTACAGATCTTCCATATAGGTAGAGATTAGTAGACTTATATAGACATATATGTACAAATCTGTTAGAGTATATTTATATTCATATATGTATATGATGATTTATATTCTGGTTATACATATATGTACAGATCCATGATTATATGTATAGATCTTGTATATATATAGAGATTTGTGGTGATATATTGATATATGCATGAGACTATGTTTATATCTAGCTATACATATAAACCTGTTTTTACCATGTGTAGTTATACATCTATGGATTCGTGGTTATGTGTCTTGTTGGTATGATTCTGATGATGTGTATATGGTTGGAACTTAGTATAAATATCTGAATACATAAATATTTTAGGTTTCAATGTTGACAAAGATTTCAAAACTGTTATTAGAAAAATATTGCATATTTATGTAATTGTTTTTCTCTATTTTCTTTGTTATCAGACTCTGGACATTGATTTATATTGTTATTATGTGTATCACGAATTATACTAGATTACGTATTTTCGACCGTATAAATGAATAGTTTCGACCGTATAAAATACCGTATACCTTAGCGCTGGGGCGCTGCCCCAGACCCCGCCAGGGGGGCGCTCAGGTAATGGTCGCACCGCCCTTCCTGGACCCCCAGGCTCGACCTTATAAATTGTTATACGTTTCCGAATAAAGATTACGAGTGAATTATTAAATTCGTAACATCATAAGATTTAAATTAAATGACTATGTTTTGGAAATTTATAAGGAACCACAAGGAGGCAGACTATTACTGCAGTCTAACTAGTACCACGGGACATGGGTGAGTTCTCACGACATGGGTGAGTTGTCGGGTACGTGGTTATGGTAGGGCATGGATTGGATGTTGTATGGAAAAATCATATTAATGTAAGAAATTTATAAACATAATTATATTAAATGGTGGTATATTCGTGACTATATTTATAGGTAAATATATTATTATTTTATAATATAATTTTGGGATTAGGTGTCATTAGGAAAGGGGATGGATTTTGATACTCTGTTTGGGATCATGTAGAGTTGTACTTGCTCGTGGGTTTAACCCACATTTTTGTTGTTTCAGGTCCTCGGCAGTTTCACCAGCAGGGTTGAGGACTTCATATCTATTCGTCCGGTTCTATCATATTTTCCTTCCACTCTAGGGCAGGATCCGATAAATGTCATATGTTGTATTTCTTATAAGTGTGTTTCTAGGGGTCCATGTTTATGGGATTTCCATGTTGTACTGTGTGGGACTTATTTTATTTAAGGATGTAGTGGGAGTGGTCTTCTTCATGTATAAGTTGTATCCTTATTTTGTTATTGTTGTTATTATTATATTTCTATTTTATGTCTTCTATTCTGTGCTTATGTTATCAATTACTGATGCTCCTAGTTTTCTGTGTATGGGTCTGGCTAACCTATGCATGGAAATTTTGGGGTGTCACAGTTGGTATCAGAGCACTCCTGGTTCAAGTGTCCTAGGGATGTATAGTTAGTCTTCCGCGTTGCGTATTCTGATATTTAAAGCCTAAATTTAGGACTCGTACTCTTGTAAGATCTTAGTAGGGGTATTGACGGGTCGTGTTTGTTGTTATTTTAGTATGCCACCACGTAGAAGGAGAAATGTGAATCAAATTCCAGACCCTATTCCGGAGGGGAATGCTCCAGTTCCTCCGAACCTTGCTGATATTATTGCCCAGGCTGTTGCTGCAGGAGTGGCGACTGCTCTTCAGCATCAACAGCTTCATCCACAGCCTCCCTTACAGGCACCTGCACCAGTTCCCATGATGATAGATAATGGATGGGACAGGATGCGTATTTCATTCATGAGAGGCAATCCACCAGAGTTTTCTAGATCGACAGAGGTCACCGCAGCTCACCAGTGGAAGAAGGACATTGAGCGCCATTTACGCATGGTTCAGTGTACTGAAGTTCAAAAGCAAATATTGGCTACATTCAAGCTGGTTGGTGATGCTTTGCAATGGTGGGAGTCGGTTACTACTCTAGAGGAGAGGGCCACATTAACTTATAATCAATTCCGAGATCGCTTTGATGAGAAATATTTCCCTTTCGCTGTGAGAGCAGCAAAGAAAAGGGAATTTCTCAATTTACAGCAGGGAGATAGGATTGTTGCAGAGTATGAGCAGGAGTTCACTAGCCTATCATTGTTTGCACCTGAGGAAGTGAACACAGAGGATAAAAGGAAGAATTGCTTTGTGCATGGTTTGGCATGGCCCATTCGGCAAGTGATAGTGGGTAATCCAACTTACGCCACTTATGCTCAGGTGGTGGATGCAGCGTTACAACATTGTCAGATCAGGAGGGATTACAAGAAATCTAAGGGGGATAAGCACAAAGACAATGACTCCACTAGCCAGACAGTGGAGAAAGGAAATGGTCAGAGTGGCAGGCACAGTGATAAAGGCGGGTTCCAGGGGCATCAACCTTGGAAGAAACAGAGGGGTACTACTGATAGCAATAAAGAAGGGCCTTCTCATCAGGGACAACATAGTGGAGCTCCTCAGATTTCACAGGGGCAACAACAGGGTCAGAAGAAACCTACGGGTCCTTTCAAGGGCCATTGCTATGGGTGTGGGGAGTATGGGCACTCTTCCAAAAGGTGTCCCAAGGCTACTCCAGGACAGCATGGCCAACAAGGATATACCAGTTATCAGGGACAGAGGCAGCCACCACCATTACCGGCACCACAGGTTCCCCATCTACAGGGCTCGACTTATCCTGCTTTACCAGCACCCCCGCCACCACAGGGTCAAACCCAACAACAACTTCATTATGGCAGGGTCTATAACGTAATGCCACCAGACGTTCAGGCACCTCGTGTTATTGAGGGTATGTTTCCTATTTATGGTAGACTTGGTCGAGTGCTTTTTGATACTGGTGCATCACATTCTTTTATATCGCGCTCTTTTATTCCTTTATCTGGACTACCGACTCAGCCTAGTAGTCAACCTCTCAGAGTTTCAACGCCATTAGGTGCCGATGCGGTTTTACGGGATAGTTGTGTATATGTACCTATTGTGATTGGCAGGCTTCAATTTTCTGCCAATTTATTAGTTCTTGACATGAATGCTTATGATGTGATACTGGGGATGGATTGGTTATCTCACTACCATGCACAGCTGGACTGTCGTGGTAAGACGATAGTCTTTGCGATACCAGGACATCAGATGTATTTGATTGCGACACCTCGATCTTATGGAGGGTCTAGTACACATTTGTTTTATATGGATGCAGAGACTCAGGAGCAGACTACTACATCCATGGATAGTATTCCTGTAGTACGTGATTTTCAAGACGTGTTTCAGGAGATTCCAGGGTTACCTCCGAGTCGTGAGATCGATTTTGTTATCGACTTAGCTCCAGGGACCAGGCCTATTGCTAAAGCACCGTACAGGATGGCACCAGTGGAGATGCGGGAACTGAAGGATCAGATTCAACAACTTCTTAACCAGGGTTTTATTCGCAGGAGCACTTCACCCTGGGGAGCACCTATGTTGTTTGTGAAGAAAAAGGATGGTTCCCTTCGTCTTTGTATCGATTACAGGGAGCTGAATAAAGTCACAATTCACAACAAGTATCTGCTGCCTAGGATTGATGATTTGTTTGATCAGTTGAAGGGAGCCACCTATTTCTCCAAGATAGACTTGAAGTCAGGGTATCATCAGCTTCGTGTCAGGGAGCAGGATGTTCCCAAGACAGCATTCCTCACTCGGTATGGGTCGTATGAGTTTCGGGTCATGCCTTTTGGGTTGACCAATGCTCCAGCAGTCTTCATGGATTTGATGAATAGGGTATTCCGACCTTTTTTAGACCAGTTTGTCATTGTGTTCATTGATGACATCTTGGTTTATTCTAGGTCAGAGGAGGATCATGCCAGGCATTTGCAGATCGTGTTGCAAACACTTAGTGATCACCAGCTTTATGCAAAATTTGAAAAATGTGCTTTCTGGCAGAATGAAGTAAAACTTTTGGGACATGTAGTGTCAGAGAAAGGTTTATCGGTGGATCCAGCAAAAGTCTCAGCGGTTTTGGCGTGGGGGCAACCTACCTCACCTACAGAGATACGCAGCTTTCTGGGCTTGGCTGGATATTATCGCAGGTTCATTCAAGGCTTTTCAAAGATCGCCGGTCCGCTTACCCACTTGAATAAGAAGGGAGTGCCCTTTATTTGGGATGACCACTGTCAGGCAACTTTTGATGAACTGAAGACAAAATTGACATCTGCACCTGTTCTAGCTACCCCACAGAGTGGAATTGAGTATCTTGTCTTTACAGATGCCTCTTTGTTGGGTTTGGGATATGTATTGATGCAGGAGGAGAGACCTGTATCTTATGCTTCCCATAAGCTCAAACCGCATGAGCTTAACTACCCAACACATGACTTGGAATTAGCAGCAGTTGTTTTTGCAGTGAGGATTTGGAGGCATTATCTCTTAGGCGAGAGTTTCACATTATTCAGTGATCACAAGAGTCTACAGTATCTATTCACTTAGAGGGAACTGAATATGAGGCAGTGCCGATGGCTGGAATTTGTGAAGGACTATCATTTCACTATTCAGTATCACCCAGGAAAGGCTAATGTAGTGGCAGATGCTCTTAGTCGTCGACCCTATGTTAGTCTTTCAGCCTTGTTCGAGACTGAGTGGAATGCACTGAGGATAGATGATGAGTTAGCTGATTCTTTTGCGACATGTGTAGTGGTGACGCCTGCTATTATTCGTAGGGTAGTCAAGGCCCAACATGTAGATCAACAGTGCATGGCTAAAGTTATGGAGTTGGCATCTGAGGAGATTCCTTTTTACTTAGTCGACTCGGATGGAGGTCTGAGGTACAAGGGACGATTGGTCGTTCCTTCTACTGAGGATTTGAGGAGAGATGTGATGAGAGAGGCTCATAACTCTCCTTTTGCAGTGCATCCTAGAGGGGATAAGATGTACCAAGATATGAAGCGCCAATTTTGGTGGGCTGGTATGAAGAGGGATGTTGCTATTTTTGTCTCTAAGTGAAGTACTTGCCAGATGGTGAAGATCGATCATAAGAAACTGCCGGGATCATCACAACTACTTCCAGTGCCTGAGTGGAAATGGGAGAGCATTTCCATGGATTTCATTGAGGGACTACCTACTTCTCCTCAAAACCATAATTCTATTTGGGTGATTGTTGATAGACTTACCAAGTCTGCCCATTTCCTACCGGTACGTTCAGACTATACATCGGAGTAGTTGGCGAAGCTTTACATCGCTAAGATAGTGAAACTTCATGGGATTCCTTTGTCTATTGTATCGGACAAAGATCCAAAATTTGTATCGAGGTTCTGGGAAAGTTTTCGGCAGGCTTTAGGTACAGAGTTACATCTGAGTACAACTTACCACCCGCAGACCGATGGTCAGACTGAGAGAGTTAATCAGATTTTGGAGGATATGTTTCGAGCTTGTGTCCTGGATTTCAAGGGCAACTGGGAGTTCTACTTGCCACTGTGAGAGTTTGCCTACAACAATAGTTACCAGAAGACTATCGGTATGGCACCATTTGAGGTCTTGTATGGTCGACCGTTCAGATCTCTAGTATGTTGGATGGGAGTCGGAGAAAGCAAACTCCTGGGTAAATTCCTGGGTCCTGAGTTCATCAAGGATACATCAGAGAATATTGCCCTTATTCGAGACCGTATGAAGACTGCTCAGAGTAGACAGAAGAGTTACGCTGATCATCGAACCCGAGCTTTAGAGTTCAGAGTGGGAGATCAGGTTCTTTTGAAGGTGTCTCCCATGAAGGGAGTGATGCGATTTGGGAAGAAAGGAAAGCTATCACCTCGCTTTGTGGGCCCTTTCATGATTACTAACAGGATTGGACCCGTGGCTTATCGTTTGGCTTTACCTGATCATATGCACAGGGTGCATAACGTATTTCATGTTTCTATGTTGCAGCGATTTCTCCAAGATGGGGAAGTCTATCAGCATATAGATGTGGGAGAAATTGAGTTGCAGCCAGATGCGACATATGTGGAGCAACCTTATTGTATTATGGATCGCAGAGATCAGGTACTCCGCACGAAAGTCATTCCCCTTGTACGTGTTCAGTGGAATCATCACAATGAGGCGGAGTCCACCTGGGAAAGGGAAGATGAGGTTCGTGCAAAGTATCCAGGGTTATATATTTCAGGTATGTGCTAAATTCCGGGGACGGAATTCCATTATTAGGGGGGTAGAATGTAATACCCCGTATTTAATGGATATTTATTCCCTTAATTATTTTGGATGGCATATTGGGTGTTTAAATTATTGAATGAGGCTATCTTAGTCTTTTTAACTCTAGTAGGTAATAATGAAATTTTGTGATCTGAAGGGGGGCAAGGTTGTCATTAGTGTTTGGGCAGTTTGGTGATTTATGCATAATACAAGGTTAGTTTGGACATTTCCCTAACCCTAGCATCTTCTATATAAGCATCATTAACTTCAGATCTAGCCCCCATCTCATTTATTCTACTACTTCTTCTTCTTCATCAATTATACCCGAAATTGTGAGAGTAGAGAGGTTGAGAGCTTAGAATTGGTTTGGATCTATACTTGTGGTGGATTCAACTCTACATTACAGGCAAGTCATATGTTCTACTATTCCTCTTTGTACTAAAATTTCGTAGCCTTTACTTTGTGCATCTATAATCTGCTAGATAATATTTTTCATATATGTATATGTATGTGTAAATCATGTTCATATATGACTTTTATATATTCTATTTATACATATATGTATAGATCCGTAGGTATATATATAGATCTTGTATATATGTATAGATTCCTGGATCTATATAGGCATAAATGTATAGATTTGTTAGAGTATATTCATATTCATGTTTATTTATGTGACTTATATATTCTATTTATACATATATGTATAAATCCGTAAATATATATATAGATCTTGTATACATGTAGAGATTCGTGGATCTATATAGGCATATATGTATAGATCTGTTAGAGTATATTCATATTCATGTTTATTTATGTGACTTATATATTCTATTTGTACATATATGTATACATCCGTAAGTATATATATAGATCTTGTATACATGTAGAGATTCGTGGATCTATATAGGCATATATGTATAGATCTGTTAGAGTATGTTCATATTCATGTTTATTTATGTGATGATATATATTCTGTTTATATGTATATGTATAGATCCATCATCGTATGTACAGATCTTCCATATAGGTAGAGATTAGTAGACTTATATAGACATATATGTACAAATCTGTTAGAGTATATTTATATTCATATATATATATGATGATTTATATTCTGGTTATACATATATGTACAGATCCATGATTATATGTATAGATCTTGTATATATATAGAGATTTGTGGTGATATATTGATATATGCATGAGACTATGTTTATATCTAGCTATACATACAAATATGTTTTTACCATGTGTAGCTATACATGTATGGATTCGTGGTTATGTGTCTTGTTGGTATGATTCTGATGATGTGTATATGGTTGGAACTTAGTATAAATATCTGAATACATAAATATTTTAGGTTTCAATATTGACAAAGATTTCAAAACTGTTATTAGAAAAATATTGCATATTTATGTAATTGTTTTTCTCTATTTTCTTTGTTATCAGACTCTGGACATTGATTTATATTGTTATTATGTGTATCACGAATTATACTAGATTACGTATTTTCGACCGTATAAAAGAATAGTTTCGACCGTATAAAATACCGTATACCTTAACGCTGGGGCGCTGCCCCAGACCCCGCCAGGGGGGCGCTCAGGTAATGGTCGCACCGCCCCTCCTGGACCCCCCAGGCTCGACCTTATAAATTGTTATACGTTCCCGAATAAAGATTACGAGTGAATTATTAAATTCGTAACATCATAAGATTTAAATTAAATGACTATGTTTTGGAAATTTATAAGGAACCACAAGGAGGCTGACTATTACTGCAGTCTAACTAGTACCACGGGACATGGGTGAGTTGTCACGGCATGGGTGAGTTGTCGGGTACGTGGTTATGGTAGGGCATGGATTGGATGTTGTATGGAAAAATCAGATTAATGTAAGAAATTTATAAACATAATTATATTAAATGGTGGTATATTAGTGACTATATTTATAGGTAAATATATTATTATTTTATAATATAATTTTGGGATTAGGTGTCGTTAGGAAAGGGGATGGATTTTGATACTCTGCTTGGGATCATGTAGAGTTGTACTTGCTCGTGGGTTTAACCCACATTTTTGTTGTTTCAGATCCTCGGCAGTTTCACCAGCAGGGTTGAGGACTTCATATATATCCGTCCGGTTCTATCATATTTTCCTTCCACTCTAGGGCAGGATCCGATAAATGTCATACGTTGTATTTCTTATAAGTGTGTTTCTAGGGGTCCATGTTTATGGGATTTCCATGTTGTACTGTGTGGGACTTATTTTATTTAAGGATGTAGTGGGAGTGGTCTTCTTCATGTATAAGTTGTATCCTTATTTTGTTATTGTTGTTATTATTATATTTATATTTTATGTCTTCTATTCTGTGCTTATGTTATCAATTACTGATGCTCCTAGTTTTCTATGTTTGGGCTTGGCCAACCTATGCATGGAAATTTGGGGGTGTCACAAATATATTCATCAATAAAAGGAGTATTTTTTAAACATTTTTGTTCAAGTTATTTTCATTCATAATGTATTACATATTTACAACCAAAAATAAAATAAAATTTCATTATCACTTTCATTCCATTCCGCTGTACCAAATGTAGCCTTACTTTAGTTTGAGAATGTATTAATTTAGATGTGCATGTCCAGGACAGTGTGAACTTTATGACAACATTTCTCCTTTATTAAATAGAATAAATAAATAAAAGTAATTTTGCTTCATGACTTTTAGTCTTTTATAACATATAAGAAGAATACTTTTAACTTATAATAACAATGTTTGTACACAAATTTTCTTTACTCAAACTTTGAATATGACTAGAAACGGTAATGGGGCAGTTTGGGACGGTTTTCTCAATTCTCATAATCAAAATTATGAAAATTTTTATCATCATAACCGCCCCATAACTGTAACCCCGTCCTCCATAACCGCCCCATTAAACCGATTTATTTCTCCTAAAAATAAATAAAATATAAATGCATTAATATTTTGCTAAAATCTATATATAAAATAATCAATTATTCAATTAATTTAATCAAAATAATTTTTAAAACAAAAACAAAACAAACAATTATCCAATTAATTTAATCGTAACAAAATCTAGATAAACAAACTTAAATAAAAATCTCCAATTATAACAACATAAAATAATAATCCACATTTAAATCATAAAATATTAATCAAATACAACTCTATCACAAAAACAACAAGTCCACTCAATAACAAAAACTAACAAAATTCCAAACATCTGGAGAGTTAAGTGGAGAGGGAGAGTTAGGTGGAGACTCTGACATCTTTCACAATTCCAAACTGTTTTCTAATTGAAACAAAAATACTATCGATATGGTCTCTAATTTACAAATTCAATGAGTAAGGGAGAGATAAGTGGAGAGGGTTTTTTTTTTTTTTTTCCTCTCTATCTATATAGAAGGTATATAATAAAATATATATTTTGTTTAAGGATTTTAATGTAATTTTAATATAAGAAGATGTAAATAAATATATAACTATGTAAATTTAATATAAAATAATTAGATATTAATAATGCGGTTTGGGGATGGTGGTTCCCCAATGGGGAACTCCTAAAACCGTCCCCCACCCCATAACCGTCGGGTTTTTGTTTTGGACCCCCATAACCATCCCATTTTTAAATGAGGCGGTTAAAAATGGGGTGGTTCTGAGCGATTCCTCAGCGGAGCGGCTTTTTCTGCCATCCCTAAATATGACTTATCAATTTTAGTAAAGTGATTTTTTACACATAAATTAATTAAATTTGAAAATTCTTTTTTATTATACTTAGTTTTTTCTTGTAGTATGAGATAATTATTCATTAATTGATGTAGGTCTTGCAAGGATTATTGACTCTCTGTGACACTGGTCCACACTCAGTCGTGCAAGACTATCTCCCTCATTTCTCATTGGCTGGTCAGAGTCAGTTACATGCATGACCTTAAAACTTTCGAGATATTTATTATAAAATTATTTTCTTTCAGGGTAATAACTAATAAGGATAAGAAGGTTTTATGACGCTAGGGTTTAAAATGTTACATGAACTCTATTTTTTTTATTTTTAGGGTCGGTGACATTGCACTTCTAGTCCACTAAATCATTTATTGAAAATATATAAATAAAAACTAACAGAATTTATATTTATATATTTTGTTTTATTTTTGTGTTTTGCTGGGTTCACTTATCATTTTCTCAAAGTTGGAATTTCATTTATAAGCAATTGGTGTTCTCATTTTTCAAATTTTATTTTTTTATTTTTTTTATCTCTCCTACAAATATTTGGTTCCAAATGGTGTTTAGAAAACATGTGCAAGAGAGGCATGAGTGCAGTAATGGCCATTTGCTATGAAACTGCAGGGTCAGAGCCATTTAATGGAACAGTGCAGAGTGGGAGGTACTAGTATTTTATAGCCTATATATATATAAATGATCTGGTTCACCCTGAATGAGAATCTAAAGCGTCTCACTCAAAATTAACTATTTCTCATATAGCCATCAAAATGAAAAGAAAATATTCATTAAAAAAACCCATTTAAAAGCATATATTTTAATGTTTTAACCGAATTCAGTAGATAAATTTATGGGAAAATATCCCTTACCTTCCTTGAAGTTTGATCATATTGCACTTGATACCCTTTAGTTTTTAAATATATCAGTTACCTCTCTCGGGGTTAGCTTTCTCTATCACTTTCACCCCCTCCATCCAAAGTCAACGCGGTCAAAGGGTCCTCAAATTCATATTACAGTTTCACCCCTTAAATTATTGAATTTCACATTGCCCCCCACCCCAATGTGTAAATTACAATTTTACCCCCTAAAATTCGAAAAAATATTAAACATTTTAAAAAATATATAAATTTTGAATATATATAAATTGAAAAAATATATAAAATTCAAAAATATATATAAAATTTGGAAAATATATATAAATTTTGAAAAAAAAATATAAAAATCGAAAAAATATATAAATTTCGAAAAACATATATAAATTTTGAAAAATATATATAAAATTTGAAATATATATATATAATTTGAAATAAATATATAAAATAATAAAAAATAAACAAAATTTTGAAAAACATATATAAATTTTAATATATATATATATAATTCGAAACAAATATATAAAATTCGAAATATATATATATAATTAAAATATATATATTCGAAATATATATATAAATTTTTCAAAACATATAAAATTTAGAAAAATATATATATAATTTGAAAATTTGATGGTTCAATCTTTCAAGCAAAAACCTGCATAATAGCTAGCAGAACCCATCAGATCTATTAGAAAAAGAAGTGCTTAGGATTTGATAGACTTATCACCCTTTGCACAACAAACATTGGAACACCTTCCTGTAATGTAGCCTCTTCAAATATCTGCATGTTTGAATTTGCAAATTAACTCATTTTGAATTTATATATATTTTTTAATTTTAAATATATAATTTTGAATTTATATATTTGTTTCAAATTTTATATATATTCCAAAATTTATATATCTTTTTCGAATTTTATATATTTATTTCGAATTAGATATATATTTCAAAATTTATATATGTTTTTCGAAATTTATATGTTTTTTCGGAATTATATATATATTTCGAATTTTATATATGTTTCTAATTTTATTTATTTATTTCGAATTTTATATATATTTCAAAATTTATATATGTATTTCAAAATTTATATATTTTTTCGATTTTTTATATTTTTTTCAAATTTTATATATATATTTTTTGAATTATATATATATATATATATTTTTTAATTTTTAAATATTTTTTAGAATTTTAGGGGGTGAGACTGTAATTTACCCATTAGGGTGGGGCAATGTGAAAATTCAATAATCTAGGGGGTTTATTGAGGGTAATTTCATAATTTTACATCTCCAAGAGAGGTAACTGATATATTTAAAAACTAAGGGATGCGTGTGCAATTAAGTCTTACCTCAGGGGAGGTAAGTAATATTTTCCCTAAATTTATACATATTAGTAATTTTAAAAATGCCAGTAGCCGGCTTTCGCTTTTAGACTGTGAGGTCTACAATAGGAAGGTTTTATTAGAAAGAAATTATGGTCACTATTTTATTGTTTGGTTAGAATATTACTAAATAGAAAATAAAATTTTAATATTGTTAAGGAATGGATGCCCTTCTATATGTATTTTAGTTTTTCATTTTCAGAAATGAAAGTTTATTCAAAGAGAATGCTCATTTTCAATTTACCCTATATACCAAATAAAGGAATGGGTATTTCATTCCTGTAGTTGCCCTAAAGATTATACTTATAAAAGAGATAAATGAAATTTAATGAAACTGATAAAAAAAAAAAAAAAAACTTAATTGTAATTTTGGCAAATTTAAAAACATTGAATATTTGGTTACCGAAAACAAAAAACATTGAAAATTTTATAGACTTCTTGATACAGCAAAATACTTTACAATTTATTTTTATATTATTTATTTCCTTACTAAACTACTAAACTAGAAGAAAAACTAAAATAGAGTTGTAATATAAAATATATTACTTTTAGGAGCAATATTGTTATCGAAATAAGGGTAAGACAAGTTATAAAATTTTCTCCCGTCATTTCCTTTTATTTCCTCCACTTTTGAAAGAATAAGAAAAAAAAGAAAAAGGTCACCATTCAAGGATTTAGTGAACCCCACACTTAAATCTCCACTTTTTATTCTTCTAGTATTTGTAATTAATATTAGTATTAATGCTCCTATTATTATTATTATTATTATTATTATATATGTATATAAATCAATCTATATCTATATGTATATAATATTATAAAAGAGTAAGGCTTTTGTAATATTGTCTTGCATTTTTTTCATATTTAAATGATATTATAATTAAAGGGTATTACTATTAAAAAATAAGGGTCCTCTATGACTGTTATGAATTTAGTACCATACTGAATACAAAAAAAAAATCATAATTAGCTGTACAATAATTATTTATTTATATATATATATAACCACATACATAATTTTTCTAATGAATTTGTATTATTTTAATACAATCCTCACTCTGATAAATACATGAAAAAACAAAGAAGAGATTTTTTCATTATTTTGATGCATTCATCCCCATGTTAAATACAAATAATATATATACGTTATCAAAGTGTACTGATAATTTTATTTTATATACATTCCCTTCTTTATATGTATATTACTAATCTAAACAAAATTAATTTAAATGTACTAGTGATTAAAGTGTAAGAACCCTATTTTATTTTTGTTGATAACCATTTGTTACCAATGGGGAATTGCTTCTCAATACATTTATCACCACGTTAATTAAGTACAAATTTCAATTGTAATTATATTGTACTCCTATTTAATTTTAAAAAATCACATGTGTAAAATTTGTTAAGTTTTAGTTTTATACATTCATAATCATGTTAAATATAAGGGAAAAGGTTTTTTTACGTTATTTTGATGCATTCATCGTCATGTTAAATACAGAAAAAAAAAATATTTTACTAAAAAGTTAATACAAATTTTTTACATAAACTTTCAAAGTGAGAGCCATTAGTCTATATTAAGGTCAATTAATTTAGATATAAATTCAAATTTAAAATATATATTTTTATTTTAATACTTAATTTATTCCTCATAAATATCTCATTGTGCTCTTGCTTTTAAGTTGTAACTAGTATCTTTATGAATATATATATATATATATATATATATATATAATAGAAACTGAGATTTCCTTCAAATCTCTCTCTCTCATTAATTTCAATAAATCCAAATTTACCAACTATCCTTCCATCAATCCAAACAGACCTCTTTATTCATCAATCCAAACAGACCTCTTTTAATTTCATTAATATCCTTCCATCAATCCAAACAGACCTCTTTATTCATTAATCCAAACAGGCCTCTTTTAATTTCATTAATCCAAACAGACCTCATTTTCATAATCCAAACAGACCCTTGAGAGTAGTTAACAGGTAAAGCTATCATAGTCAAAATATGGGCACCTTTTTCCAAAAAGTTCAAAATTAAGATGTGGCTAAGCATGAATTGTCAGGGACTATTAATTACCTTCTAATCTTCTACCCGTTCAATGCATCCGTTACTCTTTGGCATAATATGGGTTGTAGACCACACTATATATCTGTCTATGCTTATCTTTAAAACTTGTTTTTTCCTTTATTAATTAATAAGATACAGGTCAGACAAATTTCGAACCAAACTTTTAATTTTTTAAAAAGTTTAAAACAAAGACCAATCTGTTGACTTTTGAAAGTAGGTCCTGTTGTCCACACCCACTCACCAAATTAATTACAATAGTTTACCTTTTCAATAAAATTACAACAAAAAATAACCTGTTTAATCTAGTTTGAAACTGCAGATAATTTTAACCCGCGGTTTATTTTTCAAGAGTCGTTAGTTTGAGGAAATATTTTGATTCGACTTGTGAATGTATGCGCATTGGTATAGATTTGTAGTATGCATGTACAGTATTAATGTTCAGACATGCATGAATAAAAGGATTTTCCTTAATACAAATAATAAAGGTTTTGAAAATTATTTGCGTCCTTGAGACATTAAATACTACCATTGGCTGAAAATCCAAACTCTCTTTTTTTATAAAATAAAATAAAAATAAAAATCCACATTCTCTTTTCCTTTTTAATAAAATATTTGATTATGCTACATTTCTTTTAAAGCATTGATGAAACCAGTAATCAAATCATGGAGATAATTTTTAAAAACGATTACTTTTTGGGTGTCTATTACAAAAATGACAATTTTTAAGAAGTATGTGAAAGAAAAAATTAATTACCGTAAATTAGATACTAGAAAAGAAAATATAATTTTAATCCATAATTCCCTTTAACATACTTTTAGAAAGAGGGGGTGGTGTTGAAAATTTAAAAATTTCTTGAGAGGTAAGTTTCTATTCACCGTATACCAACTTGTCATATATGTAATTATGTTTCACTCAAAATTGTAAGATATGTAATTATTTTAATCAGTTGACTCAGTTCTTCACATTTGTTGCGCTTCTTTAAATTTTTCGTATTTGTAATATATGCCCAAAAATTATTAATAAATTATAAATTTTTAAATAATTGCTAAATAGTTTCCTTCATATAATTTTAAATAGATGACCTAAATCCTAATAATCATGAGATTTCAAGAAAATAAGGTAGGTTAAAAAGTCGTACAAGGATCTATTTTTTTAGTCAAGAATTCTGGTATGTCATATGGTATTGCTAGTTTCATTCATTTGTCTATCATTTTTATTTCGAATCCTTTCACAAATAGGTGGAGAAATATTTGTTACAACAGTTATATCACATCATTGGTACAACTAATTAATAAAAATTTATGGAGTTGTAATGTCGTCTAACACTATTTTATATTAACTTTTACAAACCAACCACTGGTACAACTTCATGAATTCGTATTGTTTGATTGTACCAAAGACACAAGTTTAACATTTTGCTGCGGAGGAAGTTAATTTGTTGAAAAAATAATTTTTCTAAATCTTTTGTCACCTATTGTTTCTGATAGCAACGAATGTCATGAACTGCCTGTTTTTTAGAGAAAAAACAACAGCTAGTAGATGAATCATAAAACATAAATCAGTCACCAACACACAAGCCTATAAGCAACCAAAAATGATCATACATAACCATACTAGACAAAGAGGTAAAAGACAGACGGTTATCCCCCAGAGCCCAAGCCACATCCCAATAGAATAACCAAAAATGGTGCATAAGAATGCTAGCATAGTGCACCATCCTAATACAAAACCTAATCAGGCATGAAGAAGAAGCAGCATCCTTGGCAGCAGAACTGATAGGCCAGAGAGCTTTCCAACTCCACACCAAGAGGCAAAACCAAGACAGCCTACCAAGGCTCATCTTACCAACCCTTCTGAACTTAAGGGACCTGTGTCTCCTAATACTTCCAAACCGAAGCTCGGGAGAAATGGAGCGTCACTACCTTGCGGAATCTAACGAAAATCCGACAGAATTCCATTTGTAACTGGAATCCCCGGTAGACACAACCACATAGAAAACAATACCCTGCCAATACAAACGATAATAAAGGACATGACAACAAGCCCAACATTCCATAATCTCACTAGGGCCGAGATCGCGGAAAAAAAACCACCGCTACTACTACATAACCCACCATAACCTATGAAACGGTAAATAATATAGTGAAAGTATATATGTAATGATACAAAATATGCACGCTCGGGTACCAAAAGAATATACATATCATCGTGACTTGGCTAATAGGCTAGTCGTCAAAAGAATATGTATACATCTCATAATTGAAATTAACGAATATAACTCCAACAGTGACAGCATTCAACGAACTATAACCACATACGCACCCATCGTAACCAGCTCTAGACCTGAAAATAATTAATAATGGGGTGAGTAAAATATACTTAGTAGGGAAACCCTGACCATCTAGACCCTGAACTATGAGGTCGTACCAGCCTACCCGGTAAGGCCCTCGTACTCTAATTCCAGTCTCTTGCATCACCAGGGCACGTATGCCCATCTGAGACCCCCAATAGAGCTCACCACATACCCCGATATGCATGTAAACTGCTTATACTCAAACGCAACTCTAAGAAGAGGAAAAACAACCTTAACCACACTCTAGGCATGCAAAACCCGACCCGGTGGATCCCCACTGCCCTGCATGAAGCTAATTCACCACTGTATTGTGAAAATAAACAATATGGGCCATGCACCAATCGCACCTAATACCGACAAGTGAAGTGATCACTGCCATGTACGACGCATGAAAACTTTAAGACCTAAGAAAGAAAATAACAACCATGCATATAACACACAAGCGTAAATCCACACCACAATCCCTCGTCCTAGAACAACCCACTATAGTACTTCAAGTCCACATTACCACGCATAACCCGAGGGAAGAATATGTCTTACATAGTCCTACAACCACTGCCGAGTCCCAGGAAGACGCCATGTCAGGCCTCTCATTCTAACCCGAACCCACAAATTGTAAGCCAGTCGAAGACTCTAGCCAACCTTCGACCCTCGACCCCTAACCCAGGGGAAACATTGCTACCATCCTCAATCTCAGCTAACTATCATTGCAACCTAAGCCCGAGTCTTAACTCACAATTAGGCTAATGTACAGCAAACCTTAGGACCTTGACCCATCTCCCTATGAATCACAATCATCGTACTCTCGTATCACATGCCATGACCCTACTGTTTCTCGAACAATCTGATACAACGCCCATTCATTCAGAGCCTCATAACCTACTACACTAGGTACCAAGGCCGACTCTATGCATCATGCCTGTAACAAAAGGCTAGAAAATAAACATACTAAATACATATACAGTTACTCCGGTACTCAACCGATTAAAGGGGTCAACTCTAAGCGACCTACACAACCCTCCAGGTTTAGACTTGACTCCCTATCACCATCTAGATAGCTTAACGACCCACGTGAGTAACACTCAACCTATAAAGCATGTTTGTGTATATAACTAAGCCGAACATGGTCACTATGCCGCATGCTTATGTCTTAGGCCGACATTCCACCTAATACAATATAACCCATCACCAGACTAGAATTCCACGCCTCAAGAGCCTGAGGATAATCCTGCAATAAGATAACACATAACACAATATATCCATGCAATAATAATTACACATCCAAATATTATGGTATACATAAGTCCGCACATATATCCGCATCAATTAACCACGTAGGTATCACATAAACACATAGACATCTTAAATACATCATGAAATAATATGAATGTCGTGAGCTCCCATGCAAGCCACTCCGCTCACCGACTCACAAATCCCACCAGTCATGCACCTCCACATCCAGGCAGATACGCAACTGTACAACCAGGAGTGGTCGTACCGCCATGCCCTGAACTAGGATACAATGCCTATAGCCTGCACCTGAACCCCGATGGACCCCAATCCACTGGTAACTCGCCGTTTACGGGTCACTACTCTGTCGGCTCACGAACCTGCCATTTAGCCAAGTGCACCACCCAAATCCGGGGTAACCTCAAATCTGAATCCATGCACATGCATGCCATGATATGCCATCATGCCTAGTATAGCAGTATATACATGCTAACTAGAACGGAAAAACAATTTAAACAATTTACATATTTTCCATACATTCAATAAAATCACTAATTTTTCACATTGAAAGCATGTTATCCACACATATAATCACACCAAGCATGTAATAGACAATCAATCATTTAAGCACTGAGCATGAAGTTTTATAAAATTAAAGTAAGTACATTATTACCTCATTCGAGTCACTATGCTCGATTCCCGTCCATTTAAGCTTAATCCCATTCGAAAATTATGATATTGTCCCTTTAGTAATTATAAACATTATCTTAAATAATCCTTGAACTTATTAATTTTAGTCCATAATTCCGGCTTTTTAAGAAAGCCCATTTTCACCATAAATTGATATCTATTCTTCAAACACCATGCCGCCTAGAACGGCATACTAAATTTTGGTTAGAATCCATAAACATTTGGGTAGCCAAATCGACAAAAAAACAGAAAATAATTTCATAACAAAAACCTTCGATTCCAGCCCTTTCGTTCAACGAAATTGCCTCAAATTCGGATATGACGGACCTGGAGTTACAAGAACGAGCCCTCTGAACAACATGCCAAATGGAGCACCGCAACCCACCGAACCAGTTAGCTCTTCCCCTGGCCGAACCGGCCCAGTTTAAGGGCTATTTGGCTGGTGCCAAACTGCAGCAGCAACTCTCTCTTTCTCCCTGCTTGTTTCTGCCTCGCTGAAGATGGTGAAAAAGGAGGAGAAGAACCCACGCTGCATATCCACACTCTCTCTCACCTCTGTGCCATTTCCCTCTCGCGTTTATATATCTATAGGACAATGCTTGGGTCCTCACCAGTCAGGATCAACTTGGTCCTCACTCCTTACTTGGGCCAATAATATTAAGACACATATTCAATGTTAATTAAAAAATAATAATGGGTATTACCCACTATCATGGGTTAAATCGGATCCAAAATATATATATTTTTGAGTAATTAGTTTCATGATTTTATCATGAAGTAATAAAATGGTAAGTTTGATATCAATTAATTTCTATTATATTATTTGAATTTTAAATTTAAGATCAGTTTAATATTTACCTACCAAAACAACACTCATCAATTTTTACTTACCTTTTATAATGGACACGTGTTCATTCATGAATACATCCACATCATTCATGATTATATATCATGAAATTGTTTTCATGATGTTTAGCATTTCTCAAATTTTTTTCTTTTCCCTTTTTCCTATCTGTAATATTACATATGACATATCTGCTTTGAAATCCAATTGCGGACAAAAAGATACGTAGATATATATTCAAATGCAGATCCTTCTAAAAATTGAAGTCTTTTTAAAGAAAATTTTTCCAACATTACACTCATCTCTTTAAAAAGCATCAATACTTCTGCGTAGATATATATATAGTATACACCCACCAATAACTAATCAAACAGAAGGGGAAAATTAAAAACAAAAGACACTGAGGCTTCTTCTCTTGGCAATGGAAAAAAAAATTATAGATTCTCAGCCCAAAATGGATTAAGAAAATAATATATTAATTTGTTATTACAAAATAAAATTGTAAAATAAATAATCTTTGAATTCTTAACATGAATTAAACAAACAACTGAAAAAAAGAGATGAAAAATTCTTGATTGATGGTATTAGTAAAATTTGTTTATATATATATATATATATATATATATATATATATATATATATATATAAATAGACATGAAAAATCTTGATTGATGGTATTTGTAAGATTTGTGTCTATATATATATATATATCTATATAGATTCGGGTTTAATCCATGGGTAATACTCATTGTTATTTTTTAATTAACATTGAACATGTGTCTTAATATTATTGGCCCAAGTAAGGAGTGATGACCAAGTTGATCCTGACTGGTGAGGACCCAAACATTGTCCATATCTATATATGTATAGGTCGTGTGTGTATATGTGTGTTATCATATAAGATTGTGAGGTAAGGGTTCATCTATAAATGAATTTTGTAACTTAAAATTCAATGAGACCATGTGACATTAGTGTGACCAAAAATAAAAAAATAAAAACATGGGCTTGAGTTAAATAGTCCTAGGCCCACCAACACTTGTATATATAAGAAATGAAGGTAAATTAAATTTGGGTCCAACATTCTCTAACCCCAAACTCACACTAATGTCAACAAGATTCATTGCCCATGACCAAACATGTCCTTAACTCTCGAATTAAATCGCATTACCAGAAAAATAAAAATTCACCATTAAAGTAAAATAATACTAGTGCCAAGACCCGCCAATTAACATGCAAAAATAATTAATTAATTCAAGTCATTTAAAAAATTAAATAACTAATTAATCGAAATACCGAACATTACAGACACGGTAGTTGTAAACTACACAAGGACTGAAAATAGAGTTAGGCAGGTGCCAAACCTGAGCCAATCGGACATTATGAGAAGTAGGCTTGATTCTTTGGAGGAAAAAGCCCTAAACTTAACAGTGTTAATGATATTGGAGCTAGGATTTTGTTCTAGAAGTACCAGTATAGATCCTTCTACTTCTTTCACTCCAGAAGATGTAGACAGAAGCTGCTAGACTTAATTTACAAAGGTTAGTATGCATGCATTTACCCTGCAGAGAGGATAACCATTGAATAATTTCAACCCATGAAGAGAAAGGATAGTTTAGGGCTCCATTAGTATAGATAAAGTCTTAACCTCTAGCAGTGACCAGACAATCAAAGCATAAATGGCTTCTTCTCTCCATATCTGAGCATAGTACAACATTTATTGTGAGAGATTAGGCCCATTAGCATAAACCTATCTGAGGCAATACTAAAAGAGGGGGAGTCAAGCCAAAGCAACTGATCATCCTTAGAGGGGGAAGGAATGGGGTAATTAAAGGTAGCATAGTTAAGGATAATGAAAGCTAGGTAATTAACTGCAGGCCAAAACCAAGAATCTCCAGAGATTTTAGATGACATTTTGGTTGCTTTTCCCAATATAGACATAGATATAACACCTTCAGCAAAGATCTCAATAATGGGCTTGTCAACGCTTATACAATATTGAGACCATGGCACCATTCCCCACCTTATACTTGAATTTACTTCTAAACATATCCCTAAGGCTAAGAATCTTCCTCCATAACCAAGACCATTTAAAAAATCAGAAGATCTTGCTCTTGATTATGGTTGCATGAGCCCATTTAGTGCATAAAGATGAAAGAGAAGGTTGTAGAAGCTTCCATAAAGGCTTGACAGTAGATGCACAGTTCCAGGACACCAACTCTTTAATGCCCAGACCCCCCTCTTCCTTTCGCAAACAGACCTCCCTCCATACAAGTTTTATCACCCCTGGTGGTGAGGTCAGGACCCTTCCACAGAAACTCCTTATGATGCTAATGATTTATTTCATAGTGGCCTTGGGGAGAATGAAAGAGGATGATCCGTAGACCTGTAAGGAGAAAAGAATAGGTTAATTTAGTTGAAGCATCCCAGTAATAGACAACAATCTGCAGCTCCAACCTTGAATCCTTTTGGTGATCCAGAAAACTAAGCTCTAACAGTCCTCAGCTCTAAGTATTGTGGACAACAAAGGAACTCCCAAGTATATAATAGGGAGATCACCCACAAAACAACGAGTAAGCCTTGGAGTAGAATACCTCATTTCTCTTTTCAAGCCAGACATAAACAAGAGACTTTTAGAAGGGTTAGGCAACAGAAAAGAAGCCTTACTAAACTGATTAACCATGCTCATTGTAGCTCTTATAGAAAATTGATCTCCATTACTAAAGGTAAGAAGGTCATAAATAAACATGAGGTGAATGATCTTAAGCTTATCACATATCCAATGGTATTTAAACCTTTCCAAATGATGTAGCTTATTGAGTATACCAGAAAGAACATCCATGGCCATGGAAAAAAGACAAGGGGATATGGGGTCTCCTTGTCTTAAGTCCCTCTCACTAGCAAAATACTCTTCCATCAAACTATTAATGTTCACTGAAAGCATAAGAGTACTGATGCAAGTCATATTAAGCTTGAGAATCTTGTTTGGGACACCAAACCCTTTAAGAACAACTTCAATCAACTTCCAAGACATGATATCATAGGCTTTTCTAAAGTCTATCTTCATGTGCAACCTACTAGGTTTGTTGTCATTATGGTAACGAAGCATAATCTCTTGAGCAAGTAATACATTATCAATAATAGTTTACTTGGAATGAAAGCTGATTGGTTGGGGCTTAAACGTTCATTCAAAGCATAATTAAGCATATTAGCATGGACTTTGGTTAAACACTTGTAAATAATGTTGCAAATAGATATAGCTATGACGTCTTCCACTTTATTGGGGTTTTAAATTTTAAGAATCATAGCAATGGTGGTATAATTAACCTGCTTAGCATCTTACCTGAATAAAATAAATTAAAAATAACATTAGTAATGTCATTAGCAATAATGCCCCAAGCAGTCTTGAAGAAGAATGAGTTTAGACCATTAGGTCCTGAACTCTTATTATCCGCATATGAAGAATGACATGCTTGATCTCATCAGCAGTTACATGCTTATTCATCCATTCTCTTTGATGGGCAGATAGAGGCCTTATGTAATGATTGATATTATCTATTATTTCCTCCTCAAAAGGCTTAGAGAATAAACCTTTGAAATAACTCACAATTATGTTCCTAATCCCACTTTGATCCCTAATAATGGAGCCTTCATCAGTGGTCAATAACTGAATCCTATTGGTAGACCTTCATTGATTTGTAATTTTATCGAGACCTTCAATGATTTGTAATTTTATCGAGTTGTATCACTACAACAAATTAAGTAATTTACTACAAAAATTTTCGTAGCAAAATAACAATATTTTGTAGCAAAAGACTTTTAGAGACAAAAAAAAATTTGTCACCAATTTGTAGCAAGAAGTGGCGTAGCAAAAAGTCATTCGCTACAAATTTTAATTTTGTAGCAAATATAATTCTATTACTACCACTCAATTTTGTAGCAAATGGTAATCTTTTTGCTACAAAATTTAAATTATTTGCTACAAGATTAGTTTGTAGCAATTCACCTAAGAATTGTCTACAAAAATGCTACAATACACTTTCGTTGTAAATATCTTGAATTCACAATAATAATAGTAATAATATTAAATATATAAATAAATAAATCTGTTAACAATAAAAATCAGCTGTAATAAAAAAGAAAAGCAAATAAAACATATGGAACAACAATACAAAAGCAAAATATGGCACTTCAAACTTCAACTTTCCAGTAAATTGCTAGTCAATACAACAATACTTAGCAAACATGTCAAATGTTCATTATTCATCTCCAAGCCTACTTGCTTATGCCCATACACAGTGAAATATCTAATTTGTAAGTGTCAACTGTACACAACAATATGATTCCAGAAAATTGCAAAGAATATTAAAAAATAAGAGTAGTGCACCACAATATTCAAATTGAACAATGATTGCCGAAAGTTGCAAACATAGCCCGGACCCTCTCATCTATCAAAGTGCCGACCCTCTCCTTAATCTTTTGCTCAACCCTCTCCTCAATTCCCTGCTCCGCCATGTCATCGAGCCTTTGCATCCTCTCCTCCAATTGTTTGACTCTTTCCATTGCCTCCGCACAAGTCCTTTCCGCGTCCTCAGCCCTCTTATGAGTTGTCTCCAGCTCTGCTTTCGTGCATCGGCCTGCTGGAGTAGGCTTCATGCCATACCCGATCCCACGACTGTAGTATGGATTGTCACCAAGAATTGCTTGGAAAATATGGAAATCGTCACTCATGGTACCATCATTTGCTTGTGACTGCATGACCATCTTTTCCTGTAATTCAAACCAACACTTCTATTAATGTGGCAGAATTTTATGGTTAAATTAATACCAAACATCCATTATCATCTCATAGACCTAAAACTACCAAGAAATTATGAAAATTATAGCTATAAATTTCATAAGAGAATTCTTACATATAGCTCCTCAGCATCTGGATGTGTCCAACCCTTTCCTTCCCTATAGTGAGTTTCTTTGTACATACGAACGAAACTGACTCCACCAGTTGTCCCTTCATCGCGCTTCATCATTCAAGAAAATTTAGTAGAAATAAATTTCACAGTTGAGTATATGAAAATTGTTTGAAATCATTAAGGGAGCTTTCTAATCTTGTAAGTAAGCTGGCAAGGTAACTATCTCCACCAGGCAACATATATGAACACTATTAACAAAACCAACTTGTATGCAGACACTTATAATGGGCAATAGGGATGATATAGATGAGATGTCTTCTGGAAATGCTAGCGTGCTCACCACAGTATTAAAGCTTATTGATAAGTATGACCTGTATGGGCAAGTGGCATTCTCGAAGCATCACAGACAAACTGATGTCCCTAAAATCTATCGCCTCCTTGCAAAAACTAAGGTGTGCTTAAGTTCACAGTTCTTAGAGCTCGCTTTTTATGGTTTATGTCGATGACTCATTAAGCTGTTTGAAATATGACAGGGAGTTTTCATAAATCCTGCTCTAGTTGAGCCTTTTGGGCTTACCTTGATCGAGGTTGGTTTCAGTTATTTACCTCTCTTTCATGGCTCATCTTGATCTGCTTAGGGAAAATATTTTGAAAGTTATTTGTTTGGAAAAATGCAGGCATCAACACATGGACTAAGACCTTGCCAATAAGGCAATTCAAAAAATATGCTTTTCTTTGTCCAATTTAACTCTTGCTCAGGACGTTTTCTTTTGTTATTACTTACTTTTTTCCCAAACCTATTATTCCCAACACACTGCAGTTGCTCCAATATCTCCTCGCCACTTAACTCCTTAGGTGGAAGTTTGTTTTCTTTTTTTCCATCAAATTGCTTTTGACATTTTCGCCAAGGATGATCTTCCGATAAGAAACGACGGTGGCCCATGTAACATATCTTTTTTTCCATACTCCAAGTGCATTGAACATGCATATATGTTACAATTTGGGCATGCCATGTACCCTTTGGTGCACCAACCTGATAAATCTGCATATGCAGGAAAGTCACTAATAGTCCACAATGCTGCCGCATGCAACTTAAAGCTATGTCCGGAATCGGTATCGTAAGTTATCACCCCGTTATTCCATAAATCTTTAAGTTCATCTATCAACGGTTGCAAATACACGTCAATATCTTTTCCAGGAGACATGGGTCCAGGAATTAGCAATGACATAAAAATGTATGGTTCTTTATTACATTTCCAGCGTGGCAAATTATATGGCACAACAAATACTGGCCACGTGCTGTATGTAGTGCTCATATTACCAAAAGGATTGAATCCATCACTTGATAGTATTCAACATGCAATTTCATAGATAATGATAAAAATAAGGATATTTTGTATACTACATTAACAAGCCATTCCAATCATCAAACACAAGCAATTTCATAGATAGTTCAGATACTTAATATATGTCGTATACACAACCCTGGGCAAGGATTGTCAATAGTGAAAACTGCCAAATTGTACCAACAGCAATGAATAAGACATACCAACCAGTAGCTTAAATTCATTCCAAATATACTTAGCAAACACCTATAATTGAAAGCAATTTCAAATGCAAATGTGAAAGGCATGGGCACTTGGATTTTCACATTCAAATAGCAAATGAAAGCTTAAATAAATAAATGCAAATGAAAGCTAGTATGCTAGGAAATTTGAACAACACAACTTCATAGGAATTCCATTATGAAAAGATAAGAGACACTTGGGAAAATGGATAGGGGCATAGATTTTGTTATTGGGTCTGCAATTTAAAATGATTAGAGACATTGTTTATACATATATGTATATATACACAAGCCTAACCTATTAACCAGGATCAATCAACTCATGTTATGCAACAAACTAACCATTGAAAGTTGGCAATAGAGTCCATCCATATCACAGAAGTCAAAAGCAATAATAAAAGGACATAAAAAGTTGCAAGCAATAATAATCATCTATTTTTTGTCTCTTGTAGGTCTTTGACCTTGTTTTTTTTTTTAATACAAACTGATCTTTTCAAAAAAAAAATAAAAATAATAATAATCATCTATTTTAGTTAACAATGGTTGTTTACCTAATCAGCTACTAAACCTACACAAATGCAGACCAGTCACTCTCAAATATATATATACATGTAACAATTTATCTATACAGGTTAAACTGTTTCACCCTCTTTAACATTGATTTCTTCTTCTTTTGCCTTCTCTATGGACAGGTGGTTAACAAATGAGGTAATTCTTTCTCCATTTATTTGTACATCAGCTTTTAAGCCTAGTAGAAAAATAACCAGGATATGCTAGCAAAGAAAGCTTTAATCAACATAATTAATAATTAAAAAAGGTGAATTCACTTTGCTGCCCAGCCAATATCAAAGACAATAACACGTTTCTCTTTTTTAGTAATTATCATTTCATAGTCTGCAGAGGTTTTCTTATTTGATGTTGAATTGAAAATCCAATTGTGATGATTTTTTATTTATTTTTGTATCCAATTGTGATGAAAATTGAAACTGAAAACCAACAATACAACAATAAAAAATTATTATAACCCACAAACATTAATACTCCTGCAGAGTCTCAACATAATTTTTGCCATTCATCATTATAATATAGTATTGCCCATACCAATGGAACAACAAAAATCCCAATTCAGATTTAGGTTCAGCATAATTAATTTAACTCAGATCTCTCATGATGAAACCATCTACAATAACCTGATAAACAAAACAACATTCCAAACCCACCTCCATCCCCCTAAACATTAAAATGAAAAAAAAAACATACCACTCACCAATCGTTTTAGATATACAATTGATAGCATAATCAGTACTGAAATAGAGTGAAAATAAGTGTTGAAACAATGCTGAAATCTTATCAAAACAGTGCTGAATATAACTTAATATACTGCAGAAATTAGTGCTGAAACTCTTAATATGACATCATAAAATCTGATCTGTGGGTAAAAACTAAATCATCATGCATTGTTCATACACACAAACACACAAACTTTACACACACACATCATACATTCACAAACTGACATCGTAAAACCTGATCTGTAATAGATTGGGCAAGAAATTGAATTGCCAATTAAAACAATAAATTGCAAAAAATAAAAGAAGAATGAAATTGATTCATGAGGAGTTAGAAGCCTTCTCAAAAATGGATATGTGATTGTTAGGGCAAAAACTAAATCATAAAATCGGATCTGTGATTATTAGGGCAAAAACTAAATCATAAAATCGGATCTGTAATTATTAGGGCAAAAACTAAATCATCGTGTATTGTTCACACACACACACACACACACTTTGCCACAGTGGTTATTTTTTACTTCTTAAAATTGTTAGAGGTCTAGTGTTCGAGTCATGAGAGTGGAAAAAAGCAGTTTTAGCATATTACTACAAAAAAATTAATTTTGTAGTAATTAGTATTATACTTGCTACAAAATTGTTTGCATAGTAAAAATAACACTCTTTACTACAAAATAAATTTTGTAGAAAACTTTTTGTAGCAAATTAACTAATTTGTTGTAGTGTATGTTGTATTTTGAACCCCAAACCTTAGCCATTGAACACTGGATTGATGCCTTAAAAGACACTCCTCAGCTTTGGCAAGATGGAAAAACCTCATTAAGCTTTCATTGCCTAGTATCTGTTAGTCACTAATTAACCCTAGAGGGGGGGGGGGGGGGGTGAATAGGGTGTTCAAAAATATTTCTAACTCTTTTCGAAATTGGAACACGTTATAACCAAAAATTAATTTCTCAATAAACAAGTGGAAGATTCAATTACAATTCTCTAACAATTAATTTCAAGACAAATTATAGCATACAAGATATTCAAGTGATTATAGCATGCAAGTTAATCAAGTAAAGAGAAAGAGATAGAGAAATTGACACCGTGATTTTTTCGAGGTTTGGTAACTCCTACTCCTCGGCTCAAGAACCCCTTCTTGAGACTTTTTGTCACGCCCCAAATTCCTAGGACTCCGAAACCCGAGCCTAAGAGCTAAGGGAGTGATTGCGGAAGTAAAAATAAATGAGAACCAACGACATTCAATCATCAAATACCCACAAAAGGGTAAAATGATCTGATACCACGCTGTCACGCCCCTAAGATTCTCGAAACTCAAATATATAGAATCAGCGAATCTCCAAGGGATGACGCTAGTCAAGCGACTACTAGAGTCAACAACAACAAAGAGACACATGGAATAACAATAAAAATATACTCCATGTCAAGTAGAATGCTAGAAACTCACTAGCATCCACCAATACCAACTGACACACTCCTAAATTCCTAAGACTCCCGAACAGGGACATCCGAGGAATCCAGGATGTGATCCTTAATACAAATGACCAACTAAGACATCACTAACCATGGAAACGTATGGATTAGTGATGGAAATGGTATAATTCATACCCAAATGAATAATAAACAAAGCAGCAGAATCTAACGAAAATCCGGCAGAGTTCCGTTTGTAAATGGAACATCCGGATACATAACCACAACACAATAACCTGCCCAAAGCAATTCAATAATCACAATGGCTTCCAAGCCCCACATTCATCAATCCTACTAGGGCCGAGGTAGTGGAAAGAAACCAAAACCCCTCCAAACCCTCTAACATCAACAGAGCCACAAATGCTCGAATAAAAATACAGAAGAGCACCTAACTGTGCGGAATAGATTCAATACATCCTGAAAGAATAAATACAGGAAATAAAAAATACATCAACAGGGATAGGCCAACAGACTGGCTCCCAAAAGAAATACATGGCAAACCCATAACAAATGGGTAAGGAAAACTGAAAGCAGATACCTATCGTCCCCAAACCCAGTCATGCCGCAACCGTAACCGCATCACCCAACGCAACTCCAAAACCTGTAACAAGGAAACAAAAGAAAGCTGTCGTTGCACTGCATCCTGCTCATAGCCGTATATTTCCTGCAACCTGGCGTGGGAATACCAGGGGGCAAATGAAATACCCCTGTGAGCAAATAAGCTCAGTGGGAAAGGATACTCTAACTACCACATCCTCTAATAGTTTAGGTAATGCTAAACCACCCAGTGAGATACATAGCCCACAACATAACCCAGCCACGAAAACCTAAGGTACGTGCTCATGTACTATCGTACGTAAGTATATAGGGGACATATATATATATATATATATATATATATATATATATAAATGAGCCTATAGGATATGACTAAGACTCGTACTCCAAGTACCAACTTAGGTAGTCTACACTACTCTCACCGACGTACACTAAGTACACAACCGCCCAAGTCAAATCTAACAATCATCAAATGCTCACCACGCTAATAACCAAATCCAACAGAGGGAAACACACTCACCTCTAATATCAACAAGGATTAATCCACCACTAGTATCGATGAATACTCATAACTCACTCCCCGAGAACACGGGAGGAAAAACACTCACGTCCTTGCGTACTAACACAATCATCGCCTATATATATATATAATACAAACCTCATCCCATTCCTTAAGAAAAATCTACCTCTCAAAGGCTAGATCACCTCAATCATATCACCATACCATAAATCATATCGACCTCATAATACTATCATCGATAGGGTCAATCACATCACTAACGTTCTCACTGTAGGCGAGGAAAAACCACCAATCAAATCACTAAGAGTACACGAACTCAACTCACAAGAACGACCACCCAATGGTCACCGAAACAAAGCAAAGGAAAAGACTTCCTAATGCTAAACCAACAGATAACCGAGACAACAATGTCAAGGTTAAGACACCACAAGTGTTTAAGGAGAACACCTGGACAAGGAACCCAATCCACTCGGTATCCATGCCCATAACATGTGGAACAACTCGAATCACCTAAGTGGTGACGTCAAAAGCCAAGAAGAAAGGAAGGACAACACTATATGTGTGCACTGCACAACACCAAGCCTCATTCCCGAGACATAGAAATGATAGGAAGCAAAGGTGAAACAATGGAACACCTTTCAAACTCTTTAGGATGAGATATTGAGAAAGAAGTCTCGAAATCTCATAATCCCAAGAAAAGTAATAAAATAGTTTTCCTTTTTAGAAACCACGTAGTAAAAATGACCGTCTTGCCCTCGGTCTCCGTCAGTTGCCATCACCGGCTTTTAAAAGTTAAAAATATTTTTAAAGAAGATCCTAAGATCATTTTACAAAGTACTAAAATTTTTAGGTTCTACGGAGGTAGGCGAAAACGGATTTTTCCTTTTAAATACAAAGAGTTTAGAAAACACCGCTTCCGAAGGACAGCCAAATAAGGGTAAACACAACTCCACGGATTCCTTTAATGTCCAAGGGGACAAGGAAGGAAGAGTACTACGTTGAGTTCCCGGAACACAACTATCCGTTCCCAACCTCACGAAACCAAATGACAACACCTGGAAAAGGTTCGGCACCACGCCGTAACCGACAACTCAAGGAATGACATAGAAGTCAACGACTACGTACTAGCGTACAAAACACAGTACAATGAATGCTTAGGGAATGAACTAAGCACTAGAACCAAGTCTGTCAAACTACAGTACCTCGAGTACTTAATAAAGTCACTCAACCATAACCTCTTCTCACCAATCAAAATCTCAACTACAGTTGATAGCCTATTCCTCAAAAGTGAAAGACACCTAAAGGTCCATACTACAACTCACAATCTCATTACCCGCCTTCTCGAAGGCCCCAATTCAGAACTGATACTAAAATCAATCTCTAACCTCCAATCTCTAACAAGGTCACACAACCAACCACAATCACCAAACTATTAACCCCGCCTTCTCTAAGGAATCAACTCCAAATCATCTCTGCAGTTCATCACTAACCGCAACTAACCACAAAGGTCACTATGCCAATATACTTAACCTCCCCCAAGGGTACGAAAGTATATATATACTCACAAGTATAAAATAAGCATTTCATTATACTTGATCTATTACCACATGTAATCATTTTCTTTCACGTTAATCATTATCAACTGAGCATTTTACAAAGATATGAATTTAAATTCGCAATATTCATACATAACATGCTCCAAAATCCAACAGGCAATAATAACACATATTAAACCTGTTCCAATAACACATGTAATAATCTCACGTATACATGTCAAATGAAATCACATAAATGCCATGCAAATATAATGTGACTCAACACCACACTTTGCCCTATCATAGGTTAACGAATACGCACTCTACCCATAAATATGAGCTAACAGAGGGTCGCACCGGTACTTCCCAAGTGATTTTGAAACTTCTCACTTCAACAAGGAAGACGGTTTGCACGAGACGACCCGTGACCAAAGATTCGTCAACACGAATGCACGAGACGACCCGCGACTTCGAGAATGAGACGAATCACCCTATACCCCATTCACAGCTCATTATTCTGTAGGATGGGAACACCCCCTGGCCAGTTGTTGCGACGATTCGACACAAAGACACCCCACATGATTTCACAACCCACATATACCAATACCACGATTTGATACTACATGATATTCTCAATATGCATCCAGGTCCAAATGACAATCATGCCTCAATATAAATATGTAATGCATCGTATTTATATACAATATCCACATATAATTCACACGGCGCCCATCACAGGTTAACGGATACAATCCGACACAAAACCGTCCCTACAGGATACATACCCCTGTACTCAGCATAAATATATAGTGCATCATATTTAAGCAATTACCCACATGGTAATGTCAACATAAATCTCAAAAAAATCTCCTTGCATGCTTTAAAATACAATAAAACATTTAAATCATATGAAAACAAATTCATATACAATTCATGTTTTCACAAATATATTTTCCTTAATTCTTTAGAAAATATTTCAATTTCTCTTATCATGCCTTTAAAATAAATTAAAGCAATCAATTCGCGTATCGTAGGGGAACCTAGCATAGCGTCTAAGTATTCGCGCCCCTTACGTCCACATATACACTAGTCCATTTAATCCTCAAGGGAAATTCTAAGCCGTCTATTCTTATTCAATTTAAATCAGAATTTAATTAATCTCGTAGGAATTAATTTAATTAATTTTCTTAAATTAATCTCTAAGTCCAATTCCGATTCTAAGCAAATTATAGATAATTAAATTAACAATTTAATATATCTATTTTAAATTAAATAAGAGCTTGCACCCCTAAACTACTTCAATAATGCGGAGTGAGAAATATAATTTCCCACCTGAACTACGCTTACAGAACAGCCGTTTCGGGCCCACCGTGATAGTACCGACGCCCGAATATGATGCCCGTCGACCAAAGTCGTCCGAAAAATATTTTAAATATATCGAAATGTCCGTCTCGACAACCTATACGATATATACGAAGCCCATTAGTATTAGGTTAATTAATTTGGTTAAATCTAAATTAACCCAAACGAAAACTATAACCTATAAATGCGATTTCCGGGCAAACCATTCATCCTAAATTCATGAAATTAATATATGACGAATACCATGTATATACGGAGCTACTCACCAAAAATCGGCTCAAACCGATCACCGGAAGGTCGCCGAAAAAATGGCCGAAGCCTGGCCGAACCACCCCTGTCGTGCGGACTGCTCCGCCCCTGCACGACTGCGCCACCAACCGCTGCTCCTCGCCGACCCTGCGCCACCGTTCATCCCAACCGACGACCACCGCAAGATCGCTGACCCAGCTCGGCCGTCGATGCTCCAGCTCCAGCCGTCTCTGCTCCCGACCAGCCGACGACTCTGCGTATCGCCGCCTGCTATGGCGACCACTCCCTCAGCCGACTCTCTTGCCGGCGACCATGGAGGTGGAGGAGAAGAGCTGCAGAATCGACCGTTCATGAAGAAAGGAGAAGAATGAGTCATGGGTAAAGCGTGAAGGAGAAGATGAGATGTGGTCTGTGCATATATTCGTATACATATACACATATATGCCCTAATCGCACTAGTAACCCTCTAGTTATCCATAATCGCAAAATAACCCCACTTCAATATATATATATATATATATATATAATTAAATATATATATATAATAAATCCCAACACTATATATATATTTAATTGTAATTAAATATATATATATATAAACCTTAAATTTCAATAATTATCGGGAATGTCCAAACATAATCTTGCAAGCCCGAAATAATAACGGAACGCCAAATAACCAAATTAGTCCGAAAGAAATACACCGGGTTAGAAATCCGACGTCGGAACACTTAACAAGTCCGATCAATTACAACGTGTCGTCGTCCAGTCAAAACACTAATCATTAAATGTTGAACGATATCGCGTAGTCGAGAATAAGAATTCACGTAGTGTCGTCCAGTCGACTTTAAAACTAAACGCGAAAAATTTACAGGTACGAAATACCAAGAACAAACAATACGTCAAGAACAAGTGACGTCATTACCGAAATTAAATCAAAAATAATTTCAATAAAAAGGATAATAACATGGGGTGTTACACTTTTCCCGATCCTTTCCCTATGGCCCTTCCTTCACAGGTGGAATGGCAAACCTTTACAACACAAGCCTCTCGAGCTTGTCTCTCAATCAAGAGAACAACCCTCTCTTGAATAATCGGTGGACTTCACTTGTCCGAGATTACAAATTCGTATGTAATCAATAAAATCACTCAAGAACAAAAACACTCAAAACCCAAAGGTTTTTATGGAAGATAAATCAATATAAGCTCAAGTGTTTTTTGTGATTTTACAATAGCTCTAGAAGTGTATTCTCAAAGGATATGATCAATAAATGATATTTGGAGAATAATAAGAGATACTAGAGTTTTTGATTTTCAAAGAAACTTGAAGAAGATCAACTTTTCAAAGCTTGGTTTCAATGGCTTTTGTAGAGAAAATTTATGCAGAATTTTGAGAGCTTTTCTTTCACTTCTTTCTCTTTTGTTTTTCAATCTCTTGGTCTTCAATGAACACATATCATTCTATATATATCAATACATTAGGGTTTTGAAGAATGAGTATTGTATTTGAAAGACAAGAGCCGTTTGAACACCATTAAGCACAACCCACAAAACATGGAAAATGTTTCCTGAAAAATCTGCAGGTTTTGAGAAGCTTTTAGTCGACTACTTTGATGTTCTAGTCGACTACAATGAGTCTAGTCGACTACAACATGTAGTCTAGTCGACTCAAAGGTTTCTCTAGTCGACTACTTTGAAATGGTTGAAAACGTGTAGCTTCTGATTGTTTCAGTCGACTACTAGAAAATACACAGGGTCATTCTAGTCGACTACAACATGAAAAATATTTAATAAAAATATTTTTCTTTCCGTTTAAGTTCGGTAAAGCGTTTTTCATTCCATTTGAGTTTGGTTCATTTTATACTTGAGCTTATACGATAAAATTAACGCATAAAATTACCTTGTTACAATGATCGTTCCCCGACCTATCTACCCCAAGTCTTGAGTCTTCAACTTTCCATTTTTGCGCTTCAATTTCTTTCACGGCTTTTTGCTTTAAATTAACATTTCTTTCCGAGCTTGTTTTCCGAGTCGTTCACCTGTCTTTTGCTGAATACATAAACTCGATAATTCATTAGTATCAAACATTTTTCAATGGTTTGTTATCATCAATTTTGGAATTGTTTGCCAAAAGTAAATTTCAAAGCCAACAATCTCCCCCTTGATGATGACAAAACATTTTGTGTTTGCTTAGAATTTGGCGAAACATCAAGTGATGCTCCCCCTCAACATGTGCATAATATTTTGTTCAAATGCTCCCCCTTAGTAAATGAAATTTTCAATTTAATGGCCATTTTGATACAATATATAAATAGGCGCACATTTGAGATAACAAAAATAAACAGCATATCATAGATGTTTCAATTTAATACAAGCCGTTTATACTAATGAAAAACATGGAAATAACAAACAAGTCACAAATAACCATAACAAGCCAAAAAAAACAGAAATTGCTAATGTCGGATAATGAAATACATGACAGTACAATAGCATAAATTCTCCCCCTTTTTGTCAGCGTCGAGGGGCGCGTGAGCGAGGGTTCGTGAGTCCAAGAGTGAGGTCATCAAGTGACCCGTCCAGATTTGTAATACGGGTAGACATTTCCTCATCATGAAGAATAAGACGCTTATTGATCAATCGAATGGCTTCCGTATTCTGGTTCACGGTCGTATCAAGGCGCTGAAGCACTTGTTCCTGTTGCCTAAGTAACTCCGTATTGCTCTGAACAGCCCCTAGAATTTGTTGGAGAAGAACAGCCTGAGAAGCCGATGCACTGTCCAACTGAGGAGCCAAGGAAGAGGCTTCCTGGCGCGGTGCAAAACCGCTAGGAGCCGGGCACGAACGAGGAGCAGGTGCACTTTCAGAAATGAAATTTCCTTCCACATCAGAAGAAATGTGCATATGCTTGACATGAGTGGCGTCAAGAAAAATAGGGTGATGCTCAGACACTTCATTCGGAAATGAAAAACCTTTCCGCTGCAGTAAATATGTAATGTGTGAGGGAAAGAAAAGCGGGCCGGATGGCTTGCGCTGACAGGTAAGTATGACGGAACGGAAAATAAACGCTAAATCAACTCGGGTTCTTGTCATGACGCAGTAAACTAAAAAGGCCTCCATGCGAGATACACTACTACGACTACCAGTTTTAGGCCAAATAGAGTAAGTAATGACATTATGGATTAATCTAGCCTCGGGTAGTAGCATAGAAGAGAGAATACCGACGTCTTGTGAGATGTCCTTGTCGACGCATATAGTTCGAACTGCTTCAATACAATCGAACCTATCAGCCCTATACCAATCCTTAGAGAAATGGCGGATTCCATCAGTCGGAAGCGAGAAAATGCACTTGATATCGCCGTCATCAACATATATCTCATTACCACACAAATTAAAATGAAGATGAGGGAGGAGTTTCTCTTTGTGATTGTCAAGAGAAACATAAAAAGCTTTGACAATTCGCGGAAGTACCGGAATGTCGAGAGAGATGAAAAAATCCCAACCAATTGCTCGGAATAACTCAAAAGTTCGAGCCCTAATTTCAGTGCATAAAACTTGTGTGACAATACGGCAAGGAGTAGGAGAGCGATGATAAAAAATAGTGATGAATTTATTTCTATCATCATCATCAAGAAGAAGTACCTCAAGAAGAAGAGGTTCATTCGACTCCTCTTCGTCAACAGCCGTAAGAATGCTTGGATTGGTGGAGCTTTGACCTCCATCAATGCGGGAACGTTTCCGAAATAGACCTCGAGTCTTCGGTGGCATTGTGGATGATAATGCACAAATATGTAAAGAAGATGGTGTATATATATATATATGATGGTGTATATATAGATATATGATATTGTATATGAATGTGAGGAAGATGATGAAAATGAAGAAATTAAATGAAGGAAATGAGTGAATGATGGTAGAAATGCAAAATAAATGAAAGATTTGTGAAGATTTGAAGGTAGAAATGGTAGTAGGAGAGGTATTGAGAGGAGAGGATTTGAAAGTGGGTGAAGGTTGAAGGAGGCGGATGGAGAAGATGAGATGAGGGTTAGGTTTTATAGGGTTTGAGTCGACTAGGGCTAGGGTTGAGTCGGTTAGATAGAGGGTTTGAGTCGACTAGGCAAGGTTTGAGTCGACTAGGAGGGGACTCGGCAAGATTTGAGTCGACTAGAAGAGGAAAGTAGTCGACTAAAAGGCAATTGAGTCGACTACAATGGAAAAGTAGTCGACTAGAATGTGGAAGAGTGTCAATAGTGAAGCTACTGACCAAAGTAGTCGACTAGAATGATTTACACTGCACAGGATAAGTCGACTAAAGCAAGGGAAAAATAAAAATGATAAAAATAGAAAAAAATTCAAGAAATAAATACACAAAAATAATAAAAATATGAAAAATAAAGATTATGACATAAATTAGAATAAAACATCAAAGTCCATGGCCATTCCGATTTCTCGACGAATTTTAGAAAATGATTCGTCCGCAAGTGGTTTTGTAAAAATATCCGCCAATTGATTTTTAGTGTCGATAAAAACCAATTCAACGTCACCCTTAGCAACATGATCACATAAAAAAATGATGCCTAATCTCTATATGCTTGGTGCGTGAGTGATGAATAGCATTCTTTGAAATACAAATTGCACTCGTATTATCGCATTTAATAGGCACGTGAGAGAAAGTAAGACCGAAATCAAGTAGTTGTTGCTTAATATAAAGAGTTTGAGCGCAACTACTACCGGCTGCCACATATTCGGCTTCGACCGTAGATAATGCAACGGAATTTTGCTTTTTACTTGACCAAGATACTAGTGAGTGTCCTAGAAAATGACAAGTGCCACTTGTGCTTTTTCGATCAATTCTACATCCCACAAAATCGGCATCCGAATAACTAATAAGATCAATTGAGGTTCCACGTGGATACCAAAGCCCTAAGTTTATTGTACCACTTAGGTAGCAAAAAATGCGTTTTACCGCAAGCAAATGAGATTCCTTAGGACATGATTGAAAGCGAGCACATAAGCATACACTAAACATTATATCCGGTCTACTAGCGGTTAAATAAAGCAAACTACCGATCATTCCTCTATAATTTATAATATCAACACATTTACCATTTTCATCTTTATCAATTTTAATAGAGGAGCTCATAGGAGTTATGGCCTGTTTGGTAGCCTCCATACCAAATCGCTTTAGTAAATCTTTAGTGTACTTGGATTGGCTAATAGATAAGCCATCCGAGCTTTGCTTGATTTGCAACCCTAAGAAGAAATTCAACTCACCCATCATGCTCATTTCAAATTCATTTTGCATGCTTGTAGCAAAATCCCTACATAAAGAATTATTTGTTGAGCCGAATATAATGTCGTCAACATAAATTTGGACAATCAACAAATTATTCTTAATGATTTTTGTAAAAAGTGTGTTGTCAACTCTTCCTCTTGTAAAACCATTTTTAGTTAAAAATCCGCTAAGTTTCTCATACCAAGCTCGAGGAGCTTGGTTTAAACCATATAGAGCTTTAGCTAATTTGAAAACATGATTTGGAAAAAGATTATTTTCAAAACCGGGTGGTTGCTTCACAAAAACTTCTTCTTCTATGACACCATTTAAGAAAGCACTTTTGACATCCATTTGATAAAGAGTGAAATTTCTATATGATGCAAATGCAAGAAGCATTCTAATTGCTTCTAATCTAGCTACCAGTGCAAAGGTCTCATCGTAGTTGATGCCCTCCTCTTGATTATATCATTGAGCTACCAATCTTGCTTTATTTCAAATAATTACTCCATTCTCATCCTTTTTGTTTCGAAAAACCCATTTTGTGTCAATTATAGTTTGATTTTCGGGTCTAGGAACTAAATGTCAAACTTGATTGCGTTCAAATTGATTTAGTTCCTCTTGCATTGCTACGATCCAAGAATCATCACATTGAGTGTCGTGGAAGTTCTTGGGTTCGATTTGCGATACAAAAGCCATGTGGTTGCAAAAATCTTTAAGTTGAGCTCTAGTACTAACCCCTTTTGAAGGATTACCTATGACTTGATTAAGAGGATGATTGTGAACAATCTTCCATGCTTTAGGCATTGAGTTGGTCAAGTCATCATTGGATTGATGCTCAACTTCTCTCATTTCCTTTAGGCTACTTGATGAGTTTGAGATATTGAGAGTATTTAAATTATCCTCAATCCCAACAACCTCATCTTCTTCTAGGTCAATTTTAGGAGATGGTGATGAGGGTGATTCATCAAAAACAACATGAATAGACTCAACCATAGTTAGAGTCCGTTTATTAAAAACACGAAAGGCTTTACTCCTTGTAGAATATCCTAGGAAAATTGCTTCATCCGATTTGGAGTCGAATTTTCCAAAGTTATCTTTATGATTTAACATAAAACATTTACACCCGAAAACTTTGAAATACCCAATATTGGGCTTTCGACCATTCCACAACTCATAAGGCGTTTTCCCCAACTTCATCCGAATAATAACACGATTAATTATATGGCAAGCGGTGTTTACCGCCTCCGCCCAAAGGCTTCGGGGAAGGTTATGCTCATTTAACATGGTTTTAGCCATCTCTTGTAGAGATTGATTCTTTCTTTCAACTACACCGTTTTGTTGAGGGGTTCTAGGGGCCGAGAGATCATGAGAAACACGGAGGTCATCACATAATTTCTCTAAGTCTTGATTTTCAAATTCCCTACCTCTATCACTTCTAATTTTCTTGATTTTCAAATCTTTTTCATTTTGAATGACTCTATAAAATCTTTCAAGAATGGAGTGAGTTTTATTTTTTTGAGCAAGAAAGTGAACCCAAGTATATCTAGAGTAGTCATCAACTATAACAAGTACATAGAGCTTTCCGGCTAAGCTAGTCGTTCTCTCCGGACCAAAAAGATCCATGTGAAGTAACTCTAAAGGTCTAGAAGTGGTAATGTCTTTATTTCACTTGAAAGAAGACTTTACTTGCTTGCCTACTTGACATGCGCTACATATTCTATTTTTCGAGAAATTAGTCTTTGGGAGGCCTTTGACTAAATCATTTTTGGATAAACGATGAATGAGGTCCATACTAGCATGTCCTAGACGTCTATGTCATAACCAACTATTTTCGCTAGATGTGACAAAACATTTAACATCTTGATCATGCAATTCACATAGCAACAAAGTATACAAGTTTCCATTTCTTTTGGCATTGAACATTTGTTTCCCATCTTTCTTGATTATGCATGCATTTGTCCTAAATATAACATCATAGCCCTTGTCACACAATTGACTAATGCTAAATAAATTATGCTTCAAACCATCTACTAATAGCACATCATCAATAGAGAGAGAAGAGGAAACACCGATTAAGCCAATTCCTATAATTTTGCCTTTAGAGTTGTCTCCAAAATTTACGTTTCCTCCTTCATATGGTTTTAGTGAAATAAACTTTGATTTATCTCCCGTCATATGCCTTGAGCATCCGCTATCAAGAAACCCATTTTTCTTTTGATGCGGACTTCAAGCATACCTCTTCATCATTTGCCATGAGGCAAATGTTTGCCGTTTCCTCGCTACTTTTCTCCTCATTCGAGTCGCATGAGTCATAGTCCTCCCATGTCACATTCATTGCCATCTTGCTAGGTCTTTTGTCTTTTTCCTTTTTGAGCTTGAAGCAATCGCTTTCCTCTTGGTTCGATTCTCTTCACAAATCTTCCACCATTTGCTTTCTTTCTTTGAAGATGTCTCTTGAGTTTTTGGGTGAACAAGGCAATGTCTTCATCCTCTTCTTCTTCACTCGGCTCATTGTTTTCATTTTTGGTGAAGGCTTGCAAAGCTATCCCCTTTCTTCGCTTGATGTCGTCTTCACGAGCTTTTAATGTTATTTCCCAAGTGAGTAGAGAGCCAAAAATTTCATCGAGACTCATGGTGTTGAGGTCATGAGCTTCTTTGATAGCCGTTACTTTTGCATCCCATTTTGCCGGGAGACTTCTAAGCACTTTTCGTGACGCATCGGATCTAGGAACAATTCTACCAAGATGCTTTAGTCCATTCAAAATATTTATAAAACGAGATATCATATAATTCACATTTTCATCATCTTTCATAGCAAATAATTCATATTCATGCATGAGTATGTCAATTTTAGATTCTCGTACTTGAGATGTACCTTCATAGGTTACCTCAAGTTTATCCCATATTTCTTTTGCCGTTGAACAAGTAGATACACGATTAAATTCATTTAGACTTAAAGCGCAATTTAAATTTACTTTGGCTTTAGCATTGTACGACATGAGTTTACGGTCATCATTATCCCATTCATTGGGTAATTTGGGGACGGTTTTTCCATCAACAATTTTGGTCAATACAAATGGTCCTTCAAGAACTACTTGCCAAATTTGGTAATCGATAGCTTGAAGAAAATCTATCATTCTAGTTTTCCAATAGCTATAATTTGATCCATCAAACCATGGGGGCCTATTATTCGATTGTCCTTCAACATGAGTGACTAAATTCGATGACATGATCATTCTCTAAGACGGTTAAGTCTAAAATAAATAGAGATTAGACTCTGATACCAATTGTTAGTCACTAATTAACCCTAGAGGGGGGGGGGGGGGGAATAGGGTGTTCAAAAATATTTCTAACTCTTTTCGAAATTGGAACACGCTATAACCAAAAATCAATTTCTCAATAAACAAGTGGATGATTCAATTACAATTCTCTAACAATTAATTTCAAGACAAATTATAGCATACAAGATATTCAAGTGATTATAGCATGCAAGTTAATCAAGTAAAGAGAAAGAGATAGAGAGATTGACACCGTGATTTTTTCAAGGTTCGGTAACTCCTACTCCTCGGATCAATAATCCCATCTTGAGACTTTGCCCGATCCTTTCACTATGGCCCTTCCTTCACAGGTGGAATGGCAAACCTTTACAACACAAGCCTCTTGAGCTTGTCTCTCAATCAAGAGAACAACCCTCTCTTGAACAATCGGTGGACTTCACTTGTCCGAGATTACAAATTCGTATGTAATCAATAAAATCACTCAAGAACAAAAACACTCAAAACCCAAAGGTTTTTATGGAAGATAAATCAATATAAGCTCAAGTGTTTTTGGTGATTTTACAATAGCTCTATAAATGTATTCTCAAAGGATATGATCAATAAATGATATTTGGAGAATAAGAAGAGATACTAGAGGTTTTGATTTTCAAAGAAACTTGAAGAAGATCAACTTTTCAAAGCTTGGTTTCAATGGCTTTTGTAGAGAAAATTTATGCAGAATTTTGAGAGCTTTTCTTTCACTTCTTTCTCTTTTGTTTTTCAATCTCTTGGTCTTCAATGAACACATATCATTCTATATATATCAATACATTAGGGTTTTGAAGAATGAGTATTGTATTTGAAAGACAAGAGCCGTTTGAACACCATTAAGCACAACCCACAAAACATGGAAAATGTTTCCTGAAAAATCTGCAGGTTTTGAGAAGCTTTTAGTCGACTACTTTGATGTTCTAGTCGTCTACAATGATTCATCTAGTCGACTAGATTGAGGTCTGGTCGACTACAACATGTAGTCTAGTCGACTCAAAGGTTCCTCTAGTCGACTACTTTGAAATGGTTGAAAACATGTAGCTTCTGATTGTTTCAGTCGACTACTAGAAAATACACAAGGTCATTCTAGTCGACTACAACATGAAAAAAATTTAATAAAAATATTTTTCTTTCCGTTTAAGTTCGGTAAAGCGTTTTTCATTCCATTTGAGTTTGGTTCATTTTATACTTGAGTTTATACGATAAAATCAACGCATAAAATTACCTTGTTACAATGATCGCTCCCCAACCTATCTACCCCAAGTCTTGAGTCTTCAACTTTCCATTTTTGCGCTTCAATTTCTTTCACGACTTTTTGCTTTAAATTAAGCTTTCTTTCCGAGCTTGCTTTCCGAGTCGTTCACCTGTCTTTTGCTGAAAACATAAACTCGATAATTCATTAGTATCAAACACTTTTCAATAGTTTGTTATCATCAATTTTGGAATTGTTTGCCGAAAGTAAATTTCAAAGCCAACAGTATCTTTAAATGCTCATTAAGAGGGTCAACATCAACAATCAATTGCACATCCTGAAATTTTCTGCTAGCCTCACCATCTTGGTTAGACAAATTGTGGAAGTGTTCTCTGTTAAGCAACTTGGGTCCCTCCTTAACCAACTTAAGCCTTTTCATTATGGAGTACATCTTTGTGCCTCTAACATGACAACTCCAGCTGGATTGGACAAGAGGAAGAAAGCCTTCATGGTTGATCAAGAAGTTACTAAATCTAAAAGAATTTTTAGTTCTAACAACATCAGTAAAAGGATTCAATGAGATAAAAGAGTGTTCCGAGAGACCCTGAGTCCAAAAAATAACTTTATAGTTATGATAACTATTAATCCAAACATTATTAGCAAGGCATCTATCAACCTTGTTGAAGATATGACAATTGTTCCAAGTGAACTTCAAACCTGAGTACTTCAAATTAGAGACAAGTCTAATGCCACACTCTTGCATTATAAGAGGCCATATATCAGACCCTTATATCCTTTCACTCATGTTCCTAATATCATTAAGGTCACCGAAAACACACCATGGTTCATTATTCCACATAACAACTTTAGATATAAGGTCATTCCACAAACCTCTTCTAACATAAACATTAGTATCCCCATAAGAAAAACTAGCCTTAGAAATAAAGTAGTGAACTATGCAATAATTGATCAAGGAATGACTTAAATCACTACTAGCATTCAACATAGAAACAGACCATTCAGAAGGGTTCCAACAAACCCAAATCCTTCCAAGATCACCAAACTAATAATTTTCAAGGTAGTCCCAACCTGGACAAACAGAATAAACACCTTGGCATATTGATCTTCTGAACTCTTGTCTCAATGAAAGCAATCATAAAAATATTTAAAGATTTTATCAAAATCTTACATTCACTTTGCTTAACAATCCCTTCCAAACCACTAACATTTTGTAAATCATAAAATTAAGAGAATCACCCTTTCTCCCTCTTTTGGCTCTAGAAGATAACCCTTTAGAAGTACCATGATCCTTCATCTCAGAGTTTCCTATTAGCATAACCACACTAACTCCCATGGTGTTCATTAACTTTGGTAGATGAATTTTATTTATGGTGAACTAGTTGGTCTAGAATAGGCAACTCCTTCTTATCCTCCAGACTTTCCAAACAACTAAACTTATTTGGTGAGATCACCTAACCATTGGACTCCAGCTCCACCTCCTACTAGTTGATAAGAGTGGTATCCTCATTAGCATCCAAACACATATCACCCTCTTGAATCTCCATTTGTTATCTTTTAGAGAGCATATGAGTGCTATCAATATCCACAACTAGGATGTCTTCAATATTGGAAGCAGAAAATGTGCTCTTAATAGCCACTGTGGTGGCCTTATCTTTCTTATTCACTTTGACCCACACCTGCTTAGTGGAGCCATGAGTATCAATTATAGCTTGCTTAGAGTCCTTGATAGCCAATGTATCACACTTGTTATTTCCGTGGCCAAAGACCCTGCAGTGAGTGCACCTTAGTCGTTTCCAGTGGTAATCAACATAGATTGGGATAAGATCTCCTCAAAGGAGTTGCAACTTAAACTCATGCACTAACTCTGAGTCCACATCAATCTCAACACAAATATGGGCATAGTTGAGCCTCTTCTTCTCCTCTGTCAAAGCATCTACATAGAGGGGTTGCCCTATCATGCTAGCAACATAGCTAAGCCCTTTTTAATCTTAATATTGAAAAGGAACATTTAAGAACTTCACCCATAGAGGCACTCTTTTAATATCATCCTTAACAAAATACATGCCCTTCCTCCACTTTTGCAACACCATGAGACGGTTGGAAAAGTGTCATGGGCCTCTTTCAATAATGGAGTCCCTGCCTTATTTCGTATCAAATTTAGAAAAGAATAATCCTCTTTTTGTACCATACACTGAGGTCTTTGATTTGCCATATTCTTGTAGCTATAGTCTCCACAATGAAGAAAATAAAGCTTTCAATCCAATAAGTAACCCACCAAAGTGTTTTCCCACTCATTTCCTCCACTTGAAGCTACCTCCTTAAAAGAATTAACCACTCCTGCCTTAAGAATATGATACTGCAGTCTCATATGACCCTTTTTGTGTCCACTTTGAAGAAGGCTTGCCAATGAAGCCTTGCCTAGGGGTAGATCATCATTTCCTCCATTGACAAGCTCAACTGGAGGGGAATAACCTCTATTCGTACCATTCCCTCCAATGACAACTAGAGAAGAAGGACCTATGTTTGTACTGTTAGGTTGAGGGAGCACATCACTAGGTAGAGCGAACTCTTTTCCTTGAACCCCGGGTTCAAAAGTCCCATCCTTTTTGGATCCTAGATGTTGATGTATAAAAGTTAAGGAGTTCACACTCTCCTTAAGACCTGGACTCACATGGGAGTGTTTTAGGGCCTAAATGTTGATCATTGTGTTCATTTGGACCTAATTCCCATAACCCCTTCCTTCATGCCTACCACCATTGATACTCCCCCTTCTGCCACCAGAGCCTCTAGCTAAAGGAGTGGATGGTTCATTAGTAGAGACCATCCAAGCCAACAACTTACCCTTTATCTTCCGTAACTTTTGCCACTTACATGGAAGAAATAAAGAAGAATCAAGGAAAAAACAACCCTAACAAAGAAAGAAGTTAAGAACCTAGAGAGAGAAGGTCTCCTTTCTCTCTAACCCATAATTAATATATTTTATATATGAGGAGTATCTAGTATTTCAATTGAATCCAATATCAATAAAAAGAATAAGAGCAAGATGTATGCTTTACTAGATTTGTAGGTGATATTTTTGTTGCTTTCTGTCATGAACTTATTAATAAATAAAAATAATTTGCATACAAGTATTTACATCTTAGAAATGAACTTGACTTAACTTTTGCTTTGAAAAATGTGTTTTACACTTAAAAAATGCATTGTACTTTTTACGAGGATCTCTTTTACCGTAGATTGCTTAGGAAATATTATTGAAGTACCCTAATTAGGGCTAAAAATAAGCCAAGATAAATTAAGTTGTAAGATATTTGTGCTCACATTCTATAATGAAATCAATTTTCAGCACAAACATGCCAAAACCCGGTAGAGCATCATTTGTCGAGCTTAAATTTGACTCTTTTGAATTACGAGCTCGATCCCAATATCATCATTGAAATAGATCTTGATAATAAGAATGATAATGATGATAGTTGCTTCTAAACCTAAATAATTATTAGTAAATAAAACTTTTTCATAAACGCTAACAACTGTGCGTAAACATATTCAACTTAAATTCTCAAGCCGCAAGGTATTACAGATTGACTCAATTCTTAAATAAGCTTGATAAGTGCATAATTCATACACGATTAACCTCCAAAAATATATTTTTTAGTCATTTATTTTAAATTATTTTAATTAATACTTGTGTTTTTATATTTTTATAGGTTATTGGTGATTTCTGGTACAAATGGCTTAAATCCATCTAAACAAGCCTAAAATCTATTTAAACCACGTCTTAGTTTTGGGCCATATATTTCAGCCCGTTGTTCGGATTTGTGTGAGTCCAGTGTTCCTAGAAATCTGATTCAATTTAAAGAATATTGGTATTTCACATAGAAACCCTAATTCTGAAGTTTAGAGGGCGAAAAAGAAATTTTAAATCTGGCATACTATTTTGTGCGAAAATCAGCATCAACTTGGTAATATAATCACAGATTTTGAAGCAACGATCAGAATGGAATGAAATTAAGGGCTGTGGGAAGAGGACTTGATTAACAAGAAAAGAGTATCTCACCAATATCTTCAAAATTTACTCTCCAAATTGGTCAAAAGTGGGCTGCAAGATATCACCAATTAGGAAAAGAAATATGAGAATATTGTATTCTCTTATTTACTTTCCTAGATGAAACCTTGAGGACCCCTATAAATAAGGCATATGTGGATGCACAAAGGATCATCGACGGCCAAGAAACAGAAGGGGAAGACCTGTGCGATCAACGAAGAAATCCAAGATGTCTTTCACTTATGATTTCGGGTTTGGTCGTTCTTGTTTTATTTTTCGTGTATAGTTAATTCGCTCGGCCAAGGCCGAGAGGAAACCCTAGTCATGTTCAATATTATAGTTTTCAATTGTAGACATTATTGAATATTTTGGTTAATGAGTTCTTCTTCTTATTATTATATATATGTTAATGCTTTCGATTTTATGTGTTTTAACTGAGACTAAAATTGAACGTATTTCATTCCTAGCATATAGGTTACTTGTGTCTGACCACGAACATGTAATATACTTTTCAATTTAAGAAGAAGATAATAAATTATAATTGTTTATGCCTGACCATGGATAGATAATTGTGATTTATATTTTCCTTCAATGATTTATTTATTATTTTTGGCCAAGATAATAAAATATTGAGTTGAACCTATGCCCTAACCCGGATAGACCATCTATGAACGTAATAATAATTACTATTTAGATGTGTGGAAATTAATTGGATATTTAATGAGTTTACAATTGAAAATCGGATTTGTGATGATTAGTGGTGGAATCAAAGCCTTGGTATTCCTTTTGTATTATTGTATTTATATTATTTTTTCACAATCATCAATAATTTGTTGAATTAGTTAGAAAGTAGTTTTTAGATTTAATTTGTCTTAATAAATTCTCGTGGGAATGACCTCGCAATACTTGTATTCTTTACTACTATGATTCATATACTTGCGAGTAAAATTTGATTTGGGTTAATCTATCTTTTGGGTTACTCTAAATTTCACAACAAGTTTTTGGCGCCGTTGCCTGGGATTGTATTTGATACAATTAAATTTGAAGATTATTATTTATCATAATTCTTAGTTTAGGTTTATTTTTTATTTTTTATTTTTTTATTTCATTCCAAATTTCTGTGATTCCTTTAATTCCAAGCAACATCCAAGTCATTGTCATCCTTTTACAGGTTTGATATTGCTGCTTTCTCAATTGCAGGACGCTTGGTACAGAAAAGGGGCGTAAGGAAAAAAAAAAAAAAAAAAAGAGAAAAGAAAAAAAATTTGCACTATTGCATAATTTTGCAAATCAGGTAAGTGACTCTAACCTTATTTTTTTTATTTTTTTATTATTTATTATTTTTTGTTTAGGTTAGAATAACATAGGATTTTTTTTTTCTAGGAGCACACTTTCTTCATTTATATTTATTTTTAATTTTGTTTTTCTCTTCTTTTCTTTTATTATTGTTAGTACACTTATTTTTGAAAAAAAAAGAAAGTTCACACACTCACTCCTTTGTATTTTGTTATTCTTTTGTATTTTTTTTTCTCCCCTTTATTTCTTACTTGTTTTATTTGTGCATTTTAATTTAGCATTTTGCATAAAATTTTAGTAAGGGCACTAACCCCTAACAAGATAAGGATTGGATTTCATCACCAATTCCTTGCCCACCTAGGTTAAAAATCTCCTTGCATTTGTCAAACCCAAGCCTAAATTTTTTAATCTAAAATTAAGTAGATGTTGGCCCTAGGATTTTCATATAGCTCATAGGACCTTCTTGGAAAAAGATAATCTTGGGTAACTCCAGTGAGCACCTTCCAATTTAACAATGTCTAGAAAGGTTCTGTCAAACAGCGACTCTGTTGCTTAAGGTTGTGTGGACGTACCGTCATTAAGCAGGCCTAGTGCCTCTCCACCTACCTGGGAACCCACTTGGTTGTTTAGTTGGCGAGCCTTAACTGGTCATCATTTGATTTACTTTGGAAGAGAGTAGGAGCTCTAATTAGGAGAAAATTATTGTGGCTATTCCTGATAATTCTCTACAATATTAGAAAATAAACATTAACATTGCCCTTGAATTAATTCTCACAAAGAAAATTAGAAAAAAAAAATTAAAAAAAAAATACTTGTTTGATTGCTAGCGGACTAAAATGTTTCATGACAAATTTATTCTTAGGAAGTTCTTCGAGCCCAACCAAAAAGTTTTGTTATTTAACTCTAGATTACGTCTCTTTCCTGGGAAGTTGCGTTCTAGATGGACTGGTTCATTCACTGTGACAAATGTTTTTTTCTCATGGGGCAGTCGAGATTCAAAACCCTAAGGATGGTAGTATTTTCAAAGTGAATGGGCAGAGGTTGAAACCATACTTAGATGGGTTGGTAGATAGAGATGTGGAGTGTATTCGTCTAGAGGACCCCATTTATCAAAATTGTTGAGTTTAAAAAAATATATATATATATTTTTATGGATGTTTATAATCCAAGTTTAGGGGTGGCATACTTGTAATTCCTTCTGATCCATTTTTTTTTTATTATTATTTTTCTCCTTGTTCTTGCTCGAAGTTGGATAGTACGTCATTCAAGGTAATTCTCAAACTTGCCCTTGTGACTTTCATTTTTAACTATTGAGGACAATATTTGATTTAAGTTTGGGGGTAAAGGGAATTTTTTTTATAGATATATGTATATATTTTCATATTAAAAAAAAAAAAAAAAAGGTTTCAAAGCCTATGCAATATGTTTAGTATTTCTATATCTTTGAGTATTGAATTGTCATCAGTTTGGTTGAGATTTGAAAATCATTAGTATATTTGACACTAAAATACTTAATCTAGTCAGAATGAATGATAGTTCTTAGTCTTTTATACTTATCATTATTTAGTTGATGACCCTCATAGTTAAACCTTCAAACATATTTCACGAGCACTGTCAGCTTACATTTTTTTTAGAAAAGGTCTAAAATTTAGTGATATCGTTCTATTATCTTAGAAAACAAAATCGGTAGACCGGGATGAGATTCAATCAGGACTCTTGTGATGGAAAAAAAAAAAAAAATTCCAAAGGGTTGGCTTGAGGTTGGGAGTAAATTAAGCTCCTCTTAGGTAAACAAATCCTTGTGGAAAAAGAAAAAATCCAAAGGGTTGGCTTGAGGTTGGGAGTAAATTAAGCTCCTCTTGGGTAAACAATTCCTTGTGCAAGTATGTCAAAGAAAAAAAAATCACTTGAGTTACCAATGTAAAATTGTTCTTATTCTGAAAACCCGATGATTTTTGAGATTTTGGAGTTATGTCATGAGGTTTTGACCAATTCTGAATTAGTGTTTAGTTGTTGCACTTTACAACAAGGATGGACAATTTGGGTCTTCAACTAAATTTTGATAAGTGAATTAGACTTAGCTTAAATTTAATTTAGACGGAGAATATGGGTTTGACATCTCAAATAAATTAATGATTCAAAAATCTCAAGTTGATGACAATTTACTATTCAAGGTTACATATGTGATTGTATATTGCTTTGAAACTTATTTTTCGGATGTTTGTGGGTATCATCACTGGAAACCCTCACGAGACTATAACTCGTCCACTAGGGGTAACCTAGGGGTTCAAAGGCTTATCGCATATGCTAAATGCAATCGAGAGTTCCTGCGAAAGTGGTATAGTTAGGTTTTTTTGTTTTGCTCGAGGACTAACAAAATATAAGTTTGGGGGTATTTAATAAGTGCATAATTCATACACGATTAACCTCCAAAAATATATTTTTTAGTCATTTATTTTAAATTATTTTAATTAATATTTGTGTTTTTATATTTTTATAGGTTATTGGTGATTTCTGGTACAAATGGCTTAAATCCATCTAAATAAGCCCAAAATTTGTTTAAACCACGTCTTAGTATTTGGGTCATATATTTCAGCCCGTTGTTTGGATTTGTGTGAGCCCAGTGTTCCTAGAAAGCTGATTCAATTTAAAGAATATTCGTATTTCACATAGAAACCCTAATTCTGAAGTTTAGAGGGCGAAAAAGATATTTTAAATCTGGCATACTATTTTGTGCGAAAATCAGCATCAACTTGGTAATATAATCACAGATTTTGAAGCAACGATCAGAATGGAATGAAATCAAGGGTTGTGGGAAGAGGACTTGATTAACAAGAAAAGAGTATCTCACCAATATCTTCTAAATTTACTCTCCAAATTGGTCAAAAGTGGGTTGCAAGATATCACCAATTAGGAAAAGAAATATGAGAATATTGTATTCTCTTATTTACTTTCCTAGATGAAACCTTGAGGACCCCTATAAATAGGGCATATGTGGATGCACAAAGGATCATCGACGGCCAAGAAACAGAAGGGGAAGACCTGTGCGATCAACGAAGAAATCCAAGATGTCTTCCACTTATGATTTCGGGTTTGGTCGTTCTTGTTTTATTTTTCTTGTATAGTTAATTCGCTCGGCCAAGGCCGAGAGGAAACCCTAGTCATGTTCAATATTATAGTTTTAAATTGTAGACATTATTGATTATTTTGGTTAATGAGTTCTTCTTATTATTATTATATATATGTTAATGCTTTCGATTTTATGTGTTTTAACTGAGACTAAAATTGAACGTATTTCATTCCTAGCATATAGGTTACTTGTGTCTGACCACGAACATGTAATATACTTAGCAATTTAAAAAGAAGATAATAAATTATAATTGTTTATGCCTGACCATGGATAGATAATTGTGATTTATATTTTCCTTCAATGATTTATTTATTATTTTTGGCCAAGATAATAAAATATTGAGTTGAACCTATGCCCTAACCCGGATAGACCATCTATGAACGTAATAATAATTATTATTTAGATGTAATTGGATATTTAATGAGTTTACAATTGAAAATCGGATTTGTGATGATTAAAGGTGGAATCAAAGCCTTGGTATTCCTTTTGTATTATTGTATTTATATTATTTTTTCACAATCATCAATAATTTGTTGAATTAGTTAGATAGTAGTTTTTAGATTTAATTTGTCTTAATAAATTCTCGTGGGAATGACCTCGCAATACTTGTATTCTTTATTACTATAATTCGTATACTTGCGAGTAAAATTTGATTTGGGTTAATCTATCTTTTTGGTTACTCTAAATTTCACAACAAAGCTTAAGAAGTATTCCATTTTTACCTAATAGATTAACTCTAACCTAATTAAGCCGCATCGAATTGAATTAAACCCTAGACTTACCTTATTTGCATATACCATATGTGTCAACGAATAATAAATTATTTAATAATTTAATGAGTAATATAAATTATTATAATGTTTAAGAATTTTTCAAAGTTCAACATGCATTTATAATTTTGCAGACTGGGATGCTGATTTGCTTCCTTAAGGAGACAAAATTACTTTCTAAATTTAGTGATTTAGGTATCAAGTTGGCGAAAAGTTTCTAAGTAGAATTCTGTCGGAGTTATTTTATGATTTGAAACTTATTGTTTAACAATTTATGGTGATAATTGTCTATCAAAGAATGTGTTGAATAGTTGGAGCAAAAAATTTACAGACAGAAGAACCGAATTGTTGATGTAAAATATTTATATTTTAAATCAAAAGTTGTGATGTTTGACATCGCCTGGGTATAGAGAAGGTGGTGTGCTTTTATATACATGTGTATCTCCAATTAGTGTGAAGAATTTTGGGGGAAGCCCAAGAGCAAAATCGTGCGAGCTGGACCTAAAACGAATAATTTCATACAACATATTGAAGCAAATTGTTACAGATGGTATCAGTGGTTGAGCCAGGTCTGAAGTGTGAGAGTGTGTACAAGCCCATGTGGGTCACACTAATGAGACCGCTAGTTCCCAAAATGGGGTGGTTATGATGTGGGCCCAAAGAGGACAATATCATATTAAGTGTTGGAGCGGAGTTTTACAAAAGTATCCAATTACTAGGTAAACTTGGCCTATTTGTGTAAAACAAAAAAAAATTGACCTAATTTAATAATTGTGAAAAAAAATAAAAATACAAAATGTACTACAAAAGTTGAGTTCAATGTACAAAAATTAAATTTCATATATTACTTAACAAAATTTAAATTTGAAGCAATTTTTTTTCCAATAATGATACTTTAATAGTGTACAAGAAATTTGTCCACCATTTTGTTTTGAAGTTGTATTTTGACAAGTTCCATTGTTAAAAATATCATTTTCATAGTTGCCCTTTTATTTACCCAGTATTCCCATTCTCTCTAGTAATCTCTTCTCATCCATTGGAAGATGTTATTCTTCATTGGACAAGTTGGAATAGGTGCATATGGCACTGGAAGACAATTATATTGGGCGAGCTACAGATGCACAATTCCACATCGCTTGGGTAAGAAAATAATATGTGTTATATGTGAGTTTCATACTCATTCATGATACGACGCATTTTAAAATCACGATGGCTAAAAATTCACCAGAACTCCACAGTTAAACGTGTTTGAAGTAGAGAAATCCCAGGATGAGTGACCCCCTGGGAAGTCTCTGGTACGGGTGAGCCAAACGCGAACAATATTGTGTTTAAATTGGGTGGGGCCGTGGGGGTTGTTACAGTCAGTATTATTAAATCAAAATAAAGAGATAAATAAACAAGGACCAACCCCTTTAGGGGAACAAGATTCCACAACAGGCTCAACTACAATCTCAAACAACCTTTGCCCAAATAGGAGAATTAGAACAAAAACACATTGGCAAGAGCTACACCTCTAAGAGAAAAAGAGACATGAACAACAACATAAAGGACATAGGATATGATCCTCCATGTTTTCAAAGACTGAAAGGGAAGTCTCTAAGCATCAACAACTTCTCTGGTCTTACATCCATCTTCAACTTGAAAGGCATTAATCTGGCTCTAATACATTCCTTAATGTACTTCTGAGGCATCCATCGTATAACAACAAAGGTTCTTGCATTCCTTTCATTCCATATTAAACAGATTGGAGTAACAAAATGTAGCTTATAAAGGAATGCAAAAATGGAGGATGAGTTAGGATTTCATAATGTAGACATCCATGCACTTAATGATTGAGATCACAGATAGGTTCCCATGGTAGACACCACACCCATGCCACACCCAATGCCAGATCCTAGATGAGTAGCTGCAGCTAAAAAATAGGTGCTCATGACTTTCAGGCTCAACATCACATAAGGGACAAAAGGTTAGAGGAATTAGAAAGAACTCCTGGCCTATCTTTGGTGTTGAGCTTTCTGTTAGAAGTAAGCCATGCAATAAAGGAGTGCTAAAGAATGTGGTTAGGGAACCAAAGGGAGTGGTGTCATGGAGGGCCTAATGAGGGAGGAATCAAGGCTAGGTATGTGTGCTTCATATTGAAGTTACCATTGGGAGAGAGGGTCATCTTATTTCAATTTGATTGGTATAATTTGTAAATGTTTTATTTTATGTGATTATTTGATATCTAAAATCTTTAAACCAATGATCGTGGCCAAAATAAGTAGGGATTGAATCCTCCAAGTATAATTGCATTTATGTGTAATGCATAGGTTAAGCATTTAATAATTTTACAAAAGTTCATTCAAAATTTCGGCTTGCTTGCCATTATCAGTAATGATAAGATACTAATTCGATGTCTAGTTGTACAATTAACTTATATCTTTGAAACAACCGTCGTGTTAAAAACTAATGATTAGATCTATATGCAATGGTCTCGGTTTTTTTACTAACACGGCACAATTTAATCATTCAAGAAATTTTATAAGATTAATTTCAGTTTGTCGTCAATATTATTTATGATTGTTTTCAATGTCTTGTCTTGTATGATTATCCTAAATCTTCGAACCAACGTGGCAAAACAACTAGCTACAGAAATAATCTTTTAGCATCACGCACATTTATTTATGATGCACGTGTCAATCATTCAATTTCTTAACCAAAACAATCTTTTCAAAGTGTCGTTCTGCATATAACAATTTTTAAATTTAAAAGGGTAATTTTGTGTCTTGTTTGGTAAGATATATTCAAACAATGTAGTAAATTACGGATCATAGTTTTCTTTAGCAGAACTTGGATTTATTTAAATGCTCTACTTAATCATTTAGAAACTTTACAAAAATTTATTCAAAATGTCGCCTTGCGTGCCATTATCTGTAATGATAAGAGATTAATTCGATGTCTAGTTGTACAATTAACTTATACCTTTGAAACAACCACCGTGTTAAAACTATTGATTAGATCTATAAGCAATGGTCTTGTTTTATTTATTAACAAGGCACAACTTAAGCATTCAACAAATTTTAAAAGATCAAAATTTGTGTGTCGTTTTGCGTCACTATTATTTATGATCGTTTTAACAGGGCACAACTTAATCATTCAATGAATTTTAAAAGATCGATTTCAGTGTGTCGTTTTGCGTCATTATTACTTATGATCGTTTTCAATGTCTTGTCTTGTATGATTATCCTAAATCTCCGAACCAAGCAACATGGTGAAACAAATACAAAAATAATCGTTTAGCATCACACACTTTTATTTATGATGTATGTGTTAATCATGCAATTCCTTAATGGAAAAATCATTTCAATGTGTCGTTTTGCATATAATTATTTTTAAATGTAAAAGGGTATTTTTGTGTCTTGTTCGGTATGATATATTTTTATTTCTGAACCAAATAACTTGGCTAGTTACGGATCGTATTTAAATGATCTAATTAATCATTTAGCAACTTTTGAATAATCATTACAAATTGTTTTCCCGTGTCATTTTTTATTTTTACGGGTAAACTTTTTTTTTTTTTTTGGATTTTGTTTTATATTTTCAACCTTTTATCACTGGATCAAGCAATGTGGCAAAAACTAGGGATTAAATCTTTATAAATATTCTAGCAACACTAAGATGTATTCATGTGGCACAAATTAGCCATTGTCTTATTTTTGAGATGTGGCATTTAGGAACTGTAAGATTTAGGAAATCTAATACTCATTAAATCTACTTTATACTGACTTAAAATTGTTCACTTACTATATTTTTGCCACTCAAAAATATTTACGTTTTTCTTTTTTGCTCTATAGTGGTAATTCACATTATAATAATAATAGTGTTATTATTGATATTCTTATGTTCTTTGAAAAAAAAAAAAACTTGAATTCTCAAAGAGTGCAAAGAAAGATACATAAATATCAAACATGCTTAATTCTTTTCCCCGGCAAATGGAACATTTTCATCTGGTCACTATAAAGAAGGTTAATTTTTTCATTCATCTTTTGATGATACACATAACAGCATCAGAATTCGAATGTTGAATGATAACAATACATATCCTCGAGTAATATTGAAATATAAGAAGTGTATAGTTTGGTAGCCGTCATTCTTTTCACCCTACACTTCTACCATGGGAAAATTCAACACCAAAGGCACTCTCTCTCTCACACACATACACAAAATGTGTGTGTGAGAGAGAGAGCAATTACACCTCTTCTTATACATTAAATGCCATGCACCATCTCTCTTGACCTCGCAATAACTCCACCCTGGCTCATTTTTTCCCCATCTGTGTCCCTCTTTCTCTTTCCTTTCCTCCACTAATTCTCTCTCTTGATTTTCCTTTCTTTTCTTTTCCTTTCCCTCTTCCTCTTCTCCTTATCCCATTCTCTCTGGTATCTTCTCACTCCTCGTTTTTGAATTGGTCTTCTCTGTCTCTCCCAACCTCTTTTGTCCTCTTCTTCTCCCCTTCCCCTATAAATACCCACCACCCCATCCTCATATAGTCACCCCAAACAGATCTAAGCCTCTCTCTATTTCTCTCTTTCCCTCCTCATAGACCTTTCCAACACCTAGCCATGCAGCTTCACAAGTATATACTCTTTTCTTTTATTTGTCAACTCCTTTTGACTTCAACTCTCTCTATATGTGCCTGTGTATATATATATATATATATATATATATATATATATATATATATATATATCTATTGCACATCTCTCCATTTTTAGAACAACTTTTGAGTTACCGATTCTTGCAAGTCTATTATTTCTTTACCCCTTTGAATAGACTCCGAGGTCTGTTACCACCATTTCTATTCTTTCTGATTTTGTTTTTGTTTTTATGTCATTACCACATCAATTATTCTTGTAAGTCGCTAGAGTGATGGAAATGAAAGCGTTGTGTTAGATACATACATATACAAACACACACACACATATATATAATATGTGTTTGTGGGTGTTAGAACATTTTCATATATATATATATAGAGTGTGTGTGCCGTTGAATTTTTATTCGAGTCGTTGTCCGATTAATTAGCTTCTTAAGACATCTCCCCAGAGAGTCTGCGAAAACAAAAACTTCAAAATGACCTTGTAAGTTTCCAACAAAAAAACAATGCCAGCCCAGAGACTTGAATGTGTATATATGTATATATATTTTTTATATATCCACACACACATTTTTTTGTACTATATATTTAGGGTTTTGTTTTGGGGGTGTTTGAAAGAGATGCTTGATAGTCGGAACTAATGGGTCTGTTGGTGGATCTGTGTATCCATCAAGTCGAACCCTTGTTCAACCAAGTCAACTCCTGGCCATCATATCTCTGTATTTCATAGACATCACCGTCACTGTGAGTGTGTATATATCTATATATATAATATAAAATAAAAAACATATGTATATATATATACACGATGTCTTACACATTTGACAATTATTGTATATTTGTTTTAAAAATGGGTTACCATAAGGATTATTAAGTAGTCTTAGCAAAAGTCAATTTTGCCTTTCCAAGTATAATCCATCTCGAAATTCGAAAAATGTGTTTGGGTCTTCCCTTGGGAAGAGAGAGAGTGAGATTATAGGTAGACGTATAAAATAATCCTGGTCAAGTGTTTCTTCCTCATTTTCAACATCTAATGACAAAGCCAAAATAGACCTATTTTAACACTGCAATTTTTGGTAGCTCTATCAATTTCATACTACTGATTTATCTATATATCAGATAGGGCTCTTCTTTCCTTCCATTTCACTTCTAGCTTCTATGTTTGTGTGTGTATACATTTATTATTTATATATAAATATATATATATTAATATTTGATTTAATCATTTTTTTTTCTCTTTTTGAGTGGTGATTTCCATTTTTGCAGTATGTTTCAGCAAAACATGATGGAAGAGCAGTTTCAGAACTCACTCACCATGGATTCAACCACATCGGAAACCGATTACACCATTATGAGAGACGAAGATTTTGAGAGCAGCGAGAACCAAGACGGTGGGTCCGGGGATGATCAAGACCCTAGGAAGAAGAGATACCACCGCCACACTCAACATCAGATTCTCGAAATGGAATCGTAAGATATATATAACCAATTAATTCTTGATCAATAAATTGTTTATGTTACCAATAAATTCAGACCTAAAAGATTTATTTGCCGTCATATATGTTTGAAGGGGAACTCATAATTTTCGAGCTCGGCGACTCGGCGTGGTAGAAATGAAACTCATAATTTTCGAGCACTTAAACATATCTGACGGCATTAAAGGCGTTTAGGAGTAGCAATCTTTGATCTATATACATTACTTATTTTATTTTTTCTTTTAATGTAGTTTTCCTAATTTAAAATTGAATTAAACTAATCTGGAAACAATCTCTCTTCTCTCACCTTGGTGGTCATAGTTTCTTCAAAGACTGCCCTCATCCAGATGACCAGCAAAGGAAGGAACTGGGCCGTGAATTAGGGTTGGATCCATTGCAAATCAAATTCTGGTTCCAAAACAAACGTACCCAAATGAAGGTATCTATCTTCTGTTGTTAATAAATTAATTTTCTACAGACCGCATATAATTTGAATTCCATTTTTCCATTTAATATATATATATATATATATATATTAAATTTTAAATTAAGAGGGCACTTAATATGTCTAATTAATTAGTGTTTTATAATGGAATGTGTAAATTCACATTAGCCAACATTCCTCATGTTAATTTCCTTAAAAGCTAATTCAATCTATGGGTGAACTTTCAATCACTCACAGACTCATCATGAGCGCTATGAGAACAATCATCTCCGAGCTGAGAACCAAAAACTCCGTGTTGATAACATGAGGTTAAGAGAAGCTCTTGGCAATGCCTCTTGCCCCACCTGTGGAGGCCAAGCTGCCCTTGGAGAGATGTCATTCGACGAACATCAACTCCGCCTAGAGAATGTTCGATTAAGAGAACAGGTACTATTACTACTTATAAGCATACCCTAGTACTCAAATTTGATGTATTTGATACCATATATATATATATATTATTGTTTTGGTTTCAGATTGATCGCGTTGCAGCCGTAGCTGCAAGGTATGTTGGCAAGCCTGTGGTGACCTACCCTATTGTTTCACCTCCGGTTACTCCCCGCGCAAATGACCTTGGAGTTGGCCATTTTGGGGAGGACTTGTATGAGGCAGGAGACCTACTCAAGTCTTTTGGTGCTGGTCCTGCTGAGGCTGACAAGCCTATGATAGTCGAGCTCGCAGTTGCAGCCATGGAGGAACTTGTCCAAATGGCGCAGATGGGTGAACCTTTGTGGGTACCATTGGTTAATGACAGCTCTTTTGTTTTGAGCGAAGATGAATACATGAGGACATTTCCGAGAGTCATTGGCCACAAAACTAGTGGATTTAAATGTGAGGCTTCAAAGGATTCTGCTGTTGTTATATTGAACCACCTTAGCCTTGTTGAGATTCTCATGGATGTGGTACGTCTCTTGATTTTTTTATCTGTACGTATATATATATATATTTTTGTTAGGTGTGTGTATATATATATATATATGACCTAATTCCCACTTTCTTTACAATAATCAGAATCAATGGGCAACTATGTTCGCTGGTATGGTCTCAAGAGCTATGACCCTGGAAGTCCTCTCAACAGGAGTAGCAGGAAATTATAATGGTGCTTTGCAAGTAGTAAGACATTCATTTCACTTTCACTTTCCATTTGATACATAGGGCAAGTTTTATCTTATACGAAATGACATGTTTGGTTAGTTCTTCAATTACATTTTTCTGTTTCCTAATACTGTAAAATCAGAAGCTTGCAATGTGTTTCAAGAGAACAATATAACAAATTTTGTAAGAAGTTTTCCATTTTATGGGGTTTTTTCAGAACTGTTTTGGCAGAACTAGAGAAGCCTATGACTTTTCACACACACAAAGCATTATAAACGCAATTTGAATTGCAGTATATACTCACCCTCTGATTTTTTCAGATGGCTGCTGAATGTCAAGTCCCTTCGCCGCTTGTTCCTGCTCGCGAGAACAGCTTCATTAGGTACTCTAAGCAACATGGTGACGGAACATGGGCAGTGGTTGATGTTTCTCTGGACAATTTAGTCCCTAATTCCCTAGTGAGATGCGGGCGAAGGCCATCTGGCTGTTTCATTCAAGAACTTCCTAATGGATACTCAAAGGTAAAAACTAAATATACCCTACTTGGGAAGTTCTTTTTGTGTTTGCAATATTAGTAAAATCTTAATTTTTAATTTTTTCGAATGGGTTAGGTTACCTGGATTGAGCATGTGGAAGTAGACGATCATGGTGTCCATAACCTATATAAGCCCCTAGTTAACTCCGGTCTTGCATTTGGGGCGAAACGTTGGATCGGCACTCTTGATCGACAATGTGAGCGCCTTGCAAGTGCATTGGCGAAAAATATTCCAGCCAACGAATTTTGTAATACAGGTGATTACACTACCCGACTAATGCATGTTCAACAAATTCGATAAATACACAATTTTGGTACTAATTGATGTTACCGATAATATATTTCTTATTACAAAGTGATTACAAACATAGAAGGAAGAAAGAGCATATTGAAGCTGGCTGAGAGAATGGTCATAAGCTTTTGTACTGGAGTGGGTGCTTCAACTGCCTACACATGGACGACGTTGTCTGGAAGCGGAGCTGATGATGTTAGGATTATGACTAGGAAAAGTATTGCTGATCCGGGCCGCCCTCTTGGCATTGTTCTAAGTGCGGCAACTTCTTTCTGGCTTCCAGTTGCACCAAAGCGAGTGTTTGATTTCCTTCGTGATGACAACTCCCGGAATGCGGTATATAATGTTCTGATGCCTTCATGCTCCTTAGAGTAGAAATATTTTATTCAATCTTCAATCTATTCAATTTGCAACTGACCAGTTCTTATTCTAGATGCAATGCTTGATGTCTTATGAGTGCAAAATTAGATTATAAAACATTTTACATTTAGTAATTAAGTTACGAAAATGTGTACATGACTTATTTATTAGGCTTGCATCTACAAATTGTAGATTACCAGTAAGTGACACATTTTATTTGGCTCCCGACGTAATACAAATTAGATGATGTTATAATATAAGCAGTAGTAATGAAGCTTCAATTTTATTGATTAATAGGCAAGACTTCCCAACCCCGTCTCAAAGCCATTCTCATCCCTTTGAAGCATTTTCCCTTTTAGGAAATGATACGAAGAGAGAAGTCAAGAGTCCGGATTTGGCTTTCTTATTTTGACTTCTCAATTTTGCATATCATCAGTTACAATTTCAGAATTACTAATGTTATGTTGCATTGATGTGGAACATGAAAATTTAATCTTTAGATTTCTCTTAACCTCTTATCATATTCTTCTTAAAAACAAAATTATTTGTTGAGATTTCATAAAGAATATTGCATCTAACTCACACTACTTAATTCCTACATTCACAGTGGGACATTCTTTCAAGCGGTGGAGCAATTCAAGAAATGGCACACATAGCTAATGGACGCGAACCTGGCAACTGTGTCTCGCTACTACGGGTGAATGTAAGTTGCAGCTTCATTTTCTAACTTACTATGACGCCGGACAGAATAGAGATTATTCTGCAGGCTAGTACAACCGGTACTTTGTAAGGAAAAACATGAGAATTTCGACCCAAATATTCAGAGAACACTCTGGAATTTATTAAAATTGTATATAATCAAGAATGATTAAAAACAACCCACAAGCCGGGTATAAATAGCTGAAAATCGACCTCTAATGGGATTTTTGCCAAAAATAGCAAAACCCTAAAAGTCCTACAAAAACAAAATATGGAAAAAAATAAAAAGATTGCCAAAAATCTGGCCCAAATCGGGTTCAGAATTATCTCCTAATTGACAAATAAAAAATTACCATAAATAGCAAAAATTAACTAAAAATAAAGAATTGAAAAGGAAAACAGCGGATTTGGGGCTCGAAACGATGTGCACCGAGCGGAGCTGGGTGGCCACGACGTCCGCGCCGAGATTAGCTTTCCGAATTGGGGTCACGGGCGCGAATCCGACACTTGTAGCTCCAGTTATGGCCAAAAAAATAACGCATGCACGGAAACTGTCCCAATTATGCTAGATTACGATTTCTTGTCATTCTTGCGCTGATCCTCCCATTCCAGGTAATCCAGCGCCATCAATGAGAAATCTGACAGCTCGGCATCGTCTGACTCGGATCCCCTGCATCAGCCACCTAATTCGCATTTTCATCAATATTCTTCATTGATTAAACATTTGAGAAACCTATTAAACCTCTATAAAAAAAACTTTTCACAGGGTGCCAATTCAAGTCAAAGCAACATGCTGATACTGCAAGAAAGTTGCAGTGATCCAACAGGCGCATACGTCATCTATGCGCCTGTCGATATCTCTGCAATGAATGTGGTACTGTGTGGTGGAGAGCCAGACCATGTGGCCCTTCTTCCCTCGGGATTTGCTATACTCCCAGATGGACCTACTGTCAATCCGGGAGGCATTACTCATGCTGGTACTGGTGGCTCTCTCCTGACTGTCGCGTTTCAGATCTTGGTTGATTCTTATCCTTCTTCCAGACTCTCTCTTGGATCTGTCGCGACTGTCAATAACCTCATTAATTGCACTGTGGATCGAATTAAGGCTTCTCTGGCTGGCGAGAACTAGTGAATTTTATGAAGCCTCCAATTGCAGGTACGTTTATTGGTTAATTAGTGTATATATAACTAAGTTTATATGAATGACTGAATTAAACATTTTCATTTATATCATATCATATGGTAGTACTTCACTCTCAAATTTTTTGTGGCACATATACTGTTCTAGGATATTCAAGCTTTGGCTTTAACATACATTTTCCTTTCACTGCACTTCAAAATAATTATAAATATTATTATCTGCCTCCAAGATTCAGTTTTATTAGAATAATTCTTAAGAGCTCGGAAAAAAGAAAAGAAAACAATAAAAAGAAGAGAACTGTTTTCGGAATACTTAACAAAGCAGATCATTCATTCTTCTTTTTTTTTCTTTTTTTTTTTTTAATCTTTACTCTATTCCTGAATTAATGCATGTTATTTCTTGGTTGTGATTACAGTAAATGTTTGAGCAAAGTGATAAAAGGAAAAAGGGAAGCTGCTAAAGAATTAAGGATGGTGGATATATACTGAGCTATACATATAGAAGATGGAAAGAAGTCAAGAACGCACACCGTAGTGTTGTTTGGTGCTTGTGCAAAGGACTCATCCTGAAAAGCTTATATATATATAAGTTTGCAAGGATGATATGGGTTCGGGTATTGACTTCTCCATATAATGTGATGGAGATATGAAGACCTTTATATTATATATAGAGAATAGTCAATATATAGAGTCAAGTTTTATATCTTAATTAAGTAATCATGGTCTTTCTTCCCTTGTTTGTGTCTTTTAAAAGCTTTGTAATAGACATCTTTATCCCTTTTTCCTATATATCTGGAGATATTAATATTAAATAAAAGTATGTTTTAATAATTCCTTGTTTGTCTAGTTTCTCTGTGTTTATTTCTTTGATATTTTACTTGTGCTAAACTGACATAACCTATTAATGTACAACAAAATCCAAAAAAAAAATAATATTAGGCAAAAAAAACCTAATATCAATTCCCTAGCTTATTTGATCTTTCAGTTGCTATATATATATATATGTGCATGTGTATATAATATATCAGATGATGATGGTTCTACGTGTACGTTTGAGTTCATTACTTCTTACGTTAGAATTTTTCACCAAACCACTGCTAATGAACCAGATGTGACATATATATATATATATATATATATATATATATATATATATATATATAATGTGCATTTATATATCGCACTTTTTAAGTGCAAATTAGGTTATGAAAGAGACGGGCATTGGTCCCACAAGCCCACTGCGGCAATAAAGCGATGCCACCTAAATATTATACTTTGTAATCAAACATTGAGGAATGTTTTTTTAAACCTTTTATAATTTCAATTACATTGATTGAATATAAATGGTTCACACTTCGTCCAATTGTCAATCACTGTTTGGTGGGCCCTCTTATTTAATGGCATGGCTGTGGATAACATTTAGCTTCAATACATTAAACTTTCTACTAATTAAAGCTTGATTGGATAACAGTATAGTGATTATTTATTTTGCTACTATATTCTGCAACTAGCAGTACTATATTTAAAGGTTTGACATTTAATTTTTTTTGGCTGAAGGTAAACCAAATTTACAAAATAAAAAGGAGAAAATATACAAGAACTAGGTAAAAGAAAAGGCTCCCAAAAAAGATTAAAGAAGGTTGAACAGCCCAACACCTAAACTCATATGGAGAATAAGATTTAACTTTTCATCTAACTGTAACTACCTAGGTAAAGGAGTTCCCAATCCTTGCATCGATCTAGAGTTTTATAACTACCTAAGGCCCGTTTGGGAATCATTGTTTTTGTTTTTATTTTGGGAACAAAAAAATAAAAATAATTTTTGCTTTTATTCTTATTTTCTCACCCAAAAGAGCAAGAACAAAAAATATGTTTGGAAAAAAAAAACACACATATTCTCACACACATGAACACACACATATACGAATGGGTAGGGATTTTGGAGGTAAATTTTGGGTTTTGAATTGGGGATCTATTTGCAAGTATTTGGTGGATTTCGGAGTTTCGATTGGGGTCGATTTTGGGGATCGATTTGCAAGTATTTGGTGAATTTTGGGTTTCGAATTTGGGGATTATGAGCTATTTGGGGGTTCGAAATTGGTGGTGGCAGTGGTGGTGGCGGCGGGTGGTGGTGGTGATGGTGTGTGTATATATATATATGTGTGTGTGTATGTGTGTGTGTTTGGAGGTGGTATTGGTGGTGGGTGGTGGTGGTCATGGTGGATCAAAGGTGGCGAGAAGTTAAAGATGGTGTTGGTTTTTTTTTTTTCCTTTTTTTTTAATATTCAAACCGAGAACAAGAAAATAACTTTTTTTTGTTCTCTTGTTTTCTACACTATTTATCAGAATTTGTTTCCAAAACAATAATAAAGTGAAGAGTAAAAACCCTCCCAAACATGTTCTGTTCTCATGAACAGTGCCAAATAACAGGAACGAAGAACAAAAATAGACATTCCCAAACGCAACCTAAATGTCTACACTCAATTGTCTTTATTGATGTGAAATTACCTAGACGATTAATGAAAATAGTCTAGAAGGGGAGTGAATAGGTTTTTTGTGGATTTATTGACAAATTAATAATAATTGAGGAAAAGTCAATTTTAATCCAATTCTCTATCAAGATAAATCATGCAAATAATAATCTAACTGTAGAAAATAAAGCAATAGAGACACACGATATTTTTACGTAGAAAATCTTGAAAAAACTTCAAGTAAAAATCACGGATACACTCGGGTATCGATGCACTATGAATCAAGGATTACACAGACTCTATGAAGTTTTAAACTTACAAATCCTTTTAGATCTGCCTTTCTCCACTCGATGTCTGACGAACTTGAATCATTCGCGCTCCACAAAGCTCTCGCTCCGCTCCATACTCTGACGGCTTCGTTTCTCAAATGGATCTAAGCAACCATATTGCAATTAGCACTGTGTAGATTTTTCAGAATCTAGGTCATTCAATCTTATATAAGATCGTTGATGTAGAAGCGCAATTGAATAAACCCTAACACAAGAGAGAACTAGAAGATGTAGTATCACTCAATGTTTTTCTCTCTCTATCTCTATCTCTGTAGAAGAATATGAACGATAGAATACTGCAGAGATCTTACCAAAAGCCCTCCTCCAAAATCTGTAGAGAACCCTCTTATTTATAGAGTAGGAAACCCTAGTTTTGAGATAACTTGTTCCCCACTTTGATTAAGATTCCTTCTTCGTGTCAAACCGTTCCTATTAGGAATAAAATTGAATTATATTGATATACAAACGTGTATATAGGTCAATAAGTTGTAGGCACTTCATCAAACTTCAAGTCAATGTCAAATTTGACAATTCATAAAATCTGCAATTTATCCCTCGCCAGGCACTTATGCCTTAGGCGTACTCCTTGAGCGTAGCTGTGGCAAAAGCTTGAGTGTAGTTTTTCACTTTCTAGCCACTTTTAGGTTTTGTAGGTATAGGCTTGAGCGTAGATACTTTGGTCAAAATCACTTTTGTTGAGAATAGTACCAAAATGTCCCTCTTGACTCCCCGAGACTTTTTACTTGAATTCACGACTTTGGAAAATGCCGTTTTCGCCCTCCGGGAGATATTTTTACTCAATACGCTCACTTTTGCACTTCACTTATATTTTTCACTACATCAATGCTTGATTTTTCCTTTGTCACCTATCTAAAACTCAATATGGTTATTGTCTAGAACATGCCATAAATAAACAATACTCAAAAATGTTCTTACAATCTCCCCCTTGGTCTTTCTGAGACAAAATCATGTTTTACAATATAACATCACAAATAATAACATAACATCTATACCGATATATCACACACCGACAAACATATATATAAACTGTCACCTTGCTTTCATGACGGTCTACCAATCCTGTAACCACAACACTGAATAAACCATTAACTGCAAGTATGAAAAACAGATATAAAATGATCATAAGAAAAACACAATATCCATGTAAGCATAATGATCATAAAACACACACTTCTTCTCCCCCTTACTCAATACTTATCTCCCTAAGACCATTACTCCCCCTTACTCAATATTTCTCCCCCTAAAACCATTACTCCCCCTTACTCAATATTTCTTCCCCTTTTTGTCACTAAAATGATGAGCAAAGATATAACACCAAAAGCATATGAGAGATATAAAAAGAAAGCCTCAAAATGCAAACATAAGAAAAGATCACCGAGGAGACTATAGAGGATCTAAGCCAAGCACTAAATACTAAGATAAAGATCTCCAAAACAAATATATCCAAATTATCGAGTAACATAAATCTCTACAATGCATGAACTTAAGACTAATGCATAAATACAAAATACAAAACAAAAAATATTTTTGTTCTTAGAAATATGTCAGCAGGGCAATAGATATAATGAGCTAATCATTAACACATTATATTCACATATTTGACTTAGCTATTATACACACGATAGTGAAGAAAATCAGCACACATACCTTATAGTTATAAGTAGTCACAAAACAAGCTTTACATAACATTTGTATATATGAAAAATATTCAGGTGCAAGCAAACGACTATAATGAAAACAATACGTATTAATTCTGATAATCTCCTCACTAACTGTGATGATGCTTCAATCCAAAACCTAAGCTAGAAGTCAAATCGTTAACTTGGACCTTATTGCTTGTTTAAAAAAATACCCCATTGTCACATAATTTATTCTTTTGAAACTTTTTCACCATATCCCTTTTGATCTTTCTAAGCTCCGGACTTTCCAGCGAGGATTTTTAGTCCCGACCAACTGGGCCCGAGCTTCTTCCATGGGATTTATGCTCATTAGTCTTCTCCCCTTTTTACGGGAACCCTCAATGCTTACTTAGGCAAGAGACCCGGTTACTCAGATCGAAGAACTACATTTTACATTTCTATATTTTAATTATCTCATTATATCCTCCTTCAACATCACCACAACATTCATAAGTATGCAAAAGGTATTCAAAAACATAGATCAATCTAGCATAACTCATGAACCTACATATCACTTCAGATTAGATGAAAAAGACTAAAAGTTTCAACAAGTATTACAGTCATCTCTGAAGTAAAACAAGCACCCAAAGTTGATGGGTTCTAAAAATAATACTTAAACATGTCATGTAAATAACTCATAACCTCATGTCAAACTAACAACTTCAATTTTCATAAGCATAATAAGAAAAGTAAATATGAGAATATAATGAAATATGAAAACCATTTGTACCCTTAGCCAAGCTCAACATGTTAAGAAATTTTGTTTTAAACTTTTTATGGCAATTTTTGTCAAAATGATGCATGCATGAATAATCCTAATAGTAACGAAACATGATGCATGCATAATAAAAAAATAAAATGCATAAATAAAAAATGTATGATAATGTATTAATTATAGGATAAAAGATAATGCAAGATATTCCTAGAATGATACATATGAAAACATCTATCCTAATGATATCATCCCACTAGATTTTATAAGATGCACATACTTTTGAAAATCTAATAGTTTTGTAGAGATGTCTTTCGACTGAGAATCTTTGGATATATACTCAAGACCTTTCTTAGAATTAGAGTCACTTGCTCTACATATAGTATGGACAATCAAACAATGTAGTTCATCTTTCCTAACCCACACTTGTTTAAATTTTGGTGCTCTATTTACTAGCCTATAGAATCTCTTCACCTCTTCACTCAACACCCGAATTTGATTTTCAACATTGGGTATTTTTCGAATTTTATGCTTCCACTCTGATTTCAAAACTTCTCCTCTTAACTTTGAAAACACGGGTCGAATATGATCTTTCACTTCACCTTGAAAAGAACTATATACTACTTGGGAAGCCTTAACAAAGGTTGTTTTGGAAACACTGTTAAAATCACTCATTCATTTGAACCCCAACCCCTTTGTATTTCCCACAGATTTTCCTACACTCAACATGTGATCAAGCTTAAGAATTCCACTAGACCATCTGTGAATAGTTGAGTTAACATCCTTCAATTCCTCATTGTAGATTTTTCACTCAATTCCAATTTTAGAGTGCATAATTCCTCATTGAGACCATCAACCCTTTTCAAAGCCCGAGTTCTTTCTTGTTCAGACTTGATCAACTCTTCTCTTAATGAATGTCTCTCCTTATCAAAATTTTGAATTGAGCAATATATTCATAGGGTTTATTATAAGTATCTTCATACGAGTCCCCACGATCTGCATTATCCTCAGAATCATCATCCTCAGGCATTGGCCAGCTTGCAGTAATTTCACCAACCTCCTTACTTTGTGCAGCAAACACGGTGAAATTCTCAGACTCATCAGCCATGTCAGACTCAACAGAATCACTAGTTGTTCCATCATCTAATCCATCACTCCAAGTAACAACTAAACCCTTTGTTCTTTTCTTCTTATTGGCGCACTCAACAACTATGTGACCAAACCCTTGACACTCAAAACATTGAGGTTTCTTCTTTTTATGATCAAAATTGTCATTCTGATTTTGGACATTTCTATTTTTAGAATCATGTGATTTATCTCCAAATTCTTGTCCTTTAATCAATTCTTGACCATGAGAAGATTTTAAAAACTTATGAAACTGTTTCATGATCATGTCAATCTGCCTTAGTCTATTCTCACCCTCCTCATCAGACTCTCTAGGATCCTCTATAGTGGTTTTAAAAGATATACTTTTCTCTTTTGTACTACTAGACTTTTTAGAGGATTGAGCACACATATCGATCTCATAAGATTTAAGATTTCATGCCAATTCTTCAAGTTTAATTTATTTGAAACTCATGATTTCAGATATGACAGTAACCTTAAACCGAAAATGTTCCGGTAGAGACCTGAGAATTTTCTTCACTATGGTAGTCTCTGGAATGAGCTCTCCTAGATTGTGACAACTTGTTACTATGTCAGTTAACCTAGCCTCAAAGTCACCAAAAACTTCATCATCATTCATCTTAAGCTGTTCAAATTGTGAATTTAGGATTTGAAATTTTGATTGCTTAACTTTTGAAGTTCCTTCATGAGTTACTTATAGAATATCCCAAGCTTCTTTGACAATTTCGCACGTGGCAATTCGCTTAAACTCACTTGCAGTCACATCAATATACAATGCATTTCAAGCTTTTGAATTCCAACTAGCACTGTTTGTCTCAGCAGTAGACCACTCACTTGACGGTTTTATCCTGGATTCATTAGTAACAATATCTTTCACAGTGGGAGGTGAGTATCCTACCTCTATGGCAAGCCAAGCTCTCTCATCTAATGATTTCAAAAATGCTCTCATTCACGCTTTCCAATACGAGTAATTAGAGCCATAAAAAAAAAAAGACCTATATACGGAACCTCCTTCACGAGGTACGTCCATCATCTAAGTTCAAGATTTATCCCTAGGTAGTTAACTTAAAATGGGGCAATCACGCTCTAGTACCAATTGAAATAACCTAGACGATCAATGAAAATAGCTTAGAGGGGGGTGAATAGACTTTTTGTGAATTTATTGACAAATTAATAATAATTGTGGAAAAGTTAATTTTAATCCAATTCTCTATCAAGATAAATCATGCAAATAATAATCTAAGTGCAGATAATAAAGCAATAGAGACACACGATATTTTTATGTAGAAAACCTTAAAAAGACTCCAAGTAAAAACCACAGATACGCTCGGGTATCGATGCACTATGAATCAAGAATTACGCAGACTCTATGAAGTTTTAGACTTACAAATCCCTTTAGATCTGCCTTTCTCCACTCGATGTCTAACGAACTTGAATCACTCGCGCTCCACGAAGCACTCGCTCCACTCCGTACTCTGATGACTCCGCTTCTCAATGGATCAATGAACACGAAGCCTCATGCTTCGATCTCTGCACTCAGATGACTCTGTTTCTCAAACGGATCTAAACAACTATGTTACAATCAGCGGTGTGTAGATTTTTCAGAATCTAGGTCATTCAATCGTGCATAAGATCATCAATGTAGAAGAACAATTGAATAAACCCTAACACAAGAGAGAACTAAAAGATGTAGTATCACTCAATATTTTTATATCTTTATCTCTATCTCTGTAGAAGAATATGAACAATAGAATACTGCAAAGATCTCACCAAAAGCCCTTCTCAAAAATCTGTAGAGAGCCCTCTTATTTATAGAGTAGGAAACCCTAGTTTTGAGATAACTTGTTCCCTACTTTGATTAGGATTCCTTCTTTGGGTCAAACCGTTCGAATTAGGAGTAAAACTGACTTATATTGATATACAAATGTGTATATAGGTCAATAAGTCGTAGCCTTCTCATCAAACTTTAAGTCGAGGACAAATTTGACAATTCACGAAATCTGCAATTTATCCCTCACCAGGCACCTACGCCTAAGGCGTACTCCTTGAGCGTAGCTGCGACAAAAGCCTGAGCGTACCCTTGAGTGTAGTTTTTCACTTTCTAGCCACTTTTAGGTTCTGTAGGCGTAGGCTTGAGTGTAGATACTTTGGTCAAAACCCCTTTTGTTGAGAATAGTACCAAAATGTCCCTCTTGACTCTCCGAGACTTTTTACTTGAATTGACGGCTTTAGAAAATGCTGTTTTCACCCTCTTGGAGACATTTTTACTCAATACGCTCACTTTTGGACTTCACTTGTATTCTGCACTACTTCAATACTTGATTTTGCCTTTTTCAAAACTTGTAGATGTTGTTGAAACTAAAACGACCTATCTAAAACTCAACATGGTTATTGTCTAGAACATGCCATAAATAAACAATACTTTAAAATGTTCTTACATGATGCGTACGAGAAAGCTCGGATTTATAAGGCTCGGACAAATGCATTTCACGATCAGCATATTCGAAAGAAGTCCTTTGAGCCCGATCAAAACGTTTGGTTGTTTAATTCGAGACTGAAGTTGTTTCCTGGTAAACTCCAATAAAGATGGGATGAATCGTATATCGTTGTCAAGGTTTACCCCCATAGAGCAGTAAAGCTCGACGATCCAAAGAAAGAAAAACGATTCACGGTGAATGGTCAGAGGCTTAAGAATTACATTGAAGTTACGTCAGGGACGAGTGTTGTGGAATCAATTAATTTAATAAATCCAACACACGAGTATAATTCTGAATAGCTAAAATTGTCAACGTCGCGCCAACGACGTTAAACATTGATCCTAGGTTGTGAAAACTAGTTTCTAAACCTAGGTTTATAGATTGTAGTGTATTTACATAAATTAAGATCGAGTCTGATAAGGGAATTTTGGAATATTTAGTGTTCAAATAACCGATGAGCTAAATAGATGGGATAAGGCCGCATTTTGAAAATAACAATAACAACTCTACTATTTTGACTCTTTTGTATCTTTCCTAGTTTAAGGGGAGAAGGGAACTAGAAGGTCTCTTACTTGAATATGACAACTACTTGCATATTTATAAAAAGAAAAGCCTGGCAAATGAAAGGGTACGCAACAATCCCTCCCAATCTTTTCTTCTCATATTCTTATTTTTGTTAATCAAGTACTAACTTGACCGTCAGAGTGCCCTAACCGGCACTACGCTAGCTGTCACTTTCATCCTTTTTGCAGGTTAGACTCAAAACTCCCGATGGTGCAGATTTTGGCATCAACAGTTGGCACCATCTGTGGGAATGTATTGTATTCTCACTAAGATTAAGTTCGATGAGGAATCTTAGAAAGAATTCGACATTGTTATACTGCTAGAAAACAAAATACAAGAGAAGGAAGGAGTGACCTAGAATCTAGTGTCAATATCCTCTTGAGCATACTGGATTAGGTCCAGACAATTGAGTTAATAAAAATGAAGGAATTGGATTCCAATCATTTAAGGCTTCTATTCCTGGTTGGGTATTGCAATTACTTGGCCAACCTATCTCTTTTCGGCACGGTTAATGGTGATCAAGATTTTCTTCACTGATTTTTCTGCTACTCTATTTCGTTACACCTTGCGACTGGAACCCAGATAAGTTTCATAGCTAATTATTTAATATATGATTATCCTCTCTTCTATGTCAACAAACTATTGTGTTATATATACGGGTTATCTTGGCAAGAATGCCATCTTTATCATACGCACTTTAATTGAGATTGTCTGGTTCTAGTAGTTGATGATCTCTTAGAAAGTACATTGATATTGAAAAATCCTAAATTAGGTTGTCTTGGTTCTTTCTTTGAGTTTTAATTTATATACCTACAATCATTATCATAATGTTAGTAAATAATGATGTGTTATTCTCAAACATATGATCGTAAAAGAAGAAAAAAATAATTGTGTAAAATTATCCAACAATGATAAAGTGGATAAAGTTTTCTCTCTTTGTTCACATTGAAATTTATGGAAAGAAAACTCTCTTTTTCTTTCACCATCAAGCAAATGTTGATCCCTTTAGAGGATACTTTGAATATATGAGGCCATTGGATTAATTAGATGGTCGAGGATAATCTCCAAATTATCAATTTAAATTCTTTCTATAGATGTTTATCTATTCGAATGACTCTTTTTCTTCTACAACATCTTAACTGACCTTTAGAATTTATGATACACGTACTTTCAATGTGCCACGTAGTTTGACATTCTCGTACCCCATTTAACTACTTATATAAACTAAACACATTTAGGCATCTCACCACATCAAAGTTTTATGTGTGCATGCATGTCCTATTTGAACAACTACAACTAGAACCTGCTTTTGGGTTGTATAGATTAAAGCCCCCAAAAGGATGGTATGATCTTTGTGTATTTTGCTTTATTCATGTTTCTTAAATTATCTAAATAAGACTTTAGACCCTTAAGGGTATTTCATTTCTTGAGATCTAAACATAGGAAGACCCTTAGTGATAGTCACATGATTTTATTTTGATACTTCTCTTTCAATGAAATGGGCAGGGAACTAAATAACTAATACTTGTATGGAAAAGCAATTGGCTTGTATTTAGTTGACCCAAATGCTGCATTGAATTATTCAGATCGGGAAATCACTCATGATTTGTCATATTGTAAGCATAAATATGGGGTCCAAAACCCGAAATACTGAAAGAGAATTCTTAAGAAAATGACTATGATATGAAGAAATGCACTTAGAAATCTCTGTATAACTCAAATTCGGAGGCTCTCTTGCTAGAAGGGAAGCTCAATTTTGAAGCAAAAAATAAAAAAAAAATAAAAAATGATAAACAATTACAGGAAATCATATTTATTGTGAAACTTGCATCTAAACTTGTACAGAGAACACTCACAAGGAACAATCATTTGTTTTAGTAACTAAAAGTCGTGCCTCCTATGGAATTCATCCTATTTGATCCAAACTTGATGTCTTATATGTAAATATATGTATATGTTATTTAACGGAAATATATATATATATATATATATGTATATGTTGACTACTGCATGTAGTTAACATATATATCTCAATAACACCTTTACAAAGATGAGCAAGGTAGTGCACGACTTCTTGTCCAAGGGCGAGCCAAATAAAGCTTGAACTTACGATGACATTCCTTATCAAATGGAGGAGCCAAGTAAAGCTCGACATCTTTACACCACTTATTCAAGGAGCAAATAAAGTTTGAAACTGCAATGAAACTCTTTATTCAAAGTTGAGCTAAATAAAGCTCGAACTTATGACGACCTTCCTTATTAATGGGAAGAGTCAAGTAAAGCTCGATATCTTTACACCTCTTATTCAAGGGGCAGGCCAAGTAGAGCTTGGAACTACAACAAACTTCCTTATTAAAGGGATGAGTTAAGTAAAGGTCAAAACAACAACTAACCCCTTTACAAAGAAAACTTTGTAAAAGGGACCAAGGTTAGTTTTTAATCTATTGCCTCATTTTTCGTGTGTATCGACTCCTACATATAATATGTGATTTAATGTTGCTACTTCATGTCCGTGTACGTAAACACACATGTGAGATTTCTGCTTGTTTATGTGTGTGTGGTACATATTTGGTTAACTCAATAGTTTAATTTGAATACTATAAAATACATGGTCCAATAGATTAATCTTCCTTTCGGTGAAGTACACTGAATTGATATGGTCTCACTTGATAAGATTAGAATTTTACTAATTCCTAATCTCTACCATATTTTAGTTATTTTGATGAATAGGCCTTTTGGATTATTGGTTAGAGTAATTCAATTGACATAGTGATTAATTTTTAAGTGGCTACTAGTTTATAAAATTATCATGAGAATCCAAAACAAATTAGACTTTATTAAAGATCATTCTATTTAAAGTAAATGTTTTTAATGGAATGGTTTATGGTTACTCTTCAACTCACACATTTGAGTATGAATTTTTGTTGGAGTCTGTCTATCACTGATCTGCGAATTTACATATCACTAATCAACAGACACTAGTGAATTTCAATGCTAATTGTGTAGTAATGCTAGTTTACATTTTAATGAATAAACCAGTAATTGATACTATGAAATAGGATTATAGCAAAAATGTATCAGCACAATTTGTAAACCCATTTTACTTTATTGAACCATGGTATGTATTACGTACTCACTGGGATCTTTTAGATTATATACCCTTTAAATTGTTATGATTCTTTCTTTATACATAATCATTAATTAATGATGATACATGGCATAACATGTCTTATATACAATGACTTGAGAAGTTATGAAATGAGCATATCAGATTGCCGAATAAATGCTTATTATATTATGTGTACGTGATGTCAAGTTTGAGTAAATGAGTCATTCTACAGAGCAGTACATATATATTTTAGTAATGTGCTCACTCTCTTTACTCTCAAGTGCATTTTTTTTATATACATGTACCCATTAGTAGGGTTGTGAGATCTTCATCTATCAACGAAATCAAGGTGATCTGAGAAGATATACCTCGATTAACAACAGATGGGTGCAAAAAGAATTGTACCAAGGTGAAGGTTCAGGGAGACTTCTACCTACAAGATTCGAGGGGTGCTCTACCAACAACAATATAAAAAGAGAACTCTACTAAGTCTAATGTCCTAGGAGACCTCTAGCAACTAGAAAGACAAATGGAATTCCAATCATAATCTTTGAGAACGACATAGTCGACCCTTCTCTAAAGAGGAAGGCAACACGTTAAAGAAGTAGATTTTATTAGTTCTGAACTACTACTACTGTTCTCATTCTTAATCAAAAATCGACTTTAGCTCCAAACTACTGCTCTTTATTAAAGTTCAATATTGAGAAGGTCAATGAAATCAACATCCTATCAAGGAGATATGCTCACAAAGCTTAAGAATCAACTGTCTTTACTAAAAGGCCGAGCTGAGTGAAGCTCGTTAAATTTTTTTCCTTATAAAAGGAATGAGCTGAGCGAAGCTCGTTAAACTCTTTCCCTTATTAAAGGGACAGGATGAGTGAAGTCCATAAATGCATATTTTTTCATTAAAGGGACATACATAATTAACTTATGGGGCAAACAACTAGAACGAAACCCTTTATCGAATGGCGAGATAAGTAAAGATCAACACTACTACAAACCTCTCTATTAAATGGTTGAGATGAGTATAGTTCAATATCATTACACCTTAATTAAAAAGGGTAAACTGAGTGAAACCCGATATCCGGGCATTTTGGGAAATAGAATGGGTTGCGTGACGCTCAAAATTATCATTTCCCTTATTAAAGGTACAAAATTACCACTTATTAAAGTGGAGTAGTACAACTATCTCTCTTACTAGAAGGTGTAAGCTACTTTCCTTCTTACCGTACTATCAACAACCACACCCTTAAAGGAGCGAGCTCGCACGAAGAATAGCTTACTCCCTCACTAAAGGGCTGAGATGGCAACTACTCTTTCTAAGGAGAAGGGAAATAATATTGAAACTACCATCACCAGAGTGACTATATAACTGCTTCCTGTATTTGAGAAGACATACGACAACTCCGTTGCTAAAAGGGTGAGAACGACCCCATGCCAAAAAAGTGAGAGTGCATGACTACCCTCTTATCAATCGGATTGATTTATAAATGCTCCAAACATATCACTCCACTTGTGAAAGGTTGGTAATGGAGTCAAACAAGGTATTTTCAAAGAGAAAACTATATAGTTCCAACTTCCAAGCTCAATAATAAATCATGTATTTATCTCTATAGAGCACACTGATCAGGAGCGGATAATGACTTTCGAAGTACAGAAGTCACACTATCTGTCTGATATATTATAATTTTGGTACCTCCTCACCTTCATTTATTATCGTTTTGTTCTCATCTTTCTATGCATATATAAACAATAATATTGCATATTTACCTATATGCGTGGGTGGATATGGGTTCATGTCATCGAGAAATTCAATTCCGACCTATAAGACCTCCACATTTGTGCATTTATGAAGAAAAAAAAGGTTTACCTAACATTCCCGATACTCGATAAGCTGAGTTCGGGAATGGGGGCATCTGATAAGCGAATTTTGGAATATGTAGTGTTCAAATAACTGATGAGCTAAATAGATGGGATAATGCCGCATTTTGAAAACAACAATAACAACTCTACTATTTTGACTCTTTTGTATCTCTCCTAGTTTAATGGGAGAAGGGAACTAGAATGTCTCATACTTTAATATGACAACTACTTACACATTTATAAAAAGGAAGGCTTGGCAAATGAAATGGTACGCAACAATCCCTCCCAATCATTTCTTCTCATATTTTTATTTTTGACAATCAAGTACTAAGTCGGCACCACACTCGCTGTCACTTTTATCTTTTTTGCATGTTAGATTCAAAACTCCTGATGGTGCAGATTTTTGGATCAATAAAGTCGTAGTATACATGATACTATTTGTTAGCCAAGAAGGTGGCGGATCTTGTAACTCAACGGGACGATGGGAAGCGTGAGGGGAGTGTATATGGAAGGTGTATGTGAGGTCGAGATAAGGTACGTTGAAAAGGATGTTCATCAACAAAATCTGATGTTGGCGCCTATGTGCCCAATAGCTACGCATATGCGCAGTGGCCCAGTGCGCATATGCGCCCAAGAATGGCGCCTATGGGCTAGGCCAAGGCCCAGACAGTGCCGTCACGACTCTACCCTTTTAAATGACACATTTTCATTCTCTTTCTCATTCTATATATTCATCCAACCTCTCTCATCACTCTCAAATGATTCCTAACATATTTCTCGACTCTCTTACTCAAATCAAACCTTCGATTAGGCCTGCAATTTGGGCGGGCTTAGCTCGGCCCAAACCGGCCCAACCTGAGAATTTTTGGCCTTGGGTCACTGATATTGCAGTTCGGGCCTAAATCGGGTTGGGCCAATATGGGTTACACTTAAATTTGGGTTGGGTTCGGGTTGAATCCCAACCCAACCCGAAACCCGATTTGGCCAAAGAATAATGATTTGGCTGAAATGGGCCCAACCCAATTACATTTAACTTTTCCCCTTCATAAACCCTAAAGCTCTTCTCTCTCTACTTCTTTGCACTCTCTTCTCTCCAAACACCCACTCTATCCTTTCTCTCTCTAAAACTCTACCCTTTTCTCTCTCTAAAACTACACGTTTTCAATTTATATTCAAAACCCAACCCATATTCGTTTGCATTCTCTTCTCTCCATCACGTATTGATAAACCCACTCCCTCTTTCTCTCTCTAAAACTCTACACCTTCCTCTCTCTAAAACTACACATCTTCAAACCCAACACAGCTGGGATGTGTGGGTTTGAATTTTGTGAGACCCAAGGATAGATCCAGGTTTTAAGTTTTTTTTTTTATTTGTTGCAATCTTTATATTTATTAATTTTGAATTTTGAATTTTGAATTTTGTTTTTTAATTTGAGGGTGTGAAAAAAAAAGCATCAATATAAACCGCCCCATTTTTTAAATTTATTTTCAAGTTGTTCAATTTTTTTTTCTTATCTTAGGATTTGTTTATTTGTTTTTCAATCAAAATTTTCTTCACTTTTTAAATATTAAATCTCTATTCAGTATTTAATATATATATTATTTTTTTAAAAATAAAAAAAAATTCCAGGTTACCCGGACCCTATCTGTTAATTTTGGATTCGGGTTCGAGTCTGGTGCAAGGTTGGCCCGACCCGCCCAACCCGAAATCAGGTTCACCGGGTTTCGGGTTGGGCTGACCCAAGTTGCAGCCCTACCTTCGATATAACGCTAAATGTTCCGAATTCGTTGATGCACTCAAACCTAGAGCTCTATGTGTGAATTGGGGATTTTCGATTTCTACTTCGAATCGGTGAGTTTCTCCTCTAATTTCGTGTTTAGCCTTATCAAATTCATCATTTCAAACTAGTTTTGATTCACAAACTCAATCCGAAACATGTTTTGATTCACCATTCAAGTTCCGTTTTGGGTCTTCAATGGTGGATTCGGGTCTGCACTTCGAAACATGATTTGGGTTTGAGAGTTTGCTTAAGAATTTTTCTAGGATACTTTAGAAGTGATTTTGAGGTTTGATTCGATATTTGGACACCATTCTTACTTTTCTTTGAAAATCCACACTTTAGGTGTTTGATAGAGGAAGCTCGGCAGTATCGAGAGGAGATGCGGCTAGCCAGGTGGTGACCGCTATTATGTTACGTTCCATTATGGGACATTTGGGTTTGGCTAGCATGTCACAGGTACCACCACCACCACCACCAGCAGAGTAGTATTAGGGTAGTTTAGTTTTAGTTTTAGCTTTAGTTTATGTTTTTGGTGTGTACTAGAGTGGAATCATTGAGTGGAGTCTATTATTTTCATATCCATTTTGAATTTTCAGTAAAATTTTAGGTTTTGACCCTGTCAACGTAGGAGTTGACTTTGTACAATTACATAGGGTAAATAGGATTAGTTGATGTCGTTTTTAGAGTAAAATTAGGAGTTTTAATCACGAGTCCTAGTTCGAGTAAGAGTTGGAGTTAAAACGTGCTTCCAAGTTAAAATATAACTTAACCCCGCTTTCAAACTCTAATTATGATTCCAAACCCGTCTCCTATTCAGATTTTAGTTCCATATCTATAAATACATGTCCTTAGCTCTTCTTATTCTCATAATTCATAATACAACTCTAGAGAGAAAAGGGTGACCGTCCTATCTGCCTCAAGTCTTGAGTCTTCAACTTCAAGCTTTCCGGGATCAATGTTGACCATTTCGCCCTTTTTCCTTTTGCGTTTGAGTTTGTTTCCGAAAGTGATTTCCTGTTTAATCTGAAACATTAAATTCGATATTTGATTAGTATCAAACATTCATTAATGATTTGTTATCATCAAAATTGATATTATAATCCTTGAATGAATCGTTAGGCCAACACTTTGGATAAAAAATATACAAAATAACATACCTTCATTCAACTGAGAACCCAGACATTTGAGTTCACGAGTCAAAATGTGAGTTTGGCCGACAAAAATAAAAAATAAAATAAAATATTTGTTCCAAAAATCTGAATATTCCAAGAATTTGTATAGAAGGACTCAGAGAGGTGCATTTTAAGCATAGCCGTCCACAGCAAAAATCCAAATTGGCAACAGGAATGGAAATTGCACTTGAATTGCCTTTAGCGGTCTGCTAATAGACAGGACAATCACAGCTACCTCCAACACACCACCATGTCAATTTTCATGCTAGCCTAGCACCTACCCCACCACACTTCAACCAAAACTATATATATATATATATATATTGCAACTTTGAAGACACAACTACAGTAGCAATCACTACACACACTAACAACATGGCATGCTCTCTCAAGCAATCCTATGCCACTGCTAAACTTTCTGATCACTTCCAAAAACAATCCTCAGCTTCCATATCAAATCTTCTTTTCAAAAAAGCTAACAAAACCACTTTTTTTCCACAAAAATCCCTACACATTTGGTCTCATAAAGGTCTAGGCCACTTCGATGAACCAAAAGATTCGAATGATCGAGTCTCTTTAGTCCAGTGCAAAGCCTATGAAGCCCATAGATCACAACCAATACAAATTAACATCGAGTTTGATCAACATGCTCAACAAGGAGCTGCTCAGAAGCTCAAGATTGGCATGTACTTTGCGATATGGTGGGCTTTGAGTGTGGTCTTCAATATCTACAACAAGAAGGTCCTCAATGCCTTTCCATTCCCTTGGCTTACTTCAACTCTGTCTCTGGCTATGGGGTCTCTCATCATGATGGTTTCCTGGGCTGCGAGGATTGCAGAAACGCCCAAGACTGACTCTGACTTCTGGAAAGCTCTGATTCCGGTAAAAATAAAATGGCTTTTACTTTTGATCAATTTCGTAGAATGTTTGTTTGGTTTAATGTTCTGATAAAGTACATATATTTTCTTTCACGTGACAACAAAAAGTCACAAAACTCTAAAAATATTTTATTTTTTTCTTTTGATTTCTATGTTCTTTAGAACTATTTAGAATAAACCTGAATTAGTGTTTGGTCTTGAGGCTTTGGTTATTGTCGTTTGCATAGGTTGCTGTGGCACATACAATTGGGCATGTGGCTGCGACAGTAAGCATGTCCAAAGTTGCAGTTTCATTCACTCACATTATCAAGAGTGGTGAACCTGCTTTCAGTGTTTTGGTCTCTAGATTTTTCATGGGTGAGGCTTTTCCCGCACCGGTTTACTTGTCGCTTCTGCCCATCATCGGAGGTTGTGCACTTTCTGCCATCACCGAGCTCAATTTCAACATGACTGGTGAGGGAAAAAAAACTAAATTATGGTTTAGTGAATAATATGTACTAATCCTTGTATTAACCTGTCAACGGTGAAACTAATTGGGTTTTTTTTTTCTTCCATATATTAGGATTCATGGGTGCTATGATATCGAACTTGGCATTTGTGTTTCGGAATATTTTCTCAAAGAAAGGCATGAAGGGGAAGTCTGTGGGTGGGATGAACTACTATGCTTGCCTCTCTATGCTGTCTCTTGTGATTCTCACCCCATTTGCAATTGCTGTGGAGGGTCCTCAAATGTGGGCAATTGGCTGGCAAAGAGCAGTCTCTATGATTGGACCTCAGTTCATATGGTAATTCGCGCAGAGTTTTTAAAGAATTTTAGTCACGTGTTTAAATTGTATTAGACTGCATCAGTGGACTAGCACTATGTCAAAATGTTACTTTCAAATTTTAATAGTTTAGTTTTCATTTTGGTGTCATCATATGCTAAATTGATCTTTGAAAATTGTGGTTCTGAATTTGTGGTTTGTAGATGGGTGGTGGCTCAGAGTGTTTTTTATCACCTCTACAATCAAGTTTCATACATGTCTCTCAACGAAATATCTCCATTGACGTTTAGCATTGGGAACACCATGAAGAGGATTTCTGTGATAGTCTCTGCCATCATCATCTTCCACACACCTTTCCAACCCATCAATGCACTCGGAGCTGCCATTGCAATTTTTGGAACTTTCCTATATTCACAGGTTTACTCTTTCATAATTCAATATATATGACTTCTCATGATATATTCATTGTCTCTGTAACCTCTTTGGGGGCAAATTAAACATAAAACCCGAACTTTGTAAAGAGAAATGAAGTCAGGGTCCGTTCGGTTGCGCGGATTTGGGATTGTATTAGAGTTGCAATTCTACCAATGCAATTCTAAATACATTATTCGGTTAAGTCATGGAATTCAAATGTGATTGGATTTCAATCACAAACTCAATTTGAATATAAAATATCATAAATTTTGAATTAAATTAGAGAATATAGATAGATTTAAGTATGTAAATATAAGTATGACACAATATATATATATATATATATGTATGTATATATATTTGTATATATAGGCGTGTGTATATATATATTTGTGTGTTTGTGAATATATATATAAGTTTGTAGTTGTGAAAAGTTAGTTGTTAAAGAGATAAAATTTATTAGGTTGAAGATTTCGAATTGGAAATCAACACTTTTCATGTGAAATTCAAATTGTGGAATTGTTGGATTATATATATATATTTAAAATGGTAAGAAAAACACTCACTCACACATGAGCCCCATGGAGCTCGAATTCCTAATTTCCCATTTGGGGAGGAAATGTGATACCATCAGGCTACAATGTCTTTTGGTCCGCTTCACACTATTGATGTTTATATTATTCCATCACTTTATTTTTATTTATTTTATTTGTTGGTTTTGCAGGCAAAACACTGAATATGGGAAACGAAATAAAATTATCAACTCGGGTAGAGGATTACTATGGTAATTGAGAATCATCTCCAATACTTGAGAATCAATGTTGTAGAATTCAAAAATTCATGCCTCCATGTCATTGCTTCTCAGACTGAGTGTATTGTAATTCATATGTGAAAAGGCTTGTAATGCTTTATGAAATTCTGAATGAGAAAAATTCCATACTTGTTGCTTTCATTATTATTAACATCCAAACTGCTTTATTATGATCAACTGCTTGTTTTCAATCACATCACTTTCTCAGCCTCGTACAGTATGCCTCCAGGTGCTAGAATTGGGGATTTTAGAAAACAATTTTCCATATTAAAACAAGGAAATATAAAAACTTAAGGATATCGAACTTCCATTGACATTTGTTAATTATTAATCCAGTCAAATTATTATGGAGCCAAAATGTTCTTTCAATATATATATATATATATCAGAGAATATCCCTCGAAGTATAATCAAGTCGATCTGTAAATCTTCACCAATGTAATACAATTTATGGTAAAAATGTGCCCAAGTGTACAACACAGAGTTGTATGCAACGTTCAGTAAGGGTGAATCTCTTGTGAAAAGGAATATATTGATTCTCTTTCTCTTCCAATTGGTTAGACCATAGGTGCGATGATTTGCTTCAAGGGCGAGGTCTCGAGCTCAAGTCTAGGATGGCCCAACTGTGTGAGGGAAAATATTAGAAGCATGCATGCTCCACTTGGGTCGTTGTGGTTACCAGTTGGATGTCTATCGCCCAGGCCGGTACTCGCTCATAGTATCTTTTATCGCAACCCGCGGCTCATTTCTTCAAAGTAATGAGAATAGGACTAGAAAATGAAGCTTCTATGTAATATAATGGTATTTTTTTTTTTTTGTAATTGTTAACAACCATCTACTTTAAAAACTTAAGTTTAAGTTGTAAAATATGGTATAACTTAAATATTTTTTCAATGAACCCTGAAGGTACTTTCATAAAATTTAAATAAAAATTCAGTGCCTAACATGGATCCGTGTCAGTCTCTTCCATTTATACATCATTCATCAAAATATTCCTAAATTTATATTGAAACTAATAAAATGTGAATTTTGATCGTTATTTTTATTTTCGGAAAAAAAAAAAACAAAAACTTAGTTGCACTATTTGGGATGAATATATCCTATATATGAAATTATTGAGAAACTTTTGATTTTGTCACCAAAGTTGCCAGGTATGATTGAGTAGTAGGGCATTGACAACTTGAAATGAATTTAAGCCGTTGTTGAATAAAATATCCAACATAACAAGACGATGGTTGCACAACCATCGTCAGAGTTGCTTTCACGGTGTTAATCATTCAATACACGGCCAGCAAACTCATGCAAGTCTTTTTCAACCTCACTATTTACAGTTTTAGAATTATACATACACATGTCATCTCATAAACCGCATGTTTCAGACATTTAATTTGGACTCTATTGACAATTATTGAAGATATGATTCCTTTCATGAACTTGAAACATTATTTTCATACTTGTCTATTATAAACAATTCATTTCAACCAAATCTAGCCCTTAACATTAAGCGTTGGGAATACCCTGAAGGTGATTTGTGTCATAGTCTCTTCCATCATCATCTTACACACAACTGTCCTATTGATAAACTCCTCTGGATCTGCCATTACAAATTTTGGAATTTCTCTATATTGTTCACAGCTATATTCAACTTCTTCATTGAGAGTTGAATGTGACTGGTCGTAGTACATTGATGGTGCAGGTAGGGAGGGTTTAAACTCCGAGGTTACCGGTGGCATAATTGGACATGACCTGCTAACACGACTCTAACCAGACACGATGTTAGCGAGTTTGGCTCAACATTAATCGCGTTTGTGTTATAATTGTATCAACCCGTTTATTTAATCGTGTTGTGTTCGTGGTTTAGAGCTTAACCTTTACACCTGATTATACCTTTTTAATTAACGGTGTCATATTCAAATAAGATCGACTCAATTAATTAGTAACACATCTTAACCTGTTTACAATGAGTATTTTGATGTTTTAATCTAAGTTAGTATAAATATTAGGTTTAACATTTATTTGGCAAGTCTATTCTACCAATTATCCTCATTTTAAAAAATTTAGTCGCGTGTATTATTATTTTCTATACTCATTTAAATTAAACAGGTTAACCATGTTATAAAATTACTGTATTATGATTTATTATATGAGTTACCCGGATCGTATCGTGTTACAAGCTTAATAAATGGGTCGTATTCGGATCGAGGATCTCTAACACGATTATTAAACGAGCTGGATTTGGGTTGATCTGTCTCATAGAATACCCATAAATCGATCCGATACGTTTATGACCCGCGAACACGAATTGCCATCCTACGGCAGGACCGTCCATCGCCCCCAAAAATATCTAATAATAATTAAGCATGTAAAGAAGTTGTGTGTGCTTGTTTGCATACTACGGTACCCAGAATCACATTCTCCCTGGAAGGTAATTAGCCTATAAGAGATGAAAGGGTAAATGTTCAACTAAATTAGTTTTCTTATTTTTCTTTATGCACATGCCTAAATATTCCATCACAAATGCTATTCTCAACAATTATCAACAACTTTTTCTGAATTATCATTAATTCCATCATTCTACATAGAGAGCCCAATCACGTAATTTCTTCCTTTTAAGCCTTTAAGTTCCTAAATTAATGAAAACAGTACCATCCCCACCATAACGAAAGCATCATTCTTGTGAGTTTTAATTAATCGCACCAACATGATTCTGGCTTTTTAAAATTTCAACAATCAACAATCCATAGGCATAAATTAATACGTGTTAGCATATTATAAGCAATTCGAACTTAATTAGATTTACATATCCTAATTCAGTCATCAATTCGAATTTAGATTTATGTACCCTAATTCACAGTCATGTTCTAATCCCAATGTAAACATTTCAGTGCCAAATGTCGGGATTCTATTGGTCCACCTAAATTCCACAATCATATGAGCCGGCAACCGAACACTTTTCTTTTACGCAGCGAGAAAAGTGACTAACAATGCATATATACTTAATCATTACCTTGCACAAATCTCATCTCACCAGATCATTTCCATTGATATGGTAACTGGACTGGAATATTTTCATACAAACAGACATGAGCAATTACTGCAGCTAATTTGGAAACTATACGACTTCCACAATTTCACAAAAGTCATAATTGCATCTTAACATGAACCAACATTTGTCAAACATGTTATTTAACGAAAAAAACACATTTGTCAAACATGTGTGCACTTCATCATAGCTGGTAACAAATCAATTTACAAATTATCCTTGTTCATTTCATCAGATCAGTGAATGCATGATGAATTCAAATTAGCCAACTGCAGAACTGGAATGGGAAAATTTCTTAAGACAAGAGAAATTAAGATAAAATTTGAGTTGCCGAGTAGAAAGATATCATGCCTTCTTTTTCCTATTCAATGCAGGTCTTTTGCCGATTGATGTAGTAGTCTTGGTGGAGTGAGGTATCAGTCCACGCAGAATGGCTAAAACGGCAAATCCCATAAAGGGGTAGTAGATCATCAATAATTGTTCCGATGCCTTCTGAGACCACATCAATTCTGCCAATATGGCAACCTGAAATGCATAATATTTTTTATTAGGAGAATAAATGCATAACGATTTCAACTCTGATTTTCACTTTCGCAGAACTTCTCTGTTTCTTTCAATCATGTACACTACTACCTCAAAAATATGAGTAAATGCATAACAAATTGTAGGGGAAGATGTGTTCCCCCTCCATATTTGGCTTCCTTAAAGTGAAAATATGGCGTGGACTGACGTGATGCTTTCTAAGGCATAGGCACCAAGTCTTTACTGACTGCGGGTGATTTTAGTTGGTCCACAATTTCTCCTCAATGAAAGGGGTGCCAAGCTTCCATCTTCTTATTCTTTTTATATATATATATATATATATATATACATATTTTCTTGCTTTTTATTGAACGCGGAATAAGGGTTGACTTACCCTCTTCACTTTGAGCCCATAGACAGGTAACACGTTACTTGGATACAAAACAACCGGAGGACCAATAAATCCACTGGAAATTTACTGCACGAGTAAAGTACTTAATAGAATCTGCTCAGAAATATGGAAGAAACAAAAAGGTCCAACTATCTTAACCATGGACAAGTGTAGCCTATTATATATTTAACTCCATTCAAGGCAGATCTGCCTCTGACGTTTACATGTATGCTAAAGAGGGACATTAGCGAAATGGCTCAACCATTCTAGAAGGAGAAGTTGCCATGTCGCACTCAGAGCTACAAATGCTCCTATAAACTGATAAGTTTCATCCATTAAGTTTTGGACAAAGCGCTCCAAATCTGCGGTATGTTTAATCAACATATATATTTGCTACACTGGATATCAACTGGTCATCTCATCAATAAATGTGCTAATGATGAGAGCCTATCATGGAGAATTTAAGGGCATCTTCAAATTCAGTGACTCTACCCTTTTCTGGTATACTTCCGCTCTTCATTTGGCAACATAGAGAAATGTTTAATGCACAGATGGCTGACCTATCTAGATTCTCACAATTCCCTGGTGAATCGGCTGAGAGTATTATTGGACCATTCACAAAGGCCAAACCTAAGTTTTAAATGGCCTAGAGTTTGAAATTAGAGGAACGTTTGTAGAGATGAAATTTATTTACCGACTTTTTTTCAATTAACCTCTCTCGTGCGGCTAGATTTCAGATAGTCCCTTGAATAAATACAAGGCACGCCTCAAGGGGTATTTACCCTGATCACTCGAACTGTACAATAATAACATACGCACATAGTGGACTAGAAGTAGATGCTGCTGAAACAAAAGTATATAGCCTTATGTTTGATGCTTTATTGAACAACTTATTGAAATAATAAGCCAACACGTTTTCACTGAAATAAATTGTTTTTTGGGTTTTAAATGTGGTTCAATTATAATTTGTTATAATGCATACACTTATTACTTTCCACCAACATCAAATTCGTCTTAAATACCTAAACCAAAGGGTATTTTGTCTCTTTGGTCTAGGGATGACAATTTGCCCCGTCCCGCCATGTACCTGCCCCGTTTATAACAGTTTTGGGTGCTCCGTTTATATTATTTGGGTGGGGATGGGGATGGGGATGGGGATGGGGTTGGGGGGAGAAACCGCCACTTACATGGGGCGGGGGCGGTTTTAGGTTGCCCCGTCTCGTCCCGCCTCGTTTAGAGATATTATAATATATATACATATAAATAAATAAAGTAAATAAAAAATAAGTGAACCCTAAACACTTATTTCTCTATCATTCCCACTTTTCTTCTACTTTGTCGCTTGCTCAACCAATACTTCTCTTTGGAAGAATGTATTGTAATTTGGGTTGTTGAATAATTTGGTGATTTATTTAGTTTTTATAATGTTGAAGTTGGTATTTTAAGCATATAATTTTGCCAGATTATTTTATTTACAGTTTCATACTTGAAGGAATTTAAATTGTTTAACATCCCGGGATTTAAAAAACCCCAACCGGGACGAGGTGACCTCCCACCCCATTTAGCCATTTAGCTGGTTATGGGTGGGGATGAAGTGGAGTTTTATTAACGGTTGCGGGGCAGGGGAGAGGGGAGAGTACATCCGTCCATAACCACACCCGTTGTCATCCCTTCTTTGGTCATATAAACTTGAAGAATATTCGAATTTTTATGAAAAATTTTACTAACGAATCCGACTCTTTGATAACCAGAGAGGGTTGAGTCATGCATCGAACGTAATATTCAGTATCATAAATGATAAATATAACCGCCATGAGCAATTGACTCAAACTTCATGGAATAATATTGTACATTACCCTTCTAAAAGAATTATAATTTACTAATAAAAATTATTGATCAAGTGTGATACCAATACAATCATAATTGATTCACTAATATTACATATGAAATCTTATTCTATTTTGAGAAAAGTGAATTTACTAATTAATTGTAGCAACAGTTGAAACCAAAACACCACCCAAGCAGTAAAGGCACATTGACATTGCAGAACATGTTGGTTTGGGCATAAAAGCAAACACGTAAAGAGTGTTAAAAAGAAAGATACCATGGAAGTGAAAGCAGAGAGGCCATAGACCAAGCAAGTGGTAGTGAACCATGACTTTGCAGCAAGAATGCCATAAAGATTGAAGAGGGAGAGAGGGACGAGGAAAAGAAGCTCCAACCACACAATACCCACAAAGAAATTGGGCTGTTCGTCGACCAAATAATCGCCATACTCGCGCGTGTACCAGAGCTTAAACTCCACAAGGCTTTCTGGGAAGTAATTAACAGGGAAGCATATTTGGGCGTCTAATATCACACCTAAAACAGCGAACACCACGAAGAAGAGAAAGAGCATTGCGTCTATAAGTTTTGTCAGACAACCCATTTGGAATCACTCTTTTTTCTGTGTCTATCTCTGGTTTTGTTTGTTGGTGTTCTGTTTCAGAGTAGATAAAGTAGGATCTTGAAGCGTTGAATGTTCAACACTGTCTGTGTGTATATATAGCATGAAATTCATGCGTGAAATTTGCTATGACCATGTCATTTGATCAAACTCATTCGAAATGACACTTTTATTTAATATATATATATATATATATATATATATATATATTCTAAAGACTTGACCAATTAGAGTTCTTAATACAATTTTTATTTTTGTAGGTAACATAACTGGTAATTTCTGACACGAAATGACACATTTGACGCGATTATATTTATTGTTATATTTATTTGCAATTTTTTTTTGTTATCTTATTGGTCATGGATTAAAATATATTAATAAATTATTACTGAATGGTGTCAAATTCATTTCAATTTCATTTTTATTTTTTATTTTTTATTTTTTATTTTTCGTGTTAAACTGTGTCAAATTTAAATTGTTTGATTTTCATGTCGACTAGTGTTAGATTACATGGTTAACCCATGAGTTGACACGGTGACACGAATTGCCAGCTCTAAACATAACCACGCTGAAAATAATCTTATCTAACCCTAAAATAATCTTATGTAACTATTTATAATGGCATGTAGGAGTGCATGTCAGCGATATCTTCCACTTCACTTTATTACTAATTTATTATGAAAGTAATAATAAAAAATATATTAAATGCCATAAATAAAAAAATATTATTCGATTTTCTACAATAAACCATCATTTTAGTCAACTGATTAATTGAATGTTATAAATTTAAATTAAAAAAGTAAGAGTCTTTTTTATTTTAAAAAATAATTTAATTTATCTAAATAAAATTATTATTTAAAGTAAAATTTATAATTTAAATTAATTAAATTATATATTTTTAATTGATTTAATTGAATGTTATAACAAAATATGTTGCATTGTACATTAAAGAACATAATCAAAATAATATACCTAAAATGTAAATTATTAATTTTCAAAACTACACATTGTACACAAATTAAAAAAATAGGCATTTTAGAAGAACTATAAAATAAAAAATTTGGGGGCCACTAAAAGAATCGGTGTCAAGAACTATCTTAGGGCATCAAGTATGGGCTAGCCATTTGGGCTGGCTATTAGAGGTGTTCAGGAACCGAGCCGGAATCGAACCGGAACCGGCGGTTATGTTCGGTTAAATAGGAGTTCGGTTCCGGTTCCGGTTCTAAAATTCCAAGAACCAAAAATCTTGGTTCGGTTCTGGTTCCGACCTCGCGGAACCGAACTGGAACCGGAACCGTTTTTTTTTTAATATATATTTTTTATTATTAACCAAAAAGACTAGCAATTAACTTCCACTAATTTCAATAACAATACAAATCAAAGCTACTTTTTTTATTCCACTAATTATATATTTGGTTTTGTGTTTGCTTTAATTCAAATACTCTAGTTTATAATTATATTATTTTATAAAATTGAGATTTTTTAAAAAAAAAAATTAAATAGAGAAGGAACCGGAACCGAACCAATTTTTCGGTTCGGTTCCTTCCCTTTTCGGTTTCGGTTCCGGTTCCGGCTTTTCAAGAACCGAAAAAATCGGTTCGGTTCTGGAACCGGAATCAGAACCGGTCCTAAACAGCCCTATTGGCTATGTGACTCTTTCTAGCTAGCCACATCATCAAATTTGCCCATCCCATTTTAGTCAGCCAAGTTTTCATGGTATGGAGCAATCCATTTTAGCTGCCCAAATATATATATATATGTGTGTGTGTGTAAGTGTGAAAATCTCCAGGCCCACAGAGGCCCATTAGGTGCCTGGCCCATCAGGCTGATAACCCAACAAGGTCACCGAAAGCTCGAAGATTATGCTCATTTCAAGCTAGAATTACTTGAAAATAAAGATAGTGATGTAAGAGAGTTAGAAGGGATGATGTAAGCAAAATAATGTTGCCCTAATGGGCTCGAAGCCCAAAAAGGGAATGTATATAAAGGAAAGCAAAATCTAAATTAAGCATTCATTCCTGTGTTGTGCATTTTTTGGCATTTACACATTGGCGCCATCTGTGGGAAGTTCTTGGAGTTCTTAATTTTTCAGATCTGTTCATCCGGATATGTAAATCATCTCCTTCTTCCCATCTCATTAAGTTGAGTTTTTTTTATTCAATCCGGAGATCTGTGGTGGTGCCTTGGCCTCCCAGATCTGAGAGCTCGTTTTTATTCTTCACCATCTTCTAAATCTTCGTTCACACTGTCCCATTACTTCCCAAACAACCATGTCGGTCACCCGTTCGCAAGCGGACGTTCCGACCAACGGGGACAGCCATATAGGAGGTCCTCAAATCATTGAGCAAATCCTGCAACGCCTGATAGCCGCTGAAGAATGTAGCTAAGCTCTTGAGAAACGGAATATGGAGCTCATGGTGAGGATGGCTTTACAACTGCCTGCCCCTCCGACAGCGGCGCTCAACCACTCTCAAAACCAGGAAGATGGCGACAGGTTGGAAGAGAACGCTGAGTCCTCCCAGCGCTTAGGAAAGGCTCCCGTCATCGACGAAGCCATGACCCCTCAAAAGCTCTAAGCAATGATGGCCGAGTTCCAAAGGAAATTCCTCGGGGACTTGAGAACCCAGTATACCGATGATTTGGCCATCCAGGGGTCAACCGAGTTGATACAATCGCCCTTCACCCTCAAGATAACCCGAGAACCTTTTCCGAAGAAGTATGTTATGCCTCGGTTTACCCCCTACGATGGCACCAAAAACCCCGAGGAGCTTATTTATCAGATTCATCAGAAGATGACCATGTATGCTGAGAACGAGTCTTTGCTTTGCAAGGTATTCTTCACAAGTCTTGCTGATGCAGCTCTACTATGGTTCAGGAAACAACCACCCCGATCCATTGGCAGCTGACAATAGTTGACCAAGCTCTTCGTTGCCCAGTACTATGGGAACAAGAGAGAAAAAAAGACCATATCCTACCTCTTTACTATGATCCAGGAGAAAGGAGAATCCTTGAAAAGTTTCATATCCCGATTCAACATTCTTCTTTTATTGATAACTGCGATTAACACTCTGTTGTTGAGGCCTTTCGGATGGCCCTTATTCTAGGGACCAAGTTCCATCAGTCTCTGGTGAAACGCCCCCCATAGGGTATTGGGGAGTTAAATTCCAGAGCCCAAGGGTACTTGAGGATTGATGATGAGGAGACCATCAGGCAGAAAAGGGCGACCTTGGTCAGCGTTGAAGCCTGATCAAAAGATCAGGCAACTAATCAAAAGCGTCCAACATCATTGGGACCTTCAGTTCCTTTAGGACCTCCAGCCCCAAACCCTTTCAAACGTCCCAAATCTAAAGATAGAGTGACCCCCCTGAGGGTCAGTCTTGCCAAGCTATACCAAGAGAATAAGGCCAGAGGGTCTTCCAACAACCCCCACCCATCAGGCAGCCATTGGATCAAAGGGACAAGTCAAAACATTATGTTTTCCACGGCGATTTCGGGAACATCATAAATTAGTGCTGTAATCTCAGACGACAGGTGGAGGCACTGGTGCTTCGTGGAAAGCTTCAGGACTACATCCAACGGGACATACCTAGGGCTGATCAACAAGCTCCCAACGCCCCTCGGAACCTCACAGCCGCACAGCCGGTCATGTTCTTGGTGGCTCCGCCTCTAAAGAGATGGAAGGATCTAGCCGGAGCCACCTGCGCAGACCCAAAAAATAAGAAAAGTCAACGATGTCAGTGAAATCCACCACAGGACAGGATAAACACAAATTATTTTCTCTGCATTAGACCTTCGGAATATCCAGACCCCACATGATGACCATCTAGTTGTGACATTGATGGTGGCCAACTGCCTTGTTAAGAGATTCATGATCAACCCCGGGAGCAGTGCAAATGTCATTACCAAGTGGGCTTTTGAAAAGCTTGAAATTAACCCGAACAAGATTATGACCTCTCGGTGTCCTATTGCAGGATTCGATGGAAAACAAATCGAACCGATCGGGGAAGTCCAACTGCCAGTATCTGCTGCACAAAGGACCCTGACCGAAACATTTGTTGTAGTGGATATGAAGCCTTCGTACAATTTACTCATGGGAAGGGGATGGATTCACCGGATGCAGGGCGTGCCTTCAAACCTTCACCAAATGATGAGATGCATAAGCCCGAACGGTTTGGACATCATTGATATCAAGGGGGACTAGGTGCTTGCCAAGGAATGCTATGCGGTCACTCTAAAGGAGATCAAGAAGGGGAAAGGCCCAGAGGTGTCCCATTCCAAAGATCAGAGCCCAGACCCTAAATAACAATCAAATGAGGGGGATCCGGGTACCCCGATCGTGGTCGAGCCGTTACAGTCAATCTCTATAATACCCGATAGCCCAAAAAAAGTTACTTTTGCAGGTTTAAATCTCACCGACTGTGAATTGAAAAAACTGACACAGTTATTGTAGGACAACACCGATGTCTTCGCATGGGAACATACAGACATGCCAGGTATTGATCCTATTGTTGCCCAACACTCATTGCACGTCGACCCAAACGTGAGACCAATTAAGCAAAAACAAAGGCTCATGGGAGCTCATCAGAACCAGATCATAGTGGATGAAGTGTCCAAATTGCTCCAGGTTGGTTTTATCAAGGAAGTCAAGTATCCCGAATGGCTCGCCAACATAGTAGTCGTCCAGAAAAAGAATGGTAAGTGGAGGGTTTGTGTTGGTGGATGCTACCGTTGGCTAGGAACGTCTAACTTTCCTAGACGCTTATTCAGGATACAATCAGATAAGAATGAACCCGACGGATGAGGAAAAGACATCCTTCATTACTGAAACAGGTACTTATTGCTTTAAGGTTATGCCCTTCGGTTTAAAAAATACAGGTGCCACTTTCCAGAGATTGGTCAACAAGATCTTTAAGGGAATGATGTGTACAGTGATTGAAGCTTACATTGATGACACTGTGGTCAAGAGTAGAGGAAAGGAAGATCATCTTGCATATCTACACTAAGTGTTTGGCACCCTCAGGAGGCATGGCATGAAGCTCAACCCGGAAAAATGCTCCTTTGGCGTGTCATCCGAATAATTCCTGGGACATATCATGGACCGAACTGGTATCTAAGCCAGCCCGACACAAGTCAATGCCCTGATGGAAATAAAGGAGCCCAGACACATAAAGACGTTCAAGTCCTAACTGGAAGAGTGGTTTCCCTTAGCAGGTTCATTTTAAGACTCACTGATCGATACAGACCATTCTTTCAATCAATCAAGGCAAAAAAAGGAGAAGTATGGGGTCCTGAATAGTCTGAAGCCCTAGCAAAGTTGAAGGAGTATATAACCAGACCCCCGATCCTATCCATACCAGGTCTCGATGATGTCTTACATTTGTATCTAGCAATATCCTCCATCTCAACCAGTGCATCCCTCATCAGAGAGGATAGGAACCTGCAGATGTTAGTTTTCTACACCAGTAAATCCTTGGCTGAAGCGGAAACCCGATACAACAGGCAAGAAAAACTGGTTCTATCACTGGTAAATACCAAAAGATGACTAAGGCATTACTTTGGGGCTCATCCAATCATTGTCCTGACCTCCACGCCTATCCGGGTTATTATGTCAAAACCTGACCTTTCGGGCAGAATCTCCAAATGGGCCATCAAGTTGGGCATATATGACATAACTTACATACCCCGAGTCTCCATCAAGGGATAGGAGGTGGAAGATTTCTTACTTGAAGATGAAACTGAAGAACCCGACCAGCAAAATGAACCAGACACTTGGAAGCTTTTGGTGGAAGGATCAACCAGTTCTACCAGACTGGGAATCGGATTGGAGATCTAGACACCCGATGGGACACACTTCCACATGTCAGTGCAACTATAGTTATCAACCACTAACAATGAGGCTAAATATGAAGCGTTTGTATCTGGCTTAAGATTAGCCCGAAGTCTCCAGATTCAGACCCTAGTAGTGCACATCGACTCTCAGCTAGTCATTCGATAAATTAAAGGAGAATACGAGGTAAAAGACCCCAAAATGGAGTCTTACCGGGTACTTGTGTTGAAAGAAACAGAGCTTTCAAAAAATAACTTTCGCTCAAATCCCGAGAAATGAAAAACTCTGTAGCTGACCACCTAGCCAGTCAGGCGTCCTCAACTGGAGAGGACCTGACCCGGGTTATGTTGGTGGATTTTATAACCAGACCAAGTATTCAAGAACCCGTACAAAGGATGCTTATTCCATGGGAGCCTAGTTGGATGGATCCCCTGATGAATTACCTGAGGCATGGGACGCTCCCAGAGAACAAAGTTGAAGCTCACAAGATCAGGAGGAATTCAACATGATATTCAATTATAAACGGGCAACACTATTGGAAGTCCTTCTTGGGTCCTTATTTAAAGTGTATTATGCCTTCAGAATCAAGAGCAGTGATACAGCAGATCCACAGTGGATCTTGCGGGAACCACTCCAGGGGAAGATCCCTTGCCCATAAAATACTCTCCCAAGGATACTTTTGGCCCTATCTGTCACGGGATACCGAGGATTATGTCCGGAGATGCAAGCCATGCCAGATGCACGGGGACGCTATCCATCGACCACCCGAGTTCCTACACCCAACCATAGTCCCACATCCATTCGCCCGATGGGGAATGGATATCATAGGACCTCTCCTAAAGGAAATTCAATCAAATTCTTATATCCTCCTAGCCACTAATTACTTCACTAAATGGGTGGAAGCTGAAGCCTACCCAACCATCAAGAGTAGCCACATCATCAAATTCATTTGAACCCACATAATATGCATATTCAAGTTACCAAGGATAATTATGATGGATAACGGGATAAATCTAGACAACAAGGAGGTGAAAGTGTTCTTTGTCGAGCATGGTATCAACCAGAATACATCCTCTGTCGGGTACCCACAAGGGAATGGACAGGCTGAGAGGACAAATCGAACCATATTCGATACCCTGGCCAAAAAACTTAAGAAAGAATGACCCCCAGGAAACCCACTGGGGAGACCCCCTTTGCCATGACGTATGGCGCTAAGGCTGTGATCCCCACAGAGGTCAGGGTTCCAATCCTCCGGAGCTAGACCTAGGTGGAAGACCCAAATAACTAGCACCTAGCTCACGACCTTGATCTACTAGATGAAAGAAGGGAGGCAGTTGGGACAGGCTGGCCGCCTACCAATAGCGTGTCCGGAACCATTTCAATCAAAAATTTAAAAGAAGAGAATTCCAGGTCGGAGACATGGTCCTTAGGCAAAAAATTGGACTCGTGGGCAAGCTCAGGGAGCCTTGGGAGGGCTTGTACACCATTACCGAAGTCATCGGGCGCGGAACATACCGCGTCCTAAAGAACAAAGACGGTAGAATGGAACCGAACTCCCAGAATGCCTCTCGCCTGAAGAGGTATTACCCGTAACAGGCCAAGTTTACTTTTACTTTGTTCACTTTTGTAAAAAGGCCCCAACACCGGATCAATTAAAAATAGGCATCAATAAAATTATTTTTCCTGGCAAAAATAGCTTACAAATGACTACTGATGCAAAAATAAACCAAGTGTTGTCATGTCTCTCACATGGCCTCAAGTGCTCGAAAGACATAACACTGATCCAGAAGAGATCAAAATTTTGTAAAAAATCAACCAAGTGTTGTCATGTCTCTCGCATGGCCTTAAGTGCTCGAAAGACATAACACTGATCCAGAAGAGATCAAAATTTTGTAAAAAATCAATCAAGTGTTGTCATGTCTCTCGCATGGCCTCAAGTGCCCGAAAGACACAACACTGATCCAGAAGAGATCAAAATTTTTGCAAAAAGATAAACCAAGTGTTGTCATGTCTCTCACATGGCCTCAAGTGCCCGAAAGATACAACACTAATCCAGAAGATATCAAAATGTTTGCAAAAATATAAACCAAGTGTTGTCATGTCTCTCGCATGGTCTCAAGTGCCCGAAAGACACAATACTGATCCAGAATAGATCAAAATTTTGTGAAAAATAAACCAAGTGTTGTCATGTCTCTCGCATGGCCTCAAGTGCCCAAAAGACACAACACTGATCAAGAAGAGATCAAAATTTTTGCAAAAATATAAACCAAGTGTTGTCATGTCTCTCACATGGCCTCAAGTGCCCGAAAGATACAACACTAATCCAGAAGAGATCAAAATTTTTGCAAAAAGATAAACCAAGTGTTGTCATGTCTCTCGCATGGCCTTAAGTGCCCAAAAGATACAACACTAATCCAGAAGATATCAAAATTTTTGTAAAAAGATAAACCAAGTGTTGTCATGTCTCTCACGTGGCCTTAAGTGCCCGAAAGACACAACATTGATCCAGAAGATATAAAATTTTTTGCAAAAAGATAAACCAAGTGTTGTCATGTCTCTCGCATGGCCTTAAGTGCCCGAAAGATATAATATTGGTCTAGAAGAGATTAAAATTTTGCAAAAAGATAAACCAAGTGTTGTCATGTCTCTCGCATGGCCTCAAGTGCCTGAAAGACACAACACTGATTCAGAAGAGATCAAAACTTTGTGAAAAATAAACCAAGTGTTGCAATGTCTCTCTCATGGCCTCAAGTGTCCGAAAGACACAACACTTTTTGGCAAAAATATTCTATGTATTGCAGAAGTCAACTGGACAGGAACCATGATTTTCATTCAAAGTATTGGCCCCAATGGCCAAGGCTTCCAAAATGTTTTACAAAAAGAAAAATCTTAGAAAAATCCTATGTCTTACGACCCTGAAGCCTAGATGGAGGCCTGAGAGAGTTCATTATCCAGGTGCCAGCCCCAGTGCCCGCCGCATTTGAGTCTACAGGAGCAATTTCCAGGTTCAAAACTTGGACAGGAGCAGGCTGCGTAGAGGGACCGGAATCAGGAGTGGGCCCCAAAAGAGGTTTGGTCAAGAACTCACAAAAAAGAACATCATCCGGACCTCCGACCGGATCATCATACAGCGGAGCAATGCCCAGAGACTCATCCAATTCCTCCACTGAGGCAAAGTCCCTCTCCTCAACAGGTTTCTAGTTGTCCAGAAAGTAAGTCCTCCAACCAAACCCGATCCGGTATTGGGCATGTTGCAGAGACGCTTATACATCTGATTGCCTCCCTGATGGCACATTTCCACTATTAACCTCTCCACTACCAGAAGGTTCTCAATTTGAACCTTCTCCTCCAGAAGCTTCTCCTTGGAAGCCCTCAAGCCTTCATTATCTGCCTTCAAGCCTTCGACTTCAACAGCCAGGGCCCGACGAACTGCCTCCATCTTTTTGATCTTCTCTTGGGCCGCCTGAAGATTTTACTCCGCAGTGATTGCCCGTGTGGTCTGGAGCTCCATCTTATCATTAGCTTCCGATAGCAAGGAAACCATCTTTTTTCTTGCGTCTTCCTTCAACCTCAGGAGCTCTGAAGATTTATTGAGCAATCTGTCGTCCTCTTCTAGCTTTGCATTATAAGCTTGGGCGAGGTGGAGCATTTGCTAGAAATAAAAGAGAAAAAAACACAAGTGTTAACCAAGTCAATGAGTAAAATACAGGAATACAAAAAGGGTGACTGGAGAAACAACAGGGTAAAAAATGTATCTTCATGGCAATCTCTGGACCGGTCAAGGCTAATTTTTCCCGATCGATCTGTGTCAGCTTTTTTCGTTCTACCGGGGTCCAGATCTGGAGACCCATCTCCCGAAGAGCAACATCATTATCAATGGTCTCCTTCCCCGCGACCAAGAAGCCACCATCCGGAAGTTTTATCTTTGGTCCCCATGGGACGGGTTGCTCCTTCCCAGATGTAGCTCCGGACTCCGCCACTATGCTTGGCGATGACATTGTGGTCAGACGGAGCCGAACCGATTGGTCAGGGACATCTTTCTCAGACTAGGGATGTTGTGCGCCCATTAGAGTGGCCCCTCCCTCAATCAATCATGATCTAGGAATGGGAATCCCCCCCGAAGAAAGGATAAAAGGTGAATCCGCAGTACCCTCCCCGGAAGGAGGAGGAGGAATTGCTGGAGGACTTCCCGATGGTGGTGGAGGAACTACCTCGAGGGGAGGAGTTGGAGTACCCCGGGACGTCGGATTGGTTTGGGCATCTTGTGGCACCGAAGGGTTGGTTTGAGAGCCTGGTACTTGCTTGGCCTTCCTCTTAAGAACGGGTGGCGGGATCCCCAACATGGTGTTCTCTCATTTTAATGTTAGTTCCTGCAAATTAGTACCAGTCAAGTAATTGCCACACATCCTCAGGGGCTGGCCCTAGATTTTAGACTTACGGATATCAAATCGGGATGAGATATAGTTTGGATTTTTAAACCGGTCGGGCGCTCCCAGAAACTCTAGCACATTATGACCCAACTTATCATTGCACTATTCATAATAGCATGACCCTCTGTGATAAGGTTTGAAAAAAGGGAATAGATGTTGATTAAACACCCTAGGTACGAATCTGGCTGAGCCAGGTTGCCTCCAATTCCCGCTCACCAGGATCATCCTTTCTTTCCACACCTTATTGGACTTCTCATTCCCATCGCACATCTTTCTCCCATTTAAAGGAAAAAGATTGTACCAACCCCTACAGTCCTTCTGGTCTTGTTTCTTATAAGAGAATAGGAGCTCAACAAGACCCAGATCAAGGCCCATCTCTCGATTGATCATCAAGACCATAGCCACGATCCTAAAGAAATTGGGCCCCACTTGAAGCGGAGCCAGACCTAAAGTGGACAGAACATAGAGAAAGAAATGGTGGATTGGGAAAAGAAGAACCTGAAGATAGAAGGCCGACAGCAAGATCTGGTCATCCCTAACCCCCTCCCCTATCTTGTAATCACACTTCTTGGGATAATTCTGAACTATCACCCCATCGGGTATCCTACATTTAACCTTTATTTCTTTAACACAGTATCTAACCTATGTGTATAGGGAAGGGGATCTGCATAGAATTGATCTCTCGATCATCCTTCAGCCAGATCCCCACCTACAACAGCATTTTGGGTGACTTCAAGAGGACTAGATCTGACCCTCTTAACCACCTCTACCGATGGGGAATTAAGGGAAGCGTCGAGATCGACTAAAGAAGGGAAACGATCACTACCTGATTGAGTATTATCACTATCATACATATTTACAGAAAGGTAGGAGAGTTGGAAGAAAGAACTTACTCTAAGGTGGATTCCGGTGAGATTTCGTGAGTTTTCTAGGAAAGAGGTATAGATTCTGGCAATAACAAGAGGAAAAACCAAGTTATAGAGAGTTTTTGAGAGCCAAGAGCTTTGAAATGCAAGAAGTGTTTCGCAAATGGACCCTGGGGTATTTATAGAGGTCACCGAAGGATGCGAAGAGTCATGTGCACAAGAAACGAAACATCAAGCCGTATCCTCAGCCCCCATCGCGTGAATCAAGGCCACCTAAGTCATGAATTTGAAATGTTAATGATAGTACATCTGTCCTATTTAATGAACTTGCCATGTCATCCTGACAGGGGTGATGTATATATATTTCTCCCACACTTTACCTTCTTGGTAATGGGTCTGACTGCCCGAAATCCCACAACCAAGAAGAGGGCCTGTGTAAGTGTGAAAATATCCAGGCCCATAGAGGCCCATCAGGCGTCGGGCCCATCAGGCTGATAGCCCAACAAGGTCACCGAAAGCTCGAAGATGAGGCCTATTTCAAGCTAGAATTACTTAAAAATAAAGAAAGTGATGTAAGAGAGTTAGAAGGGATGATGTAAGCAAAATAATGTTGCCATAATGGGCTCGAAGCCCAAAAAGGGAATGTATATAACGGAAAGCAAAATCTAAATAAAGCATTCATTTTTGTGTTGTGCATTTTTTTGGCATTTACAATGTGTGTTTGGACAATGTGCTTCTTTTTGTGCCAGAAAACATTAGGTAAATTAGAGCAAAGCTCGTGAATGAGCTTTTGTTCATATCCTTTGATAAGGTTTTGAAGGGTATGATTTTTTAACTGAGATTCATTTTTTTTGTGTATTTACTTTTTCTTTTAAAGAAGTTAAGTGTTGTTCTTTGCGGTGGATGAGGTAGATTGTTTGGGACACTGAAAAATCAATAATATTTTTGAGTTTATTGGTGGAATATTTTTATAAAAAATGGAATTTAATGTTTTGACCAAAGTGAGTCGTAGAGATGTCATTGTTATCTATTGTGAAAGGATAAAGGAGATATAAGAATGGGAGGTCAAGGATGACTGTATCGGTCATGTTTTTAACTAGAACAAAAGTGGGTTTAAAGCATACATTATCTTGACAAATGCGGGCTTTGGATAACTCGTACTTGATTTGCATTGCACTTCCGTTTGTTGAACTAAGTTTTTCATTTTTGTTTTCATAGTACTTACTGGGAATCAGGCCTTCTTGTATACAATTAAGATTAGTCCCAGAGTCAACTAAGGCGATTACAGATTTTTTATATTCTTTGTTAATAACTAATGTGACTTTTATTTTCCATTTTTTGAATGATAATCATTTTGTACTAGTAATCATATATGTTGTATATATATGTATATACTGTTATAAAACTGTATGTATAATATTAATATCTATATCTATGTATATATATGATGTAGAGAGATAATGAGAGAGAGAGAGAGAGCAAAACTCTATTACTCATTTCTTGTCCCTAACATTACAAACGGAATAGCCTATTTATAAGGGGGGAGAGAGAATATTATTGGAGATAAGTGGAAGACAAAATTAATGGTGTGGGTGAGCATTGGTCCCACCCATAAATACTTTATAACACTCCCCCTTGGGACCAATACACTAAGAAACCATGCCTCATTAAAATCTTGCTAGTAAAACTCGGTGAAAGAATCTGATAAAAAAAATACAATATTCTTGTGTTGTTGCACGGGATAAAGACTGCCTCATTAAAACCTTTGTCTAAAAATCCAGTAGGAAAAAACCATGACGAAGGAAAAAGAGTACAATCATCTGATGTAGCTGAAAATTATGCATCACATCTGCCTCGTTAAAAATCTTGCCAGAAAAATCCAGTGGGAAAAAACCTGGCCGAAGGGAAAAAGAGTGAAATATGTTGATGTAGATGAATATGGTATTGTATTATAGTTGTCTCATTAAAACCTTACCAGTAAAACCCAGTGGGAAAAAACTTGGTCGAAGGAAAAAGAGTACAACATGCATATACGTTTTCAACATAATTGATCCCCCTCATTAGTAGAAATCTGAGGAGTTGATATGACAGCTTCTTGAGATGACACATTTGAATACTGTATATGATCTATTTTAATGTTGAAGCTCAAGACCCAGATCTTAGGAGAACATCCGAATAGAGTTTTGATATATTTGATATAAATGTTGCATGATATATCTATGTTATAAACTTTCTTAATTTGCTGCATGAATGAATTGAATAAGTGGCAGTAATAGATCTCCATGATGTTGCCATACACATAGTCTGACTTTCTGGATGTGACTATACATAGAGAAATATAATTATCCTCATGATCCTCCTATATTGTATAGTCGTTGAGGCAACTGTGTCACATAGTAATAGAATAATCCTCCTGTAATGTATAGTCATTGAGGTGACTTTGTACAACGATTGTTGTAATTAAACAGAATACATGGCACGTTGTTTTTAACGAGTTACTTCAGGCAACTTAATCTTTTTTAAATATGACTATCAAGTGATCCATATATCATAACCACGTCCATTAGATGCATGTCCAGATTTACTGCAACTGCAAAACTTGTTAAGAAACAAATATGATTTCAAATATTATATAAGAATAAATTTTCTTATATACAATACTAGTTTTCTGTTGGAAACCGTGAGCTACCAATCCTCTGTTGAGTTACCAGTCATCTGTTAGAAACCGTGAGTTACAAGTCAGGTTATGTATCTCAATAATTTATTTTGACTAATTATTCACGTCGACAAAAAAATATTTCTGCAGGATTGGAATAGAAAATATATTTTTTGTTTTATATAAAAATACCACGAGCTCAGATAGGCAGAGACTTGTGCTGATAATGTGTTATAAAATTATATATATAATATTAATATCTATATCTATGTATATATATATGATGCAGAGAGATAGTGAGAGAGAGAGAACAAAACTCAATTACTTATTTCTTGTCCCCAACATTACAAACGGAATAGCCTATTTAAAGGGGGGAGAGAGAGAATATTATTGGAGACAAGTGGAAGATAAAATTAATGGTGTGGGTGGGCATTGGTCCCACCCATAAATACTTTGTAACATATACATATTTATATAAGGCATTGTGGAACCCACTTTCTTCTCTTTCTCATTCTCTCTCATTCTTTTTAACTTTTCTTGATTGTAAAGTCCACATGGGTAACTAAACCACAAGCTATATTTGCCTACTCATCCAACTAGCTGAGCCATGGTCCTACCATATAGCTAGTTGCATACCATTCATTTTCACTAGTCAAACTCATAACTAGCTGGCTATAAGATCACCGTACCAGATGTTCTTATTCTTCAAATGTGGCGAACGTAGTGTACAAAGTAGAGAAGAGTACTCCAGCAAATTTTCTTTGCTATAGAGACCCCATTGGCCAAATAACCGTGCACTCCTGATGCTTTAAGATTTTCTATTATTGTTTTTATTATTATTGATATTAAGAACAAAATTTGGGTTACCATTTACCTAGTAATTTATTTTTCTTTCTAATGAACTAATGAGCCTTATATATACATTTTAGGAAAACAAGTAGAAAGGTCACGTGCAATCCACGTGATGGAAAATTCATAATTCTAAAAGTAAAATAATTAATAATAAAATTATTTTATGCAATTTCATAAAAAAAAAAAAATTAAGAGGATATGGTATAAAAGTACAAAGTTAATTAATGAATTAATTCACTTATTATAGTGAAATTCTATAACATTTGAAAGAAAAATATAATAGATTCAGATTCCTAATATAATGAAAGAAAAAAATATATCTTATTCAAAAAACAAACAAAAAAAGGTGAAATAAAATTGTAAAAAAAAATATACATAACCCAACAAAAATATAAATAGTTGTAACTTGTTTTAAGTGGTTGTTACTTACTGGGACTCTCATTTTGTATTTGTATTTTAAAAGTGTGTATATATATATATATAGAAAGAATGAGAATAAAAATATTTGTTGTTAGTAAACTATATGTCTATAAAAGGTCAATGTTGTCTTATCCAATTTTAATAGGTAATATAAATTTAAAATAAATTTTAAAATACTCAAATTTTAATGACTTTGATAGTAACATTGGTATTTATTAACTAAGAATTAATATTTTACTATTAATAATAGTGAAAATTGTTTAGAAAAAACTAAAAACTACTTAGGCCCTGTTTGTTTACTAGTTATGGTCCTATTTTTCTGGTTTGATCATGGTTTTTTGAGATCAGACCATGTTTGTTTTGCATTGGTTAAAAAAAATATAACCAGACCAAATTAAACCAAAATAAAAAAATTTAAGACCACAATTTTTGGTAGTTCTATTTAATCTGGTTACAAAATCTTTCCAAAATCTAATCAAAATATCCTCCAATAATTCAACCACGTCTAACCAAATCAATAACCAAAATATCTACCCAAAATCTCTCATCTCTCCACGAACCTTATCTGCTATTCCCCTTTCACGACCTCTGCTCACCACAAACCCTCGCCTCCACTCCTCTTTCCACAAACCTAGCCAAATCGAAGAACAAACCCTAGAATGAAGAACACTCTCGCCTCTCTCTTACAAACCCATTCGATCGACCTGTTCTCGTTGATTGGTTATCCCATTTGGGGGTTGTCAGAAATCTTTTTGGCTGAAATGCTTCTCGATCTCCTCATTTATGGTGTTTCGTGGTTGGATGTGGAATAGAGAAGGCACAAGTACCTCAGAAATTGAAATATCTGGTACATATATATATTGTTGTGTTTTTTGCATTTTTTGTGCTTTTTGCATATATAAGATCTGGTACATATTTATATAGCTCAGATTTTTGCAGTATTTTGGAATTAATTCTATGTTTGATTTTTCGAAAAGCTCTCATTATTGAATTGAATGTGGATTTTTCAGTTCTTTAGGGTTTTGATTCAAATCTATTACCTCTAAACAAATAAACAATTGATTCAAATAAGTCAAGAATCTCAAATCAAGGTCGGTTTTTCCTCAATTTTGTGTTCAATATTTTATGTCCTGTAATGACGATTTACTACTGTAAAAATGCTTGTTAGTTTATGAGATTGAGTAAGAATGTAGATGAGTAATTCTGTAGTACTGAAGTAGTGAAGTGTTGAGTAATTTTCATATAATTAGCAGCACTGGGTGTTTAGTGTATTTGTTTTTAAATTTACGAGTTTTCCTGAGCTCCAAAGTGATAAGATTTCTTTGAATAAGCTGCACAAATTCTTGTTATAAAATTTTCACTTGATATAGCTAAAAATTATATATACAAGGCCTTGATTTCTTTGAATAAGTTGTAGTAGTTATGTTTTTGTGTGCAATAGCTACAATACCTTTCTTGATTGCTTTCAATAAATTGTGGTAGCTATAAGTTGGCAGTAGCTACTGACCCTTTCTGGGCAATGAATTTAAGGGCAATGAATTGAATTAGTTGTTGGGTGACATTTTGAAGAAGGGTTATGTTATTTCATTTTGATATATATATATACACACACACACATTGGGGTTTGTAGAAAGCTTTGATTTTTATTAGATGGGTTGTTCCGAGTTGGTGAATCAAATAATGGGTCTTTGCTAACTTGAACAAAATAGGGCATGCTGATATCATTCATGTGATTGTTTCCTGTAAGCTATCCCTTAATTTTTTGGTTTTAAAAAAAAAACTTTTGTTGTTGGGATTGACAAAACCTTTATAACTGGTCACCTTTTTATATCTTTAGAAATGCTTAAAATTTTGATATTTTTACTTGAACACTGATCACTTCAAACAGAATATTATAAACTCCTCTATGTTTTGGGATGTATAATACTATGGACTTACCAATTCAGAGCTTTCTATCTTTTATGTTTATTTATTGAATTATACTAATTTTTCTGTTTTTATTTCAAAGTAAAGCTTACATTGTAGAATTGAAATGGCTTTTGGAGGAGGCAAAAGTATGAGGATGCAAATAAAATTTAACCTGCACTGAACAAGTTGTTTGATATTGAGCATATATATAGTTGATATGTTTACTTTATGCAAACCTGGTAATTCTGCCTTAATTATCAGTAATTTGACAAAGATTTGTTGGTCCACATTTGGCTTTTGCGTGCAGGTATTCAACATTGAGAAATTGGAAATAGTTAAAAGGGAGGTGGACCTTTGCATGTGAGTGAACTTGATGCTTGAAGTAGTGGAAGTGGAGGACTCAATGGATGCCATAATATTATGAACTCCTCTATGTTTTGGGATGTATAATTTTTTAAAACAATTTAGGTTGTAAATTGAGCGGCTGTAATTTTTGAACAAGGATGGTTCATGTCAGTTTATTTTAACTATATTGTATGTCATTTGTAATGAAAATGGTATTTTGGCAAAATATGTGTTAATCACTTATTCAGGTCTTTTTTATGAATTGTTTCAGTGTTAATGAGAACATGTTGGCAATTTAGGTAATTATAAAACCAATTTCTTAACAATTTAACAATTTTTTTTTCAAAACTAATATGACATTATCATGTAAAAAATACATAATAAAAACCTATAAAAATATTAATCAAACATTCCATATACAAATTAAAAATCTATTTTAACAAATGTTTAGTTGACAATTTTCTATTTTTTAAGGTTATTACAACATAAAAAATATAATCAATATTTTTACAAATTAATTTTTTGGGTTTTAAGGTTATTACAACATATAAATTATATTCAATATTTTCACAGTTTTCTAAAAATTTAAGACCAGACCAGTTTACGAAACATAGTCTGGTTCAAAAAAGTTTGGAACCAGACAGTTTGCCAAACATGGTCTGGTTTTAGTTTTCTCAGATCAGACTGCTTACCAAACAGACTTTCAGAACATCGACCAGACCAGACCAGGCCGAACCAGATCGGACCGGACCAGACCAGATTAAACCGTTATCCAAACGGGGCCTTAGGTTTTTTAATAGTTGTGTCACGCCCCTCAAATCCTAAGACTCCCAAACCGGGACATCCGAGGACTCCGAGGTGTGATCCATACAATGATCGACCCGATTAAAACGTATGGAATAATGATAAAAGTGGTATATTTCATATCCAATTGAATGATAGAAATACAACAAAATCTAACAAAAATCCGGTAGAATTCCATTTAAATTGGAACATCCGGAAACACAAACACAACAGAATAATCTGCTAATAACAAAGCGATAACAACAACAGCTCACAGACCAACATTTAATAAATCTACTAGAGCCAATGCAGTGGAAAGAAAACCACCACTACCTCTACACAACCCTCTATAACCTACTAAACAACAATACTCAAAAAAATACACGAAGGCACATAACGGTGCTGAAGAAATATAGTGACATTCTAAAATAAAGGAATACATGGAATAAAAGATGCACAAAAAGGGAATATGCCAACAAACTGGCTCCCAAGAGAAATAGATGACAATCCCATAAAATATGGGTAAAGAAACTACATGAGAAGGAAGACAGTAGCTAACTATCATCCCCAATCTAGTTGCGTTGCAACCGTTACCGCGTCACCCTCCACAACTCCAAAACCTGCAATGAGGAAAACAAAAGAAAGGTGTCATTGCATCACTTGCTTTCTGTAGCCGAAACATTTTCTGTAAACTGATGTAGGAATATCAGGGCATAAAATGCCAAGGTGAGCTCACTGAGCCCCGTAGGTAAAAGGTAATCATAAGTCTCATATCCTCTGACCGTCCATGTAATACTAACCAACCCGTGTATATGCATCTACCTTTGGTCAGTCCGTTATCTCACATGGCACTCACGTCACTGCAAAACCCCGAATAACCCCATAAATAATCCAATCATATATCAGGGAAACATTATAAGACATGAAGCATAGAATACAATGATAACGATTAATCACTATCACGTACCCATGTACAAAACACAATTGATTATATATATATATATAAGTATATACACACCCTAAAGGTAACTAATCATATCCCGATATATGAGTACATATATATATATATATACATATAAGTACACGATCAGTCTCACAAGGTACAACCAAGACTCGTACTCTAAGTACCAACGTCGGTAGTCTACACTACTCTCACGAACGTACGCTAAGTACATGACACCCAAGTCCAAGCTAACAAATCACCAAGCGTTCACAACGCTAACTAGAGGATCCAAAAAGGAAGAATCACAATCACCTATATCATATCACCATATGAATCTCATAATATTACATCCAATACGGTAAAAAAATCACCAACGCTCTCAGTATGGATAAGGAAAGCTAACCAAATCAACACACTGAGAGTACATAGAACTACTCTCATGAACGACCACATAAGGGTCAAGAAATAGAGCAAGGGAGAAGAGGTCTCAATGCTAAACCAACAGATAACCGAAACAATAATGTCGAGGTTAAGAACACTCACCAGTGATTAGGGAGACACCCGAACAAAAGAAACCAAAAGCGAATGGCCGAGAGTAAAGTCATAAAAAGATGAATCCCAAGGATTCAATAGTTTTAAGAAAAACAATTTTAATACTTGAACCAATTCATTCGGCATTCATGCCCCTAACATGTGTAAAAACCTAAATCACCTGGGTGGTAACATCAAACAACCAACACATTCAAACGTATATTTATCACTCAAGAATAACTCAAATGAGGCAATTGAAAATTTTAAACTAAAGAGCTCGAAGTCAGATTTTCGAAAAGCTAAAGAACGCCTCCATCGGAGCTCCGTAGCTCCAGATATGACCGAAAGAGTGAAGCAGTGTCGAAATAGAACTACACTGGGACACCTTGGGGAAATTAGTCGACTAACATGGACCATCAGTCGACTGATAGGGGGCCATCAGTTGACTGACAATTAGCCATCAGTCGACTGACTGTACCAGAATTTTTATGGCCATTAGCCAGTCGACTGACGCAATTTCGTCAGTCGACTTACGGATCCGAAAATGCTCCAAAACATCCGAAAATCGCCGAAACAACCCCGCATTCATTCCCATATATGAATATACCCATAATTAGATCCATACACCAAATTTGTTTCATAAAACTTACGTTTTAAACCAAAAGAATTACTTTAAGTTCTCATAAAAGCTCCGTCTTGCCCCCGGTCTATGTTCTAGTATACCACCGACTTTTAAAATGTCAAAGCCTTTCAAAAACAATTCAATCATCATTTCAAAACTCAAGTTTTAGTCGGGGTCACGGGGGTGAGCGAAAATGGGTTTTTCTTTCAAAACAAGAGGGTTTGCTTAAAAACCTAGAAAAATACCGTTTTCGGCTAAACCACATCAATAATGAAAGTCCACTATACAACAATAAACAAAAGGATTCAAAGATTAACATTAAAAGTGCCCTAAGGCGAAACATGTCATAATTTTATATTTCTGGCACCGGAGTGCTGCAAAAGAATAAAGTCCCCGCGTATAGCGCTCCGAAGGGAGTACATCAATATAAGCTACCCGACTAACATACTAGCTGGAAAAAGAATAGGTTTAACTTAATTGAAGCACTAAACAAAATAAGCACATGTGTACAATGTCTATCAATGCTATACAAAAGTACTCCGCCTCCGTATGCGCAAAAGGATGGAACCAACACCGAGTCTGTACCGGGAGACTACGGGCCTCCCATGTGGGAATCATCACCTAAAAAATATATATATGTCGTGGGGTGAGCTCATTATCCCAGTAGAGGAAGCGTCATTGCCTCAATCTTGGTAGTCCGAGTGGTACAACCCACCCAAGGTACATGCAGCTAATCCTAGGTCGGTCTCTTGTTCCACATGGCTCTCACGCCAATCCGGAACCCCATCAAACCCAACAATAAGTTCCCCAACATGTTCACAACAGAATTAATCACAATTATAACATGTTTTCATCATCAAAACCACAATCTCATATGTATAACAATTAAGATGCCATGCGACCGACACACCCATGATACGCGCACAAAAACACACCCTACTTAAAGGTTCAACGGATCATTCTCTAACACTTCACTTTATTCTCATAAGGGAAGGTAGATTTATCGTACCATTCTTCCCAAGTGCTTTTGACACTTACACTTTTAACAAGGAAGATTTATTGTACCGTTCTTCCCAACTGCTTTTGACGCGGTCGTGCACATAGGATTTGGACAAGTCCTCCCCCTATCGTCTGCATTTCTCGGAAGATTAGTTCCGTAGGAGCAAGAAGCACCCACTGGCCAGTTGTTACGATGATCCAAACACAAGACAACTCTTACGTAATTTACGCAAACCGTAGAAACCAATACCCATGTTTTGACACTACATGGTACACTCAAAATGCATCAAGGTTCACAATCGCAACCATATGCCATCACAATACATTCTTGTTTCTTTATGTAATATATTGTACTCAATTTTAACATCATGCTCATAATTTCACAATTTTAAGCAATAAATCCACAACAAGCATTAATATCATATAATCATGCTTTTTAAGGGGGCCTAGTTCATCGTCTAAGTTATCAAGACTCAACTCGCATATATATATATGGCATATATACACATAGACGCACACACCCTCGTACAAAAACTAAAACAACTCATTTTTCCCCTACCTTAATCCAAGCAAAGCTAATGTCAAGTGTTGCAAATGAGGTCCAAGCAAGCCTCCAATCTCAAGTGTTCAAAGAGAGCTTCTAAGAGACACTATTGTTGATTCCCAATTCCTCCAAACTATAAATACACCATTTAATGAAAGCAATATTACAATGGTGTCACCATAATTCCAAAATAATCAAAAGTGGCTCCAACCACATAACTTACACTAATCCTAATGATAGCTAAACTAGGGTTTCATGGAAAATAAATCAATTAAGTAAGAATTTGTTAACTTACCAATAAGTTCTTCACAAAACGAAACTTAGAATCACCACAAGCAAACTCACTTGATGATTGGAGACAATACATAACCTTCCACAAGAATGAACAATGGGAGAGCAAAAAAATTCAATACTAGCACATGAAACTTTAGAATTTGGAAGTTAGGATTCTTGCAACAAAATCCTAGAAAAGAGAGAAAGCTTACCGCTAAGAGCTCAAGAATACCACACCAAGAGAACACCACAAGTGCTCACCACCCACCAAGCATAAAGAGTAGGAGAGAGCAAGACTTGAAGCCAAAAATCCAATGAGGAACAATGTGGCCGAAAATTGTGTGTAGAGAATTATGTGTGTAAAAGAGTGTGTGTTCTTGGTGAGAAATGAGAGAAGAAGAAGAAAGGAAGACAATGATAGAGTTAGAGATAGGGTTGGTGTGTATAGAATTTCATCCAAGGGCTAGGAATAAAGATAGCAAGATAGGGTTGATCCAAGGGTCACAATGTTGACAACATTAAATGTAGTGGTGAAATGCCAAAGTTACCCACCCCCTTATCACTTAATCACAACCCTTGTCATTATGAACCCAATTTACTAGTTTGTCCAAGTCTTCTACACAACTACAATAATGCCACTCAACATCTTCCCAACACTTAGTCAATTAATCTCTACAAAACCCACTAACTCAATACATGTGAAATTACTAATTTACCCTTTGGTCGTTTATTTTTCCAAACGTTTCAATATTTCCATTATTCACGAAATGAAAATATAACATATAACTTACAATTTTTTATTATGCATAATTCATGTAAGTCATGTAAGCACGTAAACAAATTAGACACATAATCACATAAGCACTTATGATTCTCGGTTCCCCAGTGGGGCGACTTTTTAAATTAGCACGTAAAAATACCGGCTGCTATAGGTTCCCCGGTGGGGCGACTTTTTCTGCCATCTCTAGGTGGGAGGACTCAGCCTGCTCATCCTCCATCCCGAACGTCTTGCTGACCCATGTCTAGCGAATACCTTATGATCCTTCATTGGTCTTCTGTCTTTGTCGTTGATCGGATGCCACCGGAGGGGCTGGGTGATTCGTTGGAATCGGTATCTAAGTGAGGCGGTGGGCGAGATATATGTTCTGCCTCTCGAGGACCTCGTTCCTTTTTTCCAGGGTCTCCAGGCATTATAAGATCTAATCATTCAGCTGAGAGGTTTCCTCAGCGTATCACCGTTAATGGGGAAGCTCTCCTTTAATAGGGTTACCACCTTTGTTTAAGAAAAAGAACGGAAATTGACAAAGATATACGAACGTTTTGTTGTTTCCATAGACGGCGCCAATGTGTATATGCTAAAATTTCTATAACACTAGAATGTCTTTTTTGAAATGCATGTGTCCTATTTATACATGAGTTTATAGGCCTTAACCCATCAAAAAGAGATCAATCGTATCCTAATTTGACCGTATCAATTCCTTGATCAAAGGTATTGCAATTATCCCAATGATTAGGCATGATTAATTGTGTTGACCATGCGGATCATAGCTTACCCCTTTTAAATGGGTTAACTTGCTGGGTTATATGCGTTATAGTTGGAGTTGACAAAATTGGACACGACACGAATACGGGCTCATTTAAAAGGTTAGGGTTCAGCATAAAAGGGTCAAGGCCTAAAAAGGGTCGACCCGAACACGACACAAAAAATTTCGGATCGTGCTCGTGTCAAACCCGTGTTGGGTCGTGTTGACCCGTTTGGTTAATCCAACCTATTTAAAAATTAAATTTGTAAATTAAAATATTAGAAAGGGGTAAATTCGTCCTTTGAGGGTACCCTAAGTTACAATAACTAGGTTTTTATATATTGTTTGTGTGAAGAGAAAAGGCATTCTAATCTACCCAAGCCAAAAAGAAAGAACACAAAGGTCAAACGTGCTCCTTCCTTCCTCTTCTCTCTCAATCTCATACATACATATTATGTACACACCCCCTTAAAGCATAAAAATTATATATATATATATATATATATATATGTATGTATGTATGTATATATCTATGTGATCTGTTGTGAATCCACCATTGAAGGAGATGACGAATTTGAGTTTATCGTCGATTGGAACCAGAAGATGAACAAGATGAAGTGCAAGATCCACCCTTGAAGGATCAAGTTTTTCTTGTCATGTAGCAAATCTAAATTAAGAAGATGAAGAGCAGATGTTTTGTGATTGTATCTATCAAAGCCTTCAAATGAATATGATTTAGGATTTTGTGAATGTCAATTTGGGGGTTGGTAGATTTAGGGCTGGAACAATTTAATGTAGGTGAAAAGGAATTTCCCCATGTAACCCCTGTTTCATTTTCTTTTTAACTCCCTTAATTTTTCTAGTGAATTTAGGGCGGGAACGATTTAGTGTTGGTGTATTGTTTATTTTTTGGTTCTTTGTAAATTCATTTTTTTATGAAAAACATTATTGTCATCAAGGTAAAATATGTAATTAGTTTTTTTTTTCTAAACAGGTCAAATATTCGTGTCGAGTTGACCCCCACACGACTCAATTTTTTAAACGGGTACACAGGTCGTGTTATGTTACCTGTTTAAATAGCATATCGTATTAGTATTTAGTATATTCGACACAAATATTAATCGTGTCGTGTTCGGATCGAGCCATTTCATGTTCGTGTCATGTCATGTTCGACACGAACACGACCCGATAACACGAATTGCCAAACCCTAGTTATAGTCCTAGCTAGTGGTGTAATTGGGCTCGCTTTAGGGGCTCAAAATCTGCCTCATACAATAGTATAAAAAAAAGTGCACAATACACCCTTAGATTTTAAAAGTCCCAAAATATTCCATTGTGATAATTTTTTTTTGCAAGTCAGTTCCTAATGTTCGAAAAAAACTAGGAAATTACTCGCTCTACTATTTTACTCCATTTTTAGGGTGCCAAATAAGAACTTGAAGTGTTTTAAAATATAACCAAACTACCTCCATATGATTATGATTATAATTATAATAAGAAAAAAAATAGATTTAGAGGAACAAAATCAAACTTAATAGCTGAAAGGGATAAAAAAAATATTCAAAAAATAATATAGGACCAATTCTAAAACTTAATTACTCTTTAGGAACATTGAAGACTAATAATAATAATAATGTTTTCTGTTTTTCCTTTCCATTTTTGAATGAATTACTCTACTAAAATAAACCAACTACAAAAAGAATTGATGGTTCCGGTGGGGGGGTCGTCCCTCTAACCCCCTGTAATTATCATCCGTCTAACGTGCTGAGTGTTGGCACTCCATTGGACATTGAGAGGCACAAATATCAAGTCTCAAAGGCTCTCAGATCACCCTAACATTCATTCAAGTATGTATTCCACTATATCCCCATTTTCAACCCTTATTTATTTAATTCGATGTATACATATATATATATATACTCATCCATCGAGGAATACTCGTGGGCATGCTAAGTGGGTTCGAATTAATTTTTGGATTGAGAAAGCGAAACCGCATTCCTTCAATACTTCAACAACAGTCAATAACAATGTGTTATACATAAATCTTCTTTTTTTTCTTCCTTCTTTTTATTTTCACTTATTTTATTTTATTTATATGAATCTGAATAAGGGTTCTTGTTTCTATAGATGTTTAACATAATGGAAAATTGTTTACTTTTCATATTTTGATTTTATGTTACTTGTGTAAGTAAAAAAAGGATGTTTCAAATGTTCCCCAATTAAGGCATTAAAATTGATATTTGAATCGATAAGTTTAGGCTAATCTACCCCATGATTCACCATCGTTGTATTGTTGTCGATCAGGATTGTGTTAGTCGTAACGGTGTGATGAATTCAGATAATACGGCCTTAAAAGTGAGTATTGGATGAGATCCGTATTGCATAACGATATTGATATTGACACCTTCCACAAACGTTATCAATCGGGCGGATGATGCGATGACCATGATCTACCCTTATATCAGAATTTTAAGTAGGACCTATGTGTAAGAACATTTAAAATATTATTTGTATTTGCCATGTTCTAGACAATAACCATGTTAAGTGAATTGTCATGTTGAGAGTTTTGTCTATTTGCAATAAAGTTGTTAGTATGTTCGTTTCTATCTCGAGAAAGAAGTCAAGGAGTGTGTCAAAGCAAAGAAAGCTACCGGAGGGCAAAATCGTCATTTCCAGACATCGTTACTTCACCGGAGGGCAAAAATGTCATTTCCAGACATCAATATTTCAACCAAAAGCATCGGGAGTTCGAGATGACTAGTCTAGTTCAAATATGAAAAAATTGCAAAAGATGCAACATACCTACGTTGTCAGAGGCTAAAACAGGACAAATTGGCTTTGACCTACATTGTGGTTTTAGAGCTGGGAAGGGACCCTACACCCTAGACCTATGCACAAGCATAGGTCCCAATGCTTGGTCACGTGATCATTTGTGATGCAGGATTTGTTTCGAGTTTTTAAGTGATCGGCGACTTCAGACCTCTAAGTATAGGCATATACACATATTTATATCAGATTTTAGAGGATTTATCAAGGTATTGTGAAATTATGTAAGAGGGCAAGGTTAGGGTTTTCTGTGACTTGGTCTATAAATATCAAGGTTCTATAAGAGAGGAGGCTACGTCTTTGAGAGATCTCTGCAGTATTCGATCGTTCATATTCTTCTACAGAGATATAGATATAGAGATAGAAAATATCATTGAGTGATTAGAGATATACAAGTTCTCTCTTGTTTTTGGACGTCTTCAATCGTGCTTCTACATCGACAATTTCTATGCACGATTGAATGGTATAGTTGCTGAAAAATTCACACACTGTTTATTGCAACGAGGTTACTTTGATCCGTTCGAGTATGGAGCAATTCGAGGATTTCAGACAGCGAGTAAAGAAAGACAAATTAGATATGATTTGTGAGTCTCTCATAGTGTTTGGTGGAGCAAGCGTGCTTCGTGAAGTACAAGTGATTGAAGGGTTTCAGACTGCGAGTAGAGGAAGATATATCAGGAGTGATTGTAAGTCTAAAACTCTCATATAATCTTTAATTTTTGATTCATAGTGCATCGGTACCTGAGTGTACCCGTGGTTTTTTCCTTGAAACGTTTCCTTAGTTTTTCCACGTATAATTCTCTGTGTCGTCTCTTGCCTTATTTTCTGGACTGTATTGATGTTTGCTTGATATTGCTCGATAGATCTATTTTTGGAATTAAATTAAAAATTAAGGTTTGTGACTAATTAAAATTGAATTTCCGCTAAATAATTTTAATTGATCATAAAATAGACAAAAAAACCTATTCACCCCCCTCTAGACTGTTTTCAGTATCGTCTAGGTAATTTCAATTAATATCAGAGCGTGGTTGCCCCTTTTTAGGTTAATTACCTAGTGTAGATACAAAATTTGCACAACACAAAAAAAAGATCAATTCTCATTACTCTTCATTGGATTATATACATTTTCCCTATGTGTTTTTGGCCCATTAGGGCAACATTTCCTATTTTGGACTTTTTTCCTTACTTTACATGTCAGTTATTTTATGCCTATTTTATGACATTATCTTGAGCTACAAATCTATTCTAGAATCTTCAAGTTGCTTCAAGTATGTTCTTCGAGTTGGGTTACAAGATGGATATGGTGGTCGAGTCCCGGAACAGACCACAAGGCTGACGTACTGGTCGGGCTATGGTGTAGGTACAGGATCCGGCCATGATCCCGGATCATTATCTCGGGCTTTCCGGAGTCGATCTGGTCGGGACCCACTTTTGAATGGGCCGGGAAAACGTTCATGTACACATGCCCTCTTTTAGCTTATGGGCCTCTTTCGACAGGCCCATTAGGTGAAAGAATCTTAGGGCCCATCAAAAGCCCTCGAAGTGGCTACGGGACGCGTGCCGGATGACGCGGGGGCGCATTGAATGCCGCAGCCGTCATAATCATTGCAATTTTGAACATGTGGCTGAGATGACATCGATACGCGTGGAATGGGCCAGGTCATGTCAGTCCGATACCCTGACCCGGGTAGCTGAAGCGTCAAGTCAATATAACCTGCATATCCTTCTCACACGCCACACTTGCAACATTTTCAAATATTTTCAAATCGTTCTCCCTCAGCGTTCTCTCTGCCATATACTCCACCCTCCGCGCAACCTCAAATCCACTCCCAAACCCAAATAATCCACTGTTTGTCTCACTGATTTCAGCAAACTCCAGTGACCGTGGTCAGTTATTTTATTGTGTGGAGAGATTCGAGTCCTGCTGCAAATTTTTGACTAGAAGCATCCTTCTCCGTCCGTTGATAGGGTTGCCGGATTCTGCAAATTACTCACCGGAGAAAAACACAAAGGGGGAAACTGCTGGGACCTCCTTTACCTTTTGTAAGTCATTCTTCTCATTCTTCTACCTTTCGTCAAATATGTCTGGGAGTGATGACACTAGGTCGGTTAGTGACCTGTAACTGACAGACACCGATCTGACCGTTATTGATCCCGAAGCCTCAGTTAGCACCCCGTCCGTTGAGATTACCCGGGTCATTAGGTCTAGTCCACCAGAGGTTACTCAGGATGCAGGGGGTCGAGTCGTAAAGGGTGATGTCAGGACTAATCAGGATCAGGATGTTGAGGAATAGGAGAATTTCTGTACTGACCTTCTCCCCGCTAAATACAGGATAGACGCTCAACTGAAGAGCCTCGGGATTCCTGAAGGGGTTAGGGTTAGGCATTACCCTCGAGACGGAGATTTTATGATCGGTCAGGGGCTAGAGGACGGAGAGATATTAGTTTCCTCATTCCACCTTGCCATACTAAAGTTTCCCATTCATCCCTTCTTCCTCTTGGCATTGGAGACTTTGGGTCTGCCCCCCCTTCAAGTCGGTCCTAACTTTTATAGGATCCTGGCCATGATTTTACTGATTAATAAGGAATTCAACCTAGACTTAGGTTTGGCCGAGCTTCTGTTTTCGTACAAACTTCAAGAACAGAAGGATAATAGGGGTCGGTACAACCTAACCTCATATGTCAAGAGGAAGTTGTGTGACAATGTCCCGACCTCCAATAAGGGGTGGAAAGAAAAGATGATAATATTGAGTTGTCAGTGGAGACATCCCGACGCTATGAACATACCTGTCAACCATGTTTTCCAGCCAACCCGACTTCCCGAGTTTAAAAGTTTTCATACCCGAGCCTCTTGCCAATGCGAATTGTGCAACGATAAGTTGGGCATGCTAGTTATGGGTTTCCTGTAGGCTCCTCAGGAAAAAAGGGAGGTTGGGTACATAAGATCCCGATTTTAAATGTTGCGAGCCAGAGTATGGAGTCAGGATTTAAGGGATAGCCAGAATTGCCTGACCAGATCTGTATTACAGGAGCTTACATCGGGAGAATCTGCACCGACGATAGCCTCGGGTTCTACATCGACTAAATCGGGAGCGAAAAAACTTAGGAGAAAAATGTCTGGGGGCCAGCAGAAGAGGAAAGCGGTCGTCATGCCTAAACTATCGATCAAGAGGGCCAGAAAAACCGACACTGGCTCTACCTCCTTTATCTGTAGGGTTGATGTCCTTCCAGTCCCAGGGAATCCTGCCAACAGTCAACCAACTGGAGTGACTGGAGGCCCTGCTGGCATGCCCCCTCCTCCACCTTCGGCGGAGAATCCTCCGGTCACACCCCCGCCCTCGCCTTCTCATGAGCCTCAAACGGGCAGATTGGATGGGGTCGAGGTAGAGGGTGAGCGTGCTCTGGTCCCGAGCTCAGCGGGTTTGGACCAGAACCCGTCACGGACTGACCTTTCAGTCAGACCCAACTCTAGCCGAAATGTAGCATCGGGTGTTCCTGCCTCAGTGTCGGATACCCAGGACTTAGGCTCTGATGATGAGGATCAGGGTCAATCTCGACTTTCCAGGCTCTGCACTGCCATTTCCAAAAATGTCACGAGACAAGATAATCGGGCGATAGAGAAAGCTGCCGAGAGTGGGGGAAAGGCTCCCCACAGTCCCCGGTTTAGGCTGGATACCAGGAAGGGTCATCCATATCTGTCTGTAGGGGACCAGACGATCAGGAACTCAGAAGCTCTGCGGGAGATGGCCCTGGGGGTATGGACCCCAGCCGATAGGTTGGTTATGGGTCAATACGATAGGATGAGCCTAGCTTTAAACGGTCTCGAGCTTGCGATGAGGGTAATGACTTCCTTATTCATTTTGTACTTCGCTTTTATTCCGCCCCTTATCTTTGTGCTAACATTCCTTTGTGGTAACATTCTTTTCTTTTCAGATACTTCACGCTACTCAGACGTATAACTGCAAGCTTGAGGACGATGCCCGGGTCATAACTGCCCTGAATTGGGATGTTCAAGTCCACAAGGCTGGATGTGCCAAGGCCCTGGAACATGTCAAGAAGGCTAATGATAAGATATAATCCCTGACGTACAGGGCTGTCGCGGCTGAAGAAGGGCTTGCATCGGCCAAGGGGACGATCTCGGAGCTCGAGGGAAAGGCTCGGGAGGTTGAGCAGATGGCTAATCGAGAAGTACAGGCTCGGGAGGCCCTAGCTCTCCAAGTCCAGGCCCTAACCGAAGAGGTCAATAAGTTAAAGGCTTCGGGGCTGCAATTGCTTGAGGAGAAGATCGAGATCGAGAATGCACTGGGCGTGGAGAGGTCTTGGGTAGATATGTGCCACAAGGGTGGTAAACAGATGATCTCCCGTTTTGAGCTGACCTGCAAGTACCGTTACGAGCAGGGTTGGAGGGAGTGCATAGAGGAACTTGAAAAGCCTGAAGATGAAAGGCATATCCCGACTATTGAGGAGCTGGACCTCAGCATTGGAGATGGGCCTCCGTATGACGATCCCGAGGCCGAACCCGATGATCTGACCTTTGGCGAGTTCCTTCAGGACGATCTGCCTTCTTCGCCCTCTCGCTCTGGCATGGATGGGCCTGGAACCACAGAAGAACAATCCCTCGGGAACAATCCCTCAAGTGGTAATGGGGATACTCCTGTGGTGGAGTAGGGTCCCCTTTTTCTGGCATTTGACCTTCGTTTTTTGTTTTATCTTGTGCTTGTAACAATTCAACAATGTCTTATTGTATCAGCCTTGGCCACTGGGGCCTTTTTAATATAAATGTGTCTGCTAATTCATATTTTGTTGGGAACATGTATGATACAACGCTTCATCGATGTTGATAGAAATCATGACATTGAATTGTAACTTTGGTAAGAATAACAATATCACCAGAAAAAAATAGTCGGGCGTTTCACAGACTATTGGTGGGTCTTTGAATATCCCTCGGGCACTTTGGGCCCACGGAGATGATTCAACACTTTGGGTTTTGAAATTAATAGTTTGTAAAACCCGACCGCTGGTGGGTCTTTGAATATCTCTCGGGCACTTTGGGCCCATGGAAAGGATTCAACACTTGGGTTTTGAAATTGATAGTTTGTAAAACCCGACCGCTGGTGGGTCTGTGAAGATCTCTCGGGCACTTTGGGCCCATGGAGAGGATTCTACACTTAGGTTTTGGAATTGATTGTTTGTAAAACCCGACCGCTGGTGGGTCTGTGAAGATCTCTCGGGCACTTTGGGCCCATGGAGAGGATTCAACACTTAGGTTTTGGAATTGATAGTTTGTAAAACCCGACCACTGGTGGGTCTGTGAAGATCTCTCGGGCACTTTGGGCCCATGGAGAGGATTCAACACTTAGGTTTTGGAATTGATAGTTTGTAAAACCTGACCGCTGGTGGGTCTGTGAAGATCTCTAGGGCACTTTGGGCCCATGGAGAGGATTCAACACTTAGGTTTTGTGGATAATCATGGAGACGATTTCGACCAGTGAAGATAATCGGGAAAAATGGAACTTTCATTGAAATCCTTTGGGCTCTAGTGGCTTCTCTTTACAACGGTCAAAACAAAGCATCTCTATAGGTAATACCTCTTTAGTTGGGATGCGTTCTGCGTGTTCGGTTCCCTTCTGTTATCTGAATTCCTGAGCAGTCTGTAGGCCCCTCGACCAATCACCTCGGTGACGGTGTAGGGTCCTTCCCAAGGCTCCTGGAGCTTGCCCACGTGTCCAATCTTTCGTCTAAGGACCATGTCCCCGACTTGGAATCCCCTTCTTTTTACTCTCTTGTTGAAATGATTCCTGACCCGTTGTTGGTACGCTGCCAGTCTTATCCCGGCAGTTTCTCTCCTCTCTTCCAGCAGGTCGAGTTCGTGAGACAAGCGTTGATTGTTTGATATTTCGTCCCAGGCTACTGATCTCAATGTCGAGACGGCATACTCTGTCGGGATTACGGCCTCTTCCCCATATGCCATGGCGAAGGGTGTTTCGCCGGTTGGTTGTCGGGGAGTGGTTCTATACGACCACAGTACCTCTGGTAATTTGTCCAACCATGCTCCTTTCGCCTTCTCAAGTTTCTTTGCCAGGGTGCTGAAGATTGAACGATTGGTCCTTTCTGTTTGCCCATTGGCTTGCGGGTACCCTACCGATGAGGTATTCTGATTAATTCCATGCTCGGCCAGAAGTGACCTGACCGGTTCACAGACTAAATTTGTGTCATTGTCCATCATGGTCCTTGGCACCCCGAACTGGCAGATGATTTGATTCCATATAAACTTCACCACGTGGCTGCCCTTTATAGAAGGATAGGCCTCAGCTTCAACCCATTTGGTGAAATAGTCGGTAGCAAGGAGCACATGGGTCTTTGACCCGATGGCTTTTGGGAGAGGTCTGACTATATCCATTCCCCATCGGACAAAAGGATGTGGAACGATTGTCGGGTTCAAGAACTTCGATGGTTGGAGTATAGCGTCACCGTGCATTTGACATGTTTTTCATTTACGCACATATTCCTCTGTATCCCGGGACAGGTAAGGCCAAAAGTAACCCTGGGATAGGATTTTATGGGCGAGAGAACGGGCACCCGAGTGATTTCCACAAGCCCCAACGTGTATCTCCTACATCACTGTTTCCGCCTCGGAGGGAGTTACGCATCTTAAATACGGACCCGAGAAAGACCTTCTATAGAGCTGTCCCTGGATGATAGAGTATCGGGCTGACTTCATTCTAATTTTCCTGGCCTCTGCCTTATCAGTTGGCAGCATCCCGATACTGAGGTAATCGATTACGGGATCCATCTTCTAGTATCTCGGGGTACTAGGCATATCAGCTCGTCAGGCCCTCGAATACTCGGTGTAGCGATGAAGTCGGTCAGTACTACTCGAGTCATATCCTCGCCAGCAACAGATGCCTGATTAGCTAAGTGGTCGGCGTAAGTGTTTTCCTCCCGAGGGATTTGACTGAATGTTAGCTTTTGAAAACCTCCAGACTCCTTGAGCACCAGTGCTCTGTAAGATTCCATTTTGGGGTCTCTGTTTCGTACTCGCCGGTTATTTGTCTGACTATTAGCTGGGAGTCACTGTATACGGATAGGGATTGTATTTACAGGCTCCTGGCCAATCTCATGCCCGATATGATTGCCTCGTACTCTGCCTCGTTGTTAGTGGCCGAGAACTGTAACTGCATCGAGGCCTGTAACTTAGTCCCGTCGGGAGTATGGATTTCAAGCCCGACGCCTGCCCCATTGGCGCTTACTAAGCCTTCCACGAATAATTCCCACGTTTCTAACTCAACGGGTTGATCTGCCTCCTCGGTCTCTCCTTCTAATAGGAAATCGGCCACGACCTGCCCTTTGATCGAGATCCTGGGAACGTAGGTTATATCATAAATCCCCAGCTCAATGGCCCATTTAGAGATCCTTCCGGAGAGATCGGGCTTCGCCATAAGTACACGAATAGGAGTGGAAGTGGGGACGATGATCTGGTGAGCTTCAAAGTAATGCCTGAGACGTCGTTTGGGATTGATCAGGGATAAAACCAACTTTTCTTGCTTGTTGTACCGTGTCTCGGGGTCGGCCAATGCCTTGCTGGTATAAAAGATGGGCATTTGGAGGTTCCTGTCCTCTTTGATGAGTACCGCGCTAGTTGATACTAATGACACTACCAGATACAAAAGTAGTACATCATCGGGTTCGGGTGTCGCAAGAATGGGGGGTTTGAGCATGTATTCTTTTAATCGGGATAAGGCTTTAGTCTGCTCGGGTCCCCACACTTCTCCCTTCCTGGCTCTGATAGCCTGGAAGATGGGCCGGCACCGATCGGTCAGCCTTGCAATGAATCTGCTTAAGGCTACAACCCTTCCAGTCAGGATTTGGACTTCTTTGTGTGTGGTTGGTTCTTTTGTTTCGAGCAGAGCCTTCACTTGTGTCGGACTGTCCTATATGCCCGATCGGTCGACTATGTGTCCCAAGAACTACCCTGATGACACCCCGAAAGAGCACTTGGCTGGATTGAGCCTCATCCCGTGTTTCCTCAAGGCATCAAATACTTTCCGAAGATGTCCCAAATGGGCAGTTTTATTTCTGCTCTTGACAATTGTATCATCAATGTAAGCTTCGACCATTGTACCCATCATTCCTTTGAATATCCTGTTCACTAGCCTCTGAAATGTAGCTCCTGCGTTCTTTAGTCCGAAAGGCATAACTTTAAAACAATATGTACCTGTCTCGGTAATGAAGGAGATTTTTTCCTCATCTGTCGGGTCCATTGGGATTTGGTTGTATCCCGAGTAAGCATCCAGGAAAGTCAGCCTATCGTAGCCAGCGGTTGCGTCGACCATTTGGTCTATTTTGGGCAAGGGGAAGCTGTCTTTCGGGCAGGTTTTGTTTAGGTCGGTGAAGTCGACACAGACTCGGCATTTCCCGTTCTTTTTCTGTACAACCACCACATTGGCTAACCACTCAGGATACTGAACTTCTCTGATGAACCCGACTTCTAGCAACTTCGACACTTCGTCTGCTATGATTTGGTTCATTTGGCCCCCCATTCGCCTCTGTTTCTGTCGGACAGATCGTATGTTCGGATCGACATGTAATGTATGTCAGGCTATAGAGGGGTTGATGCCGGGCATATCAGTATGCTCCCATGCGAAGACGTCATGATTATCCTGTAAGAATGTTGTCAGTTCATTCAATTCACAAGTGGTGAGGTTTGTACCTGCATAGGTAACCTTGTCGGGTTGATTAGGCATTACTAAGACCGGATGCAGAGGTTCTACAAAAATTGGGGAACTCGACTCCCCATCCTGTAACTGCTATTTGGGTTGCGGGTCCAGGTCCTGATCCTCTTCTCGGGACCTCTTCCGATCGGGCTTATCCTTCATTCCTTTGACAGTGATGGCGTAACATTGCTTGGCGGCTACTTGATCTCCTTTGATATCAATTATGTCGTAACCATTTGGCCCGACGCACCTCATCATTTGATGGAGAGTTGAGGGTACGCCTTGCATCCTGTGAATCCATCATCTTCCCATAAGCAGATTGTAAGAGGGCTTCACATCCACCACTACAAAGGTCTCTGACAAAGTTCTCTGCGCTGCTAACACGGGCAGATTGATCTCCCCGAGGGGTTCGACTTCCTTTCCGTTGAACCCGGCAATTGGATTCCTGGAAGTCACAATGTTCCTCGGGTCGATCTCCAATTTATCAAAAACCCACTTGGTCATGATATTAGCACTGCTTCCCGGATCTACCATGACCCTCCGGACAAGACATCCTGAGACCATCAGGGTGATGACTAATGGGTCTTCGTGCGGGACCTGGATGTCTCGGAGGTCATCCTGGGAGAAAAGTATCTGAGACTGCCCTGTTCGGTGGTGAACCTCGCTTATCCCGACTATCCTGCTGACATGATGCGCCCTCCTCATTTGTGATCGTCTTGACCCTTCGGTGCTTCGTGAGTCTGGACCTCCATGGATCATATTAATGATTCTGACCGGGTGAGCGGGGGCTTGATTCCGTTGGTTGTTCTGTGCGGGTTGATTGGTTCTCGGGCCATCCCGTTGGACGTAGTCCTTTAGCTCCCCTCGGGCTATCATCGTCTCGACCTGACGCCTTAGGTTCCTGCAATCATTCGTCGTATGGCCGAAATCACTGTGGAGGGTGTAGTGTTTCAATTTGTCCCTTTAGTCGAGGGGTTGTCTGATTGGGGGGGGGGGGAGTCTGGAAGATCCCTCTGGCTTTGTTTTCTCGGAAAAGCTTCGCTAGGGTCACTTTCAGCGGGGTGATCTTCTCCTCGAACCTGGTGCGTCTCTCGGGCTGTGAGGGAAATTGAGATGAAGCTGGGATCGGGGGATTTGAGCGCTTGTGACTATTAGTATGTCGGGATGTATCTGAAACCTTATCCTTCGACCTGATTTCCATATTGATCAAAGCCACTCTTTTCTATCGGGTTGCTTCCTCCTCTTCGATCCTCAAGTGGCCCTGAGCCCTGGAATTGAGTTCCCCAATTCCCGAGGGGGGTCGCTTCACAAGTGATTGATGGAACTTGGTCCCCGAGATCAATGCCATCCTGAAGGCTTCCACGGCTGAGTGTTGGTCGCAGTTGTTGATTGAGGACGACTCGACGTTGAACCTGAACAGGAAGCTTTTGAGGGACTCTCCTTTTTCTTGAGTCATGGTAAAGAGACTCGAGATGGTTTTCTTTTGCCTCTTGTTCCCGAAATACTGGGCCACGAAGAGGTCGGACAGTTGCTGCTAGCTGCCAATGGATCTCGGCGGTTGCTTCCTGAACCAGAGGAGTGGCGCATCGATGAGATTGGTCGGAAAGACTTTGCACAGCAGGACTTCGTTGTCGGCATACATGGTCATTGTTTGGTGGATATGGTAAATGTGCTCCTCGGGATCCTTTGTTCCATCATAGGGAGTGAATCTAGGCATGAGGAACTTCTTGGGGAACGGTTCCCTGGTGATTTCGACAGTAAACGGTGATTGAACCGAGTTGGCAGAGGCCTGGAGGGCCTGGTCATCAGTAGATCGGGCCCTGAGATCCCTCATGACCTTCTTTTGAAACTCCGCCATCATCTCCTGAAGCTTCTGTGATGTCAGAGGTTCATCGGTGACGGGAATGTCACCTGTAGTCGGGGCCTTACCTGGTCGGCGAGAGGTTTCATCATGTTCCTCCCGTGGTTCGGCTTGCCCTTGGATCTGTGACTGATCTGGAACTACCGGTGGGATAGTCGTCTGATTCATCCTTGCCAATAGCTCTTCGCTTCTTCTCTCCGCCGCCAGGCTTCTTGCTTCGGCGGTCTGACTACGTTTCTCGGCTTCTTCGAGCTGCCGTAAGAGATGTTCAATCGTCGGTGGAGCACTCGGTTGTCGGTCGCCGGGGATCAGCGCCTCTGAATGGGATCTCGTTACAGGCATGGCTATATCTGGGCGGGGTGGACGATATTGAAGGTTTGGTGGATATATATGTGTTTCGCTCAGCTTTTTGAGGTGGGAAGTTGGTCGGCGGAAAAAATGACCTACTTTCCCACAGACGGCGCCATTATGTAGATACAAAATTTGCACAACACAAAAAAAATATCACTTCTCATTACTCTTCATTGGATTATATATATTTTCTCTATGGGCTTTTGGCCCATTAGGGCAACATTTCCTATTTTGGACTTTTTTCCTTACTTTACACATCAATTATTTTATGCCTATTTTATGACATTATCTTGAGCTACAAATCTATTCTAGAATCTTCAAGTTGCTTCAAGTATGTTCTTCGAGTCGGGTTACAAGATGGATATAGTGGTCGAGTCCCGGAACGGACCACAAGGCTGACGTACTGGTCGGGCTATGGTGTAGGTACAGGATTCGGGCCATGATCCCGGATCATTATCTCGGCTTTCCGGAGTCGATCTGGTCGGGACCCACTTTTGAATGGGCCGGGAAAACTTTCATGCACACCTAGGGTTAGATTATGTACGTAAACGATGGAGATACCTCGTGAAGGAGGTTCCATATCTAGGTCCCCTTTGTTTGATGGCTCAAATTATACATATTGGAAAGCAAGAATGAGAGCATTTTTAATATATTTAGATAAGGGAGCGTGGAATGCTATTGAAGTAGGATATTCACCTCCTACTGTTAAAGACAACGCGACCAATGAATCAACACCAAAACCGTCGAGCGAGTGGACTACTACCGAGACGAATAGTGCAAATTGGAACTCGAAGGCGTTGAATGCGTTATACAATGCTGTAACTCCGAGTGAGTTTAAGAGGATTGCTACATGCGTAATTGCCAAGGAAGCTTGGGACATTCTCCAAGTCACTCATGAAGGAACGTCGAAGGTGAAACAATTAAAGCTTTAAATTTTGAATTATCAATTTGGACAGTTGAAGATGGAGGAGGATGAGGTCTTCGTAGACTTTGAGGCTTGGTTAACTGATATTGTAACAGGTTGTCATAACCAAGGTGAGCCTATTCATGAGACTACCATAGTAAAGAAAATTCTTAGGTCTCTTCCAGAACATTTTCAATCTAAGGTCACTGTCATCTCAGAGGTCATGAGTCTTAAAGAAATTAAGATTGAAGAATTGGCTAGAAATTTAAAATCTTATGAGATGGAGATGTTCAAAAATCCCCCTAAAAAGGCGAGTTGCACAAAAGAGAGAGCATAGCTTTCAAAACCACTAGGGAGGATCAGGTTGAACTTGATGAAGAAAGTGAGTTGAGTCTGAATGATATTTTCATGTTGCTAAGAGGTTGAACAATTTTTTTAGGGCTAAACAGAATGGCCAGGGACAAAAATTTGGAGATAAGTTGGGTGAGTCTAGAAATAGAAATAAGACACAATGTTTTGAATATCAGAGATATGGTCATATAGCCGTAGAGTGTGCAAACACTCTATAGAAATCCAAAGGATTAGCTGTCAGTTGGGATGATGACTCTGATAATGGATCAACTAGTGATGCGACAGAATCATAAGTAGGTGATGATTCTGAGAATTTCATTGTGTTTGTTGTACAGAGCAAGGAGGTTAACGAAGTTGCTTCAAGTTTGGCGATGTCTGAACATGAAGGTTCTAAGAGTGATGAAGATTGTGATGAAACGCTTCCAGAGTCTTATAATAAATTACTTGATAAGACCACACAACTTCACAAAAATCACATGAAACAGTTGACTAAAAGTCTTAACATGGACAAAGAACTACATTCTTTAAAAGACGAATTAGCCAATAGTTCTCAAACTCTGAATCTTCTACAAACCCAAAAGGCCAAGTTGATTGAAGATTTGAATAAGTCTGAACTTGAAAAAACTGAGGCTTTGAAGTTAATAGATGATCTCAATAAGGAATTGGTTGAGAAATCTACTAAGATTGAAAATTTGGAAAAAAAGCTGAAGGATGCTAACTTAACTGTTCAGAAGTGGTCTAGTGGAACTCTTAAGCTTAATCATATGTTGAGTAAAGAAATTCCGCAGGAAATACAAAGGGACTAGGTTTTGTTGGAGTATTGCAAAATTCAAATGTTGCTGCAAAAACCACCTTTGTAAAAGCCTCCCAAGTAGCATCAAGTTCTTCAAAAGGAAATTCAAATTAGAATCCTAGGGTTTAATCCTATATCAAAAGACCTATTGAAAACAAGCTTTTGCTTAGCCCTAAAGACCTTTTCTCTTTCGATTTTTCCATCTCCCCTGCTCTCCTTGTCCAACCCTTGGCCCAAATCAAGGTCTTTCTAGAAAAATACTCTCACCCCATATCTGTTATTGCTTTCTTTGATACTTATGCTGCTTCAACCATTATGAATCCTGCAATTCTTCCGCAATCCTATTGGAAGTCATGCTACTTCCCATTCACTGCTGCAAATGGTGAATCATTTACAATACCAAGAAATTGCTGGATTTGGGTTCGGGTGAGGTTTTGATCTGGGAACTGGAGGAGCTGGGTAGCGATGTGAGGCTGCAAAACATACTGGCCATGTGATATCTTCATTCCCAGAAACTCATTTTCTGGTTACGCTAGAATCATCTTCTGATGGAGTCCGGAGGTTTGTTCCTATTTGTCATCACTGTGGTGTCAGTGGTCACATTCGACCAAGGTGTTCGAAGTTGAGAGGGAAGACTTTGCAATCGGTGAAGGAACAAAGAGTTCAATATGGAGATCGTGTTCAAGATCAAATTCGAATGCTGAATGAAGAAATGACGAATTTGTCAAGATTGACAAAAGGAGCTTCGAAGATGAAGAAGACTTGGGTGAGAAAAAGTGAGCTACACTGTCTTGTAGTTCATACTGCACTTAGAGCACGCAAGTCTACTTCTTGGTATTTGAATAGTGCATATTCAAGGCATATGACTAGAGATAAGTCATTGTTTGGATTTCTCGAGGAATGTCATGGTGGGATAGTCATTTTTTGTGATGGAGAGAAGTCGAAGGTTCTAGGCAAAGGTACCATTATGATTTCTGGTCTACCTAGACTAGAAGATGTGCTTTATGTAGAGGGTCTTAAAGTAAATTTGTTGAGCATAAGTCAGATATGTGATAACAATCATGATGTCACTTTTTCTCCTGATAAGTATTCGATCATCGACTCTTCTGGGAATTGCGTAATGGAATATATGCGTTCAACTGATAATTGCTATTGCATTGTTCCTATTTCTGAATTGTTATCCAATAGAGTTAAACTTGATGAAGTTGAAATCTGGCATCAGTAGATGAGACATGTTAATTTTCATAAATTAACAAAAATTACTAAGAGAGAAATTGTTAAGGGAGTCCCTAAGCTTGGTTATGTAAAAGGAGTTGTGTGTGGATCATGTCACAAGGGTAAACAAGTCAGATGTCAACACAAAAAGACAAATGTCATTGGTACTTCTAGACCTTTAGAGTTGTTGCATATTGATTTAATGGGTCCCACTAGGATCATGATCAAAGGAGGAAAAAAGTATATTTTTGTCATGGTGGATGATTATTCGAGATTTACATGGGTTGGATTTCTAAGTGAAAAGTCTGAAGCTTCTTAAAGTTTTAAGAGAATTTGTTTAAAAATTCAGACTAAGAAGAATTATTCCATTTCTAGAGTAAGGAATGATCATGGAAGGGAGTTTGAAAATTTAGAAATTGAAGTGTTTTGTGAAGATAGAGGAATAAAACATGAATTTTCAGCACCTAAAACTCCTCAACAAAATGGAGTAGTTGAGAGGAAGAATGGGGTTATTCAGGAAATGACCAATGTTATGCTACAAGGTAGGAATGTTCCTAGGTATTTTTCGGCCGAGGCGGTGAACACAACGTGTTACACCTCGAACAAAGTTAATCTTAGGTTTGGCACCTTAAAAACTCCTTATGAACTGTGGAATGACAAGAAACCCAATGTAAAGTATTTCAAAGTTTTTGAAGCAAAATGTTATATTCTTAGAGATCGTGAATCTATTGGGAAGTTCGAGTCTAAGAATGATGAATGAATATTTTTGGGTCATTCATTGACTAGTCGAGCATATAGGGTTTTTAACCTTAGAACTCAAATGATGATGGAATCTGCCAATGTAGTGGTTGATGACTCTGTATTGATGAGTCCCCAACGTCTGCTGAGGAGGAAGATGGTGAGTCATTCTTTATATTGGATAATGATTCTTCTGAGGTTGAAAATGAGGATAATGTGGTTAATGATGATACTTCAAGTCCTGTAGAATCACATGATTCAATTGGTGATGTTCAGTCTACACCGTCTAAGGAACCATCTACAAGGGTAAAGTTGTACCATCCTTTGGATAATGTTATTAGATTTGTTTATCAGATGATGGTGACACAGAGAAATGTTAGGATTGAGGTTTCGTAGGGATGTTATACATCTTCTTTGGAACCTAAAAATGTTAAATAAGCTCTTTAAGATAGTGATTGGATAAATGTTATGCAAGAAGAACTTTAGAAGTTTGTTAAGAATGATGTATTGTATCTTGTCCCTAGACCAAAAGAGATAAATGTGATTGGTACCAAATGGATTTTCAAGAATAAAAAATATGAAAATGGTACAGTGGTTAGGAATAAGGTTAGGCTTGTTGCTCAAGGATATACTCAGATGGAGGGTATTGATTTTGATGAGACTTTCGCTCTAGTGGCTAGGCTTGAATCTATTCGAATTTTGTTTGCTATCGTTTGTCATCTTGGATTCAAGTTGTATCAAATGGATGTGAAGAGTGCATTTTTAAATGGTGTTCTTTATGAGGAATTATATGTGGAGCAGCCCAAAGGATTTGAGGATCCTTATTGTTCAGGTCATTTTTACAGGCTGAAAAATGCGTTGTATGGGCTAAAGCAAGCTCCTAGAGCTTGGCATGAAAGGTTAACTGATTACCTGTTGGGAATAGGTTTTACTTGAGGGGAAGTGTATAAAACATTGTTTATTCAGAAAATTGAGAGTGATAGAGTTGTTGCTCAAATCTATGTTGATGATATTGTGTTTGGATCCACTTCTGATAAGTTTGCTCATTATTTTGGAGATCAAAGGCAATTAAATGATGAGATTTTTGTTTCACAAACTGGTTATGCCTTGGAATTGGTGAAGAAGTTTGGTTTGGAAAAGGCTAAGGATGTTCGCACTCCTATTATTACAAGTGTTAAGCTTAGCTTAGATATTAAAGGCAAAGATGTCGATCCTACACTTTATAGAAGTATGATTGGGAGTTTGTTGTATTTGACTACCAGTTGACTTGACATAGCTTTTAGTGTTGGTTTGTGTGCACGTTATCAGGTAAGTCCTAAGGAGTCTCATATTAGTGCTGAGAAAAGGATTATCAAGTATGTTAAAGGGAAAGTGAATTATGGACTGTGGTATCCATCAGGAACTAATACTGATATCGCATCTTTTTCTAATGCTGATTGGGCCGGTAATGTTGATGATAGAAAAAGTACTAGTGGAGGGTGTTTTTATGTTGGAAATTGCTTACTAAATAAGTAAAATTGTGTTTCCCTTTCCATTACTGAGGCTGAGTATATAGCAGTTAGTAGTTGTTGTACTTAGGTTTTGTTGATGCGTCAAATGTTGCAGGATTATGGTTTTTCTTAAGGCACGATGACTGTGTTTTGTGATAACATGAGTGCGATAAATATTTCTAAAAATCTTGTTCAACATTCTAGTACAAAGCATATAGATATTCGACATCATTTCATTCGTGATCTTGTTGAAGATGGGATAGTGTCTCTAGAGTTCATATCCACATATTCTCAGTTGGCAAATATCTTTACAAAACCATTAGATTTTCAAAAGCATGTTAGTCTTAGGAAATCTATTGGTATGCTTTCTTTAGAATAAATATCTTCTTATCTATCATTCTAGGAACACATTGCATTATTTTCCTAGAATTGATAGGTAATCATGCAGTTGTATTATATTTGTTCATGCATGCATTTTATTTTAGAAAATCATAAAATAAAATTTTTGAGACTGTTGAGCTTGGCCAGAGTACAAAAATTGTCATATTTTACTCTATTTTCACATTTACTTGTCTCATTATGCACATGTGAAGTATAAGTATCAAACTGATCTAAGATTTTTGGATGATCACTTGGGATGGTTATTTTATGTTACAAAACTTTATTCCTAGGTGCTAGTTGCTTCGGTGATGATTATAATGCCTGCTGAATCTGTTAATTTTTTTATTTAACCCAAAGTGGTATGAAGGTTCATGAGCTATGCTAGGTTGGTCTATGCATGAAATAATTTTTGCATGTGTATGAATATTTTGGTGATGTTGAAAAAAATAAGATGTTTAAAATATTAAAAATGTAAAAAGTAGTTATTCAATCTGAGTAATCGGGCCTCTTGTCTCACTAAGTATTGAGTGTTCGCATAAAAAGAGGAGAAGAATAATGAGCATAAATCCCATGAAAGAAGCTCAGACCCAGTTGGTCAGGACTAAAAAATCCTCGCTGGAGATTCTAGAGCTTAGAAAAACATAAAGGGATATGGTGAAAAAGTTAAAAAGATGAGAATGAGGAAATTGTGTGACAAAGAGAAAGTTTTTTTTGCCTTCTAGTTTGGATCTTGGATTGAATTATCATCACGGTTGGTGGGAAGATTATCAGCTTTAGTATGTATTGTTTTCATCTTACCTTAGTACTTGCACATGAGAATTTTCATATATATATATTTGTAAAGCTTGACTTGTGCATTCTTGAGTTTACAAGGTATGTGTGTTGATTTTTTTTTATACCATGTGTATAATGGTTGAGTTAAATCTAAGAATATGATGTATAAATGATTTTCTTGTTGTCTCTACTGCCTTTCTCACAGAGTTTTAAAAACAAAAATATTTTATTTTACATTCATGCATTAGCTGTATGGTCATGCATAGTAGAGATGTCCGTTACCCTGAGAATTTGGATATGATCTGATAAGGGTTCTATATCTTGGTATTTTTCATTGAGTACTTCCTTGCATCTCTCTACATTATTGCTATGGCATATACTCTATTTGCTTGACATTTCAGTGACAAAAAAGGGGAAAAGTATTAAGTGAGGGGGAGAGATTGAGATTGTTTGATTGATTCAGAAGGAGAAGTATTTAGCAAGGGGGAGTTTATTCTTAGGGGGAGAATGATGATCATTATGTGTGCATTGTTGTTATGATTTTCCGATGATCATTATGTTGATTTATATCTATTTTCCACACTTGCGTTTAATGGTTTATTCAGTATTGTAGTTACAGGATTGGTTGACCGTCATGAAAGCAAGGTGACAGTTTATATCTATGTTTATCAGTGTGTGTTCATACGTATAGATGTTATATTGTTATTTGTGAGACTATATTGTAAAACATGGTTGTCTCATAAATGTCAAATGGGAGATTGTAAGAACATTTATAGTATTATTTGTGTTTGGCATGTTCGAGACAATAACCATGTTAAGTGAATTGTCATATTGAGAGTTTTGTCTATTTGCAATAGAGTTGTTAGTATGTTCGTTTCTATCTCGAGAAAGAAGTCAAGGAGTGTGTCAAAGCAAAGAAAGTTACCGGAGGGCAAAGTCATCATTTCTAGACATCATTACTTCACCGGAGGGAAAAAATGTCATTTCCAGACATCATGATTTCAATTAAAAGCATCAGGAGTTCGAGATGGCCAGTTTAGTTCAAATATGAAAAAACTGCAAAAGATGCAACATATCTACGTTGTCAGAGGCTGAAACAAGACAAATTGGCTCTGACTTACACTGTGGTTTTAGAGCTGGGAAGGGACCTTACGCCCTAGACCTACGCCCAAGCGTAGGTCCCAATTTTGGTCACGTGATCACTTGTGATGTAGGATTTGTTTCGGGGTGTTTTCGGATTTTTCCAGTTTAGTCCTTACTTCCAGTTTTTAAATGATCGACGACTTCAGACCTCTACGTATAGGCATATACACATATTTACATCAGATTTGAGAGGATTTATCAATGTATTGTGAAATTACGTAAGAGGGCAAGGTTTGGGTTTTCTATGACTTGGTCTATAAATATCAAGGTTCTACAAGAGAGGAGGCTACATCTTTGAGAGATCTCTGTAGTATTCTATCGTTCATATTCTTCTACAGAGATATAGATATAGAGAGAGAAAATATCATTGAGTGATTAGAGATATACAAGTTCTCTCTTATTTTTGGACGTCTTGAATCGTGTTTATACATCGAAGATTTCTATGCACAATTGAATGATATAGTTGCTAAAACATTCACACATTGTTTATTGCAACGAGGTTGCTTTGATCCGTTCGAGTATAGAACGATTCGAGGATTTCAGACCGCGAGTAGAGAAAGACAAATCAGATGTGATTTGGGAGTCTCTCATAGTGTCTGGCGGAGCAAGCGTGCTTCATGAAATACGAGTGATTCAAGGGTTTTAGACCGCAAGTAGAGGAAGGCATATCAGGAGTTATTGTAACGTTTCCTTGGTTTTGCCACGTATAATTCTCTGTGTCGTCTCTTGCCTTATTTTCTGGACTATATTGATGTTTGCTTGATATTGCTCAATAGATCTATTTTTGGAATTAAATTGAAAATTAGGGTTTGTGACTAATTAAAATTGAATTTCCGCTAAATAATTTTAATTGATCATAAAATCGACAAAAAACCTATTCACCCCCCCCCCCCCCTCTAGGTTGTTTTCACTATCGTTTAGGTAATTTCACTATGTTTTAGCACTTGAAGAAAAATGCTTTTAAAACAGATGGGGTCTTTAAATCTTGCAAACATGACCAATTATTGGTGAACGATGAAGTAATTCCCTTTAAATATGCCTAAGTGGCTCTCTTTAACCTAAGTACATATTTAAGATTCTGTTAGTGTTTTAGGTCTTAACTTATTGGTTAAAGTAGCACTATTGTTAAGATATTTAGAGGACATTCTAAGCACTTTGAACAATGTATTCAATCATAATCAATAAATGTTCTATCTTTCACTCTTCTGATGTGGGCTGGCACTGACCTAGAGAGTTAGGTGAGTGGGGGAAGAATCATATTATTTAAAAGGGTAATTTACACGGACCTCCCCTAAGGTTTGGCCAAATTACATAGACCTCCCCTCAGGTTTTAACTTTGTCACAAACCTCCCTTAAAATCCAAACCTTATATCACTAACACCCCAAGGACAGAAGGACCGTCAAATGACCTAACGGAGCTAGCTAATTTACCTATTTACCCTTACCGTTTGTCGTGAATTATCTAAAATACCCCTTGTACTATATTTCTACTTGTTGGCCACATTTCTGTCAGATTCATGGTTTTGGAGGGAAACACTTGGTCTTCTCTCTCTTTGCAACCTCATCATTTTCTTACCGTACAACCTCATCACCTTCCTCATAGTCTGTAAAATCCATCTCCATTTTGTGGGTTTTAGGGTTTAGGTTGAGTTAGGGTTTGAGCTGATCTCTGGAAGAGGACGGGAGGAAGAAAGGTGAAGAAGAAACATCAGATCGAAGTTACGTGGCTGGATCAAAGGTTAGGGTTTCATATTTTATGTTTGATCTATTTAAAATTGTGTTTATATGACCAAAACTTTAATATTTTTTAGTTTTAGGGTTTTTTGTGACAATATCGGTCGTGGTATATGTATTTTTACAATACCAAAGCACATATTGACCATCATTATATGTATATGTTAGTGGTTTTAGGTTAAGTTTGAATTTTGTACTGTTTGATTTCATGTTTAGGGTATTGATTTGGGCATGGGATGATTTAGGGTTTTTTGTGACAATATTGGTCGTGATATGTCTATTTTGGCAATACCAGAGCACGTATTCACCATCATATACATATATGTTACTATTTATATGTTAAGTTAAAATTTTGTACTGTTTCATTTCATGTTTACGGTTTTGATTTTGCATAGGATGATTTAGGGTTTTTTTGTGCATTTCTATGTTTTGTGTTTTTTTAGGGTTTGTTTGTTACTCTGTTTTCATTTTTGCAAATAGTGTTATTTGATGCATTGTATACTTGCTTTTGTAAAATTTTGTACTGTTTGATTTCATGTTTACGGTGTTTTGTGTTTTTTGGATCTTACAAATGATGTGATGACAACTTCTCTACATTACATTCCACTAAGTACTCCTTATGTTGTGTCTATGTCATATGAGATACCTGATAGTGTTAACAGAATGCCAATTGATTCTGATGAGGAATTAATGGCAATGTTTAAAGACTATACTGGGGAGAGGGAAAGGGTAATACACATTGATATAGATGAAATTAACACTGAGCCTGAACTTGAAGCTGTACCACCTGAACTTGATATGGCTAATGAAGTCTATAGGTTTAGTGATGAAGATGTTGATTTGGGTATTAGCAGAAAAAAGGGAAAGGGAAAGAATGTTGCTGATGATGTGAATTTAGGAAATCTTGGTGTAGAGAAAAACTACAGTGATGATGGGCTATTAAATTATGGACCTGGGGATGAAGTTGGAACAAATTATGATAATGGTTTATATGTGAATGAAGAGGATAGGTCATCAGATAGTGAGTTGGATGCTAAAAAAAGGAAAACTAGGGCTTTTCACATGCATTGGATGGCAAAGCATTTAAGAGAAATGCAGATGAAATTGTAACTTTGGAAGGCGGTCAACTATTTGCAAGTGTTGACCACTATAGGGAGATGCTCAGAGATTTTATATGCCAACAGGGGTGCAATGTGAAAATAACAAAATATGAAAAATCAAGAGTTACTGTGATATGTGAAACTGAAGGTTGTCCATGGAGGGTACATGTTTCCCCTCTAATTGATAACATAACATATAAGATTAAGTCAATAAATACCAACCATAACTGTGTGAAGAGTGATAAAGTGAGGGATGCCAACTCAACTTGGATTGCAAAAAAAGTTGGAGATCAGATTAAAGACAATCCAGACATACCACTGGATGCTTTAAAGGCATCAGTTAAGAAGCAATTGAAGGTGAATGCAAGAATGATGCAGTTGTACAGAGTCAAAAGGATAGCTATTAGGGAGTTAACTGACAATCATGGTAAGGCATTTTCATGGATTCCCAGTTATGTTAATGAAATTTGGAAAACCAACCCTGGGAGTATGGAGTATATGCAAGTTAGAGAGAAATTTGCCTACTATGAAGTTCCTTAGACTATTCATGTCAATGGATGCAATGCAGAAGGGATTCAACAATGGATGCAATGCAGTTGTACATAAATGACATTTGACATACTTAAGGGTATTATGAGGATTAAAATGTTATAACCTAGTGACGTCATATTTTTTCCGTCATTGACCATGGTTGACCGTTACTTTGGAGTGTCAGTGATATAACGTTTGGATTTTAAGGGAGGTCTGTGACAAGTTGAATCCCGAGGGGAGGTCCGTGTAAATTACCCTATTTTAAATTTGGGGGGGTGGGTTAGAGGTTTTTTAAAAATTTCAATGGGGGCATAAGCATTATTATTCTATATTTAAGTAATAAATAAAAAAATCAGGGTGGCCCCCACAGGTCCCAAGTAGGTCCGTCCTGGATCATGTGGGTTTTATATTTGACTTTCACACACAATGTAATTCATCACACCCATCACCATAAAGATGATATACAGAAATAGTTTCATTAAATTCCTTTGCTGGCCAAGGTTTTCAGTTTTCTGTGATTCCGCATTTTAAGTTCACTGTTGTGCTTGTAGGAATTTGTAATTACTTTCTCTAAGTATTGCTGTTTCTGATCAATGAATCAAATGTTAAGTGCAGGGAAGAACCCCAGGGCTTTCTACGGTTTGTGACGGGTTGGCCCAAAGAAAGAGAAGTACTGCCTCTTCCCATAATGCCATCGAATCCATTCTTTACAATAACTTTCACTGTTTGTTGTTGATGCATATGTTAATTGGGATTATACTGATATTCATTTTTAACCTATGAAATAACATATACAACAAATTATATATGCATTATTTTTTTTTTTTCATTTTTTTTGAAAGTTAATATTACTCACATGCTTGAACCCGGACCTCCCATTTGAGAGTTAGGGTTTGGTACTGCTCAGCCATTCTAGTTAGTTTTTAGTAATCTTATGAGACATATTTTGTTACATTTCTCTATCATATACACAATTTAGCCTCCTGCTTCAAAAAAAATTATTTCATTCAGGTAACTTAGTTGATCCGATCATTTAACAGTCAAATCTGAGGGTAAGCAGTTTAAAAACTTCAAACCCTTCCAAATATCACCGGAGTTCAAGTGCTCTACTCACAAGCCCTAATATTTTCTTTTGTGCAATCTCTTAGCAGCAGAATGGGTAATATATTTGTCAGACTTACTTGGGTACTATTTTAAGTTGTAACTTGAACTCTGAACTGTAAATCTTTTTTCTTTCTTTTGAGCATTTTTCTCTTGAGATAAAATCGAACCTGCAAGTTTAAGTTTGGAGTGTCAGGGTTGGCAACCTGTTGGCGTTATGAGGGTAGAAATTGTTTCTTGTTGCCTGTTTTAGTGTTGATAAAAATATAACCTATTGACCGAAAAATTGAAAGTCTAACCATATAAAAAACCGAAGAACCGTGCAGTCGAACGGGATAGAAAGTCATGTTCTGCAGAACCATTGAGTCAAAAATAAAAATTTAATTTATACAAATGTTCCGAGACTTCACTTGTTGTGTTTGAATACAACTTTGACAAAAAGAAAACTTGCTCAAATAATACAACACCAAGAACAATTCCACACCCTTTCACGGAGCACGCTTACCATGCCCGTCTTCCAATAGTGATGGCATCAACGGAAATATAACATAATGTCTATTTCCTTTCGGTTTGTTGCTTTTTTCATAGATCTCACTCTTACTTCTGCTCCTCTTTTGAAGTTCATTTTGCTGCCGTCCTCCATCTCCCTTTTGTTTTTGTTGTTGTTATTTCTTAGAGAATAGCTCTTACATTTCTATGCTTTAGAGAAAAATGTATCATATATTTCCTAAAATAAAAAAAATAAAAAAAAAAGAACTTCTTCTTCATTTTTTCATTTATCAAATAATAAGCTACAATAGACTAGTGTGTGATTATTTCATATTTTATTCTACTCCAGAGTTCCTACACTTGTGAAGTGGCACAGAGTTGCATAAGAGCATGCTCTGCGCCTCTACTTCCTTCTCACTCTCCATCATTGTCAAATGGAACAACTCCAATTTCACTATGAGCTGACAGACCAAGTGACTGGTTGATCATTTAGACAATTTTTTATTTTTTTTTATTTTTATTGCAGGATCAGATGATCTCTATACGTGCTAATTGGAAATCTTCAGGAGTCGATCTACCCCAAGGTAAGTAAGTCTAGAAATCGATGATGGGTTCTCCGATTGTCAGATTACGTTCCAGAGTCCATGGTAGGTTAAAGAGCTTTGCCGTTATGAATTTGAAGATCTTATTCACATTTATATTGTAGGTCGAACTTGAAAAGAATAGTGTCGCGTTCAAGGCCCTTGCATATGCTCTTGCCTGTTCACAGTAAGAAACAAAACTTGTTACAATTGTCTCAATATGTGCACACTATGGGACCTTTCACTAATTAAGTGCCATACTCTTTCTATGAGAGCAAACAAAACTTGGGGTGAATATTTTTCATTGCAGAACAATTAAATGCTGCAATAGTCCTTCATATGGGTTTGGATTCCCTTTTGTTTTTTCATATTTTCCAAGGTCGATGCTTTTGTTTGTGTGTGTACATATACTGATTGTGCTTTTCCTAACTTTTCATCATTTGTGGATGACACTGTACAAATAGCACATGATACATGTAAAAATAGAGCACATGTGTTCCTATTTTCTTTCTTCCTTTTTATCTTATTTAATTATTATTAGCCAAAAGAGCCAAAAACCTTAAGACGGTTGCAAAATATCCCTGGAACTATTTTTTTCAGCAGATGAGTCCCTAAACTATAAAATTGTTGCAAACTATCCCCTTGAAGTCAACCGGAGTTACTTTTCCAGTGTCTTGTGATTCCAAATTACTCTTATGCCCTCTGAAACATAATTAAATGGTTTTCTTTTATAAAAAAAAATGTATTGTAAAAGTACCAAGCTACCCTCCATATATGTTTAGACATTAAACTTGACAAATTTTACAAGGCCATTGTGTTATTAATACCAAGAGATTGAGAGAAGGGTTTATGGTTGTCTTATATATGGTAGTACCAAGAGATATCGCTAAGGCTCCGTTTGGCAACCCGGTTTTGGTCTTGGTCTTTGATTTCAAGACCAAATCCATGTTTGGTTGACCGATTTTGACTTGGTTTTGGATACCCTAAAACCAACCACTAAAACCTGGCTTTGGGCCACCATTTTTGACTTTTCTCTCTATATATATATATATATATATATGGCCGAAAATATGAATTATTTTGAAATTTTTCGGAAAAAAATTAATTTCCGGGAAAAAATTATTTTTTCGAAAATAATTATCTTTTTCGGGAAAAAAAAAAAATTTCGGGAAAAAATCATATTTTCGGACAAAAATTAATTTTCTCCAAAAAATTATTTTTTCGAAAATATTTATTTTTTGTAAAATAATAATTTTTTTCGGAAAAAATTTAATTTTTCGGAAAAAAATAATTTTTGGAAAAAAATCATATTTTCGGAAAAAAAATTAATTTTCGGAAAAAAATTATTTTTTCGAAAATAATTATTTTCCGGAAAATATTTATTTTTTCGTCAAAAAATAAATTTTTGGAAAAAAATCATATTTTTGGGAAAAAATTAATTTTCGGAAAAAAAATATTTTTTCGACAAAAATTATTTTTTCGAAAATAATTATTTTCCGGAAAATATTTATTTTTTTGAAAAAATTTATTTTTTCCTCAAAAAATCATATTTTTTCAAAAAAATTAATTTTTGGAAAAAAATATTTTTTCGACAAAAATTATTTTTGTCGAAAAAATTAATTTTTGGAAAAAAATCTAAAAAATATTTTTTCGACAAAAATTAATTTTTCGGAAAAAATTAATTATTTTTTTTTCCGAAAATTAATTATTTTTCAAAAAATTATTTTTTATATTTTTCGGAAAAATATTTTTTTCCCGAAAATTACTTTTTTTCCAATTTTTTATATATATATTTTTCATATTTATATATTTTTAATACATATTAATATATATATATATATATAATTATTCCAAGACCAAGACCAAAACCAACTCCTTACCAAACACTATATATTGGTTTTAGATTTACCTAAAACCACCCAAAACCAAAACAAGACCAAAACCAAAACCAAAACCAAAACCAAGACCAAAATCAAGTTCCCAAACGGGCCCTAAAGTAAGTGTAACTTTCCCAAACGGGCCCTATTTCATAATTCTTTACGTTTACAATATTGTTATATATATATATATATATATGTGCCCGCATGTGGTTATATAATATATAAGTGACTTCTTAATTTATTTTTGTCAAATTTTCATGATTATGTAGACACTTAAATTATATATACGCTTATATAAAAGTATTTAAATTACAAGATTAAAATTATAATACTAAGGAATCAAAAGTTGAAGTTGAAATTACATGTTTGGATCTTGAAGGTCAGGAAATCAGCAAAAGGGTATTTATAAAGGGTAGGGGTATAATGGTCATGTAAAAAGGGAAGTTGGACAATTAAAGATCGACAAAAATACTTGAAGGGAGTATTTTGCAATGGTTTTATAGTTTTAAGGACTCATCTGCTTAAAAAAATAGTTCAGGTTTGTTTTGAAATATTCTCATAATTCAGGTTTTGTTTTGCACTTTTGCCTTATTATTATCTAATTTTAAATATTTTATTTATTTTATTTTGACCTTTCAGCATTTTAATTCGCAAAACCTGTATTTGTACAGTCTGATGTGAAGAATGAAACAACAGTTTTCTCCTTTGTGTGATTTGTAGATAATTTCTGAAGATTTATATGTGGAACTATTACCTGATTCGCGATTGTCCACTGTAAATCTATTGGCAGTTGGACGAAATCATCGAACTTGGTTCCTATTAGGATAGGAATTGCAGTCTGCAGCAATCAAGAAAGATATATATATTTGTTATAAATTTAACATAAATTTTTAGAACACAGTGAAATGCTGAGAAATGAATAAACACGGGAGATAATGAAAATGCGAGTACCTGATTCCACTTCCTCGCTTCCTGATACCAGTTGATGACACTGCATATACAGAAAACTCATGAGATCATTTTTCAGGCAATTAATTCCAAGGGTTAGAAAGCTAAAAATATACCTATTTAGAGTACATCGGCTTGTTAGATCGAACATGAATAACATTGCTACGGAGTCTTTACAAGCGATTGGGACATTGTTCTGAGTATTTTCTTCTCCTATACAATCAAAATAGTAATTGATAGGTTGATTAGCCGCTATCTATCTGCCATATATATATATATATATACACTTGCATGAATACATACCATCCACTTCCCAGATACTATAGGCAATATGTGCCCCTTTAACACATAGTGTTTTGTCCATTTGATTCAATCCTTTGTTCTGGTGGCCTTCTTCTTCTTGTTCTTTCTCTCTCCCTACATATTTTGTCTTTGATGAATAACAAAATATGAAGTCAAAGAAAAATCATCAGCATTACATTGGCAATGAAAATACTATTTGTGAGTCTGTAAACCAACAAAAGGAAAAAAGAAAAAAAGAAAGGCTAAAATACATTGACATCCCTGAGGTTTGGTTCAATTACTTTTAGCGATTATATTTCTCATTTATTACACTTTACACCCTTCTCAATGCCCCTCTCGTCATCTAGAGCCGGATTTGTTAGCGAAATTTTGCGTCAAAAACTCGGAGAGACGTAATTTATTGACAAAAATACCCTTTGGTTAAGGTATTAAAGCCCATTTTGATGTTGTTGAAAGCAATTTAGGGTACTAAGGCCCTGTTTGGATTGGTTTTTCAAACGATGGTTTTGGCTTCCTGAAACAAAAAGTTGTTTTGAATGGTGTTTGGCAAAATTTTCAGAAGTAATTGAATCAAACCTTAGAGGATATTGAGGTCAGTGTATTCTACCCAAAATTATAATAATAATAGTAATATAATACTTTGTTTGGTTGCAGGAAAGTGGAGGAAAACATTTGTTAGACTAACCAGAAAACTAGTTTTACCAATCTGGCAATCACCCAAAAGACTGATCTTCAAGGGAACCAAATCTGAAAAATCCGTGTGGTGGTCACAGCTGGTGGAGGGTGGGCTGTCCTCTGACTGAAATGCGCAGTTGACAGCCCCCGGAGGAGAAGACGACATGGTGGCGTGTGGCAGCGGCCGATAATGGACTGACCTGCCGATCACGCATGCCAACACTTGGCTCCAGAGCATGAGGAGGTGGCGGCGGAGGATGGAGACTGGTCGGAGGATTCTTCGTCTGAGCTTGAAGCGCAACAAGGGGATTCGGCAAAGCTGAGTCATGCTATGGATGGCCTCATCAAGAGCTGGAGTGGCCATGAAAATGGAAGGTCCACATGCTCTGCTCTCATATTTCTCATTCTGTTGGGTATATTTAGAGCTCACTCACTTCTTTGTGGTGCCCGCATTATTGGGACGGTTGACCGTTTTTAGGGGCCAAACACTGATTTAGTCAATTTTCTCGGCTTATTTGGCTTTTGTAGCTTTCATTTTATGCTTATTTTCTTTGTGAATTGTATCATTATACTTGGTATAGAAGTCTTTCAACACGTACAAATTTCTTCATGCCCATGATTGCTGCTGTAAGTAGGGGTGTCAAAAAAACCCGCTCCGGCGGTGCCCCGTTCCGTCCTGTCCCATTTATTTCAGGTTTAGGGCCCTGATTAAGTTAAGCGGGATGGGGATGGGGCAAAAAAAAAAACCCCGATTTTATTCGGGGCGGGGACGGGGCACCCCCGCCCCGCGTAGCTATTTGTTAAATTAACCCTACACATCTTTACACATTTAAAATTTAACTAGGGAATTAAAAATAATAATCTTTATTCACTAATTTCCATAAAGTAATATAATTTTTTTAAATAAATAAAATTTATTATCTAACTTAAAATTATTTAAAATTTCAATAATATTATATCAACAGACAACACAACAGAGAAAAAGAGAGAAAAATGAATTGAAAACCAAAATACACATATGTATGTATAATATCAAAATAATAAATAATAAATTTACAAAGTCGCACAATAAAGTAATTACCATATGTTGAATCGGTGAAAAACTCAAATTTAGAATAGTGAAAATCATCTAATTCAAATAACTAGAAAAAAATAAATTTCAATAAATTGATCATGGACTTATTTCAATCTTAGTAATAAAAATTAAACAAAATTACTTTTAAAATAATATATATTGTATAAAAATCTTTTGAATTATATATTTAAATACTATAATAGAATTTTGTCAATTGAACTTAATTTCACTACTTTGAATTGGAGATTTTATCAATTTCACTCAATTTAATTCAATATTCACTACTTTGAATTGGAGATTTATTCAATTAAACTCAATTTCACTATCTTGAATTGATGATTTTATCAATTTTACTCAATTGAACTCAATTAAACTACTTTGAATTGGGGATTTACTGAATTTCACTCAATTGAAGTAAATTTCACTACTTTGAATTGAGAATTTTGTCAATTGAACTCAATTTCACTAAATTTTTATTATTTTGAATTGAGGATTTTATCAATTTCACTCAATTGAAGTCAATTTCACTACTTTGAATTGAGAATTTTGTCAATTGAACTTAATTTCACTAAAATTTTACTATTTTGAATTGAGGACTTGATCAATTTCACTCAATTTAATTCAATTAAACTACTTTGAATTGGGAATTTACTCAATTGAACTCAATTGCACTACCTTAAATTGAGGATTTTATCAATTCTACTCAATTGAATTACTTTGAATTGGAAATTTACTGAATTTCACTCAATTGAAGTCAATTTCATTACTTTGAATTGAAGATTTTGTCAATTAAACTCAATTTTCACTACTTTAAATTAAATTTTTTATCAATTTCACTCAATTTAATTCAATTAAACTATTTTGAATTGGGGATTTACTCAATTGAACTCAATTTCACTATCTTGAATTGGGAATTTTAACAATTTCACTTAATTGAATTCAATTAAATTACTTTGAATTGAGGATTTACTGAATTTCACTCAATTGAAGTCAAAATCATTGCTTTGAATTGGAGAATTACTCAACTAATTACACTACTTTGAATTGAGAATTTACTCAATTAATTACACTACTTTGAATTGACAAATATATCAATTCCACTCAATTTTACTCAATTAAATTCAATTAAACTAATATTATTTTGTTGTAATGTAACAAAAAAGAAAATATAATTGAATTATATGAATTTTTTATAATATTATTCAATAAAGTTTTATTATCCTTTTTCAAACAAAAAAATGAAGTTAAATTAATCATTCTTTTTAAAATAATAATTTATTTAATACTTTAAAATATAATAAAAATAAATGAATATATATATATATATAATAGATATTCATATAATTTAAAAACAAAAAATAAAAATAAATTCCAATTAACTACATTATCTCTAAGGACACTTGTCAACTATATACCAAACCTTATCTAAATGTAATCTACATTTTCGTTTCATTCAGGACACTTGTCAACTATATACTAAACCTTATCACTGTACTATTGTTGGTGAAGACTGAAGAGAGAGAGACTTACGGTGATCGATCGATTGATAAATGGGATCGCAAAGCAACAGTTACGACCTCTCCTTCAAGATCTTGTTGATCGGCGACTCCGGCGTCGGCAAAAGCAGTCTTCTCCTCACTTTCATCTCCAACTCTTCTCAAGATCTCGCTCCTACTATTGGTACTCCCTCCATTTCATTTCTCTCTCTCTCTCTCTCTCTCTCTATATATATATATATACTCACTCATATATACATATATATATATATATATATATATAAACAAGCATATATATACACATATGTATATGTATACATATATAAACACATTTATGAGAGCAATTTTAGGCTTTGTATTATTTGATTCTGAGACTCAATAGTGAGTATGTTTACTGAACTTTACAAGGCATTTTAAGTGTTCTTTCTTTATTTAATTTTGTCGAATTTACTTATTTTACCGTACACAGGCATGTATTGTGTGTTTGATAATTTGAATTTATAATAGATTTGTTGGTTTATAGCATTTGTTGATTCCTACATGCGATTGTGTGTTTTGTTGATTGTTACTTGAAGAACTCTAGGCATGGAATGATCTACTTCTACGAGTGAGCTTTTTATTCAAATTTGTTTTGATTTCATATATGCGTACATACAAATAAATACATAAAGAGAGTAATGATGTCTTGGGACTTCACCCACACCAAAGCATTTACTGGTGGATCTGATTGGTGAAAAAAGGTAATTATGAAAGAAAAAAAATGTACCAATCATAGTGTAACGTAATTTTGTATTCTACAGACTACAATCTACCCTAACTTAAACTACTAAAAGTCTGAAACCCTTCCTTTGTCTGCAATCCCTTTCTTTGTCTAAGAGTGAGAGTGAGAGTGAGAGTACAAACAATCTATCTCTCTCCTTTGATTTACTTTACCAATTCTGTGAAACTGAACCCTAAAGTGGAATATATATATATATATATATATATATATATATATATATATGTGTGTGTGAATATATGTGCGAATATATATGACAATGGAATTCGATTCTGGTTTTGGACAGAGATTGAAATATAGAGAGTGCGAATATATATGTGACTGTGACGATGACAATTCTATGTCCGAGGTTCTTCAATAAAGGTATAACACATGTTCTATTAGTTTTATTTGGTAATGATTTCAATTTTTTCACAATTTGATAATATATTTTCTGTTTTATTTGGCACAGATTTTAGAACTCTCACGTGCCGACAATGACATGCATCCTTTGGAGGAAGCTGATGCTGGGAGCAAGATGGAGGAAGTCGACTAAATGAAGATTTTTTGGAAATCAAGATTTCTCTGTTGGGTGTTGTTTATTGAACTTCTTTAGTTTTTTTTTGAATGAATTCAGTGGAGCTGAGATTGAACTTAAACATGTTATATTAATTTTATTGTTTATTTTCTGTTTTTTTTTTCAGTTTATAGTTTATTGAACTTCTAAATGAAGAGTTTGCTACTGAGATTGAATTTAGACTCCAGTGTGTATGTGCATTTTGAACATGTTTCTGTGTAACATGTTCAACTATTGTTATCAACATAGAATAAGCAACACTGACCTCAAAAACGGACAAACATAAAATTATTGTTTGCTCATTTAAAAATAAAATAAAATAATATTATATAATCGGGGTGCGGGGCGGGGCGGGGTGGAAAAAAATAAAAATTATCGGGGCCGGGGCGGGGATGGGGCGGGGAAATTAAGCCGGGTTCGGGGATGGGGAATGCAATCCCTGCCCCGCCCCACCCCATTGCCACCCCTAGCTGTAAGTTAGTTATTCTCCTCTTTTTTTTTTCAGGATTTTTATTTCTTATTTTTTTATTCATGGGATACATGGTTTTCGGTCACGGTAATAATATAATGGATCGATTCCTATTTAAAAATGAGTATTAACGTATTAACACTTTTTAAAAACCAACATTACAAATTAAACTATACGTAATGCATCGCATTGAATTGATACAGTAAATCATGATGGGATGCCCGTTATATTCCTTCGTCATCAATTTATTAATTGCTAGTTTATATTACATTTAAGTGCTTATTCCTCCCGAATATCCTTTCACAGAGTTTGCATCATCATTGACCTAATAAGTATCCCTCCCATTCAACAATTATTATTGATTCACTAATCTTCTAATTGAATATCTTCTTAAAAGTATATATTTGATAATAAATATTTTGTTTGAAAAAAACACCTTATTTTTTAATACTTTCTTTATTAAGTAATATATTTAACCAAACAATCTTATTGATATTTTCTTGTCAAAAGCCAAGATATAAAGATAAATTAATAAAACTAAGATAATGATACAAATATTCAAGTCATCAAATCAGCGACGGATCTAGGAATCCGTGTTAGTGGGGGCTAAAATTTTTTTTTTTGGATTTTTGGGGTATAAATGACATATATTTATTTCAGTGAGGTTTAAAACAAAATTTTAGTGGGGGCTTGTATGTAAAGAAATTTAAATTATGTGCTACTTAAGGTAAAAAAGAAAATTCAGTGGGGGCTAAGGCCATGTTTGGTAGACAGTCTTATTTGTTCTGGTGTCTGGTATGGTTTGGTCCAATCTAGTATGGTCCGGTCAGGTCTGGCTTGTCTAGATCCTGAATTTAAAATTCTGTTTGGTAAGCGGTCTGGTCTTACTATTTATTTTTTATTTATTATAATATTTATTTATGTATTATTTATTTCTTTTATTTATTATTTCTTCACTTTATAATATATTTTATTAATTTATTATTTATGTTATTAAATTATTATTTACATTATTATTTATTCATTTATATATTAATTTCTAAATATATTCTATTCATTTATTATTATTTCATTATTTAATTCATTTTATTTATAAATTATTTATTCATTTTTAATTATTTAAAAATATATTTTATTAATTTAATATTTATTTATTATTATTATACTCATTTTTTGTTATTATTATGAAGTATTTATTTATTATGTATTATTTATTTATTATTATATTTATTTATTTATTAATATATTTATTTATTTTTTATTTTTTATTTCATTTTTTATTTATTATTTTTATTATATTTTAAAATATGTTTTATGTAATTTATTATTTATTTTATTAATTTATTATTATTATTTATTCATTTTTAATTATTTACAATTATATTTTATTAATTTATTATTTAATCCATTTTTTTATTATTATTGTATTCATTTTTTATTATTATTATCTATTATTTAATTCTATTTGTTTATTATTTACTATTAAATATGTTTTATTTATTTTATTATTTATATTATTAATTTTTAATTTTTAATTATTTATAAATATATTTTATTATTTCTTCATTTATTTATTATTATTATATTCATTTTTTATTATTATTAGGTATTATAAAATTTAATTTTGTTTATTATTTATTATTTATATTTTATTTTTAAAATATGTTTGATTTATTTATTTTTATTATTATTAATTTATTATTATTATTTATTCAGTTTTAATTATTTATAAATACATATTTTTAATAAGACCAGACCGGACCAGGTTGAACCATAAAAAATCTGATTCCAAAAATACTCCCTTTGATTTAATTTGGTCTGGTTCCAAATTTTGAGATAAAGTTCAAACAAACATGTTCTGGTCCCTAAAAACAAAAACCAGACCAAACTAAATCAAATAAGACAGCCTATCAAATAGGATCTAAATATTAAATATTTAAAATTTTAGAGTAAAAAAAAAATAAATAAATAAAATTTCCAGCCTGAAATGTATCCGTCCCTGTCATCAATAATGATAAAGTTTCCATCAATTAGAACAAATGTTAGAAGAAGAATGTGCCACGAGCACTAGTCATTCTCCTAATTTTCTAACTGATGTGGCCCAGCAAAGGAAAAATGTGCAATAGAATAGAACCTAGACATAGACCATCAACTAATTGATTGATTAAATAATGGGTGATCTAGATTGGTGGGGTTATGTAGAAACTGAAATGCTAGTATGCTACCGAAATGATTTAACACGTGATGATAATTGAAGCTATTCTCTATTTTTCAATCACTGAGAAAAATCTTTCAACTTACATGATTGGGAGGCAACTTTTTATTCAAATAATGATACATCTCAGGTTGTTATTATATTGAATATTTAAATAATTTAATGGTGTTGGATTATGGTTCGTGATCTCGTAAGAAAGTTACAGCATGTCTTGGGTTTAAAGGGCGGGCCGGAAGGCCCATAGCGGAGCGGAGCGAAGCCCCGCCCACCTACGTCGGGTTCTAATGTATTGGGCATCGACTAACTTGTTGAGGGATCCCCCGATGTACGGTAAATGATGATTTTAATATTTTATCAGTATATATGAATTAGGTGTATATATATATTATTATAACCCTAATTTAGTGATAAGCTGCTGTGATGGACGTATGTCACATTGACCGAACCACGTACAAATCATTTGTGTTCTTGATTATTTATTATTTGGGATTGATATATAGTTTCAAATGGTATCATCACTTTTGTTTTAAAATGAGGATAAAACTTTGAGCTAAAAATACAAAATTGTTGACCGAAGGTTTTCCACCATGGATAAACCTGACATTTTGATGATAACAAACTATTGAATGTGATGAATTTAATGTCTACTTGAGTTGTGCTTAATAGGTTATTAATTCAAGATAAACTCAAGAAAGCTAGTGGATCCATGAGAAAATCAAGCAAATGTGCTTAGAGCTCAAAAGACATTGGAGACAAGGATAGAGACATCAACCCAAAGATTAAAGAAACTGAAGATCAAAGAAATGGGTAAAATAGTCTTGGGTGAGTGCTAGATTAAATGTAAAGTTATTTTTGAAATAACTTATTTGAAAGCTCAACTCTTGACAAACTAGCATATAGGACCATGCATATCATTTACATCATTCATGTGTCCTTGAACCTTTAGTATTAGACTATGAACATCATTGATGATACATTCATATATACAGTCTTTGCTAGAGTTGAGTTACTTCAAGCTTTCATAAGCTATGAAAGAACTCAACAAAAAGGTTATCCTAGAACCTAAACTATTTCCATATAACTTGAAATGGATTCTAGGCATGTATTAAAGCTTTGAACAAAATTGTGTCAATCATGAAAAGCTTTTATCAAATATTGAGATTTTATTTAAATGAAAATATTATTCTATAATCTCATTATTGTTTTTAGTAATGTCAAGAACCTTAATAAGTCTCTAAGACATCCTAGGAATGCCTCTTAGTCTTTTCGGAAATATCCCAAAAGGTTTCCCGAAAAACCGTTATGCGGTTTAAGATATTGAAATGAACCGTCATTTTCAAACATCTATAAATCACTCACAAATGGGTTAAATGGAGCGTTTCAAAAGCCTAAAATCAAGAGCTTGAAGTCAGGTTTCCAAAAAGCTAAAGAACTTCTCAATCCGACTTACGGAAATCGAGGTATGACCAAAAGAGTGAAACTGGACAGAACTGATCCGAATTAGTCGACCGACACTAAAAAGTCAATCGACCGACGGACATTCAGTCGACTAAAATTTTCACGTCAATCGACTGAACTCGTCAGAGAGTTTAAAGGTATTTGCTAGTCGACCGACATTGAAAAGTCAGTCGACCGACAGCCTCACCAGTCGACCGACAGTTCATGTCAGTCGACCAACATGGTCAGAGAGATTTTTGGTTATTTGCTAGTCGACCGACATTGTAATGCCTGTCGACCGACAGACATGAATCAATCGACCGACAGACAAAAGTCAGTCGACCGACTCGGCCTGGAACGACTTCCAACGGCTATTTTTTTATTCAAACTTCTTTTAAACTACCCAAAATACCCCCAAGCGGCTAGAAATGTTTCCTACTCTATATATATGCCATACATGAGCCAAAAGAGGGTAGAAGAAGAGAGGGATAGGATTTGTATTACAATCTACCATTTGTGCTTCATTTTTGAATTCATATTTGGGTAGAAAACTCTCCTATAGGAATCACACCATTGTGCATCACTCATATTATCTTCTTGTGATTCATTCTTCCACATATTGAGTTGAGATTTTCATTTGATTATTTCATTTATGACTCTAAGTATGTGAGGAAGTGAGCTTTGAATTTCCATATCTATCTATTGAGAGAAAATGTTGTACACTCAAATTCCATTCTTATTCTTTGTGAGTGAAATACCAAGAAGTTGTCTTGGCATGGGATGGGCTTGTTGAAGCTTTGTAAAGGTTTTTCTCTACCTTAAAAAGAGAGGATTAGGTTGGCTCTCCACCCGCAAGTGTGAGCAAAGGTCGGCTCTTCACCCGGAAGCAAGAGTGTTCGAAGGTTGGCTCTCCACCCGCAAGAGTGAGCAATGTTGGCTCTTCACCGGGAAGAAGGAGCATGTAAGGGTTTGTTTTTCACCCACAAGAAAAACATGATAGTGGAATCCTTGAGAGGTTTTCTCAAGGCATGGAGTAGACCAAAACTTTAGTTGAACCATGTTAAAACTCGTTGTCTTGGTTTGCATTTTCTCTATCCCTTAACTCCTTACTTTACAAACAATTTCATTTCAATCTTGAGCTTTATTTATCCATGCTTGAAAATGTGTGTGCTTAAATATTCATGAGGGGATTGGGAAAATACTTGGTTGTAGTAAATTGCAATGTGAACTTGATTATAGCTTAGATTGTAAATTTTCTACTTGTTCATTAATTTGCTATAATCTAGTTGCACACCAAGTGCTTGATACAATGTATCTTCACCACACCATTACTTTAAAAGCAATTGTCATTTTCAATCTTGAGCTTTATATATCAATGATATGAAATTGCTTGTGTTTGAGTATTAATGAAAATGTTAGGAAAATGAATAAGTTCAAGTGAATTTATAGAACTTATCTTCATCACACCATAACATAGATTGCTTGGTTGAACCATAGAAAATCTTGGTGTCTTGACTTTCATTTTCTCTATCCCTTAATATCTCTACCTTATAAGAAATTGTCATTTATAATCTTGAACTTTATATTGATGTCATGCTATGAAATTGCTTGTGGTTGTGTATCCATGAAGAGGTTAGAAAAATGCATAGTTGAAATGAATTAAAATTGTGAACATGATTAGATTATAGCCTAGACTACCATGTCATTTAGATATAATCCATGTGCACACCAAATGTTTGATAAAATTCATATTCAACACACCTTAGCATAATATGTTCATATGCACCCCAAGTATTTGACACAATGCATATTGAATATATCATTCTTCTCAAGAGTTTATATGCACAAAATGTTTAATTACTTTTTGTAAACTGTTCAAAGTACTCTTTATGACAAATAGCTCTTTTTATCATTTCTACACATACGTGAGAAAAGTGCTTATACATATTAAGTTGTAATGAATGCTTGAACTAGTTTTCATTCTTGAATCCATAATGTATATATTTGGTAATGAAATTTATTGTTCATGTTTCAAAGTATGAAATGAGGTAGTCACTTAAGGATCATCTATCTAAGTAAGTGTTTGACTAGAGCTCTACAAAGATTATTTTAGTTAAAATAAAGTCAAACCGAAAAAGACTCAAAGTTTGTAATTGACCCTATTCACCCCCCCTCTAGGTGTCAATATGTGGCCAACAAAAATGTTTGTGATGCAAGAAATAGAGATATCTTATCAGTTCAAAAAATGGTACGGGCTCTCCTTCTCAGGCGCGTCTCCACTCCAATTTTTCTCTCTCCTAAAACTTCTCCAATTCGGTAAAAATGGGTATTTTTAACTGTGAGGATCTAATTGGACTTAATTGAATAAATAAGGGAAGAATTGTCTTAAGGGCAATATTGTGAATAAATGAAATGACATGGATTCATTAGTCATTACCCAATTCACACATATATAAATATATATATGTGCCGCTCGTGCAGAGGAGCCATTTCCCACGCCTGTTCTGGGTACTTTCTTCTCCAACTTTGTACCTTCTTCTCCAATTTTGGCGCCAAAATCTCTCATCATGTATATCAACCTTAATCTATTACATTATGGAGATGTATTAGAGCGGAGATATATAGAGAGATACAAGGGAGCGAGACAGAGCAAATGAGAAAGAGAGAAAGAACAGAGAACGAGAGAAAGATCGTTGCTTGGTGAGTTGTTTTTTAAGTGTTTGTCTAGCTTTCAACAACAAAATTTGATATATGTTTTTGTAATATTGTAGAGCTGAGAGAGAGAGAGAGAGTGTGAGAAAGGGCAAAGAAAGAGTTGTGGACCAGAAGACTTAATATTGTGAAAAAATAGCCCCCGTTTTGCTTAGGTTATATTGTTTATAAGAATTTGCTTGAATATATAGATTATTGGTTTTTTAATCCTGTCTTTGTGATAAACCCAACCTTCATTGTGTGTTTTCAAAGATCTGAGACATTATTCTAATATTTTCGTTTATTGAATCCATATTTGAAATTTTTATTTCTGAGTTCTTCTTAGGGTTATTCCTAAATATTTCAACAATGTCAGTTGTTATGTCATGAATATTAGTTTTTTTTCTTTGACATGTATTATTTGAGCACTTACTTGTCCAGTTGCATAGTCATTTCCCAGTATAAAAGAAGAACAATTAGGCAGGGGAATATGGCAGTGTTTGATTTTGATTAATTTATTTTTAACATAGTATCATATTGGTTGTATTCTAATTAGGTTTAATTTGGGACTTCGAAAATTTAGTTGGGCAATTCCTTATTTTTCTTTTCTAGGGCTCTTATATTGCCCTTTGTGTTTGTGCATTTATTTTTATATTTCCTTTTGTTTTTAGGGTTATTGTAGATATCTTTCAATAATGTTAGTTTTATTATAATTATGTCACAGATAGTGGTGATTTAAGTTACAGTGTTTGATTAACATAGTATCATATAGGTTGCATAGACTTTTCCTAGTATAAGATAATAACAAGGAAACAGGGGAATATTGATGTCCATCAGGGTGTGCTAAAAATATGTGTTAAAAATGGCCCCTTATGATGGTTTAGGTTTTACTTATCGCAAGTGCACGAATCGTATTGCAGTATAGTTCAGCTTGTGAAAGCTTATCGATCCCATAGAAACTAAGTCGTATTCTGAATTCTCATAAAATAATATTCTTAAATTGCTAGAAAAATATGGTTTGTCGTTTTCAAATTAATTAACTAATTAACTAAGAAAGCAAGTAAAGATAGATTAAGAAAAGAAAGATAGAAATAAAATCTAGGGTTTTCATACTCCACCACTAACCATATAATATAATTCTCAATTCGCTCAATTGCAAGAGGATGATCCATAACTGTGAATTAGGTCGTACCACAAATAGCTAAATACGACCCAAAAAAGGATTACCATCAACCGGATTGCGACAACCCATCTCATGACTGACCTAACTAGTACATACCAATTAAATTACTCTAATCTACTCCTAATGTATGAAAATAAACTAAAACATATATATATTAAATTGCCAAGGCATGGCCTGTGTCAACATAGGATTTCAAGTTTTATTACCACAATTGTGTAGAAAATCATAAGTTAAGCATTCAAGTTCTAGCCCATAGTGAATTACCATGATTGTGTAAGATAAATATATTCATTCAGTCTAAGACAAGAATCAGAACAAATATATAAACCTGTATTAAGAATAAAAATGGTCTCTCATCTACTAGAATCATCACAGTATGATAACAGTTTTCCCTCGTTACAATTGAAAACAAATAAGAACTACATTACTTGGTTAGGGTTTTGCTAGAAAATTCTAGATACCAAATTAGTTGCTCATGGTAGAAGGTGACTACATCGTTGATGTAGAAACGCCTTCCATCATCTTCTTCTCCGGATCTCTAGGTCTTGAATGACTCCTCCCTTTAAATGATATGAATCTGAAAATTGGGTAGAAAGAAGTCCCAAAATTATGTGGAGACAAGTTCCCAAAATTATGTAGAGAGAAGTCCCTTAAATCTGTAGTAGACCTTGGTATATATAGGCAAAGGTGAGGGAAACCCTAACTTGTGTTAGACTCCTATTGAGAATAGGATTCCCCTTTTGTGTGACTTTTCTTCCAAGCAAAAACCTTTAATCTGTTGTATAATATGTCTAAAACATGTACATATAGGTGTTAGGGTCGAAATCAAATTCATCCGGGTCAAAACGGATCATTCCGGGTTAAAATAGGATTTTGGCCCGTTTATGAAATTTTCAGTTTTTTCTACTAAACACCTCTCACTCTTTTGATCATATCAGGAGCTACACATATTGTATGAAGGTGTGTAATATCTTGTTGGAAATATGACTTCAAGATCTTGATTATAGGCTCAAGAATCACCTCATTTGGACCTATTTTGACCAGGATATGACTGCCCGAAGTTGACTAAAGTTTTTTGCTGAAAACACTGTTCACTACTCTTTAAGCGTAGGGAGCTACACTTTAAGCGTAGGTTCAAGAATAAAAATGTGTTTTCTGGCTACTTTTTCCGTCTAAAAGAATAGGCTTAAGCGTAGATTATTCATGAAAACCACTTTTCTCCGCAATTGTGCCAAAATGACCGTTTTGACTCCATGGGACTTTTTATTTTAGGTGACGGCTTCGGAAAATGTCATTTTTCCCTTCCGGTAGCCATTTTTGTCTTGAAATGCCTCTTTCACTTTCCTCTTGGATAGAAATATCATGTACTATGATTAATTCACTAACGTTAGCTTCATTTCTTCGTTAAGTTCCTGAAACGTGCTTTAACACACAAACATCATAAAAATACCAAATAATGGAATGAAAAGAAGTAACAATAGTAAGATATGGTCTTAAAATGGATACTTTTGAGCACCTATCAGACCCCCAAAGTTACGTATTGTTAGTCTTTTAGTAATGAACTCAATGATTCTTTTTTGTGATATTTTTAATCCATCTACTTTAAATAACCTAACCTAATTTCTTGCTTTCGTGAGGGTCAACGATTACACTTAGCATGTGTAACAAGCCTTTTAAACCCCTAGGTTTCCCCTAGTGGGCGAGTGAAGTCTCATAAAGGTTTCTAGTGATAATACCTACAAACATCTTAGTCCTCTGTAATCACGCTTTCATGAATTCACACACAAATTAATTAAGTCATGATACAATGCAAAAGATAACATGGATGCAAATACTCCCACTCACTATCAAACAATAACTATCTCGAGCTTCGTGTCATGAATGGTTCCCACTAAAGTGAATGATTTCGCTACTTTCTACTCTCAATCCGGACAACCTTCCATGTTTTTGTGAACATTCTACCATCGTATTTCAGTCTCTCTTTTCCTACTTCATTGATCAAATTTTGCCATTTTCGTAAAACCTCATATTTCCATCTTTTTTTTATCCCTTTGTCTTTCTAAGTCTCCGGACTTTCCAGCGAGGATTGATAAGTCCATTTTACATACATATTTTATCCCCAAATGTATATTTGTTAGTAGGTAAAACTATTTATTTTAATTAATTTAGAAGTGTAATAATGATAAGTGCACAAAACTTAATTTATATAATAAAATTGTTGAATAAATAATTTTCAATGTCATTAAATTACATCTACATTTATGTCTTTCATTTATAGGTGTAAAGTGAGAAATGAATCAAATGCACATGGATGAAAGTTGGATGAATCAAATGCACATGGATGAAAGTTAGAAGATTCAAATGCACATGGGAAATGAACAAAATGTGATGGAAAGTTATGTATATTCAAAGAAAAAGAAAAGAAAAGAATATTTCATTTCTATTTACAAGTTGTAATTTGATTCCAATATTTCTCTATAAATATGGATACATCTTGAAGAAGAAGGAGGAGAGGAGGAAGAAGAAGGAGGAGAGCAAGAAGGAGACCAAAGAGGAGAAGAATTCATCTTCAATTCCAGGTTTTATTGTTCTTACTTTATTATTTTATTTTTAAGCATGTGTAACTAAATCCTCAACTAAGGTTGAGGATGAAACCACCATTTATGAAATAAATTCCTTTTAGTCTTTTATCAATTTCCATGTGTATGGTTTAAATGCTTATGATTTTCGCTTCATAGTATTAATTGTTTTAAATTGCTTTCACTATAAATATCATGTATTTATAGTAATTAAGAATTCTTATCACAATTAATCAAGCTTGGATTTGATGAGTTTATAAGTAAAAATCTTTGATCTTATGTGATCCATTAAATTGCATACATAGGATGCTTAGAATTTTCACTTTAAAAGAAGGAAAATCTATTTCTTGAAAATATATTTTATTAGTACGTTATTGTTAAATCTTGAGAAAGTAATAAGATTGATTTCTAAATTACTACTCTAAAATTGGAATTGATAAAGGAATAAGTAGAAGTTTATGGATTAGTGGTGGTGGATTCCGATACCTTAGTATTTTCTCCCTATTATTCTCGCTTTAATTATTTGTATTTCGATATTGCATGTTTAGTATAAAAATCACTTCAACAAACAAACTTTGAGAAACTAGGTTAGTTTTAGATTAATTTGAGTTTAATTAAGTTCTCTTTAAAGAATTCTCTTGGGTTCGACCTCGTTCTTGCATAACCTAAACTACAATTGATTCGTGCACTTGGGAGTAATAATTTAAAACACATCAAGGATTTTATTTTATTTCCTTTTTAGATTAGGTGAACATAGTTTTTATGTAGGTGAAATTTTGTATGCTACCTTTAGGTACATACTTTCTTCAAATTTATTTTTGTTATTTATTTTATTTTATTTCGTTTATTTCTTTCTTTATTTATTTATATAAAAAATAAAAAAAATTAAGAATAAAAAATTATTAAAAAAAAAGAAGAAAGTTCACACACTCACTCCCTTTATTTTTATTTTTGTTGACTTGTTTGTATGTGCATTTTTAATTTAGCATTTTGCATAAATCTTTTAGTAAGGGCATTAACCCTCTAACAAGATAAGGATTGGATTTCATCACAAATTCCTTGCCCATTAGGTTAAAAATCTCCTTGCATTTGTATACCCTTGGCTAAATTTAGTTTACTTTAAAATCAAGTAGACGTTGGCCAATAGGTTTTCATATAGCTTATAGGATCCTCTTGGACATTGTTAAACTTTTGGTAAATCCAGTGAGTCACTATCAAATTGATAAACGGTAGGACAGTTCTGTCTAGGAATGTGGCTGACGCGGCATTAAGCAGGCCTAGTGCCTCGCCACACTTTCCTGGGAACTACTTCGTTGTTAGTTTGATGGTCCTTAACTGGTCATCCACTAGTTTTCTCTGAAAAAGAGTAGGAGTTGTCTAACTAGGTGAAGATTATTTTGGAATTAGTCCTAATAATCTCTCATATAGGAAATTAAAAAAAAAAAATAGAAATCACTACCCTTGAATTAAATTTCAGATAAAGAAAATACTTGTTTTGGTAGTGTATTTGTTGAGTCATGGAGTCTTCCTAGTGCATGTTAGGTCGTCGATCTCTAAAATCAAAGTTGTTACCTTTAGATCTAGAAATTAAAAGAACTTTTAGAAAAGGTGTAAGGAATTCTAATGTTGGAAAGATCATTGAAGTCAAGATGGAGGGCGAACATAATGAAGTGAAAGCCCTTAAGGATTATTATACTCCCGCACATATCACAAATCCTTCTTGTATTGTCTTGCCTGCTACACAACATGCCCATTTGGAGATACGGGCAGCAGTAATCAATTTACTGCCGACTATTAGAGGTTCGAACTTTGAAGACCCATACCTTCATGTTAAGGAATTTTTAGAGATTTGTTCCACTTTAAATTTTCAGAATATTCCTGAAAAGTCAATTAAGATGAGGTTATTCCCGTTCTCTTTGAAAGAGAAAGCCAAGTCTTGGTTATATTCATTAGAACCAGAATCAATCAAATCTTGGGATGAACTATGTAAAAAATTCCTCACCAAATTCTTCCCTAGATATAGAACTAATTCATTTTGCCGAAATATCATGGAATTTGCTCAAAAAGAAGGTGAATAGTTTTACATGTGTTGGGAAACATTCAATGATTTGCTACTTAAGTGTCCCCATCATGGTTTTGAAAAATGGCGCTTAGTTGAATTCTTTTATGATGGATTATCAGCTCAAAATCGTCAACTAATTGAGTCACGAGGTGGGGTAGATTTCATGTCTAAGAATGAGAATGAGGCTTGGAAATTTCTAGATGCGTTAGCTGAGAGTTCCCAACATTGGGAATACTCAGGGAGGGTTGAGAGAAGAAGTTTACCAATGTCTATGGATACCAAAAAGGGAGGAGAGTATGAGGTTAGTGAGGGAACTGATTTGAGTGCAAAGATAGCTAGTCTCACCAGAAAAGTGGAGGCTATAGAGATGAAAAATGGAAAAAGTTCTTCAATCCATGTTATTAGTGAGACATGTCAACTTTATGAGAGTCCATCTCATACTGCTCAGACGTGTCCCTCTATAGCATCATTCCATGAGTGTATAACTGAACAAGCTAATGCACTAAACGACTATAAGAAACCATTTGACAGTCCCTATTCTGACACATACAACCCCAATTGGAGAAATCATCCTAATTTCTCATGGAGTCAAAATCAGCCTCGGAACAACTCAGGTATGCAACATATGCAATCTCAAGGGCAACCACCAGCATCATATCCTTCCATGTCCCAAAATTCTCATCCATATGTCCCCCAACAACCAAGGAAACCAACACTGGAAGATACCTTACAACAGTTCATGCAGCAAACTAGTCAATCGATTTCTAAATTAGAAACACAGATTGACCAGTTAGCCATTGTTGTAGGAGAGAGGGAAAAAGGAAAATTTCCTAGTTAGCCCATTCCCAACCCAAAAGGTCAATATCATGTGAGTGAACAGTCGACCTCTTGTCCAACTGATCAAGTCCAGTCAATCATAACTCTAAGGTCAGGCAAACAAGTTGACAATCAAGTCAAAATTCCAAGAAGGGAAACTGTGAAAGGTAACCATAACCAGAAAAGGAAAACAAAATGGAATCTCAAGTTGACCTAAAAGTCCAAATTCCCAATCTTGTCCCCAATTCTCTAGTAGAACCTTCAGTTAGGAACTTTGTTCCTACTGCACCATTTCCTCAAAGACTCCAAAAGCCTAAGAAGGGGCATCATTACAAAGAGATTATGGAAATATTTAAACAAGTCAAAATCAATATTCCATTTCTCGATGCAATTCAACAGGTCCCCTCTTATGCTAAGTTTTTGAAAGATTTGTGTACGATTAAACGTGGATTGAATGTGTATAAAAAAGCCTTCCTTACAGAGCAAGTAAGCTCAATTATCCAGCATCGCACACCACCTAAATTCAAGGATCCCGGTTGTCCTACAATCTCATGTACAATAGGTAACCAGATAATTGAGCAAGCTTTGCTTGATTTGGGTGCGAGTGTAAATCTGTTGCCATACTCTATGTATGAGCAACTTGGTCTTGGTGATTTGAAACCCACAAAGGTAGTGCTACAGTTGGTAGATCGTTCAGTCAAGGTACCTCGTGGTATCATTGAGGATGTGTTAATTCAGGTTGACAAATTCTTCTTTCCAGTAGACTTCATAGTCTTAGACACTCAACCTGTGGCTAATCCCAATAGCCAAATTCCTGTTATCCTTGGTCGACCATTCCTAGCCACTTCAAATGCTTTAATCAATTGTAGGAATGGTGTTCTACAACTTTCATTTGGAAACATGTCTGTTGAGCTTAATGTTTTTAATGTGAGCCGACAACCATCAGAATCTGAGGATATGAGTGATGTGAATCTAATAGAGAGTCTAGTACAGGAGACTTTTGAACATTCAAGTTTTGATGATCCTTTAAAGGCATGTCTAAATCACTTTGGGTATGATTTTGATCTGGATAGTGCTTGTGAAGAAGTGAATACCTTGTTAGATTCTGTCCCTTTTATGGACATTGAGAATTGGAAAGCCAAGGTAGAGCCCCTTTCATCAATTGAATCTAAACATGTTTCATCTGTTGAGTCACCTCCAATATTGGATCTGAAAGTTTTACCTTCTGAACTGAAGTATGCCTACTTAGGTCCAGATGAGAGTCTTCCTGTCATCATTGCTTCTGAGTTAAATAAAGACCATGAGGAAAAACTCTTAAATGTCCTTAGGGAGCATAAATCGGCTATTGGGTGGACTATAACAGACATTAAGGGTATATCTCCATCTGTGTGCATGCATCGTATCCATCTTGAGGAAAATGCTAAAACTTTACGAGAAATGCAAAGACGGCTTAACCCTAACATGAACGAGGTCGTTAGGGCAGAAGTCTTGAAGTTGTTAGATGTGGGGATCATATATCCTATTTCCGATAGTTCTTGGGTAAGTCCTGTTCAGGTTGTGCCTAAGAAATCAGGTATCACGGTAGTCACAAATGATGCCAATGAGTTAGTACCGACCCGAATGACTACTGGATGGCGAGTGTGCATTGATTATAGGAAGTTGAACTCTATCACTAGGAAAGATCATTTTCCACTTCCTTTTATCGATCAGATGCTTGGGAGATTAGCCGGTCATAAGTACTACTGTTTCCTAGATGGTTATTCTGGATATAACCAAATTCCTATTGCACCTGAGGATCAGGAGAAAACCACATTCACTTGTCCTTTTGGAACATTTTCCTATAGACGTATGCCATTTGGATTATGCAATGCACCTGCTACTTTTCAGCAGTGTATGCTCAACATATTTTCTGATATGGTAGAATGTTTTCTTGAGGTGTTTATGGATGACTTCTCCGTGTTTGCCTCATCCTTTGATGAATGTCTCATTCATTTGAAACTCATGCTTACACATTGTGAGGAGAAAAATCTGGTCTTAAATTGGGAGAAATGCCATTTTATGGTGAAAAAGGGAATTGTCTTGGGGAATGTTATTTCAAAGAAGGGTATAGAGGTTGACAAAGCTAAGGTTGATCTGATTTGCAATCTTCCACCACCACGTACGGTCAAAGAGATTAGGTCATTCTTAGCTCATGATGGATTTTATCGTCGATTCATTAAAAACTTTAGCAGCATTTCCAGACCACTTTGCAATTTACTTGCTAAAGATGTTGCTTTTGTCTTTGATGACGAATGCCTGAAAGCCTTTGAGAAGCTCAAAACATTGTTGACCACAACACCTATCATGAAGCCACCGAGTTGGGATGCGCCTTTTGAGATTATGTGCGATGCATCTGATTATGCAGTTGGAACTATGTTAGGGCAACGTGTGAATAGGCTACCCCATGTGATCTATTATGCAAGTAAGACATTAAATGAGGCATAACTGAATTACTCTACCACTGAAAAAGAATTGTTAGCAGTTGTGTTTGCATTAGACAAGTTTAGGTCCTCTCTGTTAGGGTCTAAAGTCCTCATTTTCTCAGATCATGATGCACTTAGGTATCTCTTTTCTAAAAAAAATGCTAAGCCGCGTTTAATTCGATGGATCCTATTGCTACAAGAGTTTGATCTAGAAATTCGAGATAAGAAGGGGTTTGAAAATGTAGTAGCTGATCACTTGTCTAGGCTCATTCTTGAGACATCCTTAGACTCCATACCTATTCTTGAGTCTTTCCCTGATGAACAACTCTTTGTTGTATCTGAGTTACCTTGGTTTGCCGACATTGTGAACTATCTCGTCACAGGTCAAATGCCTTCACATTGGACTAAGTAAGATAAATGCAAATTCTTATCTGAGGTCCGTCATTTCTTTTGGGATGATCCGTACTTATTCAAGTATTGTCCTGATCAGATTATTCGAAGATGTGTCCCCAATTGTGACCAAACTAGTGTAATCTCCTTTTGTCATGATCATGCATGTGGAAGTCATTTTAGTTCAAAGAGAACCGCTGCAAAGATATTGCAATCTGGATTTTACTGGCCCTCAATCTTTAAAGATTGTCATTCTTATTGCTTAGCATGTGAGCGATGCCAAAAGTTAGGGAGTATTTCACGTCGAAATATGATGCCTTTAAACCCAATTCTGATTATTGAAGTTTTCGATGTTTGGGGCATTGATTTCATGGGACCATTTCCTAATTCAATTGGCAATTTGTACATCCTTATCGCAGTTGATTATGTGTCTAAATGGATTGAGGCAATTGCATGTAAAATTAATCATCACAAGGTGGTAGTCAAGTTTTTGAAAGTTAATATCTTTTCATGTTTTGGTACACCCCGTGCTATTATTAGTGATGGGGGGAAACATTTTTGCAATAGGGTTTTCGAAGCATTAATGAGAAAATATTGTGTAACCCACAAAATTGTACTCGCTTATCATCCCCAGACTAGCGGTCAAGTTGAGTTATCCAATAGAGAAATTAAACACATTTTGGAGAAAACAGTTAACCCAAATAGGAAAGACTGGTCCTTGAGACTTAGTGATGCATTGTGGGCATACCGTACTGCATTTAAGAACCCCATTGGAATGTCTCCTTACCGAATGGTGTATGGTAAAGCTTGTCATCTCCCAGTTGAGTTAGAGCATAGAGCCTTTTGGGTTATTAAACAACTCAACTTTAACCTTAACAAAGCAGGAGTCCATAGGAAGCTTCAGTTGAATGAGTTGGAGGAAATTAGGAATGATGCTTACCAGAGTACAAAAATCTATAAAGAACAAATGAAAATAAGGCATGACAAAAGTATTCTTAGGAAAACTTTCACACCTGGTCAAAAAGTCTTGCTTTATAATTCTCGGTTGTATTTGTTTCCAGGAAAGTTGAGATCTCGATGGTCTGGTCCGTTCATTGTTCGAATTGTTCATCCATATGGAGCCATTGAGATTGAAAATCCAAAAAATGGTGATGTATTCAAAGTTAATGGTCAGCGTTTGAAACCATTTTTAGAGTTACTTTCTCAAGAAGGGGATGAGATCTCTCTGAGTGATCCTGTTTATCAGGATTGACCTATGTGGTCTTGTTGTACATATCTATTTTAGGATTTTTTACTTTATTTTTAATTTTTGTTTTGAATTCTAACAACTCATTGTTGTTTGATAGCAAGTTTGACCAGATCAACCTACCATGAGTCAGGTGATACCTTTTCACTCTTGTCTTTTTGTTTACAAAATGTGAGTTTGTCCAACATTAGGGACAATGTTGAGTTTAGGTTTTGGGGTATGATGTCTAATTTGTTGTTTTGTAATTCATTAATTTTGAAAAATAAAAACAATTTTGAAATTTTTCAAAAAAAAAAAAAAAAAAAAAAATTTTGTTTTCACCCATGAATGTTTTCCATTACAAGTTGATTGAGTTTGTGTTTATGATGTGTGAGTAGTATGTGATGCAATATTCCCGTTCATGAGAGTAATGATTAGATCGAGCTAAGTGGAGTGATATGGTTTTACATGGGTGAATAGATTAGTAAAATTGAAACCGAAAAGGACGACTTTGACCTATAAGCACAAGCACACATTCACTATGGGAAAAATAATTGATCTTTGACTATGTAGTTGAAAAATTAATTTTGCCACAATAAAATGGGAGATGGGGAGTTGATATAGATGAAATGGAGAAAATTTTGAAAATTTATTTTGAAAAATAAAATACAAAAAGGTAGTTCTTCGATCTGAGTAACCGGACCTTGGTATCACCAATATCATTGTTCGCGTAAAAAGGGGAGAAAACTAATGAGCATAAATCCCAATAAAGAAGTTAGGGCCCAGTTGGTTAGGATTAAAAATCCTCGCTGGAAAGTCCGGAGCTTAGAAAGATAAAAAGGGATGAAAAGTGGAATGATGGAAGTAATAATTGTTTTTGGCAAAATTTGATCAATGAAATAGAAAAAGAAAGATTGAATTACCAGAGTAGAATGTTCACAAAAACACGGAGGGTTGTCTGGATTGAGAGTAGAAAGTAACGAAATCTTTTACTTTTATGGGAACCATTCATGACACGAATCTCGAGATTAGTTATTGTTCGGTAGTGAATGGGAGTATTTGCATCCATAATATCTTGTGCATTATATCATGACTTGGTTGATGAGTATGTGAATGCATGAATGCGTGATTATAAAAAATTAAGAAGTTGTGGGTAGTATATCCAACCCTCACGAGAATCGATGTTTGTGGGTATCATCACTGGAAACCCTCACGAGACTATAACTCGTCCACTAGGGGAATCCTAGGGATTCAAAGGCTTATTGCATATGCTAAATGTAATCGAGACAATCAGCGAACATGGTGTAGTTAGAATTTTATTTCTTTTTGTTTTGCTTGAGGACTAGCAAAATATAGGTTTGGGGGTATTTGATAAGTCCATTTTACATACATATTTTATCCCCAAATGTATATTTGTTAGTAGGTAAAACTATTTATTTTAATTAATTTAGAAGTGTAATAATGATAAGTGCACAAAACTTAATTTATATAATAAAATTGTTGAATAAATCATTTTCAATGTCATTAAATTACATCTACATTTATGTCTTTCATTTATAGGTGTAAAGTGATAAATGAATCAAATGCACATGGATGAAAGTTGGATGAATCAAATGCACATGGATGAAAGTTGGAAGATTCAAATGCACATGGGAAAAGAACAAAATGTGATGGAAAGTTATGTATATTCAAAGAAAAAGAAAAGAAAAGAATATTTCATTTCTCTATACAAGTTGTAATTTGATTCCAATATTTCTCTATAAATATGGATACATCTTGAAGAAGAAGGAGGAGAGGAGGAAGAAGAAGGAGGAGAGCAAGAAGGAGACCAAAGAGGAGAAGAATTCATCTTCAATTCCGGGTTTTATTGTTCTTACTTTATTATTTTATTTTTAAGCATGTGTAACTAAATCCTCAACTAAGGTTGAGGATGAAACCGCCATTTATGAAATAAATTCCTTTTAGTCTTTTATCAATTTCTTTATCAATTTCCATGTGTATGGTTTAAATGATTATGATTTTCGCTTCATAGTATTAATTGTTTTAAATTCCTTTCACTATAAATATCATGTATTTATAGTAATTAAGAATTCTTATCACAATTAATCAAGCTTGGATTTGATGAGTTTATAAGTAAAAATCTTTGATCTTATGTGATCCATTAAATTGCATACATAGGATGCTTAAAATTTTACACTTTAAAGCGAAGGAAAATCTATTTCTTGAAAATATATTTTATTAGTACGTTATTGTTAAATCTTGAGAAAGTAATAAGATTGATTTCTAAATTACTACTCTAAAATTGGAATTGATAAAGGAATAATTATAAGTTTATGGATTAGTGGTGGTGGATTCCGATACCTTAGTATTTTCTCCCTATTATTCTCGCTTTAATTATTTGTATTTCGATATTGCATGTTTAGTATAAAAATCACTTCAACAAACAAACTTTGAGAAACTAGGTTAGTTTTAGATTAATTTGAGTTTAATTAAGTTCTCTTTAAAGAATTCTCTTGGGTTCGACCTCGTTCTTGCATAATCTAAACTACAATTGATTCGTGCACTTGGGAGTAATAATTTAAAATACATCAAGGATTTTTAGTCCCGATCAACTGGGCCCAAGCTTCTTCCATGGGATTTATGCTCATAAGTTTTCTCCAATGTTTTGCGAATAATGATATTGGTGATACCAAGGCCTGATTACTCAAATTGAAGAACTATTTTTTGCATTTTATTTTCTCAAAATATTTTATTTTCTATTTTGTCCATTTCAACCATAACATTTACCCTTCTCCCCTTTTATTGTGGCAACATTATTTTCTTCAACTATATAGTCAAAGATCAACCTATTTCCCACAGTGAATGTGTGTTTATGCTTATAGGTCAAAGTCGTCTTTTTCGGTTTCAATTTCACTAATCAACTCACCCATGTAAAACCACATCACTTCACTTAGTTCGATCTAATTATTACTCTCATGAGCGGGAATATATAACATCACATACTACTCATACATCATAAACACAAACTTAATCAACTTGCAATGCAAAATGCTCATGCATGAAAACAAAGAATTTCTTTAAAAAAATTCAATTTTTTTTCAATCATTCCTTATACTATATATATAACTAACTATTCCTTCCCCCCAAACTTAAATTAAACCATGTCCTCATGGTTAACAATCATACTCATGAGAAAGAATATAGTTACCCTTGAATCGCAGATCCAGAATTTCAACTCTTTATGCTCATTCCCCCCCCCCCCCCCTCCCCAAACTTGAGTCGAGTCACCTGTAGAAATATTCAACAAAGTATAAATACCAAATTTCATAGCAAGGGAAGAAGAAATACATCATCGTTTTTCGGAAATCATTACTCAATCTAGCAAAAGGAATGAATTTGTTTTAATGAAATAAACAATGATTTGGCCTTAAGGGCCTACAATCTCTAAAAATTGAAATTTGCAAAAATTAAATGACTTACTATTCTACAAACCGAGGCTAGAAACTAATTTTCAAAGCCTAGGACCAAAGTTTAACGTCGTTGGCATGATGACTCCGCAAAGGGCTATCCACCACCCTTCCTCTCTGTGACATTTACACCACATGGCAGAGCAAGTGTGGGAAGTAAATCAATCCATGGTATCTATTATGAACACTCAGCAATGACCAAGACATCAAGCACATAATAATCATCACATACCTTCTTTCCTCTATCATGCTCTACCTTCAACCCATGTTTAACACCTATGTCCAACGATTCTTCTCTCACCAAATCAGGTAATGGGTCATTCACCACCTCATCAATCCCATCAAATATATAGTACTCACTTCCTCATTGTTTATCTATAAAACACAACTCATCGACACATTGAGCAAATATTGCTTGAGGTTCATATGGTGTCTCTTTTGCCTCTTGTGGTAAAGGAATGGTTTGTGTATTCTCGTCATATGCAATGTCACTCTTAATTTCAAAACTTTCCTCTATTTCAATGTCCCCATATTCCTCATCTTCAAAATTATCTACCACTTGATTTAGCAAATCTTCTATTCTCATAGAATCAACTAGTTGTCATAGCCTAATCAAAGCTTGAGAATTAGAGTTTAATTGATTTTCAATTTCTCTCAAGGTGCTTATAAGTTTATCTTCATATCACCAGTTGATATAGGCATCAGATTTTGATTTTGGAACTGGAGTGGATTTTGGTTGGAGGATTGGAATGTTTGGAAAGATGGGGCATTATTGGACTGAAAAACCTAAATATTTAATGGTTGTTGACTTCTATTGAAACTTGATTGAGGTTTTCAGTGTTAGGAAACTATGAATTTTCTCCATTGTATATGATCTCCTCACAGTTTCGAGGGGTCTCAATTTTGTCTATATATACTAAGAATTGGTATTAGAAGACAATGACTATGGACGGGGGTTTGCTCTGATTTCTCTCAAATGGACTAATATTTTATCTTCAACAGACTATAGCTCCGGACATGAATATGAATTTGACTCAAATTGGAATTGATTCAAGGGTTAAGGATAATAATCTTGACTATACAGCCGATACCCTAATCCACGATCAGAATATTGTTGATCCTCATTACAACTGTGATATGAATTTTCTATACCTGGTTGTTGGTATTGGAAATTGGGGTGATTTCTCCAATCCGGGTTGTAAAAATTATAATATGGAACATTCGCCGAATTGGTATAACCATTATACATCTTTTTTTTCTCTAACAATCACAAAATCGGGGTTTTGAGGTCCTAAACAACGTCTTTTGGCTGAAAATCAACTGGGGTCACTGTGTGAGTTTTGTTTATTGGCCCGTTTCCACTCAAAAACCTCTCATCTTGTTTGAAAATTGGCATTTCTGACAGTTTACACGAAAACTATGCAGATTTTTAAAAAATAAAATAAAAACTAGCTATTGATAGAAAATAAAGCTAAAATTATGCGAAAAACTAAGCCACACTAAAATTACAAGTGGTCTAACAACGCAATTGTCACTGCTTTGCCGATTCCCTTCGCGTTTTTCAGTGTACCTCACAAAAACATAAAATTCAACTTTAGATATAATACAAACAATTCAAGTATACTAAATTACTAAAATTCAGAATATCCGTTAGTCCCCAGCAACGACGTAAAAAATTTGATATCCGTTAAGGTGTGCTAAAAATATGTGTTAAAAATGGCCCCTTATGACGACTTAGGTTTTACCTATCGCAAGTGCACGAATCGTATTGCAATATAGTTAAGCTTGTTAAAGGTTATCGATCCCATAGAAACTAAGTCGTATTCTGAATTCTCATAAAATAATATTCTTAAATTGCTAGAAAAATATGGTTTGTCGTTTTGAAAATAATTAACTAATTAACTAAGAAAGCAAGTAAAGATAGATTAAGATAAGAAAAATAGAAATAAAATCTAGGATTTTCATACTCCACCACTAACCACATAATATAATTCTCAATTCGCTCAATTGCAAGAGGGTGATCCGTATCTATGAATTAGGTTGTACCGCAAATAGCTAAATATGACCCCAAAAAAGATTACCATCGACCGGATTGCGACAACTCATCTCATGACTAACCTAACTAGTACATGTCAATTAAATTACTTTAATCTATTCCTAATGTATGAAAATAAACTAAAACATATCTATATTAAATCGCCAAGGCATGGCCTGTGTCAACATAGGGTTTCAAGTTTTATTACCACAATTGTGTAGAAAATCATAAGTTAAGCATCCAAGTTCCAACCCATAGTGAATAATCATGATTGTGTAAGATAAATATATTCATTCAGTATAAGACAAGAATCATAACAAATATATAAACTTTTATCAAGAATAAAAATGGTCTCTCATCTACTACAATCATCACAGTATGGTCACAGTTTCCCCTCGTTACAATTGAAAACAAATAAGAACTACATTATTTGGCTAGGGTTTTGATAGAAAACCCTAGATACCGAATTAGTTGCTCATGGAAGAAGGTGACTACATCATTGACGTAAAAATGCCATCCATCATATTGTTCTCCGAATCTCTAGGTCTTGAATGACTCCTCCCTTCAAAATCACTTAAGCACCAGAAGGTAGAATGATCTTGAAAAGGGAGAGGCTGCGTGGTTAACAGTGTATTTCTATAACCAGAGATGCGAGGATCCTCTCTTTGCACATGTCGTCCAACTTGATTCTGAGGAAAGAATTACCAATGTATTCTGGGTGGACTCGAAGATGATAAATGATTACTTGCTATTTGGATATGTCGTCACTTTCGACATAAATTACAAGCTGGTGTATGGAAACCGTCCATTTGAAGTTTTCATTAGATTAAAAAACCATAAGGAAACAACAGTTGTCGGCTATGCCTTCATCTACGATGAAATAGTTGAATCATTTGCTTGGCTGTTCAGGACACTGTTGAAGGTGATGCAAAATAAGCGGCCGATGACTAATTTTATTGATTAGGATGCAGCAATGGCAAAGGCCTTGGAGATTGTGATGCCCGAATGTAAACATCTCATTTGCACATGGCACATTATGCAAAATGCGCACAGGCATGTGGGGAATGCGCGTGTTGGAAATTTGACCATTAAGGCTGCAATTGTTAACTTTATGTATAGGATCGAGAAGGTTCACTTGTTTGAAGTACAATGGACTAAGATGCTAGATAATTTCAATGCACATCAGAATGTTTGGCTGGCAAAGTTATATTCGATAAAATGCGTATGGGCATACGCATTTGTGAAGGGTTTCTGGACAGTAGGCATGCAATCGACACAACTGAGCGAATCATTCAATTCGAGACTGAAGATTACTTGGAGATACAGTTCAAGCTGTCGGACTTCTTCCGGCAATATGAAAATCTTCTCCATGCCAAGATATATAAGGAGCTTGAAGCTGAGTACTCACTTATCCAAAAGCTACCAAGGTTCGTGTTCCTGTCATCCCCCAAGCTTTAACAAGCCGAAAAAGTGTGTACAACAAAGATATTCCTCGCTTTCCAAGAGGAATTCGTTGTGGCTTGTATGAGTGAGAAGGTTGTAGCACGTTGTGAGCCAGATGATTCTAGAGTTAGGATATATCATGTTGGGAGGACCGATAGTGATCACCGAATAGTCACAAGGTCGTATACTGATGATATGGTTTACACATGTGGGAAATTCAATAGATTTTACATCCTGTGCAGCCATGTACTGAAGGTGCTTGTTCATGAGATGTGTGTGGATTCAATTCCGCAAAGATATATCGTGAAAATGTGGAGAAAAAATGCAAGTAGCGGAATCCCCGACGAAACCAAGTTCACTGATCAAGTTGCACATCCTAGACTTGCAATAAGGCAAAGTCATATGACATTATGTCGCTACATGAATTTCATTTTTGCTAGTCCAATCTTTTTTACCAGGAGGGATTCTAGAATGTTTTGGCTAAGGTCAAAGCAATTGTTGGTAGTATAAGCGTTCCTTTAGCTTCAAATGTGAAGAGCAGTTTCCCATCACGTAGTAGTATGCCGGGACCTAATATACTGGACGATGACGAGGATACACACGTCTTACGTCCTTCTAGTCCTATTGCCAAGGGCTTCGCTACAAGGGACAATTATAAAGGCCAAAGGCGGAGGCATGTAGGTGGTATGGAGAAAGCTATGGCTCGCAAGAAGAAGTACACAATAAAATCAAAGGTTTGCACTGTCCTCAATATTATTTATGATAACTCTGCTATATGACTCTTTTCTCCATGTACCTAATACTAATGTTTAGGGAGACTTACCTACACAACTAAATTTCGTAGGCTGTTGAAAAAATCAAACATTCACAGATACCACCACCCATGCAATTTTAATCCAGTACCTCAAAGAAGCTGAAGCCGCGTGATAAAAACTTCGTCGGACCGAACACTGATTGGAAACGTCAGGGGTGAGTATGAGGTTTTAGGGATTAAATAATTAAATAGTCTATGTGTGCTCATTATTTTTCATTATATATTTGTCTAACTATTAGAATGTTGAATTCCTGGGATGGATTTACAAGGATATGATGACCGATGAGAATTTAAAGCCCAACTCTAACATTAAAGGAAAGGTAAAGTCAGTACCTCAACCAATGAGAATGTGAGTATTTTTCCAAGAGCGATGTACGAAGATTAGGTTGCTCAATAATTTTTCAAGACATGGTGCAATGATATAAACGGCTTTACCAACACCGAGGACAGAAGCTCCTAAAGGAGACTGCATCGTTGATGAAGAATCGCCATCCATGGTTGTCTTCTCCGGATATCTAGATCTTGAATGACTCCTCCCTTTTTATGATATGAATCTGAAAAGAAAGCTCTGAAAATTAGGTAGAAAGAAGTCATAAAAATTATGTAGAGAGAAGACCCTCATATCTGTAGCAGACCTTGGTATATATAGGCAAAGGTGAGGGAAATCCTAACTTGTGTTAACTCCTACTGAGAATAGGATTCCCCTTTTGTATGATTTCCTTCCAAACTAAGCCAAACCCTTCAATATAATGTATCATATGTCTAAAACATGTGTTTAGAGGTGGTGGGGTTAAACTCAAAGTCATCCGGGTCAAAACGGATCAATCCAGGTCAAAATAGGATTTTGGCCCGACTCTGAAATTTCCAGCTTTTTTTTCTAGGATACTTCTCGCTCTTTTGATCATATCTGGAGCTACACACATTGGATGGAGGCGTGTAATAGCTTTTTGGAAATATGACTTCAAGATCTTAATGGTAGGCTCAAGAATCGCCTCATTTGGACATGTTTTGACTGAGATATAACAGCTCGAAATTGATTGAAAATTGGTGCTGAAAAACCACCTACGCCTTAGGCGTAGGCTTGAGCTTAGAAACTCACTTTCTAGCCACTTTTTGCTTCTATAGGCGTAGGTTTGAGCGTAGATTCTTCATGAAAACCACTTTTCTCCGCAACTGTGCCAAAATGACTGTCTTGATTCCACAAGACTTTTTGCTTTAGGTGACGGCTTTGGAAAATGCCGTTTTTACCTTCCGGGAGGCATTTTTGTCTTGAAAACACCTCTTTGACTCTGCTCTTGGATAAAAACGAATGTGTACTTGGTTAATTCACCAAAGTTAGCTTTATTTCTTTATTAAGCTCATGAAACATGCTTAAACAATCAAACGACATAAAAACACCAAATAATGGAATGAAATGACGTAACTATAGTGAGTTAAGGGGTTAAAGTATCTAACATGTGACACCTATCACACCCCCAAACTTACATATTTCAAGTCCCTTAGTAATGATCTCAGAAAAGCTTCCTTGTGATGATTTTTAATCTAACTAACCTATATTAATCTACACTACTCCCTTACTTTTGTGAGGGACGACGATTACACTTAGCACGTGTAACAAGCCTTTTAAACCCCTCGGCAACACCGAGTGGACGAGTGAAGTCTCATGAGTGTTAACTATACTACCCATAACTTCTCAATTCTTTGTAATTACGCAGTTATGAGTTCACACATGCATCAACTAAGTCATGATATAATGCATAAGATAATATGGATGCAAATACTCCCATTCATTACCGAACAATAACAATCTCAAACTTTGTGTCTTAAATGGTTCCCACTAAAGTAAATGACTTCGTTACTCTCTACTCTCAATCCAGACAACCCTCCATGCTTTTGTGAACATTCTACCATGGTATGTCAATTCATCTTCTCCTATTTCATTGATCAAACTTTGTCATTTTTCTTTAAAAATCATTCTTTCCATCATTCCACTTTTATACCTTTTTGTCTTTCTAAGCTCTGGACTTTCAAGCGAGGATTTTTAGTCCCGACCAACTGGGCCCGAGCTTCTTCCATGGGATTTATGCTCATTATTTTTCTCCTCTTTTTACGCGAACAATGATATTGGTGATACCAATGCCCGGTTACTTGGATAAAATAACTACTTTTTGCATCTTATTTTTCAAAATAAATTTTCAACTTTCTCCATTTCAATCATAACATCTCCCCTTCTCCCATTTTATTGTGGAAAAATTATTTTTTCAACTACATAGTCAAAGATTAACTTTTTTTCCATAGTGAATGTGTGTTTGTGATTATAGGTCAAAGTCGTCCTTTTCGGTTTCAATTTTACTAATCTATTCACCCATGTAAAATCACATCACTTCACTCAACTCGATTTAATCATATCTCATGAATGAGAATATCACAACACATACTTCTCATGCATCATAAACACAAACTCAATCAACTTGTAATGCACAACACTCATGCATGAAAACAAAGAATTTTTCCAAAAAATTTCAAAATTTCAATTTTTTTAAATCATTCCTATAACTAACTATACCTTCCCCCCAAACTTAAATTAAACCATATCCTCATGGTTCACAATCATACTCATGAGAAAGAATATAGTTACCCTTGAAGTGCAGTTCCGGAATTTTCTCTCTTCATGTCCTTGAATTGATTTACCTGTAGAAATATTCAATAAATTACAAATATCCAATATCATAGCAAGGGAAGAAGAAATACAATCATCTCTTTCTGGAAATCATTACTCAATATAACACAAGGAATGAATTTTTCTTTTAAATAAATAAACATGATTTGGCCTTAAGGGCCTACAATCCTACAAAATTAAAATAAAATCAGCAAAGATTTGGCCTTAAGGGCCTACAATCTCTAAAAATTAAAATTTACAAAAATTAAAAGGACCTACTATTCTACAAACTGAGGCTAGAAACTAACTTTCACAGCCTAGGATCAATGTTTAATGTCTTTGGCATGACGGCTTCGCAAAGGGTTATCCAACACCCTTCCTCATTTCACACTTTCACCACATGGTGGAGCAAGTGTGATAAGTAAATCAGTCCATGGTGTCTATTATGAACACTCAGCAATGACCAAGACATCAAGCACATAATAATCGCCACATACCTTCTCTCCTCTGTCATGCTCTACCTTCATCCCATGCTTAGTAATTGTGTTCAACGATTCTTCTGTCACCGAATAAGGTAATGGGTCCTACACCACCTCATCAATTCCTTCAATCACATAATACTCCTCCCATCCTTGTTTTTCTTCAAAACACAACTCCTCGACACATTGGGTGAATATTGCTTTAAGTTCATATGGTGTCTCTTTTGCCTCTTGTGGAAAAGAAATGGTTTATGCACACTCGTCTTGTGATATGTCATTCTCAGTTTCAAAACTTTCCTCCTTTTCACTATACCCATCCTCCTCATCTTCAATTGAAAAGTATGAATTGTCTCTATTGTATGTGATCTTCTCATAATTTCTAGGGGTCTCGATTTTGCCCAAAGATGCTAAGAATTTTTCTTCAGAAAACAATTAATCCAGATAGGTGATTGCTCTTGCTCTGATTTCACTCAATTTTGCTAGGAAGTGCTCTGCAAAAGATAATGGCTCCGGAGTACTGAATGGTTGTTGACTTCTATCGAAACTTGATTGAGGATTTTCAGTGTTTGGAAAGTATGAATCGTCTCTACGGCATGTGATCTCAATATGTCGGAGGTCGGCTTTGATTTCTCTAAAAGATGCTATAAATTTATCTTCAGAAGACAATGGCTCCGGACATGAATATGTATTTGAATCAAATTGGAATTAATTCGATGGTTGAGGATAATAATCTTAATTGTACATTCGATACCCTGATTTGTGATCAAAATATCGTGGACTCTCATTAAAGCTTTGGTATGAATTTCCTATACCTGATTGTTGGTATTGGAAATTGGTATGTGTAATAGTAAAACATTACATGACCCATTATAAATGGGACATAGGACTGATGGGCCGCATGACTGATGGGTCACGTGACGGATAGGTCGAAGGGCTGATGGGCCCAAAGAATAATGGGCCATGGGAATATTAGGCCCATATAAGTTTCTAGAGAATAAGTGATCCACAAGTTAGGGACTTGTCCTGCTTATGGAAAAGGGAGTCCAAAAAAGAAAAGAGTTTATCAAATCCCATGATTTAAGGGATTGATAAACTTGGGTAAATAGGCTTGACCCATTTATCAATTTATGTATAAATACATGGTTTGGGAATGAATAAAGGATCCAGTTTTTAACCCAATTATTATTGTGTATTTTCTGTATCTACACAATTGGCGTCGTCTGTGGGGAAGACTATTATTAAAAAATTTCCTTCTCAATAGCTAAATTCTCTACGAAGAGCTTAGATTTACACCATCCATGGCGGTTATCACCCGTTCGCAGCAATCTGAGTTACCTCCGAATGGAGGCCAACCTTCATAAACCGAAGATCCGATCAGGCAAGCCTTAGAGGAAAGAACCGCAGAATTGGAGAGGCAGAACGCAAAGTTGGTGGCCAAACTGGCCCTGTTTCAAAACCCTCAAGAAACCCCAAACGGCAAACAATCCAACCAGAAGGAGCGGTGCGCCGGACACCAATCAGAAAGGGACAACCACCACGCAAAGTCCAATAACGATTAGGAGGAACACACAGAATCATCCCTGTAAGTGCTCGGGATGCACAATCCCGAGGAGACTCTGACCATGAAAAAGTTGGAGGAGATTAAGATCATATTCCAAAGGGAGGTGCTTAAAGATCTGAAGATTCAGACCCTAAACGATCTGGCCTCCGAGGCATCCATCGACACCGTGCAAACTCCATTCACCCTGGCAATCACCAGCGTGTCCTACCCGGAAAGGTTCAGGCTATCAAAATTTACCCTGTTCGATGGTACAAAGGATCCGACAGAACACATCTACCACGTCCATACAAAGATGAATGTCTACAATGAGAATGAAGCTCTGTTCTGCAAAGTATTTCCCACCAGCCTGACCGAAGCAACCCTATTGTGGTTCAGGAAGCAACCACCCCGGTCAATTGGAAGCTGGCTCAGACTTTGTGAGTTGTTCATTGCCCAGTATTTCGGCAATAAAAGACAAAGAAAGACCATCTCCAGTCTATTCACCATGATCCAAGACAAAGGTGAATCCCTGAAAAGCTTTGTCTTGTGATTTAATGTGGAGATGTCTTTAATTGACAATTACGATCAGCACTCAACCGTTGAAGCTTTCAGAATGGCCTTGACCCTGGGAACCAAGTTTCATCAGTCTCTGGTCCAAAGGCCACCTGCAGACATCGAGGAACTCAATTATAGGGCACAAGGGCACCTCTGGATAAAAGAGGAAATGGCCATACGATAAAGAAGGATAGCATTTGCAAGCGTAAAGGCAAGAGTATCCGAACTAGAGGTTAATGATCGGGTGACCGATCGGAAGCGGCCAGGCGTTCCTCCTGCACCCTCCCCAGTCCCAGAGAAACGTCAGAGATTCGAAGACAAGATTACTCCATTAAAAGTTACCCTGGCCAAACTGTATCAGGAGACTAAGGGTAAAGGAATCTTCCGGTCACCACCACCCATCAGACAACCAATGGACCAGAGAGACATGTCAAGACATTTTGTCTTCCATGGCTAGTACGGACACCATGCCAACGAGTGTATAAGCCTTAGGAGGCAAGTAGAAGCCATGATAACAAAAGGAGAATTGACGGGGTACGTTGCCAAGGAGGGTACCCGACCAAATCAAACATCACACACGCTCACCAAGGGAGTAGTGGGACATCCCGTAAGAGTCATTCACATGGTTCACGGTGGCCTAAGTCAGTCAGAAGTAGAGGAAGCCCGTAGATCCCAGATGCGTCAAGCCCAAAAGCTGCGAAAGGTTGGGTAAATCAACGAGTTCCGAAGCCCGAAAGAGGATGCCCGTATAACTTTTTCTTCTGCAGACATGCGGAACATTCAATCACCACATGAAGATCCTTTGGTTATCTCCCTCATGGTCTCAAACTGCCTGATCAAGAGGGTAATGATTGACCCAGGAAGCAGCGCCAACATTATCACCAAGTGGGCCATTGAGATGTTAGAGATCAACCCTCAGGAGATATTCTCTTCCAGAAGCCCGATTGCCGGATTTAATGGCAGAAGAGTGGAACCAGTGGGAGAGATCCAACTGCCAGTAACAACATCAAGGCGCACGCTCAGAGAAACTTTTATGGTGGTGGATGTCAAACCCTCATATAATATCCTTATGGGTAGAGGTTGGATCCATCGGATGCACGGAGTTCCTTCAACTCAGGGGAGATCAAGTAGCAGCCAAGGAATGTTACGCTGTCACCATGAAAGGTCTGAGGAAAAAGACAGAACTGGAAAGAGAATTACGATACAAGGCGGTACCGGATGATCAATAGCAATTACAGGAGGAGGTTGTGGGGTCATCAATAGCGGCTGAACCTTTGCTAGAAGTTCAGATCTACCCCGATCACCCTGAAAGGTTGACTTATATTGGTTCTGGCCTCAATGCACAAAAAAAGGAAGAAATGGAGGCCCTCCTACACTCCAATGCTGACGTATTTGCCTGAGGCCATATGGATATGACCGGCATCGATCCGTCTATAGCCTAACATTCCCTAAATATGGATCCCGATGCAAAACCCGTCAGGCAGAAACAAAGGCGAATGGGGTCTCACCGAAACTAGATCATAGCTGAAGAGGTTGATCAACTTTTCCAAGCAGTATTCATTAAGAAGGTACAGTATCCTTCCTGGCTGGCGAACGTTGTTGTCGTTCTGAAGAAGAACGGGAAATGAAAGGTGTGCGTGGACTTCACCGATCTGAACAAAGCATGCCCGAAGGATTGTTTCCCCTTACCAAAGATTAATCAGATGGTAGATGCCACCGCAGGATTCGAACGCTTGAGTTTTCTGGATGTATACTCTGGGTATAACCAGATATGAATGAACACAGATGACGAGAAAAAGACCGCATTCATCACTGAATCAGGTATATATTGTTACACAGTTATGCCTTTCGGACTAAAGAATGCAGGTGCAACCTTTCAGAGGTTGGTCAGCAATGTTTTCCAAGGCATGATGGGATCTATCATAGAAGCCTATATTGATGACACAGTAGTCAAAAGCAAGGCGAAAAGTGGTCACCTGACTGATTTGCAGCAGGTATTCGACACCCTCAGAAAGTACAAAATGAAGCTCAACCCATCTAAATGTTCTTTCGAAGTATCCTCGGGCAAATCTTGGGACACATAGTTGATCGGACGGAAATACAAGCTAGCCCAGCACATGTCAAAGATCTCATAGAGTCAGCAGAGCCAAGGTCCCGGAAGGAAATCCAAGTACTAACCAAAAGAGTAACAACCCTCAGCCATTTCATCTCTCACTTAACTGATCGGTGCCGGCCATTCTTTCAAGTTATAAAGGCGGCAAAAAGAGAGGTCTGGGGGCCGGAGCAATCAGAAGCCGTAAAAAAACTTAAATGCTACATGGCAAAGCAGACAAGCCGTTGCACCTATACCTAGCCATATCAGCGACATCTACCAGTGCCGCTCTGGTCAAGGAGGGAAAGGGGTACCAGATACCAGTCTTCTACACCAGCAAAGCCTTTGCTGATGCAGAAACCCGTTATTTAAAGCAAGAGAAGCTGGTACTATCACTGATCAAAGTAAAGCAACATCTTCGGCATTATTTTGAAGCACATCCGATCGTAGTGCCAACTGCAACCTCGATCAGATCCATAATGGTGAAACTTGAGTTATCAGGGAGAGTATCCAAATGGGCAATAGAACTCGAGACATAACCTATGTCCCCCAAACTACCATCAAAGGACAAGCGGTAACTGACTTTCTGTTGGAAACAGAAATTACAGATTCCTTAGAAGAAAATGAACCTGGCATATGGGTTGTGTTCGTAGACGGATCATCAAATGTCAACGGAGCAGGGATCGGGGTAGAGCTCGTGACACCAGATGGCATCAAAATTCTACAGTCCATTCGATTGGAGTTTCCTGCCTCCAATAACGAAGCCGAGTATGAGGCCCTTCTAGCAGGGATTCTGCTGGCCCAAAGCCTTCATACAGAAAGTAGAGGTACGGAGTGACTCCCAGCTGATCGTACGGCAGTTGAATGGGGAGTATGAAACCCGAGTGCCTAAAATGAAAGCGTACAGGAATTTGGTACTAAAAGAGGCCGAGGAATTCCAGCAGTTGACCTTTGAACAGATCCCCAGAGGGGATAATATCATGGCAGACCGTCTGGCTAACCAGACCTCCGCAGCAGGGGAAAGTATAACTCGAATAGCACCAGTGGACTTCATCATTCGATCAAGCTTGGAACCCCCCGAATACGTGATGGTCATTCCTTGGGAGCCAAGTTGGATGGACCCCATAGCAGACTATTTGAGGATCGGTGCGTTACCTGAGTCAAAATCAGAGGCCCTGAAGACAAGATTGAAAGCCACCAGATATGCTCTATACAACGACCAACTATACCGCAAGTCTTTTTCCGGGCCATATTTGAGATGTCTCACACCCTCCGAAGCTTCTGCGGTCATGGAAGAGATACATGCTGGATCATGTGGCAATCATTCCAGAGGAAGGTCTTTAGCCCATAAAGTTCTCACCCAGGGATATTTTTGGCCTTATCTGTTAAGGAACGTTGAGGTCTACACCAGACACTGCAAAAAGTGCAAATTTCATGAAAATGCCATTCATCCACCTCCGGAATTACTGAACCCAACAATTATCCATCACCCCTTTGCTCGATGGGGAATGAATATTGTGGGTCCTCTCTCTCAAGCTATACAATCTACCACACATGTTCTTCTGGCTACGGATTACTTTTACCAAGTGGGTGGAAGCAGAAGCATACTCCACTATCAAGAGTAGCCATGTTATAAGGTTCATCTAGAGCCACATCATTTGTAGGTTTGGTCTACCCCGAACTATAATGATGGATAATGACACTAATTTGGATAACAGGAAAGTTCAAGCATTCCTGGCAAAGTACGGGATAAATCGGAACACTTCTTCCGTTGGCTATCCACAGGGAAATGGATAGGCTGAAAGGACCAACGGGACAATTTCCAGTACACTCAGGAAAAAGCTTGAAGAGGAAAAAGGAGCCTGGTTAGAGAAATTTCTAGAGGTCTTCTGGTACTATCGGACTACGCCAAGACGACCAACAGGAGAGACCCCTTTCGCCATGGCCTATGGTGCCGAAGTTGTTATCCCGACCGAATTGAGAGTACCTACTTTAAGAATTCAAGCCTAGGAGGAAGGATCAAACAATTAGTACCTAGCCCATGATTTGGACCTATTGGAAGAAAGAAGATAAGTTGTTAGGATAAGGCTGGTTGCCTATCAGCAACAAGTCAGGGCAAGGTTCAATCAGAAAGTTAAGAGAAGAGAATTCCAGGTAAGGGATATGGTGCTCAGAAGAAAGATTGGGATTGATGGCAAGTTACAGGAGACATGGGAAGGACCTTATACAATAATTGAGATCATCGGACACGGTGCTTATTGGGTATGGAAGAACGAGACAGGCCGCATCGAGCCCAACTCTCAGAACGCTTATCGGCTGAAGAGGTATTACCCTAGGTGGTTTCTTTTTCTTGTTCAAACAATAAAATAAAACTGTGTCTCGCATATGACACTTTTTTACTGGTTATAATAAAACATATGTGCCCAATGTTCGGCACCTTTACTTCATGATTCTCAAGTTATTTTCAATAAAGATACATTCTATTTTATAAGAAGGCTTTATGTTTTAACGAAATTTTCCTAAGTGTTAAGTTCAAACCTGATTTGAACCAACTAGACGGCAAAAACAAGCCTCAAGGGCCATATGCCCGAAGGCCTCATGTTTAATTGAAATTTTCCTAAGTGTTGAGTTCAAACCTGATTTGAACCAACCAAAGGGCAAAAACAAGCCTCAGGGGCCATATGCCCGAAGGCTTCATGTTTAATTGAAATTTTCCTAAGTGTTGAGTTCAAACCTGATTTGAACCAACTAGAGGGCAAAAACAAGCCTCAGGGGCCAGATGCCCAAAGGTTCCATGTTTAAGTTAAATATTCCTAAGTATTGAGTTTAAACCTGATTTGAAGTAACAGAGGGAAAAAACGAGCCTTAGGGGCGATACGCCTAAAGGCTCCATGTTTAAATGAAATTTTCCTAAGTGTTGAGTTCAAACCTAATTTGAACCAACCAGAAGGCAAAAACAAGTCTCAGGGGCCAGAAGACTAAATATTGAAGCAGAAATTTTTTACTAAAACAACAAAATAAACACTGAGCTGGGAAAGTTCTTTTTCATTAAAAAAGAGAGAGAAATTACAAAAACACCCTTCTAAAAAGTGTAAGTACAGAGAAACTAAAATCCTACTCTACTCAGGGGGAGGATAGTCTTCTCCCTTCAAGATAGTAGCAAACCGTTTCCCATTTTCAGAAGCCAGTGAGTCCTTGTAAGGAAGAGACACTCCCATGAAAGCATCAAACTCCTCAGCAGTCTTGAACTCCCGATTTGCTAAAGGAATGTGCTCCATTTCGTGCCTTTCTCGCCATGCTCTAACCGTTCGGACATCACAGATGGTGGTATACCGGCTATGCATGTCCAGACCACCCAAGCGGCACACCTCTACCTTGAACCGTTCAAGAGCCAGAAGCTTATCTGACTCCGTCTTTTCGGCAGCTATCTTCTGGTAAGCTGCCTTTGCCTCTGCAAGCTCAGCTGCTAAAGCCATCTTTTCGGCAGATAAAGCCCTCTTCTCAGCAGCTAAAGCCCTCTTCTCAGCCTCTCTAGTCTCCAGAAGGCTTTTATGCTCAGAGAAAATTTGGCGAAGACCATCGGCCTCTTTGACCAGAGCAACCCGATGCTCAATATTCTGCTGGAGTTGGGCATGCATCTTGGCCATTTCCCGAACATCAGACTCCACAACATTGTTGTAGGCCTGGATCCCATAAAGAAGCTACACGGAAAGAGGAAAAAAGGTCATGTTAGTACATAATGAAGTGAAGATAATGAACCAAGGTGTTGGCTTTGAAATTTACTCTCGGCAAACAATTCCAAAATTGATGATAACAAACCATTGAAGAGTGTTTGATACTAATGAATTATCGAGTTTATATTTTCAGCAAAAGACAGGTGAACGACTCAGAAATCAAACTCGGAAAGGAAACGACTCGAAAAGCAAGCTCGGAAAGAAAGCTTGATTTAAAGCGAAAAGCTGTGAAAGAAACTGAAGCGCAAATGGAAAATCAATTAATTCAACGTCAAAGGCGAAAGTCGAAGACTCAAGACTCGGGGTAGATAGGTCGGGGAGCGATCATTGTAACAATGTAATTTTATGTGTCAATTTTATTATATAAGCTCAAGTATAAAAAGAACCGAACTCAAATGGAATGAAAAACGTTTTCCCGAACTTAAACGGAAAAAAAATATTTTTACTAAATGTTTTTCAAGTTATAGTCGACTAGAATCACCCTGTGTATTTTCTAGTAGTCGACTAAATCAATCAGTAGCTATTGGTTTTTCATCCACATCAAAGGAGTCGACTGAAAGAACTTTGAGTCGACTAGACTACAAGAAGTAGTCGACTAGAACTCATTCTAGTCGATTAGATGAATCATTGTAGTCGACTAGAACTCAATCTAGTCGACTAGATGAAGCAATGTAGTCGACTAAAATAAAAAGTAGTCGAATAGTTGATCCTCAAAACCTGCAGATTCTTCAGAAAACATTTCCCATGTTTTGTGGATTGTGTTTAATGGTGTTCAAACGGCTCTTGTCTTTCAAATACTATAATCATTCTTCAAAACCCTAATGCAATGCTATATATAGAATGAGATGTGTATATTGAATATTAAGAGATTGAAATACAAAGAGAAAGAAAGCTATCAAAAATTCTACCGAAATTTTCTCTACAAAAGCCATTGAAACCAAGCTTTGAAAATCTGATTTTCTCCAAGTTTCTTTGAAAATCAAAACCTCTAGTATCTCTTCTTATTCTCCAAATATCATTCATTGATCATATCCTTTGAGAATACATTTCTAGAGCTATTGTAAAATCACCAAAAACACTTGAGCTTATATTGATTTATCTTCCATAAAAACCTTTGGGTTTTAAGTGTTTTTGTTCTTAAGTGATTTTATTGATTATATACGAATTTCTAATCTCGGACAAGTGAAGTCTACTGACTGTTCAAGAGAGGGTTGTTCTCTTGATTGAGAGACAAGCTCGAGAGGCTTGTGTTGTAAAGGTTTGCCATTCCACTGTGAAGGAAGGGTCATAGTGAAAGGATCGGGAAAAGTCTCAAGAAGGGGTTCTTGAGCCGAGGAGTAGGAGCTACCGAACCTCGAAAAAATCACAGTGTCAATCTCTCTATCTCTTTCTCTTTACTTGATTTATTTGCATGCTATAATTGCTTAAATATCTTGTATGCTATCTTGTCTTGAAATTAATAGTTAGAGAAGTTTAAATTGAATCATCCACTTGATTTTTGAGAAATTAATTTTTGTTTAGAGTGTGTTCCAATTTTGAAAAGAATTAGAATTATTTTTGAACACCCTATTCATCCCCCCCCCCCCCCCCCTCTAGGGTTAATTAGTGACTAAGAATTGGTATCAGAGCCTAATCTCTATTTATTTTAGACTTAACCGTCTTAGAGAACGATCATGTCATCAAATTTAGTCACTCATGTTGAAGGACAATCGAATAATAGGCCCCCATGGTTTGATGGATCAAATTACAGCTATTGGAAAACTAGAATGATAGATTTTCTTTAAGCTATCGATTACCAAATTTGGCAAGTAGTTATTGAAGGACCATTTGTATTGACCAAAATTGTTGATGGAAAAACTGTCCCCAAATTACCCGATGAATGGGATAATGATGACCGTAAACTCATGTCGTACAATGCAAAATCCAAAGTAAATTTAAATTGCGCTTTAAGTCCAAATGAATTTAATCGTGTATCTACTTGTTCAACGGCAAAAGAAATGTGGGATAAACTTGAGGTAACCTATGAAGGTACATCTCAAGTACGAGAATCTAAAATTGACATACTCATGCATGAATATATATTACTTTCTATAAAAGATGATGAAAATGTGAATTCTATGATGTCTCGCTTTACAAATATTTTGAATGGACTAAAGCATCTTGGTAGAATTGTTCCTAGATCCGATGCGTCACGAAAAGTGCTTAGAAGTCTCCCGGCAAAATGGGATGCAAAAGTAACGGCTATCAAAGAAGTTCATGACCTCAACACCATGAGTCTCGATGAAATTTTCGGCTCTCTACTCACTTGGGAAATAACATTAAAAGCTCGTGAAGACGACATCAAGCCAAGAAAGGGAATAGCTTTGCAAGCCTTCACCAAAAATGAAAACAATGAGCCGAGTGAAGAAGAAGAGGATGAGGACATTGCCTTGTTCACCCAAAAATTCAAGAGACATCTTCAAAGAAAGAAAGCAAATGGTGGAAGATTCGTGAAGAGAATCGAACCAAGAGGCAAGCCTAGCAAAAGAGAACCCCCAACGTGTTTTAATTGCGGAAAGCCGGGACACTACAAAAGCGATTGCTTCAAGCTCAAAAAGGAAAACAAGAAAAGACCTAGCAAGATGGCAATGAATGTCACATGGGAGGACTATGACTCATGCGACTCGGATGAGGAGAAAAGTAGTGAGGAAACGGCAAACATTTGTCTCATGGCAAATGAAGAAGAGGTACATTTAAATTTAAATGATTTACATAAACTATCATATGATGAACTTCTTCTTGATTACAATGAATTGCAAGATGTGTTTGAAGAATTACATGATGAATTCGAAAAATTAGCTAGAAAATATATCATTCTTAAGAAAGCTAAATATTCATGTAGTCTCACTAGTTCAAGCTTAGAAGTTTCTTGCAATGACAAAAACATTGAGCTAGAAAAGGAAAATATTCGGTTGAAAAATACTATTGATGATCAAATAAATGTTTTAGCAAAATTTACAAAAGGAAAAGAGAACCTTAGTATCATGTTAGGAAGACAAAAAGGATCATTTGATAAATGTGGTCTAGGGTATGATGCTTTTGACAAAAATGCTCTCATTTTGAAAAAGAGAAAATCACTTAGCTCTACATTTACTAGAAAATCATCTCATGCATCTTCAAATGATTATAAACATGTTACTTGCTACTATTGCAATAGAAAAGGACACAAAGCAAATGTATGCTTTCATAGAAAGAAGAATATTATGTCAAAAATGGTTTGGATTCCGAAAGGGACTATTGCATGCTCTCATAGAAAAGAAAATGTTGTAACGAAACAAATTTTGGTTCTAAAAGAAACTATTGCGTATCTATCTAACCAAAATGGACCCAAAACAGATTGGGTACCAATAAAAGTTACTTGAACTTGTTTTGTAGGTATGCTTGAAGTCCGCATCAAAAGAAAAATGGTTTCTTGATAGCGGATGCTCAAGGCATATGACGGGAGATAAATCAAAGTTTATTTCACTAAAACCATATGAAGGAGGAAATGTAACTTTTGGAGACAACTCTAAAGGCAAAATTATGGGAATTGGCTCAATCGATATTTCCTCTTCTCTCTCTATAGATGATGTGTTTTTAGTTGATGGTTTGAAGCATAACTTGTTTAGTATTAGTCAACTATGTGACAAGGGCTATGATGTTATATTTAGGACAAATGCATGCATAATCAAGAAAGATGGGAAGCAAATGTTCAATGCCAAAAGAAATGGAAACTTGTATAGTTTGTTGTTATGTGAATTGCATGATCAAGATGTTAAATGTTTTGTCACATCTAGCGAAAATAGTTGGTTATGGCATAGACGTCTAGGACATGCTAGTATGGACCTCATTCATCGTTTATCCAAAAATGATTTAGTCAAAGGCCTCCCAAAGACTAAATTTTCGAAAGATAAAATATGTAGCGCATGTCAAGTAGGCAAGCAAGTTAAATCTTCTTTCAAGAGAAAGAAAGATATTACCACTTCTAGACCTCTAGAGTTACTTCACATGGATCTCTTTGGTCCGGAGAGAACGGCTAGCTTAGCCGGGAAACTCTATGTACTTGTTATAGTTGATGACTACTCTAGATATACTTGGGTTCACTTTCTTGCTCATAAAAATGAAACTCACTCCATTCTTGAAAGATTTTATAGTCATTCAAAATGAAAAAGATTTGAAAATCAGGAAAATTAGAAGTGATAGAGGTAGGGAGTTTGAAAATCAAGACTTAGAGAAATTATGTGATGACCTCGGTGTTTCACATGATCTCTCGGCCCCTAGAACCCCCCAACAAAACGGTGTAGTTGAAAGAAAGAATCGATCTCTACAAGAGATGGCTAGAACCATGTTAAATGAGCACAACCTTCCCCGAAGCCTTTGGGCGGAAGCGGTAAACACCGCTTGCCATATAATTAATCGTGTTATTATTCGGATGAAGTTGGGGAAAACGCCCTATGAGTTGTGGAATGGTCGAAAGCCCAATATTGGGTATTTCAAAGTTTTCGGGTGTAAATGTTTTGTGTTAAATCATAAAGACAACCTTGGAAAATTCGACTCCAAATCGGTTGAAACAATTTTCCTAGGATATTCTACAAGGAGTAAAGCATTTCGGGTTTATAACAAAAGGACTCTAACCATGGTTGAGTCTATTCATGTTGTCTTTGATGAATCACCCTCACCACCATCACCTAGAATTGACCTAGAAGAAGATGAGGTTGTTGGGATTGAGGATAATCTAAATACTCTCAATATCTCCAACTCATCATGTAGCCAAAAGGAAATGAGGGAAGTTGAGCATCAATCCAATGATGACTTGACCAACTCAATGCCTAAAGCATGGAGGATTGTTCACAATCATCCTCTTGATCAAGTCATAGGTAATCCTTCAAAAGGGGTTAGTACTAGATCTCAACTTAAAGATTTTTGCAACCACATGGCCTTTGTATCACAAATCGAACCCAAGAACTTCCATGAAGCTCAATGTGATGATTCTTGGATCGTAGCAATGCAAGAGGAACTAAATCAATTTGAACGCAATCAAGTTTGGCGTTTAGTTCCTAGACCCGAAAATCAAACTATAATTGACACAAAATGGGTTTTTTCGAAACAAAAAGGATGAGAATGGAGTAATTATTCGAAATAAAGCAAGATTGGTAGCTCAAGGATATAATCAAGAGGAAGGCATCGACTACGATGAGACCTTTGCACCGGTAGCTAGATTAGAAGCAATTAGAATGCTTCTTGCATTTGCATCATATAGAAATTTCACTCTTTATCAAATGGATGTCAAAAGTGCTTTCTTAAATGGTGTCATAGAAGAAGAAGTTTTTGTGAAGCAACCACCCGGTTTTGAAAATAATCTTTTTCCAAATCATGTTTTCAAATTAGCTAAAGCTCTATATGCTTTAAAGCAAGCTCCTCGAGCTTGGTATGAGAGACTTAGCGGATTTTTGACTAAAAATGGTTTTATAAGAGGAAAAGTTGACAACACACTTTTTACAAAAACCATCAAGAATAATTTGTTGATTGTCCAAATTTATGTTGACGACATCATATTCGGCTCAACAAATAATTCCTTATGTAGGGAATTTGCTACAAGCATGCAAAATGAATTTGAAATGAGCATGATGGGTGAGTTGAATTTCTTCTTAGGGTTCCAAATCAAGCAAAGCTCGGATGGCTTATTCATTAGCCAATCCAAGTACACTAAAGATTTGCTAAAGCGATTTGGTATGGAGGCTACCAAACATGCCATAACTCCTATGAGTTCCTCTATTAAGATTGATAAAGATGAAAATGGTAAATGTGTTGATATTACTAACTATAGAGGCATGATCGGTAGTTTGCTTTATTTAATCGCTAGTAGACCAGATATAATGTTTAGTGTATGCTTATGTGCCCGGTTTCAATCATGTCCTAAGGAATCTCATTTGCTTGCGGTCAAACGCATTTTTCGCTACCTAAGTGGTACAATAAACTTAGGGCTTTGGTATCCACGAGGAACTTCAATTGATCTTATTAGTTATTCGGATACCGATTTTGCGGGATGTAGAATTGATCGAAAAAGCACAAGCGGCACTTGTCATTTTCTAGGACACTCACTAGTATCTTGGTCAAGTAAAAAGCAAAATTCCGTTGCATTATCTACAGCCGAAGCCGAATATGTGGCAGCCGGTAGTAGTTGCGCTCAAACTCATTATATTAAGCAACAACTACTTGATTTCGGTCTTACTTTCTCTCACGTTCCTATTAAATGCGATAATACGAGTACGATTTGTATTTCAAAGAATCCTATTCATCACTCACGCACCAAGCATATAGAGATTAGGCATCATTTTTTACGAGATCATGTTGCTCAGGGTGACGTTGAATTGATTTTTATCTACACTAAAAATCAATTAACGGATATTTTTACAAAACCACTTGCAGACGAATCCTTTTCTAAAATTCGTCGATAAATCGGTATGGCCATGAATTTTGATGTTTTATCTTAAACTCTGTCATAATCTTTATTTTCCATATTTTCTTGCTATTTTTGTGTATTTATTTCATGATTTTTTCTCTAATTTTATCATTTTTACCTTCTAGTCGACTCATTCTATGTAGTTCAAACCATTCTAGTCGACTACTTCCGTCAGTAGCTTCACCATTGCATGTTCTTCACCCTTCGAGTCGACTCAAACCCCAATCTAACCGACTCAACCCTAGCCCTAGTCGACTAAAGCCCTATAAAACCTAACCCTCATCCCATCTTCTCCATCCGCCTCCTTCAACCTTCACCCACCTTCAAACCCTTTCCTCTCAATCCCTCTCCTACTACCATTTATACCTTCAAATCCTCACCTATCTCTCATTAATTTTACATTTCTATCATCCTTCACCCATTTCCTTTATTTAATCTCTTCATTTTCATTATCTTTCTCACATTCATATATACACCCACACATATATATATATACCATCATATATCTATATATATCTATACATTTGTGCATCATCTTCTACAATGCCACCGAAGACTCGAGGTCTATTTCGGAAATGTTCCCGCATTGATGGAGGCCAAAGCTCCACCCATTCACACTTTCCTACGGCTGTAGAGGAAGAAGTTTCAACTGAACCTCTGCTTCTTGAAGTGTTTCTTCTTGATGATGATGATCGAAATCAATTCATCACGGTTTTTGACCATCGTTCTCCTACACCTTGCCGAATTGTCACACGAGATTTATGCACTGAAATTAGGGCTCACACTTTCGAGTTGTTCCGAGCAATTGGTTGGGATTTTTTTGTTTCTCTTGACATTCCGGTACTTCCGCGAATTGTCAAAGCCTTCTACGCTTCTCTTGAAAATCATAAGGAGAAATTACTCTCTCATCTTCATTTTAATTTATGTGGTGAAGATAAGACCATTGATGACAGCGAAATCAAGCACATTTTCTCGCTTCCGAATGACGGTATCCGCCACTTCTCCAAAGATTGGTATAAGGCTGATGGTTTCGATTGTATTGAGGTTGCTCGGGCCATATGCGTCGACAAGGAAATTTCGCAGAACGCCGGTATTATCTCTTCTATGCTACTACCCGAGGCTAGATTAAGTCATAATGTTATTACTTACTCTATTCTGCCTAAAACTGGTAGTCGTAGCAGTGTTTCTCGTATGGAGGCATTTTTGGTTTATTGCGTTTTGACAGGAACCCGCGTTGATTTAGCTTATATTTTTCGTTCCGTCATCCTCACATGTTAGCGCAAACCATCCGGCCCGCTTTTCTTTCTTGCACATATTACATATCTACTGCAGCGGAAAGGTTTTAAATTTCCGAATGAAGTGTCCGAGCATCACCATATTTTTCTTGACGCCACTCATGTCAAACATATGCATATTTCTTCTGATGCGGAAGGAAATTTCATTTCTGAAAGTGCACCTGCTCCTCGTTCGCGTACAACTCCTAGCAGTTCTGCATCGCACCAGGAAGCCTCTTCCTCGGTTCCTCTGTTGGACGGTGCTTTGGCTTCTCAGACTGCTCTTCTCAACCAACTTCTTGGGGTTGTTCAAAGCAATACGGAGCTCTTTAGGCAGCAGGAACAAGTGCTTCAGCGCCTTGATACGACCGTGAACCAGAATACGGAAGCCATTCGATTGATTAATGAGCGCCTTGTTATTCATGATGCAGAAATGTCTACCCGTATTACAAATCTGGCCGGGTCACTTGATAACCTTACTCTTGGACTCACGAACCGTCGCTCACGCACCCCTCGACGCTGACAAAAAGGGGGAGAAATTATGCTATTGTACTGTCATGTATTTCATTATCCGACATTTGCGATTTCTGTTTTTGTGTGGCTTGTTATGGTTATTTGCGAACTTGTTTGTTTTCTTTTCCATGTTTTTCATTAGTATAAACAGCTTGTATTAAACTGAAACATCTATGATAGGCTGTTTATTTTTGCTATCTCAAATGTGCGCCTATTTTTATATATTGTATCAAAATGCCTATTAAATTGCAAATTTCATTTACTAAGGGGGAGCATTTGATCAAAATATTATGCATATGTTGAGGGGGATCATCACTTGATGTTTCGTCAAATGCGAAGCAAACACAAAATGTTTTGTCATCATCAAGGGGGAGATTGTTGGCTTTGAAATTTACCCTCGTCAAACAATTCCAAAATTGATGATAACAAACCATTGAAGAGTGTTTGATACTAATGAGTTATCGAGTTTATATTTTCAGAAAAAGACAGGTGAATGACTCAGAAATCAAACTCGGAAAGGAAATGACTCGAAAAGCAAGCTAGGAAATAAAGCTTGATTTAAAGCGAAAAGCTGTGAAAGAAATTGAAGTGCAAATGAAAAATAAATTAATTCAACGGAAAAGGTGAAAATCGAAGACTCAAGACTCGGGGTAGATAGGTCGGGGAGCGATCATTGTAACAAGGTAATTTTATGTGTCGATTTTATCATATAAGCTCAAGTATAAAATGAACCGAACTCAAATGGAATGAAAAACGCTTTACCGAACTTAAACGGAAAGAAAAATATTTTTATTAAATCTTTTTCAAGTTATAGTCGACTAAAATCACCCTGTGTATTTTCTAGTAGTCGACTAAATCAATCGGTAGCTATTGGTTTTTCATCCACATCAAAGGAGTCGACTGAAAGAACTTTGAGTCGACTAGACTACAAGAAGTAGTCGACTAGAACTCATTATAGTCGACTAGATGTGTAACACCCCGTGTTATTATCCTTTTTACTGAAATTATTCTTGATTTAATTTCGGTAATGACGTCACTTGTTCTTGATGTATTGTTCGTTCTTGGTATTTGATACCTGTAAATTTTTCGCGTTTAGTTTTAAAGTCGACTGGACGACACTACGCGAATTCTTATTCTCGACTACGCGGTATCGTTCGACAGTTAATGATTAGTGTTTCGACTGGATGGCGGCACGTTGTAATTAGTCGGGCTTGTTTAGTGTTCCGACGTTTGGGTTTCTACCCCAGTATATTTTATTGGGCGTCCCGTTATTATTTCGGGTTTGCGAGATTACGTTTTGGGGTTCCCGGTATTTTTCGGGATTTATTGTATATATATATATATTTAATTATATATATATAGTTTTGGGGTCATTTCGCAATTACGGATACTTGAAGGGTCAGTTTCGCAATTATGGACATTTAGAGGGTTGCTTTTGCAATTAGGGCATATATGTGTATATGTATATACAGGTCTGCTGAGCTCCTTCTCCTACACGACACCACTCCCATTTCTCTTCATTTCTTCTTCGTTTCTTCTCCACGACTGAAGCAGCTCCCTACTTCTCCATCTTCGGTCGCCGGTCATGGCGAGAGAGAGAGAGAGAGAGAGAGAGATGAGCGGCTGGAGAGAGAGACCTCGGGTTGTTCTCCATGGCAGACGCGGCTGCGCAGCTGGAGCAAGGGCACGGCGGCGGTCGGCGACAGCATGGTGGTCGTCGGTTGGGCCAGGCGGCGGCGCGGGAGGCCGTGGTGGCGTAGGGTGGCGCCGAACAGAGCTGGGCTCGCGCAGGGGAGACGCGCGTGGGCAGGGGCGATCCGGCTGGGCTTCGGCCAATTTTTTGGCGACCTTCCGGTGATCAGTTTGAGCCGATTTTCGGTGAGTAGCTTCGTCTCTACCATGTATTCGTTATATATTAATTTTGTGAATTTAGGATGAACGATTTGCCCGGAAATTGCATTTATAGGTTATAGTTTTCGTTTGGGGTATTTTAGATTTAACCCAATTAATTAATCGATTATTAATGGGCTTCGTATATATCGTATAGGTTGTCAAGACGGACATTTCGATATATTCGAAATAGTTTTTGGACGACATTGGTCGACGGGCTCCATAATCGGGCGCCGGTACTGTTCACGGTGGGCCCGAAACGGCTGTTCTGTAAACGTATTTCAGGTGGGAAATTTTATTTCTCACTCCGCATTATTGAAGTAGTTTAGGGGTGCAAAACCCTTATTTAATTTAATATAGATATATTAAATCGTTAATTTAAATATCTATAATTCGTTTAGAATCGGAATTGAACTTAGGAATTAATTTAAGAAAATTAATTAAATTATTTCCTATGTAATTAAATAATTTCCTATATGAATCGAATAGGAATAGATGGCTTAGAATTTCCCTTGAGAATTAAATGAGTTAGTAGAGATTCGTGGAAACTTAGACGTTGTGCTAGGTTCCTTTGCGATACGTGAATTAATTGCTTTAATTTATTTTAAAGGCATGATAAGGGAATTGAAATATTTTCTAAAGAATTAAAGAAAATATATATTTTGAAAACATGAATTGTATATGAATTTGTTTTCATATGATTTAAATGCTTTATTGTATTTTAAAGCATGTAAGGAGATTATGAGATTATGTTGATAGTACCATGTGGGTAATTGCTTAAATATGATGCACTATATATTTATGTTGAGTACAGGGGTATGTATCCTGTAGGGACGGTTTTGTGTCGGATTGTATCCGTTAACCTGTGATGGGCGCCATGTGAATTATATATGAATATTGTATATAAATATGATGCATTACATATTTATATTGAGGCATGATTGTCATTTAGACCTGGATGCATATTGAGTTGATATATGTGGGTTGTGAAATCATGTGGGGATGTCTTTGTGTCGAATCGTCGCAACAACTGGCCAGGTAAAGGTGTCTCCCACCTATGGAACTAAAAAGCCAGAAGGTGATATAGGGTTGGTTGCTGCCCCATCGTGGTGGTATGCGCCACTCTCGGGTCCTGAGTATATTGCAGGAAAAGGTGTCTCCCACCTACGGAATTTGGATATAGGGTTGGTTGTTGCCCCATCGTGGCGGTATGCGCCGCTCTCGCAGGGGAGTCGCAAGTAGGGCTCTCGTGCAACCGTCTTCCTTGTTGAAAGTGTAGTGTCAAAAACACTTGGGAATGATCGGTGCGGTACTCTTTCTCCTTGTAAATGGGTGGAGTGCGTATTCGTTAACCACGTGATGTGGGCAAAGGGTGGTGTATGAGTCACATTGTATTTGCATGGCATTTATGTGATTTCATTTGACATGTATACGTGATATTATTACATGTGATGTTGGAGCAGGTTTAATATGTGTTATTATTGCCTGTTGGATTTTGGAGCATGTTGTGTATGAATATTGCGAATTTAAATTCATATCTTTGTAAAATGCTCAGTTGATAATGATTAACGTGAAAGAAAATGATTACATGTGGTAATAAATCAAGTATAATGAAATGTTTATTTTATACTTGTGAGTATATATACTTTCGCACCCTTGGGGGAGGTTAAGTATATTCGTGTAGTAATCTCTTTGGGATGATTATGGTTAGTCGTGTGACTGTGTTGGAGATTGGAGATTAGAGATTGATTTTAGTATCAGTTATGAATTAGGGCCTTGGAGAAGGTGGGTGATGAGATTGTGAGTTGTAGTATGGACCTTTAGGTGTCTTTCACTTTTGAGGAATAGGCTATCAACTGTAGTTGAGATTTTGATTGGTGAGAAGAGGTTATGGTTGAGTGACTTTATTAAGTACTCGAGGTACTGTAGTTTGACAGACTTGGTTCTAGTGCTTAGTCCCTTCCCTTAAGCATTCCTGGTACTGTGTTTTGTACACTAGTACGTGGTCGTTGACTTGTATGTCATTCCTTGAGTTGTCGGTTACGGTGTGGTGCCGAACCTCTTCCTCGTGGTGTCATTTGAATTGGTGGAGTTGGAACGGATGGTTGTCTTCCGTGAGTCCAACGTGTTGCTCTTCCTTTACTGTCCTCTCGGACATTACAGGAATTCATAGAGTTGTGTTTCTCTTATTTGACTGTCATTTCGAAAACGGTGTTTTCTAAACTCTTTGTATTTAAAAGGAAAAACTCGTTTTCGCCTACCCCCGTAGCAACTAAAAGTTTTAACACTTTATAAAATGATCTTAGGATCTTCTTTAAACAAAGATTTTAACTTCTAAAAGTCGGTGATGGCAACTGACGGAGACCGGGGGCAAGACAGTCATTTTTACTATGTGGTTTCTTAAAAGGAAAACTATTTTATTACTTTTCTTGGGATTCTGAGATTTCGAGACCTCTTTCTCAATATCTCATCCTGTAGAGTTTCGAAAGGTGTTCCATTGTTTCACCTTTGCTTCCTATCATTTCTAAGTCTCGGGTATGAGGCTTGGTGTTGTTCAGTGCACACATATAGTGTTGCCCTTCCTTTCTTCTTGGTTTTTGACGTCACTACTTAGGTGATTCGAGTTGTTCCACATGTTATGGGCATGGATACCGAGTGGATTGGGTTCCTTGTCCAAGTGTTCTCCTTAAACACTTGTGGTGTTTTAACCTTGACATTGTTGTCTCGGTTATCTGTTGGTTTAGCATTGGGAAGTCTTTTCCTTCGCTTTGCTTTGGTGACCCTGAGGTGGTCGTTCTGGTGAGTTGAGTCCGTGTACTCTAGTGATTTGATTGGGTGGTCTTTCTCGCCTACAGTGAGAGTGTTAGTGATGTGATTGACCCTATTGATGATAGCATTATGAGGTCCATATGATTTATGGTATGGTGATATGATTAAGGTGATCTAGCCTTTGAGAGGTAGATTTTTCCTTAGAAATGGGATGAGGTTTGTTATATATATATATATAGATGACGGTTGTGTTAGTACGCAAGGACGTGAGTACTTTTCCTCCTGTGTATCGGGGAGTGAGTTATGAGTATTCCTTGGTACTAGTGGTGGATTTTGATCCCTGTGGATATTAGAGGTGAGTGTGTTTCCCCTCTGTTTAGATTTTCTGGTTAGCGTTGTGAGCGCTGGATGATTGGTTAGATTTGACCTTAGTGTCGTGTACCTAGTGTACGTTGGTGAGAGTAGTGTAGACTACTGGTGTTGGGTACTTGGAGTACGAGTTTTAGAGACTCATGTTGTGTATTTATATATATGTATACGTGTAGATATATATATATATATTCCCTATATACTTATGTATACTCGTTTACGATAGTATATGAGCGTGTGACTTGGGTTTGCGTGGATGAGACTAGTTGGGCTATATTTATATCTTATTAGACGGTTTAGCTTTACCTAAACTATCAGAGGATGTAGTAGTTAGGATATCTTTTCCCACTGAGCTTATTTGCTCACGGAGGGAATTTCATTGGCCCCCCTGGTATTCCACGCCAGGTTGCAGGAAATATACGGCTATGAGCAGGATGCAGTGCAACGGCAGCTTTCTTTTGTTTCCTTGTTACAGGTTTTGGAGTTGCGTTGGGTGATGCGGTTACGGTTGCAGCACGACTGGGTTTGGGGACGATAGGTATCCGCTTTCAGTTTCTTTAACCATTGTTATGGGATTATTATGTATCTCTTTTGGGAGCCAGTCTGTTGGCATATCCCTATTGATGTATTATTTATTTCCTGTACTTATTCTTTCAGGATGTATTGTATCTATTCCGCACAGTTAGGTGCTTTTCTGTATTTTTATTCGAGCAATTGTGGCTCTGTTGATTTTAGAGGGTTTGGAGGGGTTTTGGTTTCTTTCCACTACCTCGGCCCTATTAGGATTGATGAATGTGGGGCTTGGAAGCCATTGTGATTATTGAATTGCTTTGGGCAGGTTATTGTGTTGTGGTTGTGTATCCGGATGTTCCATTTACAAACGGAACTCTGCCGGATTTTCATTAGATTCCGCTGCTTTGTTTATTATTCATTTGGGTATGAAATATATCGTTCCATCATTATTCCATACGTTTTCATGGCTAATGATATCTTAGTTGGTTGCTCATCATAATGATCACATCCTGGATCCCTTGGATATCCCAGTTCGGGAGTCTTAGGAATTTAGGGACGTGTCAGCATGGTATTAGAGCATTTTACCCTTTTGTGGGTGTTTGATGACCTTCAGTCATTGGTTTTCATTTGTTTTTCGTTTCTTTTTACTTCCGCATTCACTCCCTTAGCTCTTAGGCTCGGGTTTCGGAGTCCTAGGAATTTGGGGCGTGACAAGATGAATCATTATAGTCGACTAGAACTCAATCTAGTCGACTAAATGGAGCAATGTAGTCGACTAAAATAAAAAGTAGTCGACTAGTTGATCCTCAAAACCTGCAGATTCTTCAGAAAACATTTCCCATGTTTTGTGGATTGTGTTTAATGGTGTTCAAACGGCTCTTGTCTTTCAAATACTATAATCATTCTTCAAAACCCTAATGCAATGCTATATATAGAATGAGATGTGTATATTGAACATTAAGAGATTGAAATACAAAGAGAAAGAAAGCTATCAAAAATTCTACAGAAATTTTCTCTACAAAAGCCATTGAAACCAAGCTTTGAAAATCTGATTTTCTCCAAGTCTCTTTGAAAATCAAAACCTCTAGTATCTCTTCTTATTCTCCAAATATCATTCATTGATCATATCCTTTGAGAATACATTTCTAGAGCTATTGTAAAATCACCAAAAACACTTGAGCTTATATTGATTTATCTTCCATAAAAACCTTTGGGTTTTGAGTGTTTTTGTTCTTGAGTGATTTTATTGATTACATACGAATTTGTAATCTCGGACAAGTGAACTCCACCGACTGTTCAAGAGAGGGTTGTTCTCTTGATTGAGAGACAAGCTCGAGAGGCTTGTGTTGTAAAGGTTTGCCATTCCACCTGTGAAGGAAGGGCCATAGTGAAAGGATCGGGAAAAGTCTCAAGAAGGGGTTCTTGAGCCGAGGAGTAGGAGTTACCGAACCTTGAAAAAATCACGGTGTCAATCTCTCTATCTCTTTCTCTTTACTTGATTTATTTGCATGCTATAATTGCCTAAATATCTTGTATGCTATCTTGTCTTGAAATTAATAGTTAGAGAAGTTTAAATTGAATCATCCACTTGATTTTTGAGAAATTGATTTTTGTTTAGAGTGTGTTCCAATTTTGAAAAGAATTAGAATTATTTTTGAACACCCTATTCACCCCCCCCCCCCCCCCTCTAGGGTTAATTAGTGACTAACACAAGGTACAAAATAAAAATGAATTACCAACCTCCATGACCATTGTGGAGCTCTTTTTCAGAAGCTCAGTCCTGAAGATTTTTGACTGAGCAGCCCAATTGGCCGAAGGACAAATCCCCTTCGTCATAACCCGTAGAGCTTTTAGCTGGGTGATGGTGAGCTGATCGGCGCAGACTGGAGTCCCATCGGGTAGAAGAAACTTTGGCTCCTAGGGAATAGAAGAACGGGGGGCATCCTGAGCCTGAGGAGTTTCGCTTGTCGAAGCATCAGTAGCTTGGGACCTATGTCTTTTATAGGCTGCTCCACCACCTGTACCAGATCGGGTCCTCGTGATTGGAGGATTTACAAGAGGAGGCTGAGGTGGATCTACTGGACTTTGTGCGGGTGGAGGTACTGAAGGCGCAGGGGTGCTGTCGAGAATGGTACAACGTCAACCAGGTTCATCCCTTCATGAACTTGAGTGCGTCTGGCAGAAATGGGTTTAACTGGCAAATCCATCTTGTCAACAGCAGCGCCCAAGTTATAAATCACCTCTAAATTTTCCTGAGTCAGAAGGGTAGTGGCAGATCGGACATTGCTCCAGATCTTGGCTTTCAGAAGGGCTATCCGTTCTTTTATGAGAGACATGGGAATTTCTCTACCCTCATAACCTTGAAACCTATATGTGTATTCCCCCTGATGTAAATCACATAAATCACAAAGACAAGAAGCCTTATGAAAGGGACGGTAGATAGGTAAACGAATGGCACCGAAGGTGTGTGGGGTCGGGAATGTAAGAGAGAACGGGTAAAACCAATTTCCGCTAACAACTACCATTCTCTCTTTCAACCCTTTATTAGACTTTTCTGTACCAGAACATATACCCCGACCCTGGAAGGTAAAGAGGTTGTATATACCCTTACTTTCTCTCGCATTTTGGAAAAAATAACAAAGAAGCAAGTCGGCTAAAACTAGGTTAAGGTCCAGATCCCTATTGTACAATAGGAGCATGGACAAAATCCTAAGGTTGTTCGGGTTGAGTTGAAGCGGGTACAAACCTAACATGAAAAACACATAATGGAAGAAGGGGTGAAGAGGAAATCTTAAAACCTTAAGGTGAAGTGCCGATAACATAATGCTACCAGGTTGAAGTCCCTCACTCTTAGAGAAATCTAAATAGCCTGGGTAAGGGGCCACATCGACATCCCCAAGTACGTGGGTCTCAGCCCGAAGATGTTTTACATCTACCTCAGGCCGAGTTTTCTTAAGAGGGGCAACTATGAAAGGTTCAGAAGGCTTGGGGTCTATAGATTCATCATTATGATGAGAACCCCTTGAAGCAGGTGTTGCCGGATTCGTTGACAAACCCGGAAGGTCGGTATTTTGGGGAACTATTTTTGGGACAGGGGACCCTTGACGGGTAGAATGAGGGTTATCACTACTGGTAGGGTTGGTGTCAGTTGCAGAGGACAGAACGACCTCCTCTACTAACCTGGTATCTTCGTTGTCAAACATAGTTCTAGAAAGGTAGAAGAAACAGATGGGGGGCAGAGGTGAAAATTAAAGAAAAAAAAAGAAGGACAGTCCGACTTACTCAGCTAATAATGAAGAGGCAGGAAGAGCTTCGGGTAGAGGTAGACTTCTGTTCTGATGGAGGTTCTTAAATAATCGACATAAAAGAGTGCAGGAATGAAGGAGATATGAGTTCCAGGAGTAAAAATTGAGAGAGAGAGGCAGGAGCGAAAAGTTGTAAATGAAGAGAATGAAAAAATCAAATGGTAAAGGATGGGTTTTATAGAAAAGAAGGAGCATGCCAAAGGACAACACGAAGCCCGAAGGTCACACGTTGCACAATGAGCCGTCATGGTGCAAAGATTAAGGAAGTTATGGCCTCTTATTTTGAAATTCCATTAAATGCCCAATAATGACATGATAACTCACCACCATCATTTCTCATAAAAAAATATTAATGTATATATGAGTATATGCAATTTCGGTCATGGGCTATGATGAGAATCATAAGCCCGTAACATTAGGGGCCTGTGTAATAGTCAGAAATTACATGGCCCAATATAGATGGGTCATAGGACTGATGAGCCGAAGGACTGATGAGCTGAAGGACTGATGGGCCGCGTGACTGATGGGTTGAAGGGCTGATGGGCCGAAAGATTAATGGGCCATGGGACTAATAGGCCCATAGAAGTTTCTAGAGAATAAGTGATCCACAAGTTAGGGACTTGTCCTGCTTATGGAAAAGGGAGTCCAAAAAAGAAAAGAGTTTATCAAATCCCATGATTTAAGGGATTGATAAACTTGGGTAAATGGGCTTGACCCATTTACCAATTTATGTATAAATACATGGTTTGGGAATGAATAAAGGATCCAGTTTTTAACCCAATTATTATTGTGTATTTTTCTGCATCTACAGTATGATATTTCAAATCCGGGTGAATGAATTATAATATGGAACACTCGCCGAATTGGTATAACCACTAAACATTTTTTTTATTTTTTTCTGATAGTCACAAAATCGTGGTTTTGAGCTCCTAAACAACGTGTTTTGGCCTAAAATCAACTGGGCTCACTGTATAAAAACGAGTTTTGTTTATTGTCCTTTTTTCACTCAAAAACCTCTCATCTTTTGCGAAAATCAGACTTTCTGACAGTTTACAGGAAAACTGGAGATTTTTTTTTTAAAATAAAAACTAACTACGGACAGAAAATAAAGCTAAGATTATGCGTAAAATTAAGATACACTAGAACTCAAAAGTGGTCCAACGATGCAATCGTCATTACTCCGCCGATTCCCTTCGTGCTTTTCAGTGTACCTCGCAAAAATATACAATCCTACTTTAGGTACAATTCAAGTATACTAAATTACTAAAATTTAGAATATCTGTTAGTCCGCGACAATGGCGCCAAAAACTTGATATCCGCCAGGGTGTGCTAAAAACATGTGTTAAAACACACTCTTAAGACGATCTAGGTTTTACCTATCGCAAGCGCACGAGTCAATTGTAGTATAGAAACGGCTTAAGAAAGGTTATCGATCCCACAGAGACTAAGTCGTATTTTGAATTCTCATAAAATAATACTCTCGAATTGCTATAAAAATAGAGTTTGTTATTTTATGATTGATTAACTAATTAACTAATAAAAAAAATAAAGATAGATTAAGACAAGAACAATAGAGAGAAAATCTAGAGTTTCCATACTCCACCACTAATCGTATAATATAATTCTCAATTCGCTCAATTGCAAGAGGGGATACATAACTATGAATCAGGTTGTACCGCAAATAGTCGAATACATCCCCAAAAAGGATACTATCAACTGGATTCGCTACAACCCATCTCCGGATAGAGTATGAATAGTGCATAAAAATTACTTTACTCTAATCTACTCCTACAACATGAAATTAAACTAAAGCATGTCTATATCATCTCGCCGAGGAATGGCCTGTGTAAACCTAGGGTTTCAAGTGTTAAGCACCATTGATGTAGAAAATTACACTATGTTTATGATTATGTGATTGTGTAAGAAGCTATATTCATTCAATCTAAGACAATAATTAAGCACAAATATATAATCTTGTGTCAAGAATAAAAACGATCACACATCAACAATCAATCATCACATTATGTTCACAACTTCCCCTCGTTACAATTGAAAACAAATAAAAGAACTACATTATTTGGCTAGATACCGAATTAGTTATTCATGGTAGAAGGAGATTGCATCATTGATATAGAATCGTCCTCCATCGTTGTCTTCTCCGGATCTCTAGGTCTTGAATGGATCCTCACTTTTTATGATATAAATCTGAAAAGAAAGCTCTGAAAATTGGGTAGAAATAAGTCCCTAAAATTATGTGGAGAGAAGTCCCTTAGATATGTAGCAGACCTTGGTATATATAGGCAAAGGTGAGGGAAACCCTAACTTGTGTTAGACTCCTATTGAGAATAAGATTCCCCTTTGGTATGATTTCATTCCAAACTAAGCCAAACCCTTTAATATAATGTATAATATATATGTCTAAAACATGTGTTTATAGGTGGTGGGATCGAATTCAAATTCATCCGGGTCAAAATGGATCAATCCGGGTCAAAATAGGCTCGATTCTGAAATTTCCAGATTTTTCCTGCAGGACACCTATCACTCTTTTGATCATATCTAGAACTACAAACATTGGATGTAGTCGTGTAATAGCTTTTGTGGAAATATGACTTCAAGCTCTTGATGGTAGGGTCAAGAATCGACTCATTTAGACATGTTTTGACCAAGATATAACAGCCCTAAGTTGACTGAAAATTTGTGCTAAAAAACCACCTACGCCTTAAGCGTAGGTTTTAGGGTAGAAACTCACTTTCTAGCCACTTTTTGCTTCTGTAGACGTAGGCTTGAGCATAGATTCTTAATGAAAACCAATTTTCTCCGCAACTGTGCCAAAATGATTGTCTTGATTCCACGAGACTTTTTGCTTTACGTGACGGCTTTGGAAAATGCCGTTTTTGCCCTCTGACAGGCATTTTTGTTTTGAAAACACCTCTTTGACTCTCCTCTTGGATAGAAACGAACGTGTACTTGTTTAATTCACCAAAGTTAGCACTATTTCTTCATTAAGCTCCTAAAATATGCTTAAACAAATAAACAACATAAAAATACCAAATAATGGAATGAAATGACGTAACTATAATGAGTTAAGGGGTTAAAATATCTAACATGTGACACCTATCAGGTGGAAGATTGGGCTGGTCCTCTTGAGGGCTATTAGGCTTGTTAAATAATGGCCCGCGACTAACCTAATAATTTCCCTTACCCAATTAGAAACTCAAAATTGATCCAAAGGAGGCTTGCTAAGTTAAGGCTCGCAAGTGGCCCAATAATTTGCCTTAATCTATATCTATATCTATATTATTTTTATTTTTATTATTACTAATTAGAAAAGTACAAATGCCCTGTTATAGATTGGGGATTTACTCGATTGAAGCCAATTACACTAAATTGAATTGGGGATTTACCCGATTGAAGTCAATTTAATTCTTATAGATTGGAGATTTACTCGATTGAAGCCAATTACACTAAATTGAATTGAGAATTTACTCGATTGAAGTCAATTTAACTCTTATAGGTTGGGGATTTACTCGATTGATGCCAATTACACTAAATTGAATTGGGGATTTACTCGATTGAAGTTAATTTAACTCTTATAGGTTAGGGATTTACTCGATTGAAGCTAATTACACTAAATTGAATTGGGAATTTACTCGATTGAAGTTAATTTAACTCTTATAGATTGGGGATTTACTCGATTGAAGTTAATAAATTAAATTTGACACGATTTTGTCGAGTTACCATGTTGTGTCTCATTTTGTCAGCTTTACGATGAATTGGGGAATTACTCGATTAAAGCCAATTACACTTAATGAAATTTAGGAGTTCACTACAATGAATTTTATTTTGATCCGTATCTGATTCGATTATTCAGATTTGAATTTAATATTTAAATATTAATTGTTAATTCTTTTTATTTTTATATTGTAAGTAAACTTATAAATATTGAGTAGTAAATATAGTATACTAATATATATATATATATATATATATATATATGTAGTAAATATAGTATACTAATATATATATTGATATATATATATGATACATATATATATTTCAGTTCATTTATTTAAATGGTAAGTTAATGACTAGAGACTTATTATTTATCAAACACCCACCACATACTCATTAGCATTCTAAGAAACTGGAAGAAATGGCTAATGGTCACAGAGTAAGTCATGGCCACCACTACATATTTGTTTCACCTCCACCTGATTCCTTAGTACAACTAAGGAATGACATGGTTGAAGTCTATAATAGTTACAATTCCTTGCTTAAATGCCTCGAGATGAGGATTGCTGAGGTGGAGAAAACTATGACTATAATTGCAAGGAAGATTTCTGATTTCATCGCGCCATTGCCATCCCCATCGAGCTCGGTCCCACCGTTGGAACCTGGTGCTTCTGAAGGGAGAACTCCTAACTCCATCTGATGGAAGTCAATTTCATGTATTAAGGTCACTGTGTTTAGCAATTTTTTGTTTAAGAACCCTTTTGTTTTGTATGAATATCATGTTTGGTTATTTTTCGCCCCAACCCTATTTTACTGTAATTTTTCTAGGGTTCAATGTATATGAAAATGACTTGTTTTTTTGTTGGGTTAATTAATATTAAGTAATTGGTTTTATGCTTAGGTATTATTAATCATGTCAAAACTGGATGAACTCGATTGATGGGTTTTCAGCTTAGGTAATATGAATATTACTTGACTCAGCTTCTTTATCTTTCTTTGCCGTTGAACCTCTTCGTAATCTAGCCATCTAAATTAATAAGGGAAATTACCAGATGGTGATTTTAGTTAAACCTATGTTACAACTGCTGGTGATTTCACATAATATGTATCATATCCCAAATATCAATTTCAATACTATGAATTGGTGATTTATTTACCCCATTACTAGTAGGGTAAATCCCAAGAAATTTTTGAAAATATGTCTTCATTTTGTTTTGTAAAATATATGTATCAATATTTGGTGTTTTTGGGTTTAGGGTATTTTAACTTTTTGGTAATATGAATTACAGCTATGTTACAACTGATAGTGATGTCAGCTACAACTGAATGTGGATATTTTCTTTTCAAGTTGTTGAATTTAGATGAACTTTAAGAAGTCTATGTTAAAAAAATTAAATTACAAAGTATAGCTAAACATGAAAAGATTATGTTAAAAAAATTAAATTACAAGTTATAAAAGTAAACAAAATTAGATAATCATATGAATTAGGGGAATTGTGTTTAGTTAGGCGCGAAGGGAGTTTTATTTGGGCGGGAAGGCTGTTTTTTGAAATTTGTAAATTTAATAAAGTTGGCGGGAAGGTGAAATGTGTTTTGGTGAAAATTGATATTTATACAATTTTTCTATCTAACATAATTGTCGGTTTTAATTGCTCGGGAAGTGTGCCTTATGAAATTTGAAATTTATATATATTTTCCATATGAATATTAATATGGTGAAAATTGAAATTTATTCAAATTTTTTATCCAACATAATTTGGCGGTTTTAATTACTCTGAAAGTGTGTTATATGAAATTTTAAATTCATATATATTTTCCATTCAACATAATAGGCGGAAATTGTTTTTTGGGTGAGAATGGTGTTTTACATTGGGTGGGAATCTTATTCAACTTTTGGCGGGAATATGGTTTTACATTGGGCGGGAAATGGTGTTTCCGCTTAATTTTGTTTAATTTTTAAAGAGTGGTTGGTAAAATTTTACAGATCAATAATTTAGAAAAGATAGTGGTAAACAATAAATATATAAAATAATATGTAATAAGCAAGAAGGAAATGTGATTCATCAGATTATCAAAATAACAGGTACATCATAGAGTAATTTCATCATCTTGCAAACCAACATTAACATTGGGTCACCAATCCTCATTATCTTTATCATATCCATGGTTCACAAGTGGATTGTCAATGGTCCAACAAGTGTACGTAGCCACGTTGTAAAAAATTGTAGTACAGACATTTGGTTTCATATTCGGAACAATCCCAAGAAATAAAATTGTGTCTTGTGTTCTCTCTTATATATCTCTTTCTTGTTTATATCTCTCTCTTATATATCTCTTTCTTGTTTATATCTCTTGGTTACTTTCGTGCTTCCCTGCTTTCCTTATTGATCCTGTCCTACTTCGTGTATGGAAAACACGAAAGCGTAACCTTTTCTCTGTGGAATTCTCTTTAGCCCCTTCCTTGCTCGTCCAACCCCTTACCCAAATCCATATTCTTCCGGACAAATATGCCAAACCTATCCCTGTGATAGCCTTCTTTGATATTGGAGCAGCCTCGACTATTATTAATCCATCCATCCTTCCTAGGTCTTACTGGCAAAAATGTTACTACCCTTTCACTGCCGCCAATGGTGAAACTTTTGCCATTACCCTCAAGAGTAAGCCCATCATCCTCCAGTTGTTTCCTGGATATACTGTCAAACATCAAGTCCTTGGTTCTGAACTTCCAAACAAAGATATTCTTATCGGGTTTGACATTCTCTAGAAACTCACCAAAATCTCTTAGATGCCAAAACGATTGAAGTTTCGTAATTACTTCCTTCCTTAAACTACTAGACCTAACATGTTCTCCCTTGACACTGTATCCTCCTTTAGAGAGTCTATTATCCAAACTTCCTGTGCTGATTCCCATTCTCATTTCCTTACCAAATGTAACCATCCTCTGTGGAAAAACCCAGAGTTCTTCATCACCCTTCCCTTCAAGAAAAATGAAGACCTCAACCGTACCAAAGCCACCCACCATAGTATGAACCCAGAACATTACCAGTTAGCTGTCCAAGAACTTCACCAACTCCAAACCGAAGGCCTTTTCGAACCAACCCAGTCTCAGTGGGCCTGTGAAGCATTTTATGTAAATAAGCGTGCAGAGCAAGTTCGTGGTAAGCTCCGCCTTGTCATCAACTACCAACCCTTAAACCACTTCCTCCAAGATATCAAATTCCCTCTTCCCAGAAGAGTTGTCCTCTTCTCTAATTTACCCAAAGCCCGGATCTTTTCAAAGTTTGATCTTAAAGCTGGTTTTTGGCAACTTGGTATCCACCCTGATGACCGTCCCAAAACTGGTTTTTGTATCCCAGATCACCATTTCCATTGGACGGTGATGCCCTTTGGCTTAAAAACTGCACTAGTTTTCTATTTCAGCAAGCCATGGTTCGTATCTTTGCTCATATCCTACCTTCGGCCTTAGTTTATATTGATGACATCTTGCTCTTCTCTCCTGACCTTCTCCAAACCTTCCATAGCATTGTTCAAAAATTTTGAATCATGCTTTCTGAAAAGAAATTGATTTTAGCTCAACCTGAAATCGAGTTTCTAGGCATGAAGATTTCCCAGGGCCAGTATGCTCTCCAACCTCACATTGCTACCCAACTCCAACAATTCCCTGATACTCACATCTCTACTAAGCAAGTTCAACAGTTTCTTGGTATTGTAAACTACATGTCTGAATTCATTCCTAACCTTGCCCAATACCGAAAACCTCTTTCTGAACTTCTTAAAAAATCCCCTCCCCCTTGGACAGATCAATGTACAAAGGCGGTTGATTTCCTCAAATCAGTGTCTCAGTCTCTTCCTCCTTTGAAAATACCTTCTGATGGGAAAAGAGTCCTTCAAACTGATGCATCTGACCTTTATTGGGGTGTTGTTCTTCTTAAAGAACATCCTGATAAATCTATAATGATCTGTGGTTACAAAAGTGGTTTTTTCTCCTCTGCTGAAACCCATTACCATTCTACTTACAAAGAAATTTTGGCTATCAAACGCAGTATTGAAAATTTTGAATTCCATTTGATAGGTCATCATTTCCTGATCGAGACTGACCTTAGCAGTTTTCCTAACATGCTTAAGTTCAAACAGAAACATCCCCCCAAGGCTCAACTCCTGAGATGGGCAAATTGGTTTTCCCAGTGGTCCTTTGATGCTGTTTATATCAAAGGAAAAACCAATATGCTCCCTGATTTTCTCTCCAGATTGAAAAAAGACATTCACCTTGTCCATCCTAGTCTTCCCGTATGTTTTCCCCTGATTGCATGTTTCGAACCCTCTCAGTTGCCATTTCACCTTCAGATCCTTTTGCTAGAAAAAAACCCTTATTTCTCGCAGTTGTTTCATGGTCAATTCATTCCAGTTTCTCTATGTTCTTCGCTATGGACTTGAATACGGCCCTCTTAGGAATTTGTCATTCCACCCTATTTACCCTTTTCTCACCCACTTTGAAATTAATCCAGTGTTTTATTTTAGTTTTCCTCGTGAAGCGTTCTTTCTTCTTTGGTACCTTGTAGATCTTTATCACATAGGTATTATTTTTGATAAATCCCAAATGTTGCAATATCTTGCTTAGTGTTTGCTAAATTCTCTTCATGCCTCTGAGTTAAGATTCTGTAGGTGGCTTACCCTCTTCGGAGATATTCCATTTTGGCAACAAAAGTTTCGCCAGTGTCCATTTCAGTCTCCTATGTTCGTATTTTGGTCCCAAAAGCAGTTTTATCCTACCCCCGATTCTGGTGTTCATATTGAAAAATACTACCATGTCTCCTTCTTCACTGGTCATGAGAATACCATCATGTATGACATGCCTACATTTTTCAATCTTCACAGGATGCAGCTGTGTCATCACAATGGCATTCCTCTTCAGACTATATCTCCACATCTGTTTCACAGGGATACCTCTCATTGGCGCCATTCGGATTTTTATCCCACAGACTGGAAACAGAAACTCATCACTCTCCTTTCTGACCATGAAGCCCAGTATTCATGGGACCTCCTTGATGAAGACCATCCGATCTACAGAGTCCATCAGCAGCCCTATCCTGTTGCAGGTTCTCCTTCACAGTATAATTCTGATAATGATGATGAATACTTCTCGCAAAGCCCTGATTGATGATTTCTGCAAAATGCTTGGGTCTTGATGCAATAAAATAAGTTTTATGTAATTTTCACTGTCGGCAAGGGTATACTTGCCATTTCAGTTGTATTTGTAATTTTCATTGTCGGCAAGGGTATATTTGCCATTTCAGTTGTCTTTGTAATTTTCATTGTTGGCAAGGGTGTATTTTCCATTTCAGTTGTATTTTGTGCCATTAAGTCTGTCGACAAGGGTATTTCAGTCTTTTGTTAGTCTGATGTCATGGCTGACATATTCAAAGGGCACTTATGTATTTTCTCAGCCTCTCCTTCCTCTATAAAAGGAGAGCTCTCAGTGTTGTATGGATTATCAGATTCCAGAAATAAAATTGTGTCTTGTGTTCTCTCTTATATATCTCTTTCTTGTTTATATCTCTCTCTTATATATCTCTTTCTTGTTTATATCTCTTGGTTACTTTCGTGCTTCCCTGCTTTCCTTATTGATCCTGTCCTATTTCGTGTATGTTTATGGTATCAGAGCTATGAGGCACTTGTGACATTGTCCATCACAGAGTACATATGGTTCAACGTACAATAAATAATGTTCTTCATTAGTACATAATTGCAATGGTAAACCGAACTTATTGAATATTGGCCATCTCTCCTCCTTCATCAAAAATACCATTTCAACTATTAGCCTGTAAATCCTTACTTTGGCTAGCAACTACTTGTGCATTTCAGTCAATTTTCAAACACCGAGATGGATAATGTCATGAGAATCTTTCAAGCATGAGGCAATACCACAAGCAAATTGCGAAGGTCGATGTCCTGATTTCATAAGACTCTTTAAGGCCTTATAACCTTTGATGTGCAGCCGCTCGTCCTTAGAATTAAAAGAGTTAACCAACACAACATGAATTCCGCGTTCTTATTACCTAAGTCGCATATTTCTTGGAACAACCCACCCCCATATTTATATGAAATAACACAAAGGCATGCAACAAATGAAAAGTTACGGCGGATAACCTTGCGTTTACCCAATATATTCAAAGTTGTTGAACTACAAAAAATTGGAACACAATTAAAGAATTTAAGTTCCACACTTTTTTTATAACGTATATGTGCTTAGTGTGTTATATTTATGTTACACAATATAGTGATGTATGTCACAGTTTCATAATCTGCTTTATCCATTCACTTGTGCATTACATATATATTACCCACTATGGTGATGAATGTTATAGATTCATAATCCTTTAACTCGTTCATGCAAAAATAGCTTAGGTGACTTATATGACATATATCATTAAAGGATCATGGGATAAAAGAAAGTGTATTTAAACTACAATATTATGATGAATACATATTACATCTAGGAAAATAAGTCATACCACTTTCGAAGATTAATCAAGCTTCTATACGACTTGGCTACAAGCTTAGCACAGATCAATGCTTGACAATCATGGGGGAGAAGATCCATGGTATTTGAAAAGAGTGTAATAGTGTTTTTAAGAATGGATTCAGCTAAAGTGTTTTAGAAGTGGAAGATGGATTTAGATAAATATTTACCATACATGTATTTATTAATGTGAGGTTTCTCATTCATTTTAGGGTAGTTTTATTAAGTGTTGATGGGATTTGGAAATGACTGGTGCATTGCACTTAGGATGGTTAATAAACTGGTGCATTGGACTTAGTGTTGAAGGTTAATTTTGTTTTAGGGTTTTTTTTGGGGTGGAAAGAGTGTTTTTTTATATTGGATTTAGTTGAATAGGCCCAACTCAGTTGAAGTGACACAGTGAATTGTTCACATTTGCAAAATAAAGTGTGCCAATTTTAAAAAGTGGCCCAATTGTTAACATTTGCAAAATTGACCGTTATACATTGATTGGGAGCAACTTCGAAAATTTGACTATTATACAGTGTTTAAAAAATATGACCGTTGGTGTTGTGCTGCCTATATATATCATCCATGTCTCACTTTCCTTATATATGCTTGAGTTCTATTTGATGTAACGGTCTTCGTTCAAACACCTTAATTCATTACTTGTTCAAGAGTTTCATAGTAGTAATCCATGTCGGCATCTTCCAATAATGGTGCCACGCACCGATCAACTACATAGAGAAATCCTGGCAAGCTATTTTGGATTTATCCTTATCATGATTGTGGGTATTTCAATTGGGATTTAGGAGATCCAGCACCAGCACAGGCACAAGCACCCACAACTGAGATATCCACACAACCATAAGCTGCCGGAAATGTCGATATACACGAAATATTGAGCATGAAACTGAGAGCACAAGCACAAGCACAAGTAAATGCCAATATCAATGGGATATACAACATGATATTAAGGGATGCAGTTATTATTGTTTTTTTCTCACCAGTTTATGTCTATTAAATCTCATCATCTTAAGTATTGTATTGAGCCTATAGTTATTTAAATGTAAGTTTTCTATGCTAAGTGTTGTATTGAGCCTATGCTATTTGAAATAAATAAAGGGATGGTTATTAAACTTTAGATAGACTTGAATAAAACAATAGTTTTCCTACTTGCAAATGGTTATTAAACAATACTTATGTTACAGTTATTAGTGATTTAAGTTACAATTTCAGAATATGTTATAAAAAATTTCACTTTCAATGTGCAGTACACCTATATTAGAGTTGATTGTCATTTTAGTAATGATTTCAGATATCTCCTTGTTTCCAATGTCAATCCCAAAAGCCTCTACATTACAATATGAACCCCAAAAATTGGAAGCATATACATACACCACAGAATATTTTCTACCCATATCATGGGCCCTTAAAGTTTATATCAAAAACATGTATTTTCACGATCCTATGATATCAAATTTAATTGAAGTCTATACCAATCAATTCCTCTCATCTCTCTTTTGCGTATGTCCTTTACGCATTTCGTTCGCCTCTTTTGCGACACTTGCATCAGCTTGATCAATTGCATGGTCTAGGGTGACTTCCAGAATTTCCCCCCTAACTTCATTATTGGGGGAATCAAGCAGTTCCACCAAGTGTTTCGATCACAGAACCACAGCATTACAGTGATATATGCATTAATTTATTATTGAAATGAGTTATAGGCATTAATTTATGTTTTCTAATATAACTGAGTTGCAATGATGGATTTTACTTATAAGGAGGAAATCTTTCGATAGTTTTTCCCCCGTCCACTCTTGCATGTACTTAATTACAAAGGCCCCACAACTATTCTTGGGCCAAATAAATTACACAAAGTACACATAAGAAACACTTATACATGGCATGTAACGCTTCAGTCATTATTTAGAGGGAGAGCTTACATATCGGATTGATGGGGAATTTCTTCAGCAATGTTCATCGGGTAGTTTCCTAAACATTCTCCGGTCCAAATTTCTACAAATTGCTTTTGCGCAACCACAAAAGGATACAATATTATGACTAGCCAATAACGAATAAGTAATGCTATGTTTTACCAGATAATAAATGGTCATACCACAAACTTGGCGTATTTCTTGTATTCACTGGCTTTGAGAGAGCAAAGATACTCCACCCTTTGGAATTTTCGGTTAATGACCAACAAAAACCAATGATGATTCAAACAGGCTGGGAAGAAAATCTGACAAAGGTAGACGAGTCACAAAGCTTAGGTTATAAATTTTGAAACAAACATCAACTAACCAATATTGAAACAAATAATTTAACATACATTGGGAAAATAAATGTGTAAACAAAACTGATACTAACCAATGGTCTTTCCCTAGAACGGTCCCGGATAGGACATGGCAGTTTATTCATCACATCATGGTACGATTTTTTAATGTCCTTAGTTATTGATGCTTTAATCCTTTTCTTGAATACATGGTACACCTCCAACATCAAATATATAACGGTACTGGGAAAGTAGTAAGCTCCCCTCGACTCTCCGATCTCATTGTTCAATTTAGTCCTGAACAGATCGACCACCTAGTAACCAATTATAAATGGTGTGAAGTTACAAGTAATGTTGTTTTAATTCAGATATTTCCTAAACTTATAAATATTACATTAATGTGCACCGAGCTAATAACTTCATTCCCCTCAAACAATGTCTAGAGGTGAGACCTATCAAAAAGTCCCCGTACATACGGACCAGCACATCCCTGCATCATAGAAATTTATATATGTTGGAGCCTAACTATAGGGGGAATTTTATTCCCTAAACTTTTCAAATGAAATAATAAATTAAAGCCTCAATTTAATAATATAATTACCCATTGTCAACTAGTTATTTTGCTACAAATTCCAACAAGTCAAGCTGATTCGAACTCAACAAAACATTGTGGACCCCTCTGTATACACTAGTAGCATATTGATAATAATTAGTTGTCACAACTTCAATGGGCAATTGGGGAGCGTCATCATAATCTGCAACAACACAGGTGGGAGTGAGTTTTGGTAAGGAGATAATAACATTCTCATGTTCATCCTCATGTTCCTCCCCAGCATATATCTTTTCCTCCCCATCTTCTACTTCATCCTAAGGATGCTCTCCTTCTGACCTATTCTCATGACCACCATTATCATCAGATTTCACAGGCCCAACCTCTGCCTCAACAAGCCCTATTTTCTTTCGCTTCACCCGGCCATCCTCATCCTCCACCAAGTTCTTTCCCTATGAATCATTAAAAATCACTCACACATAAGTGTTATCATTATTAAGCAGAATAATTCCATTTCTGTATGGGAGTGCGAATGCTTACATGTAAATCCCCAACATTGCTAGGTCCCTCAGTTGTCCCATGGAAATAAGGTAACCGCAATACACATCCGAGCGGTACAAGCTGGATCAAAATAATGGAATGAATAAATTTCAATGTCTAAAATATTAAAAAACAAAGGTTACATATGAGAACAGATTGGGTAAGTGGTGGCACCTTCCCAACACCAAAGTCTCCTATGCAACAGCTCTCCCATTCCAAACGTCCTTGCACAACTACGAAAGTCCAATATTCCAATTGATGAAGGTCACCCATAGGGTAATCATGCCACTTCACTGATACTCTCCTCAAATAGAATATCTACATACATGCGGACAAATTAAATAATGTAATTTAGTAACTAAAGAACCATAAAGTCTTTCAATACACATACATTAAGCGGATAAAATTTGAACTCATGTTTCATACCGGAAGGAATAGCATACAGTCGCTGTAAGATTGTTTTACACAATCTTCTAGCCGCAACATTGTATTAACCAATAATTTCAGCACATATGCGCACCAGTTGTAAGATGGGATCTTATCAACTTGGTTAATGGCTGCCAACAAACCCAAATGCACATGTCCACGACCCATTGGAGAAAGCACAGATGAACATGCACATAATACAAACAAACGCTTAAATGCATCTCCCTTAGCTATCTCCAATAATTCAAAGAGTCGTTCCACTTTCCTGTCAGCCTCGGGTCTAAACCCACCATCAACTATCCAAGGAGTATCTTTAAAGAGGCGGTTGAAAGGCACTGTCTTTCTGCCCACCGGTAACAAAAATATTTCTTGCACATCGTGTGCAGTCAAATACAGATCAACCATTTTTTTCAATTTAATAACACAATCATCCATTTCAAAATTAGTAATAAGGAAGTTGCACAGGTCATGAGAGATGAAGTCTCATTTTAACTTCAAAAGCTCTCCAAAACCCAGTTGTTCCACAACCTTTCGCTTTTCCGCTCCAAGATTCCCAACCGCTTGAATAAATTTATGAGCAGCACCTCTGTGCTAAGTGCATTTATTCTTGAATGCAGCACCTACTACGCCTCCTTGGTTCTTCTTCTGCTTACCCTACAACAATTCAAAATATCACCAACTAGTACTAAATGACTCATAGAAAAACTTTATAGGCTAATAAATTTTATTCGATTCAGATACTTCATCTTAGACTTGTCGACCACCTTGCCTTTCTTTTTCGCATCTTCATACTTCTATTTTTAGGCATGTTGTTGATCTAGGAAGAGTTTCTTCTTTTCATCTTTTAGCTTCTTCCATTCCACTGCAGTCTACTTGCAAATGTCAACATACTGGGACGCCGGGATAACTTTACCCAACATACTATGTTTTTTACAGTATTTTTTTATGTAAGAGGCTCTATAGATTAAATTATATAAATAACCCAGGCAATTTCCATCCTTCCCAAATATATTAAATAGAAATAATACATATAATTGAACATATAATAATTCAGTAAATTAAAGGGGTCTTACTTGTAATAGAAGAATGTTCCAATTGGGGCCTTAATTTGTTCTTCCTCAACACCAGATCCGAAACATGATGGTTCGACAGCCTTACTTGACTTAGTTGTGGCCTTACTTTTGTTTCGAGTTGATTTTGTGGATAATCTAGCCATTTAAGTTAACAAGGAAAATTACCAGAAGTACAACAAGGTTAATTTCAATGGTGTTATTGGGTTACTGACTTATAGCTCTTCAAAATCATGCATTACACCTATGTTACAACTGATGGTCATTTCAGTTATACCTATGTTACAACTGATGGTATTCCTGTTACACTTCCAGAATCTATATCGTATCTTCTAACTCAATTTGAATACTTTTAATTGGGGATTTAGGAACTCCATTAATAGCAGGGTCAATCCTATACTTTTAATTGGGGAATACGGAATTTATATTAAATTTCCATACTTAGACAACAAACTAAAGTAGGAAGGACACAGAAAAGTAAAGAAGAGCAAACTCTATGATTATATATATACATACAATTTTTACCGATCTTGGTTGAGTGTGAGAGTACTGAGAAAGAAGATGAAAGTGTTCACGGATTTAAATATAAGTGTGTTTTTTCTTGGTTATCATAGTATACATACAAGATATTATGTAAAATGTAACGGATGCAACCTAAAAACACACTTACCATAAATCAATGAAAACATTATATACAAGTTATTATATATAAATTAGTGAAAACTTTCATCTTCTTTATTAGTACTATCACACTCCACCAGAATCGGTAAAACTCGGTGTTACTAACTTATACCTCTTCAAAATGTGCATTAGACCTATGTTACAATTGATGGTCATTTCAATTACATATGTGTTGCAACTTATGGTGATTCTTGTTACAGTTCCAAAATATCTATCATATCCTCCATGCTCTCAATTTGAATACTTTTAATTGGGGATTTATTTACTCCATTAATAGTAGGGTCAAACCCATATTAGTTTCTAAAACATGCATTTAGCTTGCAGATTATGAATTTAGTCAAACTGTTTAAAATGGGCATTACACTTATGTTACAGTTAAAGATGATTTAAGTTACATTTTCATAATATCCAATATATCATTCAACTCAGTTTCATATTATGTGAATATGTAAGATATCATTCAACTTAGTGATTGTCATTTGATTTATAGTTGAGTAGACAAAATCTTTACATATCCACATAATCTCTCTCCTAAAACAAGTACAAACAAAACAGGGGCTGGGGATAATGGAAAAATAAACACACTTCATATGCAGCCCGAAAAACACAATGAGTAGCATTTAGAAAAATTCAAAATATAGCTTTTGTGGTTATTAAAGTATGTACCTATGTTATAACTGATGGTCATTTCAGGTACACCTTTGTTGCAACTTATAGTAATTCCTGTTACACTTCCAGAATATCTATCATATCATTCATACTTTCAATTTGAATACTTTTAATTAGGGATTTATTTACTCCATTAATAGCAGGGTAAATCCCATATTAATATCTAAAACATGTCTTTAGTTTACAGATTATGAATTAGGTAAAACGTTTTAAAATTGGCATTACACTTATATTATAGTTGAAGATGATTTAAGTTACATTTTCATAATATCCAATATATCATTCAACTCAGTTTCATATTATGTGAATATGTAAGATATCCTTCAACTCAATGATTGTCATTTGAGTTACAGTTGAGTAGATAAAATATTTATTTATAATTTGAGTTCTTTTGAGGTTGCGTGTGTGAGTAATGCAGATAAATTGAAAAGTAAAGATAAAAGTGTTATCTTTATCTACATTATTCACACTGGGTTTCTGACTTATACCTCTTTAAAATGTGCATTACACCTATGTTACAACTAATGGTCATTTCAGTTACACCTATATTGCAACTTATGGTGATTCCTATTACCACTCCAGCCCCTGTTTTGTTTGTACTTATTATAGCACAGTCAATTCCATATCCAATTTGAATACTTTCATATTATGTGAATATGTAAAATATCCTTCAACTCAGTGATTGTCATTTGAGTTACAGTAATGTTACAATTGATGGTCACTTGAGAAGACAAAATCTTTACATATACACATAATCTCTCTCTTAAAATAAGTACAAACAAAACAGGGGTTGATCCTAATGGAAACATAAACCCACTCCATATATAGACCAAAAAACACAATGAGGTAGCATTTAGCAAAATTCAAAATATACATTTTGTGGTTATTAAGGTAGGTACATGTAAATTACATAAATAACTTAAAAAGAAAGATGATTTTTAGGTATCATAAGAACGAGACGTTTCAATAAATTCAGAAACTAAAAGAGACAAACAAATTAAGAAATTTTTAGAAAGAGTTGGGGATTTGGCTGACCTATTGAGACCTGAAAGCAACGAGAGTTGGGTTTCGCCGAGTTTGTGCACCTTCCTTCGATTTCTTCAGATAGGGTTTGGAATTTTGGAAGAGGAGCTGGTGAAGATCCCCGAAAACACCCAAAAATGAATGTTTGAATTTCAAAAAAAATAGGATTTGGTTTTAGGGTTTGAATGTAATCTGAAACTGTAATGAAAAAAAACTAGGGTTTGATTTGAGTATCAATTTCAATGGTTGGAATCGTTGAGAGAGATGGATAGTTGTATTGGTTAAAATTGCTAAACCCTAAAACTAAGAGAGAGAGCAAGATGGTTGGGATGGTGATAGGTGCTCAATATTGGTCATTTTTTGCCCCTATCTTGTGTTTGTTATGTCTTTACATTCCATTACTTGGTATTTTTATCTCGTTTGTGTGTGTAAGCATGTTTCAGGAGCTTAATGAAGAAACAGAGCTAATCTCAGTGAATTAACGAAGTTCGTGTTCGTTTCTATCTCGAGAAAGGAATCAAGAGGTGTAGGAGAGCGAAGAAGAGCTACCAGAGGGCAAAATGGTCATTTTCTGACATCGTTATCTCACCGAAGGGCAAAAATGTCATTTTTAGACATTATTACTTCACCGAAAAGCATCGAGAGTCAAAGGCGACCAGTCTAGCTCAAATATGAAAAGACGGGTTTTACAGCAAAAATGCATCATACCCTACGTCGTTAGAGAGAAATAGGGGCAGATTGGACCTGAGCTACGCTGTGGTTTGGACCCTACGCCCAAGCGTAGGTCAGGAGTGTAGCCTATGCCCTATACATACGCCCAATCATAGGTCAGGAGCGTGGTCCCATCTTGTGGTCACATGATCCCTCTACGTGCTGAAGTTGTTTCAGAATTTTCTAGTTTTGTCCCTACTTTGATATTTCAAGTGATTAGTGATTCCAGACATCTACATACATGCTTATACACATAATTACATTTGATTTTAGAGATATTATTGATGTATTATGAAATTACAGAAAAGGACAACCATTAGGGTTTCCCTCACTTGTCTATAAATATGAGAGGGCTAGGTTTTAAGTTGAGGGCTAGTTTTAGTATTGTTTTTGGAGGCTGGTTCACGCACTTTCATTCATAGAGTTCTTCCATTGAAGAGAACCACTATTGAAGATCTAGAGATCCGGAGAAGAAGGCCATGGAGAGCGTTTCTACACCGACAATACAGATTCTCTCAGCCATGATCAACTAACTCGGTATCTAGGGTTTTCTCGCAAAACCCTAGCCAAATAATGTAGTTCTGATTTTATATTCAATTATAGAGAGGGGAAATTGTGACTATATTGTGATGATTGTGTTAGATGAGAGACCGTTTTTATTCGTGATACAAGTTTATATATTTGAATTGATTCTTATATTAGACTTTTCGAATATATTTATCTTACACAATCACAATTATTCACTATGGCCTAGAACTCGGATGCTTAATATGTGATTTTCTACACAATAGTGGTCATAAAACTCAAAACCATAGGTTGACAAAGGTCATGCCCTAACAAACTAATATAGACATGCTTTAGTTTATTTTCATGCTTTAATTTACTACTTTAATTTACTTTCCTGTATTTACTTTCTGTTAGTATTGGCATGCACTAATCATTTTAGTCTTGAGATGGGTTGTCACGATCCGGTTGAGAGTAATCATTTTGGGGTCAAACTGATTCACAGTCAATGGATCGCCCTCATGCAATTGAAATAGAATTTGAACTATATTATGCGGTTAGTGGTGGAGTGAGGAAACCCTAGTTTTCTCTCTATCTGAATCACAACCATTATTTATCATTGTTTTCTGTTTTATTTTCCTTATTCTTAGATAAATCACAAAATCAAACTATTTTCGGAAAACTATAATTCAGTGTTTTTAAACTATTGAAGTGAACAATTCTCATCTCTGTGGGATTGATATTCCCCTACTCAAGCAAAATTATATATAATTGATTTGTGCGCTTGCAGAAGGGTAAAACCTAAAGTGTCGTTAATGTGTCATTTTTAACAACATATTTTGCACACCTGACGCCCATCAGATGGGGGAGAGAGAGATAGAAATGTTTGAATTCTTGAATCAAGCTCCGCGCCAAAAATGGGGATTTGGTGGGAAAGAGGACAACAGTACACATGCATTAAATGATTATCTTCTCAAGCTTCCCTAAACACGTGTTTTCCCAATGCATATACGATATATACTCAATGTGTAATATATGTAGGATATAGAATTTTACTTTAAAAAGTATATATCTATAGAATTATATAATAAAATCCTGTGAAATTACAATCCTGTCCAACGTAAATTAACTCTGCAGTAAGGTTTTTTTTTTACTTTGCTTATGTGGTGCTAACATCAGCAACTAGGACCCACATTGAGATATTGCATTACGTGGCATAATGTCAGCCCTTGGATGCGAATTGGAGAGGAATTGGATGTGATGTAATTGGAGAGGATTCATTTCCCTCCTTCTCTAGGTGAAAACAAGATTAAAAATATATATATGTTTGAGTCTATTCAACTGTTAGAAAGATAAACTTTAAATCTTTTCAAGCTTTATGAATTGAATTTATATGTTACCAACTAAAAGATGGACATGATAATTTTAATCACAGTTAGTCATGTATTGTCGGATGCGCTATGTGTTACTTCATTCACAATATTTATGAATGGCATCGGTACCATTATATACACCGATATGTGTTAATCTGTTCGTAATATTTGTGAATGATATTGATATCATTATATAACACCGATACTATTTTTAAGATCCATATGATTTCATTATACCGTTACGCCACTTCCACCAATACTGCGACTCTAAACTGTTCCTTTCAAAATCTTTCACACCTTTATCACTTTTTTCAAACTAACTTGTAATCAATAGCTCCAAAAAACATATATAAAACATTAAAATCACTTGGCTGAATAATACGTGTTAGCCACATATTGACACCTAGAGGGGGTGAATAGGGTCAATTACAAACTTTGAGTCTTTTTCGGTTTGACTTTGTTTTAAGAAAAGTAATATTTATAGAGCTCTAGTCAAACACTTAGTTAGATAGATGATCCTTAAGTGACTACCTTATTTCATACTTTGAATCATGAATAATGAATTGCATTACCAAATATATACATAATGGATTCAAGAATGAGAACTAGTTCAAGCATTCAAGTATTCATTTCAACTAAATATGTATAAGCACTTTTCTCACATATATATAGAAATGATGCAAAGTGTTATTTGTCATAAAGAATACTTTGAAGAGTTTATGAAAAGTAATTAAACATTTTTGTGCATATAAACTCTTAAGAAGAATGACATGTTCAATATGCATTGTGTCAAACACTTGGGGTGCATATGAACATTTTATATTAAAGTGTGTTGAATATGAATTTTATCAAACATTTGGTGTGCACATGAATTATATCTAAATGAGATGGTAGTCTAAGTTATAATCCAATCATGTTCACAATTCAATTCATTTCAACTATGCGTTTTCCTAACTTATTCATTGATACACAAACACAAGCAATTCCATAGCATTGATATATAAAGTTCAAGATTATAAATGACAGTTGATTTTAAAGTAAAGAGATAAGGGTTAGAGAAAATGCACACCATAGACACTAAGATTTTTACATGATTCAACCAAATCTTTGGTCTACATCCATGCCTTGAGATAACCTCCCAAGGATTCCACTATCGTGCTTTTCTTTTGGGGGTAAAAAGCAATCCCTCACATCTCCTTCTTTCCGGGTGAATGAGCAAACCCATACATGTTTCCTTATTTCCGGGTTAATATCAAACCCATACAATCTTCAACAAGCCCATCCCAAGCCAAGACAACTTCTTGGTCTTTCACTCACAAAGAATAGAAATTGAATTTTGAGTGTTTGCAACATATCTCTCAATATATGGATATAGAAATTGAAAGCTCACTTCCTCACATACTTAGAGTCATAAATGAAATACTCAATTGAAAAGCTCAACTCAATGTGTGGAAGAATGAATCACAAGATAAAAATATGAATGATGCTCATGGTGATTCCTATAGGAGAGTTTTCTACCCAAAGATGAATTCAAGAATGATGCACAAATGGTAGATTTCTTTCATACTCCTATCTCTCTCTTCTCTTGACCATTTTTGGCTCATATATGGCATATATGTAGCATAGGAACACAATATAGCCGTTTGGGGGTGTTTTAGGAAGTTTCGAAACACTTTGGATCCGAAACTAGCCGTTAGAATTCAAATTCCGGATGAGGCATTCGACTGGGTGTTTTGGGGCAGTTGGCTGGGTCTTTAAAAAATCATTCTGAAATTTATTTTTAACTCTCTGACTCAACCAGTCGACTGGCCTTCTTGGCCCAGTTGACTGGGTCAATAGGTAGTTGACTGAGTTACTCTTTTGGTCATAACTGGAGTTCCGTAACTCGGATGAAGGCATTCTTTAGCGTTTTTGAAAGAAGACTTCAAGCTCTTAATTTTAGGCTTTTGAATCACTCCATTTAACCCATTTTTGAGTCTAATATGCTCGTTTGAATGTGACGTTTCATTTCGAACTTCTAACCCACTTGTCGATTTTTCGTGAAATCTTTTGAGATTTTTCCGAAATGACTTAGACACACTCCTAGGATGTCTTAGAGACTTAATAAGGTCCTTGACATGCCTAAAGTCAATATTGAGATCATAAAATAGTTTTCCAATTTATATAGATTCTCAATATAAGACAAAAGTTTTTCATGGTTTAACAATTTTGTTCAAAGCTTTAATATACATCTAGAATCCATTTCAAGTGATATGAGTTAAGTTAATGGTTCTAGGAAAACATCTTTGTTGAGTTCTTCCATAGCTTATGAAAGCTTGAACTAACTCAACTTTAGCAAAGATTAAATGATGTTCATAGTCTAATGTTAATGATACAAGGACTCATGAATGATATGTATGATCATATATGTTATATGGTCAAGAGTTGAGCTTTTAAATAAGTTATATTAGCTCTCTTGAGTTTATCTTGAATCAATAACCTATTAAGCATAACTCAAGTAGACATTAAATTTACCACATTCAATGGTTTGTTATCATCAAAATGTCATGTTTACCCATGGTAGAAAACCTTGGGTCAACAATACGATCACTTTGTTGTTATCTATATTGAGGCCATGTTTGGTAGGCGATCTTGTCTGGTCTGGTCTGGTCTGGTCTGATTTGGTCTGGTTTGTCTAGATCCTGAACTTAAAAGTCTGTTTGCTAAGCGGTCTGGTTTAATGGTCATGGTCTCACAAACATTGAACCAGACCATATTTGTTAAACCGACCTGGTCTGATCTTTTCGCTTTAAAAAAATAAAATTATTTATTATTTTTATGCATAATTTACTTTTTTTTTTATTTTTTATTTTTTCATTTAAAAATATATTTTATTAATTTATTATTTATATTATTTATTATTTATTCATTTATACATTAATTTATAAATATATTCTATTCATTTATTATTTATTCATTTATTTATTATTATTTAATTTGTTTTATATACTATTATTTCATTATTTATTTATATTATAAATTTATTATTATTATTTATTCATTTTAAATTATTTATAAATATATTTTATTAATTTATTATTTATACATATATTTATTATTATATTTATTAATTTATTTATTTATTTATTCATTTTTATAATTATTCTGTATTATTTCATTCATTTTGTCTATTATTCATTATTTTTATTTTATTTTAAAATATGTTTTATTTAATTTCTTATTTATATAATTAATTTATAATTATATTCATTTTTAATTATTTATAAATATATTTTATTAATTTATTATTTATTCATTTATATATTTTTATATTTATTTATTATTATTATATTCATTCTTGTTCTTATTATATATTATTTAATTCATTTTGTTTATTATTCATTATTTTTATTTTATTTTTAAATATGTTTTATTTAATTTCTTATTTATATTATTAATTTATTTTTATTATTTATTATTATATTCATTTATTACTATTATTATTTAATTCATTTTGTTTTTTATTCATTCTTTTTATTTTATTTTTAAATATTTTTATTTAATTTATTATTTATTAATTTTAATTATTTATAAATATATATTATTAATTTATTTATTATTATATATTATTTAATTCATTATATATTATTATTTTTCTGTATTATTTAATTTTTTTTGTATATATATTTGTTTTCAATTTTAATTTTTTGTGGTCTTAATCGTTGGCCTCAAAAATCTGATTTTGGTTACCAAGACCATACCGGATCATGTGGAACCACTAAAAAAATTGGTTCCAAAAACAGCACATTTGGTTTAATTTGGTCTCATTTGGTCTGGTTCAAAATTTTGAGACCAGTCCAAACAAACATAGTTTGATCCATGAAAACCAAGACTAGACCAGATCAGGTAGAACCATAACCACCTACCAAACAAGGCCTACAAGTCCATACCTAATGGGAGTTTCAGAGAGCCATTCAGGATATTGACAAGTCAAAAAGTGAATTTACGTAGAAGACGGTGAATTAAGTCTAGAAGGGGGTGAATAGGCTTTTTATAAATTTAATTATCAATTAAAATTATTTGCAAAATATTTACTTTTAATCAGAATAAATAGGTCATTAAAAAATTTTCTTATACTAATAATATTTATCAAAGATAAAATAGTTTTTAATTAAAAATATATCTTTAATAAAAATGATGAATTATTATTTATAATATTTGATTTATATTAAAAATAATTTTATTTTAATAAAAATAATTAATTTTTATTAAAAATAATTTTCTAGACAAAAAGAAACTCTTTTGAGAATAATCAATCAATGATGTCCTAAAATCAATATTGTGATACGTAGGATATGATAGTTACCCAAAAGTGTGTGAGTCAAAACATTATTGCAATATATAATAAAACGTATTGTTGACCCACCGATCGATCACGTATCCCACCAATCGATCGTTGTGCCACCGATAATTTGTGAATGAGTTTTCGCAATATGTCATTGATCAATCGCGTATCCCACCAATTGATCACACCACCAAACGATCGTTCGCTTAGTACGAATCTACTACCACCAATCGATTAATTAATCCCCCGATCGTTTGAAAAATTCTAAACACGAAATCTGAGAACAGTGTGCAGACTGTTGTTATTAAATATTTCCCAAAATCTTTCTCTACACAAATTATATCAAATATATTAATCAATTAATAATAATATAATAACATAATTAAAAGTAGTAAAATAACACCTAGATTTTTACGTGGAAAACCTTGGAAAAAGCTCCAAGTAAAAACTACGGATACCCTCTAGTATCGATTCACTATGAATCAATAATTATACATACTCTATGAAGACGAGACTTACAATAGCTCCAAATTCTTCATTCTGCACTCGACGTCTAAAAGTTGTAGATTCACTCGCGCTACCACAAAGCCCCCTGCTCCGATCTCCGTACTCCGACGGCTCCGCTTCTCACGGATCAAAGCACACACAGTGCAACGGATGGTGTGTAGATTTTTAATATCTAAGTCATCCAATTGTGCATAAAAAACTCAATTGTTGTAACACAATAAGATAACCCCAAAAACTAGAGAGAACTAGCAGATTAATGATCAATCAATATTTTTCTCTTTATCTCTCTGCAGAAAAAAAAATTATGTGAAAGATTTGCAGAGCTCTCAAAACACACGTCTTCTCTTCTCAATATCTTGCCATATTTATAGAGAGAGAAGTCTTCAATTATGGAATAGAAATCTTTAATTATGGAATGATATTTCTTTGCTTGCAGTCCAAAAAGATTTGATGTGAGGACCAAGTAATAGTTGTGAATGGATCAATCTGTCCCTCAATATACTTGTACAAGGAGTCAGAATTCTGTCAGTATATTTTCGCATGAATTCCAATGTCGGCACTGCCGATCGATCAAAGCTTCCACCGATTGTTCGGTGGTTCCTGAATTTTAATAATTAATTATTCTGCGATTTTATGCTCTAAAATACCTAATCTTCCCAACATAATTATTGACTAGACATGCCAATTATAAAAATGTTCTTCCAATCTCCCCCTTGGCATTTCTAAGCCAAAACCATGTTTTACAATGATATCCCCAAGAGATACAGAATTAAATCTAGACCTATGAACACACACCAACAAACATAGACCCATACCAGTACCTTGATCTCATGACGATTCTACCAATTCCTGCAACCACAACACTGAGCAAACATACTCTGAAAAGCAAGTGTGGAAAACAATTAACATGAATAAACAAATACAATAATCATAAGAATAATATCATTACCAATAGGGATAATGATCATAACAGTGTAATCTCTTTAAAAATAGACCAAACAAGCATATCCAAAATATAACTGAACCCTCTCATCTTGAAAACATACTCCCCCTCAACAATTAATCTCTCCCCCTTTTTTACACCAAAATGCAAAGCAAAATAATATCAGTATAAACTAAAAATTGTAACCATTGAGAAAGAGGGGTAGATAATTACTCAATCTGTAAATAAGAGGGAAAACGATAAGAGGAGACAATGAAATCTAGGTAACAAACAAGATAGACATAGAACTCTGAAAGTTCAAACCCAGATTCTCAAGTGACATATATCTCTACAATGCATGAACTTAATTCTAATGCATGAATGCAAAAACATTTTTGTTCTTAGAAACATGAGAGTTAAATATATTACCTACAAATTATTTCATTCTTCATTCTTGTATGCTCATGAAATCAAATAATGGTTAATTATGTAAATGTTATAATTTCGTTATAATAAAATGCATACAAGTTATCCCCACTCACTCATACACAATAATTTTCATAAATTAAATTTAAAAGAATGGTCTCCATAGAGGTGAAATAAACTTACTAATTTCTACAACCGATGCACATAGTTTTTCATATTTTTGTGAACATTCTCTATAGTAGACCAATTTCCCTTCTTCTATTTCATTAATCAAACTTTGTCATGCTAAAAACATTTTTTTTTATCTCTTTTTGTCTTTCTAAATCTCCGGACTTTCCAGCGGGGATTTTTAGTCCCGACCAACTGGGCCCGAGCTTCTTCCATGGAATTTATGCTCATCAGTTCTCTCCCCTTTTTGGATTGAAGAACTTCTTTTTGCATTTTTATTTTTTATATATATTTTCAAATTTTCTCCATACTACTCCCTTTCTCCCTTTGTCATGGTTACAAAACTATTTTTTCAACTACATAATCAAAGGTTAATTAATTGTCTCATAGAGAACATGTGCATGTGCTTATAGGTCAAAACCATCCTTCTTGGTTTAAATTTCACTCATCTATTCACTCATGTGGACCACATCTTAAAAATTCAATTTAATCAAACTATTATATAATCATGAGTGGGTTAATTGCATACATAATATATTTCTAGTCATAACATGTACATAAATTAACTCATACTTGACTCCAATCACATATTTTGAATGATGCGTTAATGATTAGCTCATTTTCTTTACTGTCCTGCTCACATGTTTCTAGAAAATTTTTGTTTTATAATTTTTATGGAGTTTTATGTCATAATGTATGCATGAACAATCCTAAAAATTATCAAAAACATGATGCATGCATAATAAACAAAATTAAAAATGCATGATAATGTATCAATTCTAGGATAAAGAATAATGCAATATCTTCCTAGAATGATACATATGAAGACATATAATCTAATGAGAACATACCATTAGATTTCCTAAGACTCGTATGTTTTTGAAAATCTAATGATTTTGTAGAGATCTCTGTCAACTGAGAATCTGTGGATATAAACTCTAGACCTTTCTCAGAACAAAGTTTAGGAAAAATGCAATAACGATTATCAGATGTACGTACACCTTCCATAACACAATTTCCAAAAGAATCAATAATAGAACATTTATCGGAAGTGAAATTGACATTATGGTTATTATCGCATATTTGACTAATGCTAAGCAAATTAGCTTTTAGGCCCTTAACAGAATAAACATCTTCTAATCTAGGTAGACCAGAAGCAACAATGGTGCCCTTTCCTAAAACTTTAGATTTTTTCCCATTACCAAAAGTAGCAGTTCCAATATTACTACTCTTAAAATAACCAAACAAAGACCTATTTTCAGTCATATGCCTAGAGCATCCACTATCAAAACACCATGAACTAGAATCACATGCTCTAAGGGCAGTATTGGCAGCAAAACAATGTAGTTCGCCTTTCTTAATCCAAACTTGTCTAATTTTTGATGTTCTACTTGTCAATTTAGACAAATTTTTTACTTCTTCACTCAAAACCCTATTTTGATTTTCAACATTAGGTCTTCTTTGAGTTCTTTGATTCATCTTTGATTTCAAATTATTTCCTTTTAACTTTGAACAGTAGGGTCAAATGTGACCTTTCACTCTATGGTGATGACATATAGGAACAAACCTTTGAAAACTATTATCAAAATTCTTATGATACTTAGAGGTAAAGGGAGGTTTACTATCAACCGATTTTCTAACATAAGATTGAACGATTGAATTCTTCTTAACAGGAAAAATGTTTCTTATATCATAATTAACTTGAGAAAAACTGAAGTTACTTGAGATGCCCTAACAAATGTAGTTTTGGGAATGACATTTGAATTATTCGTTGTTCCTACGAATCCCAATTCTTTAGTGTTTTCCACATATTTACCTACACTCAACATATGATTAAGCTTAAGGGTTCCACTAGACCATTTATAAATAGTTGAGTTAACATCCTTTAATTCATTTTCCAAAACCTCAATTCTCATAGATTTCTTAATCATACCAGATCTTAGAGTGGCTAATTTCTTATTTAGATCATCTACACTCTTTAAAGCATGCTTCATTTCTTTTTCAGACTTAATCAATTCTTCAGACCATTGATCTCTTTGTGTCTAAAGTTGATTTAGGGAAAAACTAGTATTGGTTAAATCTTCTTTTAAGGATCGTCTTTCCTTGTCAACACTTTTAAGTTTAACTATACATTTTGAGAATTCTTAACTAAGATGCATGGACTTTTCATAGAGTTTATTGTAAGCATCTTCATACGAATCTTTACGATATTCATTATTCTCAGAATCTTCATCCCCAGACATTGTCCATCTTGTAGCAATTTCTTCAAATTCCTTACTCTGCGTTGCAAGTGCAATCAAATCCTTATGTCTATCATCCAAATTTGACTCAACTGAATCACTAGTTGTATCATCATCTGATCTATCATCCCATGTAACAGTTAGACCTTTCGTCTTTTCTAACTTATTAGCGCACTCCGTAGCTATGTGACCAAAACCTTGACACTCATAACATTTAGGTTTCTTCTTCTTATGGTCAAACTTGTGATTCTGATTTTGGACTTTATTTTTATTTTTAAAATCATATGATTTATCTCCAAATTTTTTATCTTAATCATTTCTTGACCACAAGAAGATTTTAAAAAGTTATAAAATTGTTTCATGATCATGTCAAACTGTCTTGAATTAGTATCACCTTCCTCATCAGACTCAATATGATTCTCCTTAGTAGTTTTAAAAGCTATGCTCTTTTCTTTTACACTGCTAGACTTCTTAGGGGGATTTTTGAACATCTCCATCTCATAGAATTTAAGATTCTCAACCAACTCTTCAACTTTAATTTCTTTAAGACTCATAACTTCCGATATGACAGTAACTTTAGACCTAAGAATTTTTTTCACTGTAGTAGTTTCAGGAATGGGCTCTCCTAGATTGTGACATCTTGTTACTATGTCAGTTAGTTTATTCTCAAAGTCAGCATAGACTTCATCCTCTTCCATTCTAAGCTGTTCAAATTGTGAGTTTAAAATTTGAAGTTTCGATTGTTTAACTTTTGAAGTTCCTTCATGAGTAACTTGAAGAATATCCCAAGCTTCTTTGGCATTAACACACGTAACAATTCTCTTAAACTCACTCGAGGTAACAAAATTATATAAAGCATTCAAATCTTTGGAGTTCCAATTATCATTGTTTGTCTCAGCAGGAGTCCACTCGTTAGACGATTTTAATTTAGATTTATGAGTAGTCTCGTCTATCATAGTGGGAGGTGAATAAAATATCTCTATAGCAAGTCATGCTCTCTCATCTAAAGATTTCAAGAATGCTCTCATCCTAGCTTTCCAATACGTATAATTAGAGCCATCAAATAAAGGATACCTAGTAACTGAACCTCCTTCACGAGATAAATCCATCTTCTAAGTTCAAGATTTAACCCTAGGTTGTTAACCTAAATCAGGGCAAACCTTGCTCTGATACCAATTGAAATTATCTAAAAGACGGTGAATTAAGCCTAAAAGGGGGGGTGAATAGGTTTTTTATAAATTTAATGACCAACTACAATTATTTACGGAATATTTAATTTTAATCATAATAAATAGGTCATTAAAAACTTTTCTTATACTAATAATATTTATTAAAGATAAAATAGTTTTTAATTAAAAATATATCTTTAATAAAAATTATGAATAATTAATTCCAATATTTGATTTATACTAAAAAAAAATTTCTTTTAATAAAAATAATTATTAAAAAGAAATTTCTAGACAAAAAGAAACTCTTTTGAGAATAATCAATCAATGATGTCCAAAACTCAATATTGTGATACGTAGGATATGATAGTTACCCAAAAGTGTGTGGGTCAAAAGATTATTGCAATATATAATAAAACGTATTGTTGACCCACCGATCGATCGCGTATCCCACCGTTTGATCACTTGTGTCACCAATCGATCGCGTATCCCACCGATCGCTCACACCACCAAACGATCGTTCGCTTAGTACGAATCTACTACCACTGATCGATCAATTAATCCCCCGATCATTCGAAAAATTCTAAATGCAAAATCTGGGCACAGTGTGCAGATTGTTGGTATTAAATATTTCCCAAAATCTTTCTCTACACAAATTATATCAAATATATTAATCAATTAATAATAATATAATAACATAATTAAAAGTAGTAAAATAACACCCAAATTTTTACGTGGAAAACCTTGGAAAAAGCTCCAAGTAAAAACTACAGATACCCTCTAGTATCGATTCACTATGAATCAAGAGTTATACAGACTCTATGAAGACGGAACTTACAATAGCTCCAGTTTTGTCATTCTGCACTCTACGTCTGAAAGTTGTAGATTCACTCGCGCTACCACGAAGTCGGAGCTCCGATCTCCGTACTCCGACGGCTCCGCTTCTCACGGATCAAAGCACACATAGTGCAACAGATGGTGTGTAGATTTTAAATATCTAAGTCATCCAATTGTGCATAAAAAACTATGTTGGCTTTGAAATTTACTCTCGGCAAACAATTCCAAAATTGATGATAACAAACCATTGAAGAGTGTTTGATACTAATGAATTATCGAGTTTATATTTTCAGCAAAAGACAGGTGAACGACTCAGAAATCAAACTCGAAAAGGAAACGACTCGAAAAGCAAGCTCGGAAAGAAAGCTTGATTTAAAGCGAAAAGTTGTGAAAGAAATTGAAGCGCAAATGGAAAATCAATTAATTCAACGGTAAAGGCGAAAGTCGAAGACTCAAGACTCGGGGTAGATAGGTCGGGGAGCAATCATTGTAACAAGGTAATTTTATGTGTCAATTTTATCATATAAGCTCAAGTATAAAATGAACCGAACTCAAATGGAATGAAAAACGTTTTACCGAACTTAAACGGAAAGAAAAATATTTTTATTAAATTTTTTTCAAGTTATAGTCGACTAGAATCACCCTGTGTATTTTCTAGTAGTCGACTAAATCAATCAATAGTTATTGGTTTTTCATCCACATCAAATAAGTCGACTGAAAGAACTTTGAGTCGACTAGACTACAAGAAGTAGTCGACTAGAATTCATTCTAGTCGAATAGATGAATCATTGTAGCCGACTAGAACTCAATCTAGTCGACTAGATGAAGCAATGTAGTCGACTAAAATAAAATGTAGTCGACTAGTTGATCCTCAAAACTTGCAGATTCTTCAAAAAACATTTCCCATGTTTTGTGGATTGTGTTTAATGGTGTTCAAACGGCTCTTGTCTTTCAAATACTATAATCATTCTTCAAAACCCTAATGCAATGCTATATATAGAATGAGATGTGTATATTGAACATTAAGAGATTGAAATACAAAGAGAAAGAAAGCTATCAAAAATTCTGCAGAAATTTTCTCTACAAAAGTCATTGAAACCAAGCTTTGAAAATCTGATTTTCTCCAAGTTTCTTTGAAAATCAAAACCTCTAGTATCTTTTCTTATTCTCCAAATATCATTCATTGATCATATCCTTTGAGAATACATTTCTAGAGCTATTGTAAAATCATCAAAAATACTTGAGCTTATATTGATTTATCTTCCATAAAAATCTTTGGGTTTTGAGTGTTTTTGTTCTTGAGTGATTTTATTGATTACATACGAATTTGTAAACTCGGACAAGTGAAGTCCACCGACTGTTCAAGAGAGAGTTGTTCTCTTGATTGAGAGACAAGCTCGAGAGGCTTGTGTTGTAAAGGTTTGTCATTCCACCTATGAAGGAAGGGTCATATTGAAAGGATCGGGAAAAGTCTCAAGAAGGGGTTCTTGAGTCGAGGAGTAGGAGTTACCGAACCTCGAAAAAATCACGGTGTCAATCTCTCTATCTCTTTCTCTTTACTTGATTTATTTGCATACTAATTGCTTAAATATCTTGTTTGATATCTTGTCTTGAAATTAATAGTTAGAGAAGTTTAAATTGAATCATCCACTTGATTTTTATTTAGAGTGTGTTCCAATTTCGAAAAGAATTAGAATTATTTTTTAACACCCTATTCACCCCCCCCCCCCCCCCCTCTAGGGTTAATTAGTGACTAACAAACTCAATTGTTGTAGCACAATAGGATAACCCCAAAAACTAGAAAGAACTGGAAGATGAATGATCAATCAATATTTTTCTCTTTGTCTATCTCTCTGCAGAAGAATATTTTATGTGGAAGATTTGCAGAGCTCTCAAAACACACGTTTTCTCTTCTCAATATCTTGTCATATTTATAGAGAGAGAAGTCTTCAATTATGGAATATAAATATTCAATTATGGAATGATATTTCTTTGTTTGCACTCCAAAAAGATTTGATGTGAGGACTAAGTAATAGTTGTGAATGGACCAGTCTGTCCCTCAATATGCTTGTATAAGGAGTCAGAACTCTATTAGTATATTTCGCACGAATTCCATTGTGGGCGTTGCCGATCGATCGTTCGGTGGTTTTTGAATTTTAATAATTAATTATTCTGCGATTTTATGCTCCAAAATACCTAATCTACCCAACATGATTATTGATTAGACATGCCAATTATAAAAATGTTCTTACAAAAAGAAATACATAAAAATTATAATCAGCTAAAACTTTTCATCATTCAAAACTCAAAATCAAACGTTCAATTTGATTCCAAGAGAGTAATAAGAACATATAGACATTTTTCCCCCTAGCTGCCTAACTTTTATTTTTTTTGCAAGCCTAACTTTTGATATCATATAAATATATAGGATATGTCTTAGAATACAAGATTGTGTATATTGATTTTATACTCACCTAAATGCAGATTTTATTTTTTTTTAATGGTAAGAAACGCACACACCCACACACCTCGACATGAGTCACATGGGACTCGAACCTCTAACCTCCCCTTTTGGGGAGGATATCATCATGCTACAAAACCTTTGTTCTAAATGCAGAATATTGGTTTGTAAAAAGAAAAAAATATCAAATTTTGCTTAGGAAGGAGAATAGGGTTGGTGCCTACCAGAGCTGGGGCTAGCTTCGTGTTTGGAATCACTAGTCTTCCTTTTAAGCTTCTCCTTGATATCAGCTTCTTTCATATCAACAAAATCAATCAGGTCCTTAAAGCTGGTTGCTCGGATTGTGCGTCTAGACCTTACAGGTTCAGGCTGCTCTATCTCCCTTTCCTCGTCCTCGGGAAGATATCTGCGGTACTGCAAGCACACCCTGCAGAAGAACACCGAAAGAGCAAGGAAACTAGCAACGCCGCAGATGAGGAATAGGCCCCAGAAGCTGTTGAGAGAAAGAACCTCCGCGTCCATTTGGTTGCCTTGTGCTGCACACTTATCTTTTGCTATCCATTTATCACGTATTCTTTGGAGATCACCATTCTCCGAGAGTTGAAGAATGGCAGTTGACAAGTCCACCGCAAGAGGAGAATCCCTCTGGAACGCCTGAGTCGAAGAAATTGAACATGAGAGTCGAATTGAAACTCATTGCAAATGCACTAACGTAACCCCACGATAGAATGAAAACATAATTCAATTATATATTGTCAGTCTCTTTTCCCACAATCATGTGAATATGCTTTAGGGGCAGCCATCAATCAATACAATACAAATAATGCAGTAGCAGAAAAAGGAAAAGAAATATGAATTTTTCATAAACTCTAAATAATATTGTAATTTAGCATATGTTGTAATGTTGTATTTCTATTTAAGTGAAGTCTATTATGTCTCAGGCTTATACTGTCAAGGTACTTACAAATCCCCATCCGCTTTTCGTGAACTCTTGTCCCACAGTCTTAAAGATGCAATCGGTGTTAGACAGGAAGAGTTCAATGTAAGGCAGCTCGTCAACAATGGCAGCTACACCACCACCTTTTGGACCTTGCTGTAGGGCATTGAAATATTCATCCTGGTTTTTCAAATATTTGAGTCTAGACGCTGCAATGTTGAGTTCATTAATCAGATAGTTATATGCAAATGTCCCATCTTGAACTCCAATTGGTTCAGTACTCGAAATTAAACTGTCAATCCCTTTGATTCGTGGTGTCAGCTGCTGCACCGTCAGGATTGACGTCAAACTAGCTGTGTAGCTTGAATTGATAATTAGCACTACAAAGAGCCACAAGAGCAACACCAAGCGTCCAAGCGTGCTAACAGCACTTTCTCCTGCATCAGTCCAAACAGCAAAGACTATTAGAAGTTTCCAGTATATTTTTCCCAACATCACAACTCACTACAAAAATCATGTGATAAGTTGAAAGAAGAAAGCGCAAGAGACTAGGGGTTGTTTACGTACTGTGTGCAAAAAACATTGTCGAGAAACTAAACCTGCAACATTAAAAGCTATCTCTTAGTATTATTTTTTAAGATATGAATAGAATCAAAATTAGCATAAATACTGAACATGGTAAACCCCAACTCGGTGTACATTAACAAAGGGTCAATAAGAAGCCAGGCCTGAATTAACAAATTTTCTGAGTTCTAACTTCTAGCCTATTATTTATGTCTCCATCCATTTCAGGTACCCGACTTATATTTTATGCTCATCGGTTTCATTTCTCGTGGATGATTTATGATCATTATAATTGGAGATATATGCAATTCCATGTAGTGCGTTTAACAAATCAAGTCTCATGGTATGTCAAGGAGGTGCAAGCCCAAGCAACATCCAAGTCCAACAATTCACTGCTATGACAATATCTTCCTGTAAGGGATGCTGTAGCCTTGTCCAGATCAGAAGACCTATGAGAAGTAAAAGAGACACTAACCACAAGATTGTCATAAGCTGCTGCCTTGGTGGACCGCGGAATTCATTGTTCATCCGATGCTCAAGAATCCAAACTACAGCTCCCACGAAAAGGAAGAATGCCGCAGTTACACACCACATTTCCCACGTTAACGGCTTGAGGAAGGCCCAGGCACTTTTCTTTATTCCTTTGACCGGAGCAACTATGACGAGTCCAGATTCCATGTAAGGCTGTGTGAAGTCCACAATCTTTGTCCTATTTGTAGTAATTGTAATATCCCCAACACCTGCATCATATTTCTGAAAAGTGAAGTAAATCAGGATAATTACTGCCATATCCTTTATAACGACTTTGAAAGCCTTGGACCAATGCTAACAAAAAAACACAAACCAATTCAAAAATAGTCCTACAGAAATATATTTGTAAGACAAACAAGAGCAAGTACACACTATATATGATTCCTGCTAACTTCAATGCAGTAATGCAGTCTTAGTTTTTAGTTATATATATTGATTTATTTAGAGTACAAGGGATTCAGTGATGTTGCCCTAGCTAGGTAGACAAACCTTAAAAGCTGTTTAGCAGTAAGATATATGATGTGTCACACCAGTAATCGAGATTATATATTTAAAAGCAGGTACTCACATTTTCAGCAACATCATACACAAGATTGTTGTAGACAGGGTTTCTCTTGCCATCTCCATACAATATGTACGTGTGGGGTACTGGGTAAGGCAATAAGTTCAATGCTGCCTCAAAGACATCAATACAGTATCCTCTCACCCCTGGGGTGTCTTTGTCTTTAGTTACAAATTCTTTGTATTCTATTCGGTTCGGCACTGCAATTCGTAACGGCTTCCCATTGTTGGGGAACACCCATCCCCGAGGCTGTATTATAGTTTCACCAGGCCATATTACACTATAAAGATGTTGATTACTGGTTGAAGTGTTCGGGGGCTTCTTATATAAGATCTCTGGAGCAACAATAGAAAGACCAGAATAATTTGACCAATAACCTATCCTGCGTGACCCTGCACCAATGTTAAGTACATCATAGGCGGGACGAGCTAAATTCTTCTCTGGGTCAAATTGAACCTGACCAGTTACACCTGTGAAGTTAACCTGGATAAGTTTCTGAAGCAATTTTTGGCCTTCATCAAAAATACGGAGCGTTGTTAAGTGAAGTGCACTCCCCTTCGTGTCGTGCAGCCTTGGATCATTGGAGAAGGAGATGTTTCCACCTTCATTAAAGAAAGCTTCAAGGGCATGGGCAACTAACCAAACAGAGTCATAAGCATAGAGTGCATAAGAATTGAAGCTCAAGGTTCCCTTATCTTTCATGGTTCTCCACCTAGATGTAAAACTCTTTTTGAGGTCAGAATCTGGAGTGTGATGTCGAAGAGCAATAACCCCTTGTAAGAGACTCAGTGTGTCGGCATTGACTGATTCTGATGAATCCAAGACAGAAGGAAGCCAATCTGTAGCAATCCAAACGTAGCCACTCGACATCATCCCAAGACTCTTTGCCACAGAAAATACTGTCAGACCAGAGTCGGGATTTACATGTACAACATACACCCGAGATTCCATCAGGTTTACCCCAACTAACAAGTCATTGATATCACTTTTGTTGGATCCAGGACTAAAAGGGGCCTTGTAAGAAATCTTGGCACGTTTCTTCGCAAGGGCATCACTCAATACGGATATTCCACTTCTTCCATAATCGTCGTCTACAAAGATGGCAATTACCTCCCTCCACCCATAGAATTCAACCAAATCGGCTATAGCATACATTTGGAAATAGTCACTCTGTGTAGTGCGTAGAAAATATGGGTACTGCAGTGCAGAAAGAGTGGGGTCTGTCGCACTAAATGACAGGAGTGGTACATGTAGTTCATTAGCAACATGGGAGATAACATGCGCTATTCCAGAGGACTGTGGGCCGATTGCAACAACTACATCTTTTTCCATCAGCTGCAAGGCTACATGAGTAAGGAAATGCTGTCAAATTTGCATATATCAGAGAGAGAGAGAGATAGTTAGCAAAAACCATTTTTTTATATATATAGAAAAATGTTGTCATAATGAACTTACTATTATAGCTAAGTGGTCACAAAAGTGTGATTTTGGACATAAAGAGCTAGATGCTGTTCTTAGTATCTTTGAGTTCACCAAATTGTATCTACTTGCCAATCAAGCAGATCAAATCTTTTAGAGGTGCTTAATTGTTCTGTTAATAGCAGAACAAGTTTGTATATCAACATGCTTCCCACCCATATTCTCTATATTATTCATGCGGGTATTAACTAACTTGATGGTCGTACTTAACTGGTGCTTTTCAGTAAAACAACATTACACAACAAATTTTGGCATCAAAGCTGAATATTACAAAGACAACAGATCAATGGAACAATTAAACTAACAAGGAACACTCATGCATCATAGTTGAACAATCCCGAGCTCCCAGGGGCGGAGCCACCCTTTGCACGGGGGGAGCCATGGCCCCTGCCCAAATTTTGCAATTTTTTTTTATTTTTGCCTAAAAAGTTAGTAAATATTGTATTGGCCCCTACCAGTTTTTTTTTAAATTCCTTTGGTAGTCTAAAAAAGAATAAATTTTATCAATAAATTTATAAAAAAATTGCATTTCCACCCTCAATTCTGAAAAACAAATTCTTCTAGTAACCTAAAAAAATATATAAATGTTACTAATAAATTTATAAAACATTGCATTGGCCCCCAGACAAGTTTCCTGGCTCTGCCCCTGCGAGCTCTGTTGTCTTGCCGAACAAAAATTAATGGAACGATGAATCATAAAAATAAAATAACAACTTATGCTAAAGTCCATCTCTTACTAACTATACATATCATAGATGCAAAGAATTTGAAAGTCGTCAGCTGCCTTCTAGTATGGTGTGGATAACTGGGTTACGACGTCATTCCCAATTTAAGATTCATATATTTTCCTCTGTAAGCAACTTCGGTGCCACTAGAGAACAAGGACAACAACACGACTTCAAAATGTGCTATTAAAACTATAGATGATCAATCATTATTGCACTTATAGATACAGGAATTCTATAAGCAACATATACATGATGCTCTATGCCAAACACTTGACAGGCAATCAAACTGCAAAACTGCAACTGAATTGAAACAAATGCCAGTAATATAGACAGACTCCATTTTAAATAAGCTGTGCACTCCTCAATTAAAAGACTATAATTTCCTTTCTAAAGCATCTTTTGTATTTACACAATCAATAGCAAATTCAATTTCTCAATGGCCCAAACCAAGAGGAAATGTCAATCAGTAGCTTAAACAAAAAAAAAAATCTGCGTTAAGGGATTACCTTCTACAGTTCCAAGAAACCCACTGCAATTCGTGTCGTGCGAAATAATATTCAATTTTGTGCCGGCTAGAACACTCGAATCAGAATTGACATCCTCAAGAGCAGCTGCAATTGCCGGCTTCACGGATCGCCCAATAACCGAATTAAAAGTGAACAAAGCTCCAACATTCACAACACTAGGCCTAGAAGAAGAGGCACTGACATTTCCAGTCTGACCCATAACTTCAATAGACAACCACACAAGAAAAAAGAACACCACTAATGCTCTACCCATGAATATAGAGGTCTTCATTTCCCACAAAACTAGCAATTTACAGATTGATTCTTCAGCTCATACTAGCATTGGTTCAAGAAACTAAGCACCTGTTCACATATGTAGCATGAAATTGAAGCACACAACAGTGTTTGAAGACTAAGAATAGGGATTTCCAAATATGGGTATTCTAAAACTCTCTCTACCCAATTAGTCTGTCATTGCAAGGTCTGTTGAGGTCTACCAACTCAAGAACAAATTGAAACCCATAATTTGAAAATTAATCAGCAAAAAAACAACAAATTACAAAGATCTGAATCTGATATCCAAGATAGAGCAAGTTGTATACTACTTGATACTGGTATGAAAATGGAAAAATAGAAGTAAAACTTTTATTGATCAAATTCACACAATGGAATTGCAATATCTGCAGCTAATTAACATGGCTAAACAGAAGCTGCAAATTTTGGCTGCGGATTTAGGAACTTCATTTTCAGATACCCATTATTGTACAATCCCACGTATGGGTGTATATATTGTGTATCTACACATATATATTAAAAAACAAGATGGAAAACTAATAATTGTTATGTGGTGAAGAACCCACATGGATGAATTAATAAATGAGAAAAGAAAGTGACGATTCAGAGAACTAGTTGAGTGACATTAATGTTACCTGAAAGCCACCCTATTGATAGATTGTTGAATATTTATGAGTCCATATATACATATTATATACCCAAATGCCTAAGAACTACGAAGCAATTCTCTTTCACATGTAGAAGAGAGAGAGAGAAAGAGCTTTCAACAGTCTTGGAAGCTCAGTAAAGAATTTATTCTCCAACAACTAGTTTAGTAGTACTACCTGGTATGAGAGAGATATTTTCATACATTTTTCTTTTATATTTATGATAAAAGAAATGGTAATTAATGGTTGTGATCACTCCACGTCACCAGATGTTGTCATTGGTCTGAACATTCTTGCTTGATGGTAATTGATATTTTATTTCGAGAGTGGATCCAACTTCTAATGTGATACACGATTTTGTTGCACACGAAGTATTAACCACGTCACATCCCTGTCAATAAAACATGCATGAACCAGTATGTGTCCGGATAGTCTAAAGTCTCGATAATTAACTCTTCGGTCTTCCGGTCAAAAATCAACGTGGATGAAGACGCGTTGGTGCACTATTTTGTGGTGAGGATTGTAACTTTTCATGAATTTTTCATTTGTCACTCAACGAAAAAACTTTGCTTATTTTTTTTGTTTAAGAATCGACGAATCAAATGATATTTCTATTTCAATTTTTACCTCTTATTTTCTCTCTCAATCAAACTTTTTCATGCCATAATGGTTAAGTTCAAATTAGTATCCATGATAAAAGTTGGATCCTAGATGTAGAAATATAAGAAGGTGGACCTCCTTTCCATTGAACGAAATGATATTATCACGAATACAACACATAAGAAAAAAACTTAATTAACAAAATTTACCCAATATAGAGGCAATCAAGAAAGCTGCATAAGTTGACTATTTATGTAGATTAGTACAAAATAAATAAATAATAATAATAATACCAATTAACAAAGGTATTCACTATTCACTCAAGAAATGAAGCATTTAAAATAATATTTGATTAATTATCTAGACTATATTCAAAATTAGTACACCTTTGTCCCAAATTATAAGTTCATTTTGGGAAATTTAACTTTTTAAAATGATGAATTTTATTGGTATGATAGTGAATGAAAATCAATTTTATCATTGGTCCCATCAAATGATGTGATGGTTGTAGTTTGGATATTTTATGACTTGAATGCTTGAAGGAAAAATTAGTAAATTGATCAAAAAAATGGCATTGATTTTTTAATTAGAACACTTATTTTGAAATGGATTGAATAGTGAATATGGACACTTAAATTATGACGAAGAGAGTAACATCAATAAACAAAGATATCAACTTAACTAATGAAGCATAGACATTTTGTGTATTGTGCGGCATCATGGTTTAGACACGTGTTCGATATGGTTAAAAAAAATTTAAATTTTAAATATTTAAACACAGTATAGAAATGTTTTGAAATTTTCAATAACACATGTAAAACAATTCGATGACACATTTTGAAAACTTTGATGAGACAATTTTTTCATCAATGTTATTGTAATTTAAAAATACATGAAAAAACAAATATAGAAAAGTAATTTAAACTTTAAGATTTAAGTAAATGATAATTTATGATTACGTGGATAAATAATTATAATTATGTATTTTAAAGATATGATGTATTATATTTTTTTTTAACGTGTTTGCATCGTGTCGTGTAATGTTACGTCTTTTTTTAAATTTATCATGTCATAGAGTCTGTATCATGTCGTATTCGAGATGTATTTCGTTTTCGTATCAGTGTTTCATAATAGTAATGTCTACGCACATGAATTCCTTTTTCTCTATGTTCAAAATGTGAAAAATAAAAAAACAAAAAAAAAACCTTAAAAAATATTAAAAAGAGGAAAAGATAAATGGCACAACCAAGGCATCGACTTCTTACAAGTTTGATCAAAATGTATGTAATTAGTATTTTCAATATAAATTTCATTCCTAACCCAAACCGTCAATTTAGGGCCCCCACCCATAGCATAAGGGTCTTGGAAATTTACATAAAATTCCAAAATTCAAAAAGAAAAGGCTTCACAACGAAGACCATCCTTATACCCAAAATCATTATCATTATTTTATCTTGTTTAAGTATCAATTAGTTCCATCATCTAAAGTTATTTTATCTTGTTTTCATACCATAATTAACTTATTAAAAAATCATTTTAAGAAGTTATACCCGTGGGCCTATTTGGATTGGCTTTGCAAACATTGTTTTTTGGTGCGTTTGGAAAGCCTGTTTTTTGTATTTGTTTTCTGTCTTCAAATATAAAAATTATTTTTGTATTTGTCTTTGTTTTTTTCAGGAAAAAACTAAAAACAAAAAAGCGTTTGGATGAAGGTGTTTTCACCACTTTTATTTGGTGAAAATTGTATTTTATGGATTTGGTGTTTTCACTGTTTTTATCATCTAAACAGTGAAAAAACTCAAAAAACAACTAAAAGTTGTATTTGGTATTTTCACCACTTTTACACACTATTCACATAAAACAGTTTTCTTGGGGAAAAAAACAGTGAACAGTAAACGCGTTTGCCAAACGTGTTTTTTTTTTTTAGTCTTGTGAACAGTAAAAAAACAAAAACAAAAAACAGGGTATCCAAACGGACCCTTTGTCTTCCGAGAGGGAAAAACTATTTTGAACAATGTTTGGCAAAAAATTTAGAAGAGATTCTAGGCTTTGGAATAACGTTTTAAAGAAATTAGGGGTATTAGCTTCTCAAAACAACTTTTACTTCTCTTTTTCTTCTACGTAAAGTCAGAAGCAAAAGTTATATAATATATATATAAAAGCAACGATACAAGAGTAAAAAAATATATATAATTATATCACAATATAAATTATTTAATTTTTATTCTAAACCTCATTAGCCAATTAAATTCAGTTTTAACATCATCACTTTATTTACTATTCACCTAAGTTATTTGGAATAAAATTATATATAAAAAATATGGTATGTTTAGCATATCTAACTGGAATTCAATTAGTTAATGAGAATCAACGTAAAAACTAACCAATCTTAATATGGTAATGTATAAGGGTCGGTTTGGTTAGACAGAAATGAAATGAAAAGTGAAAGTGAAAGAAAAAAAAAAAAAAAAAACTTTCTACCATGTATTTGGTTGGCTGAAAAAAAAAATCACTTTCTACCATGCATTTGGTTAGTTGAAAAAATTTCAAGAAATCAAGAGAAAAGTGTTGTTTTGTTAATTCGGATACCAAGAAATGGAAAATAAATTGATTTTGAATACCAAAAATAACCCTTTCAATTATAACTCTTTTAAAATTGATTAATTTGTTTATAAAGTTTAAATATGACTTCAGTCAAGAAATAACTTTTAATTGACAAAAGTAAAAATAATGAATTGTTAAAAACAAAGAGAATAAAAAAGTCAATATATATCTTTTAGTCATATAGATGTATATAGACAAATATGTAGAAGAGGCTTAATTAAACAAAATACCTACTGCTAAATTACTTTGTTAGATAATACAAAATTCTAATATCAAGAGAAATTTATGTATAAACAAATACTTGTAACAATTAAATTATAATCTCAAATCTTCTACGGAGTGAAGAAATCTATAAATATATATGTATCAATATAAATATTGAAATACATGTCTTTACATATATTTATATTGAAATACATGTCTTTACATATACATATATCTATATATACATATGAAGTATGTAAAAACATATACAATACAAACTTAATTTTTTTATGTAAGTATAGAATCTAACCAATTACACTTTTTTTTTTTTTTCCTCATAGTGAAAAAGTGTGAATCCAGTCAAAGGATATTATAGGATAAAAAAATTTAAAGATACAATTTTCATGAAAAAATAAAAAAATTCTAGTGTTTTGTTAAAAAACGTTTTGGAGAAAATAATCACTTGCAAGCATCATACTTTCCCCAAAAATTTCTCTTTTCGCACTAACCAAACTTTCAAAAATCTAAATTCCTTTTCGTTTCTTGTTACTTCATGCTAACCAAACGTACCCTCAGCAAATTGTTGTGAATGCTAAAAAAAGTCAATTGTTAAAGTTTTTGAGAAGTTAATTATTTTCTCTCTCTTCTTCCGCTCAAATTTGGGTAGATTGAAAAATGTAAAAGATGAATGTTTCATCCCTCCTTATCTCCATCCTTTCTTCCCTTCCCTCCAACCGAATACAAAACAATTACACTATCCTCCCCCTTATCCCTCTCTAGTTAATTCATCCCTCCAACTAAACGTAGCATAAAGATTGATTTCATGCTATAATTTGTCTTTCTCATTTAAGATTCAATGAAAGTTCTTCTTTTTAATACCCACCACTAATATTAATTTATGTAGAAGATTATATGAACTATATACAATTTGTCTAAATGTGTAGTACCCGTGACGGAAATGCATGTTCGACCAGAACATGCATCGGATACGTGTTGACATGATTAAAAATGTCTTAAAACTTAAATATTTTGGGACACGTTTTGGACATTTCACGGACACATTTCGAATATCTCGAAGACATGCGTTTGACACTTCGACTACACAACGAGATAATTTTTTAATTAATTTTAATGTAATTTAATAATACTTTATGAATTAATCAAGAGATAATTATGGAGATAAAATAAATAAAATTTATCTATTTTTGATACATTATAAATTATTATATTATTATTTTTTGTTTGTGTCATGTCGTGTCCTATTTTTTTTTTCTTTTAAATTTGTCATATCACAATGTTTGTGTCCTATATAATACGTGTTTTGTTTTTTTTTTTAAAACAATAATAAAAATACAAAATTTAAAATCTAAATGAATGATATTTGATAATTATGGAGATAAAATAAATAAAATTTATCTATTTTTGATATATTATAAATTATTATATTATTATTTTTTGTTTGTGTCATGTCGTGTCCTATTTTTTTTTTCTTTTAAATTTGTCATATCACAATGTTTGTGTCCTATATAATACGTGTTCTGTTTTTTTTTTTTTACTTATCAGACTACAATGATTCTACTAACGTTCTCTGTATTAATATCCACCACAAATACTATTTTTATGTATTTATTTAATGGATAAATTATACTTTCACCCCTGTTGTTAATATAAATTATACTTTCATCCTCTCTTGTTTCACTAATTACACTTTCATCCCTTATTTATTTCACTTTCACCCCTCAACCAAATTTTGACATGTGAAATAACTAAATTATCCCTAAATGTATGTGATGACCTATTTGTCCACCCAAGAACATGTGAAAATAACAATCTACCCTCCTATTTATAAGAAATATTTTTTTTGAAAAAAATTATAAATTTTTGGAAAACAAATAAAAAAAATATAAATATTTAGAAATATATATATTTTGGGAAAAAATAATTTCTGGAAAAATATAAATATGTCAAAAAATATATATATTTTGGGAAAAATATATTTCTGGAAGGGTAAATTTCTAGAAAAAACATATTTCCCGAAAAATATAAAATTTTCAAAAAACATATATTCCTGGAAAAAAACAATTCGGAAAAAATAAAAATATTTCAAAATATATATATTTTTTGAAATATATATATTTTCAAAACAATATATATATATTGAAATATTTATATTTTTCCCAAACTTCTTTTTTCCAAATTCTTTTTTTCAAAAATTTTATATTTTTCCAGAAATATAATTTTCCCAATATATATATATTTTTTGAAATATTTCTATTTTTCCCGAAATTATTTTTTTCCCAGAAATATATTTTTATCAAAATATATATATTTTCCCGAACTTTTTTTTTCCAAAAATAGATTTTTTTTCAAAATTTTTATATTTTTCCGGAAATATTATTTTCTAGAAATATATTTTTGCCAAAATATATATATTTTTTGAAATATTTATATTTTTCCCGAAATTATTTTACATATTTTTTATATTTGTTTTCCTGAAATTTATATTTTTTCGAAAAATAACATTTCTTATAAAAATGAGGGTAGATTGGTTTTTTGACATGTTTATGGGTGGGCAAATGGGTCATCACATACATTTAGGGGTAATTTAGTCATTTCACATGTTAAAATTTGGTTGAGGGATGAAAGTGAAACAAATAAGAGGTGAAAGTGTAATTAGCGAAGCAAGAGGGGGTGAAAGTATAAGTTACCCTTATTTAATTAAGGGTTAATTTCAAGAAACTCCCCTATATTATCCAGCTTAATAAACTAACCCCCAATGTGTTCACTTTGCCCCCTATACTATTCAATTTCATCATTTTGCCCCATCACCTCAAATTTTGAGTCAAAATGCCTAAACTACCCTTAATAGTATAAGGGGGTTTAGTGAAATCAACCATTTAAAAAAATTATTTTTCAAAAATCAATTATATTTTTCGCAAAAATTATAAATTCAAATATATATATATATATATATTTTTCGCAAAATATCATATTTTGGAACATAATAGTATATATTTTTCGCAAAAAAAATATTTTTCGGAAAAGATCATATTTTGGAACATAATATATATTTTTCACCAAAAAAAATCATATTTTGGAAAATAATAAATACTTTTTCGCAAAAAAAGTCATATTTTGGAATATAATATATATTTTTCGAAAAAAAAATCATATTTTGGAACATAATATATACTTTTTCGGAAAAAAATCATATTTTGGAACATAAGATATACTTTTTCGGAAAAAATTCATATTTTGGAACATAAGATATACTTTTTCGCAAAAAAATTATTTTTCGGAAAAAAAATCATATTTTGGAACATAATATATATTTTTCGCAAAAAAATATTTTTCGCAAAAAAATCATATTTTGGAACATAATGTATACTTTTTTGGAAAAAAAATCATATTTTGGATCATAATATATATTTTTCGCAAAAAAATTATTTTTTGTAAAAAATCATATTTTCCGAAATATATATATATATTGAAATTTATAGTTTTTACGAAAAATATAATTTATTTTCGAAAAATAATTTTTTTAAGGGTTGATTTCACTAAACCCCCTTATATTATTAAGGGAGAGTAATTTAGACATTTTGACTCTAAATATGAGAAGGAGGGGGCATAGTGATAAAATTGGATAATATAAAAACCAAAATAAATATAATAAAAATTAATTAATTAAATTTAATACTATAGAGAGGTTCTTGAAGTTAACCCTTTCATTAATGTTCGTTGCCAAGACAAAGGTACAGGGCATCCAAAGCCTCAGCTAGGCAGGTCATGATTGGTAGATGCCAGGATAAGCTTTTGCTCCTAAAGAGACCATTGGCCAACAAGCCATGGTATCTTGTCATTTTCTCTTAGATAATTTTCTAGCCTCACAAAAATCTCAATCGACCTAAACATCATCCTCTCCGGAAATTTTAGATTTTCTTTAAATATTTATGTGCATAACTTGTATAGTTTGTATGACAATGATAGATGAAAACACATATTTTCCTCTATATTATTTTATAAGAGTTTATACTCAAGAAATTTAAATAAATTCATATGAACTTTATGTTAATTATCATATAAGTCTCGACTTATCATAATTGAAATTCAATTCATTTATTAAACGAGCGTAGAAATCGAGAACGGATTCAATTCGTGTTATTAACGAACTAGATCAAGTTGAGAATATTCATGAACAACTTTCATTCATTTGCGACCTTACAATAATGGACGAAACAACTTTCATTCATTTGCGACCCTATAACTTTAATGGGCGGAAGGGAAGAAAAAAAAATTCCAATTTTCCTCATTCTACCTATTCGAATGCAAAGAAGACAAATGAAAGAGGGTCTCACAATTAGGGCTGCAAACGAACCGAGTCGAGCCGAGCTTTGGAATGTTCAAGCTCGGTTCATTTACTAAACGAGCCTAGAAAATGTGTTCAAGTTCGGCTCATTTGCTTAACGAACGAGCCCGAGCCGAACGTCAGATTTAACGAGTCGAGCCCGAGCTTGTTCACGAACGACTCATTTCAATGCAACATATATTAATCTTCCTAATAGTTGTCTGGATTGAGTTGTTGCATGTCTGTTTTAACATATTTTCACTAGTATAATTTTTTATGAATGAATTTTATGTTATGATCGCCTAATTTCTATAATCTTTTCACAATAATCTTCATAATTTGTTCAATTTGAACACTTTCTTTTGTCAAATATTATATAATTTTACTATTTAACTTAGACGAGTCTGTTCACGAGCTTGGCGAGCCGAGCTTAGTAATGTTCAAGCTCGGCTCGTTTACTAAACGAGCCTAAAAATTGTGCTCAAGCTCGGTTCGTTTACTAAACGAACGAGCATGAGCCGAGCTTTTAACGAGCCGAACTCGAGCCTACTCACGAACGGCTCGGTTCATTTGCAGCCCTACTCACAATTGTTACAGTGAATGATTTTTGCTAAGGTCATGCTACATTTACAGTTGACTTACTATTCAAATATTTAACCATGGTAATAATTGAAACATAATTTGTGTCCACGGGTTCCAAATTTATGCGGGTAATTATTGAAAATATGTGGTGCAATCTTTAATGAAAATAAAATATAGGGTTAATTTCAAGAAACCCCATATACTATTCAATTTAATAAAGTAATTTTTACTGTGTTCACTTTGCCCCCTATACTATCCAATTTCATCACTATCCCCCCTCCTCATATTTTGAGTCAAAATATCAAAATTACACTCCCTTAATAGTATAAGGGGGTTTAGTGAAATTAATCCTTAAAAAAATTATTTTTCAAAAATATATTATATTTTTTCGTAAAAACTATAAATTTCAATATATATATATATATATTTCCGAAAATATGATTTTTTCCGAAAAATAATTTTTTTGCGAAAAATATATATTATGTTCCAAAATATGATCTTTTTTTTTTTGCGAAAACGTATATGTTATGTTCCAAAATATGATTTTTTTCCGAAAAATATATATTATGTTTCAAAATATGATTTTTTATCCGAATTTTGTTTTTTGCGAAAAAGTATATATTATGTTCCAAAATATGATTTTTTCCGAAAAATATATATTATATTCCAAAATATGATTTTTTTCCGAAATTTTTTTTTTGCGAAAAAGTATATGTTATGTTCCAAAATATGATTTTTTTCCGAAAAATAATTTTTTTGCGAAAAATATATATTATGTTTCAAAATATGATTTTTTATTCAAAAAATAATTTTTTTGCGAAAAATATATATTATGGTCCAAATATGATTTTTTTTCGAAAAATAATTTTTTTTGCAAAAAATATATATTATGTTCCAAAATATGATTTTTTTCTTAAAAATATTTTTTTTACGAAAAATTATTTATTATGTTCCAAAATATGAATTTTTTTTCGAAAAATATTGTTTTGCAAAAAATATATTATGTTCCAAAATATGATCTTTTCCGAAAAATAATTTTTTTGCGAAAAATATATACTATTATGTTCCAAAATATGATTTTTTTTCGAAAAATAATGTTTTTGCAAAAAATATATATTATTTTTTCCGAAATAATTCATATTTTGGAAAATAATATACTCCCTCCAAAAAATAATTTTTTTGCGAAAAATATATATATATTTTTGAATTTATAATTTTTGCGAAAAATATAATTGATTTTCAAAAAATAATCTTTTGAAATGGTTAATTTCACTAAACCCCCTTATACTATTGAGGGTAGTTTAGGCATTTTGACTCAAAATGTGAGGTGAGGGGGCATAGTGATGAAATTGAATATTATAGGGGGCAAAGTGGACACAATGAGGGTTAATTGATTAAACTGGATAGTATAAGGGGGTTTCTTGAAATTAACCCTAAAATATATATGCCAAATTTGATTGGCATATTTTTAATAATCAATACGAAACTATTTTACGAATATATAATACGAAACTTGACAATAAAATTTGAAATTATCTAGATGATAGTGAAAACAACCTAGAGGGGGGTGAATAGGTTTTTTGTCGATTTTATGATCAATTAAAATTATTTAGCGAAAATTCAATTTTAATTAGTCACAACCCCTAATTCTCAAAAACAGATTAATCAAGCAAATATGAATATAAGTGCAGAAATTTAAATCATGAGAAGACATAGAGATTTTTACGTGGAAAACATTGGAAAGACTCCAAGTAAAAACCACGGATACGCTCGGGTATCGATGCACTATGAATAAGAGAATTTGTACAAACTCTATAAAAACAGAACTTACAACCGTTGTAATTTGTTGTTTTTCACTCGACGTCTGAAAGTTTAGATTCACTCGCGTTCCACAAAGTCTCGCTACGATATCCATACTCTGACGGCTCTACTTCTCAACAAATTGAAATCACCACGAAGCCCCCTGCTTTGAGCACTGCACACAAACGGCTTCGTTCTTCAATGGATCAATGCAACCACGGTTCTATAAACGGTGTGTGAATTTTTCAGCAACTATATCATTCAATCGTGCAAAGAAATCGTCGATGTAGAAGCACGATTAAAAACGTCCAAAAACAAGAGAGAACTTGTATATCTCTAATCACTTAATAATATTCTCTCACCATATGTATATCTCTGTAGAAGAAGAAGATGAAGCTGTAGAAAACTTGCAGATAATTCTTAAAGACGTGCCTCCTCTTGTTGTAGACTTGGGTATTTATAGACAATGATGATCCAAACCCTAAGGGCTTGTTTGAAAAGTGGTTTGGTCTGACTGGAATGGTCTGGGCTGATTTTGTTTGGTCTTATGTGGTCTGGTTTTGTTTTGGTGCTGATTGAAATTCTGTTTGATAAATGGTCTGGTCTAGTCTGAAAAAACTAAAACCAAACCATGTTTATAAAACTGTCTGCTTCCAATAAGTGGTCTATTCTAAAACTGATTGATTAAAATATTGGATATAGTATTTATATCCTAATAAAGACTATTATAAATAAAAAAAACATTCAACTATATATTTTATGAAGAATAAAATTCGATATAATTATATATATAAAATAAAAAATAATATAAAATGATAAATATATATATATATATATAATATTACAAATAATATAAAATACCAAATGATGATATCAACTTTGAAAAATCAAATATAAAATCGAATAAATTATATAACATTCAAAAATATATATATAGAACGTCAATAAAATATATCAAATTTTTTAAAAAATTGTATTCAATAATACATAGAATTCGAAAAGAACCAAATAATTATTCGGCTCAAATATAAAAATTACAATAAAATATACCAAAAAGAATATTCAAAATTACAAAATTTCAAATATGTATAAATTCAAAAAATAATATATAAAATTTGAAAGAAATATTTAAAATTCAAAAACAAAATATAAAATTCAAAAAAATATAAATAAATTAAAAATATATATTACAGAAATAAATAACAAATTAAAAAAACTATTATTTTATTATTATTTTTTGTATTATTTAATTCATTTTGCTTATTATTTATTTATTTATTATTATTTTTATGTATTATTGAATTCATTTTGTTTATTATTCATTATTTTTATTTTATTTATATATATGCTTTATTTAATTTATTATTTATATTATTAATTTGTTTGTTTAAGTAATTTATAAATATATTTTATTATTTATTATCAAATTTTATATTTTTTTTGAATTTTATATATGTTTTCGAATTTTATATATATTGCTTCAAAATTTATATATTTGTTTCAAATTTTATATATATATATTTTTTAATTTTATTTATTATTTTCGAATTGTATATATTTGTTTTTCGAATTTTATATATGTTTTCGAATTTTATATATATTATTTTCGAATTTTATTTATATATATATTATTTTCGAAATTTATATTTTTTTTTTCAAATTTATTACTCTGTATAAATTTTGGAAATTTATGAAAAATGGCAGCTAGATTTCATTACTGTGTGTGTATAAAATGGTCTGGTCTGGTTTGGTCTGGCTGGATTGGTCTGATTTGGTCTGGGCTGGTTCTGTTTGGTCTTGTGTGGCCTGATTTGGTTTTGGTGCTGATTGAAATTCTGTTTGATAAATGGTTTTGTCTTTCTGGTATGGTCTAAAAAACAGGCAAAGACTAGACAAGACCAGAAATCAAACAGGCCCTAAGTTTGCCCTTTCTCGTAAGTTCACATCCAAACCTAATATTCTGGTGAATATAATGTATATAGTACGGACTTTGATGTATATAAGTCGTGGAAAAAACATAAAACCAACTCATGAACAATTTGGACATCGTAACAAAAAATAGACACAAACTTGAAGCGTAGTTGGGCCTACGCTTCAAGCGTAGGTCCAAGCGTAAAAATGTGTTTTCCAGCCATTTTTTGAAACTGAAAGTGTACGCATTTTTGTTAAAATCACTTTTCTCCGCAACTGCGCCAAACTGACCCTCTTGAAGGGACGATACTTTTTGCTTGAAGTGACTACTTCGGAAAATATTATTTTCGCCCTCTAGGAGACATTTTTCCTCAATATGCTCACTTTCGTACTTCACATGTATTCTTCATTACTTCAATGCTTGATTTTGCATTTGACGAAGCTTATCGATATCATTGAAATCAAACCAACCTATCTAACACAACATGGTTATTGTCTAGAACATGCCATAAACAAATAATACACAAAAATGTTCTTACAATCTCCCCCTTGACGTTTCTGAGACAAAATCATGTTTTACAATATAGCCTCACAAATAACAACATAACATCTATACCTATAAACACACACCAACAAACATAGATATAAACTGTCACCTTACTTTCATGACGAACTACTCCTGTAACCACAACACTGAACAAATCATTAAACGCAAGTGTGGAAAACAGATATAAACTAACATAATGATCATTAAAAAATCATAACAACAATGCACACATAATGATCATCATTCTCCAATTGAGAATAAACTCCTCATTGCTAAATATTTCTCCCTCTTAATCAAACAAACTTAACTAAACAATCTCTCCCCCTTTTTGTCACTGAAATGTCAAGTAACGAGAGTATATGCCATAACAACAATGTAAAAAGATGCAAGGAAGTACTCAAGAAAAAACACCAAGATACATAACTCTTATCAGATCATATCCAAATTCTCAGGGTAATAGAAATTTCTACTATGCATGACCCTAATGCATGAATGCAAAATGTCATCAATAAAAATAAAATAAAATATTTTTGTTTTTAGAAATCTGTGAGCAAGGCAGTAGAGACACAAAGTCAATCATTAACACATCATATTCTCATATTTAAATCTACCATTATACACACGATATAGGAAAAAATTAGCACACATGCCTTGTAAACTCAAGAATGCACAAGTCAAGTTTTGCAAATAAATATATATATGAAGATTCTTATGTGCAAGCACTAGGGCAAGATGAAAACAATACATATTAAACCTGATAATCTCCCCACCAACCGTGATGATAATTCAATCAAAGATCCAAACTAGAAGGCAAAAATAAAAGATACTTTTTCTTTGTCACACAACTCCCTCCTTTTCATCTTTTCAACTTTTTCACCATATCTCTTTTTTGTCTTTCTAAGCTCTGGACTTTCTAGTGAGGATTTTTAGTCCCAACCAACTAGGCCGAGCTTTTTCCATGAGATTTATGTTCATTAGTCTTCTTCGCTTTTTACATGAACACTTAATGCTTACTGAGGCAAGAGGCCCGATTACTCAAATTGAAGAACTACTTTTTGCATTTTTATATTTTAAATATCTCATTCTTTCCTTTTTTCAACATCACCATAACATTCATACACATGCAAAAAAAATATTTCATGCATAGACCAATCTAGCATAGCTCATGAACCTTCATACCACTTCGGGTTAAATAAAAAAAAATAACAGATTCAGCAAGCATTATAATCATCACCGAAGCAACTAGCACCTAAGATTAAAGTTTTGTAACATAAAATAATTATGCCAAGTGATCATCCAAAAATCTTTGATTAGACTGATACCTCAACTTCACATATGCATAATGAGACAAGTAAATGTGAAAATAGAGTAAAATATGACAAATTTTGTACTTTAGCCAAGCTCAACATTGTAAAAAAAATTATTGTCATTTATTTCAAAATAAAATGCATGCATGAATAAAAATGATACAAATGTATGATTACCTATCAATTCTAAGAAAAGAAAAAAAAATGCAATGTGTTCCTAGAATGATAGATAAGAAGATATATATTATAAAGAAAGCATACCAATAGATTTCCTAAGACTAACATGCTTTTGAAAATCTAATGGTTTTGTAAAGATATCTACCAACTGAGAATCTATGGATATGAACTCTAGAGACACTATATCATCTTCAACAAGATCACGAATGAAATGATGTCGAATATCTATATGCTTTGTCTTAGAATGTTAAACATGATTTTTAGAAATATTTATTGCACTCGTGTTATCACAGAACACAGTCATTGTACCTTGAGAAAAACCATAATCCTGCAACATCTGACGCATCACAAAACTTGAGTACAACAACTACCAACTGCTATATACTCAACCTCAACAGTGGAAAGGGAAACACAATTTTATTTCTTACTATGCCAAGCAACTAAGCAATTTCCAACATAAAAATACCATCCACTGGTACTTTTTCTATCATCAACATTACCGGCCCAATCAGCATCAGAAAAGGATGTCATATCAGTATTAGTACCTGATGGATACCACGGTCCATAATTCATTATCCCTTTAACATGCTTGATAATCCTTTTCACAGTAGTAATACGAGACTCCTTAGGACTTGCCTGGTAACGTGCACACAAACCAACACTAAAAGCTATGTCAGGTCGACTAGCAGTCAAATACAACAAACTCCCAATCATATTCCTATAAAGTCTAGGGTCAACATCTTTGCCTTTAGTATCCATGCTAAGCTTGACACTGGTACTCATAGGAGTGCGAACATCTTTAGCCTTTTCCAAACCAAACTTCTTTACTAATTCCAATGAATAACGAGTTTGAAAAACAAAAATCCCATCATTTAATTGCCTAACTTGAAGCCCTAAAAAGAAGTTCAATTCACCAATCATGCTCATCTCAAATTAATGTTTTATTTGATCCCCAAAATAATGATCAAACTGATCAGAAGTGGAACCAAATACAATATTATCAACATAGATTTGAGCGACAGCTGTATCACTCTCAATTTTCTGAATAAACAGTGTTTTGTCCACTCCCCCTCAAGCAAAACCTGTTCCTAATAGGTAATCAGTCAACCTTTCATGCCAAGCTCTAGGAGTTTTCTTTAACCCATACAAAGCCTTTTTCAGCCTGTAAACATGACCCAGACAATGAGAATCTTCAAATCCTTTTGGCTGCTCCACACACACCTCCTCATACAGAATATCATTCAAGAATGCACTCTTTACATCCATCTGATACAACTTAAATCCAAGATGACAAGCGTAAGGAAACAAAATCCGAATAGATTCAAGCCTAGCAACCGGAGCGAAAGTCTTATCAAAATCAATACCCTCCATCTGAGTATATCCTTATGCAACAAGCCTAGCATTATTCTTAACAACTGTACCATTTTCATCCTTTTTATTCTTGAAAATCCACTTAGTACCAATCACGTTTTATCTCTTTCGGTCTAGGCACAAGATACCACACATCATTCTTAACAAACTGCTGAAGTTCTTCTTGCATAGCATTTATTCATTCACTATCTTGAACCTTGATACATGCCCTAACCCCAAATGAAGTAAAAATTAATGGTGTTTTTTCGTTTAGGGGTTAGAACATTTTTAGGTTCCAAGGAAGATGTATAGCATGCATATGAAACCTCATTCCTAGTCTTTCTCAGTGTCACCATCATCAGATCAACAGATCCTATAACATTATCCAAAGGATGATACAACTTTACCCTTACAGATGGTTTCTTAGATGGTATAGGCTGAACATCACCAATTTGATCATGTGATTCTGCAGGACTTGAAATATCATCATTAACCACATTGTCCTCTTTTTCAACCTCAGAAGAATCATTATCCAATATAAAGAATGGCTCACCATCTTCCTCCTCAGCAGACATCGGAGACTCATCAACACATGAGTCATCAACCATTACATTCGTAGATTCCAACATAGTTTGAATTCTAAGGTTAAACACCATATATGCTCGACTAGTCAATGAATAACTCAAAAATATTCCTTTATCACTCTTAGACTCGAACTTCCCAATAGATTCACGATCTCTAAAAATATAACATTTTGTTCCAAAAACCTTGAAATATTTCACATTGGGTTTCTTGTCATTCCACAGTTCACAAGGAGTTTTTAATGTGTCAAGCCTAAGATAAACTCTATTTAAGGTGTAACACGTTGTGTTCACCGCCTTGGCCCAAAAATACCTAGGAACATTCCTACCTTGTAGCATAACATTGGTCATTTCCTCTTAACTATTCCATTTTGTTGAGGAGTTTTAGGTGCTGAAAATTCATGTTTTATTCTTCTCTCATCACAAAACACTTCAATTTCTGAATTTTCAAACTCCCTTATATTATCACTTCTCACTCTAGAAATGGAACAATTTTTATCGGTCTGAATTCTTAAACAAATCCTCTTAAAACTTTCAGAAGCTTCAGACTTTTCACTTAGAAATCCAACCTATGCAAACCTTGAGTAATCATCCACCATGACAAAAATATACTTATTTCCTCCTTTGCTCATGGTCCTAGTGGGATCCATTAAATCAATATGCAACAACTCTAAAGGTCTAAAAGTACCAATGACATTTGTCTTTTTGTGTTGACATCTGACTTGTTTATCCTTCTGACATGATCCACACACAATCCCTTTTGCATAACCAAACTTAGGGACTCCTTTAACAATTTCACTCTTAGTAATTTTTGTTAATTCACGAAAATTAACATATCCCATCCGCTGATGTCAGATTTCAACTTCATCATGTTTAACTCTATTGCATAACAATTCAGAACTAGGAACAATGTAATAGCAATTATCAGTTGAACGCATATCTTCCATCATGCAATTCCTAGAATAGTCAATGATCGAACACTTATCAAGAGAAAAAGTGACATTATGATCGTTATCACATATCTGACTTATGCTCAATAAATTTGCTTTAAGACCCTCAACATAAAGCACATCTTCTAGTCTAAGTAGACTAGGAATCACAACCGTACCTTTTCCTTTAACATTTGACTTTTTTCCATCACCAAACGTTACTATCCCACCATAACACTCCTCGAGAAATCCAAAAAATAACTTATCTCTAGTCATATGCCTCAAACATCCACTATCCAGATACCAAGAAGTAGATTTGCATGCTCTAAGAGCAGTATGAACTAAAAGACAGTGTAGCTCACCTTTGCAAATCCATGCCTTCTTTATCTTTAAAGCTCCATTTGCCAATCTTGACAAATTCTTCATTTCTTCATTCAACATTCGAATTTGATCTTGAACATGATATTCATGTTGCACTTTTTGTTCCCTCGCTGACTTCAACACCTTCCCTCACAGCTTAGAACACCCAGGTCGAATGTAACCTTTGACACCACAATGGTGATATACAGGAACAAACCTCTAAACTCTATCAGTCAACCTCCTATGATATCTACCGATAAGAAAAGACTTCCTTTCAATAGGTCTTTTGACATAGGCTTGAACACCAGGATTCCAATTTGAATTTCCTTGTGAAGAACTAGACGTTACATGGGAGGCCTTTACAAAGGTGGTTTTTGCAACAACATTCGAATTCGGCATTACTCTAACAACACCCAAATCCTTTGTATTTCCTACTGATTTTCCCTTACTCAACATCTCATCAAGCTTAAGGGTTCCTTCAGACCATTTACAAAGAGTTAATTTAGCATCTTTCAGTTTTTTTTTTCCAAATTCTCAATCTTAGTAGATTTCTCAACCACTTTCTTATTGAGATCATCTACCAAATTCAATGCCTGAGTTTTTTCTAGTTCAGATTTCTTTAAATCCTCAACCAACTTGACCTTTTGAGTCTGTAGGAGATTTTTAGTTTTAGAACTATTGACTAATTCATCTTTTAAATAATATAATTCTTTATTCATGTTAAGACTCTTAGTCAATAATTTCATGTGATTTTTATGAAGTTATCAAGTAATTTGTCATAAGACTCTTGAAGTGCATCATCACAACCTTCATCACTCTCAGAACCTTCTTCTTCAAACATCGCCCAACTTGTATCAACTTTTTTGACCTCATTGCTTTGTGTAGCAAACATAGTGAAATTCTTAGAATAATCACCTACATCTGATTATGTCGCATCACTAGTTGATCCATTGTCAGAGTCATCATCCCAACTGACAGCTAATCCTTTGGATTTTTTCAAAGTGTTTGCACACTCTGCAACTATCTGACTATATCCTTGACATTCAAAATATTGGGGTTTCTTCTTTTCAGGATCAGACTTATCCTTCCTCGTTTGAGTCTTATTTCTACTTCTAAACTCACCCAACTTATCCCCAAATTTTTGTCATTGGCCATTCTGTTTAGCCCTAACAAATTTGTTCAACCTCTTAGTAAACATGGTTATATCATTCAGACTTAAATCATTTTCTTCATCAGTTTTAACACGGTCCTCCCTAGTGGTTTTGAAAGCTATGCTTTTTTATTTTGTGCCACTAGCCTTCTTAGGGGGGTTTTTGAACATCTTCATCTCATAAGATTTTAAATTTCTTGCCAATTATTCAACCTTAATTTTTTTAAGACTCATGACCTCTGAGATGACAGTGACCTTAGATCGAAAACGTTCAAGTAGAGACCCAAGGATTTTCTTTACTATGGTAGTCTTATGAATAAGCTCACCTAGGTTATGACAACCCGTGACAATATCAGTTAACGTAGCCTCAAAGTCAGCGTAGACTTCATCCTCCTCCATCTTCAGCTACTCAAATCAAGAATTCAGAATTTAAAGTTTTGATTGTTTAACCTTCGAAGTTCTTTCATGAGTAACTTGGAGAATGTCCCAAGCTTCCTTGGCAATTACGCACGTAGCAATCCTCTTGAACTATCAAGTCCACTCGCTTGATAGTTTTGCTTTCACTTCATTAGTCACATCCTCTTTCACAATGGGAGGTGAGTATCCTACTTCTACAGCATTCCACGCTCTCTTATTTAAAGATTTTAGAAACGCTCTCATTCTCGCTTTCCAATATGTGTAATTTGACCCATTAAACAAAGGGGATCTAGATATGGAACCTCCTTCACGAGGCATCTCCATCGTCTAAGCTCACGATCTAATCCTGGGTAGTTAACCTAAATCGGGGCAACCATACTCTAATATCAATTGAAATTACCTAGACGATAGTGAAAACAACTTAGAGGGGGGTGAATAGACTTTTTGTCGATTTTATGACCAATTAAAATTATTTAGCGGAAATTCAATTTTAATTAGTCACAAACCCTAATAATCAATTCAATTCTAAAAAATAGATCAATCAAGCAAATATGAATATAAGTGCAGAAATTTAAATCATGAGAAGACACGGAGATTTTTACGTGGAAAACCTTGGAAAGACTCCAAGTAAAAACCACGGATACGTTCGGGTATCGATGCACTATGAATCAGAGAATTTGTATAGACTCTATGAAATTAGAACTTACAACCGCTATAATTTGTTGTTCTTCACACGACATCTGAAAGTCTAGATTCACTCGCGTTCCACGAAGCTCTCGCTTCGATCTCCGTACTCTGACGGCTCTACTTCTCAATATATTGAAATCACCACGAAGCCTCCTGTTTCAATCTCCGCACACAGACGGCTCCATTCTTCAACGAATCAATACAACCACGTTGCTATAAACGGTGTGTGAAGTTTTTAGCAACTATACCATTCAATCGTGTATAGAAATTGTCGATATAAAAACACGATTGAAGACGTCCAAAAATAAGAGATAACTTGTGTATCTCTAATCACTCAATAATTTTTTCTCACCATATATATCTCTATAGAAGAAGATGATGAAGTTGTAGAAAACTTGCAGAGAATTCTTAAAGACGTGCGTCCTTTTGTTGAAGACTTAGGTATTTATAGACAATGATGATCCAAACCCTAAGTTTGCACTTTCTCATAATTTCACATCCAAACCCTATATTATGGTGAATATACTGTATATAACACGCACTTTGATGTATATAAGTCATGGCCAAATCATAAAACCAACCCACGAACAATTTAGACATCGCAGCAAAAAATAAACACAAACTTGAAGCGTAGATGGGCCTACGCTTCAAGCGTAAAAATGTGATTTTCAGCCATTTTTTGAAACTGAAAGTGTAGGCATTTTTTTTAAAACTACTTTTCTCCGCAACTGCGCCAAACTGACCCTCTTGAACCCACGATACTTTTTGTTTGAAGTGACGGCTTTGAAAAATATCATTTTCGCCCTTCAGAAAATATTTTTCCTCAATATGCTCACGTTTGTGCTTCACATGTATTCTTCATTACTTCAATGCTTGATTCTACTTTTGACGAAGCTTATCGATGTCATTGAAACCAAACCAATCTATCTAACACTCAACATGGTTATTTTCTAGACATGCCATAAACAAATAATGCACAAAAATGTTCTTACAAAATTATTAAAAAAAACCCGGAAAGTGTTGAATGTTCAAAACTTTTGCGAAAAAAGGTTAGGTAAGTATTTTTTCTCATATAACCAAACTTCTAAAATGCTCAACATTTATTTATTTATGTTTATTTCATTGATACTCTGAGAGAGAGTGAGAGGGATAAACATTCAATAACAATACCGTTCATATATTTATGCTCTTTGCAACCAATTATGATTTATTAGGTAATTAACTAAATCAAATATTTATTTATTTATTTTTGTTTGATGCATGAATCATGAGAATACAAGCATACAACTTCCTACAATAGGCCTAGAATTTCATTACAACTTCCTATCTTTTTCTTATTTTTTCCTTTTTTTTCTTCCAGTCTCATTACAATAGGCCTAGAATTTTCATTAGATCAAGAAAATTCTCGCTTCGTTCTTCAATGGTAGACTTGAAAAATATAGTTTACATTAGACCTGTCAATTGATCAGATTCGGATCGGATTATCCTAATCCAATTATAATTTAGTCAGATTAATAAAATATCCGATTCAATAATTCAACGAATTTTTAGTTAGCTAATACAAATCCGATACTTATTCAAAACTAAAAATTAACAATGAATTTTTATTTTTTGTTATTATTCTAAAAAATATCAAATAACATGTTAACATATCAATAATTATAATACATGCCAGTGACGAAAATAAAAATCAAATAATAGCAAAAACAAATGGGAAGTAATTATATATATTTCTTAATATATGCAGCTAATAATATAACATTTATATGTATATATATATAATTGGATCAGAAGCGTTTAATCGATTTCTAATTTGTTAATTAATTCGAATTACCATATTTTGATTATAATCAAATTATCTAATTATTGATTTTATATATGTAGATATATCAAATTAGATCAGACTCGTTTAATTAATTATTTCACATCCAATTAGTCGAATCAAATACTGTTCAAAATTCGTTCCATTGACTAGTGTAAGTGCACTTTTTTGCTCACTCTCAGAATACTTTATTGAGGCTCCCATGGCCATATTTATACAAAGTTCAGATGGGCTTTTTGGCCCATCTAGATTATGATCAAATCCCTTGATTATAGAGATCTGATTTACATCGCATATTTACCTCCATATATCCCTAATAAATTGGGATACTAGCTTGCTCACAAAAGAATTCTAGAATGATCCTTTTGATGGGTTGGGCTTTAAGAAATGGGATTAGACATTGATGAATTTAACATTCTTCAATGGGTTTGCCTCTTAGTGGGCCTAGATTTTTGGTCTTTACACTAGCCCCTTCGGGTTTGACCCATTACCTTATGGGTCTGACCCGAATATCGTTGATTATGGTGACAATTGTATACAACTTGGTAGGATGACATCAGGGTAATGATGATTAGGTTTGTGTGTGGATTTTGAATTTTAAAATGACAGTTTGCCTCCCTCGTCCTCTGCACTTGTCCCCCTTTAAAAGTTGCAACGCCTCCAGTTGCATTAATGACGTCAGTTGATTGTGTCTCCATGCCTCTATTAAAACCTCATTTACACTTGTTCATTTCTTCTTTCACTTTCAAACATCTTTCTAGTTCTTTGCAATACTAAGCTTTCTTCTTCAATTTTTGGGTTTTGGTTCGCCTGATCTCTACTTCGTTGATTTAATTTTTCAAAATCGTTTCCATGTGTAAGTAATTTTGAACCTTATATTTCTTTATATCATAATGTCTGACTCAAGTGCCACTGCGTCTGGCAGCGATCTTATTCCTCGAGAGTATGGTGAGGAAGAACGTGTGGAGAGCCTCCCTCTATTGATGTTCCCGAAAATAAGCCCAGTCCTTCCTCTTCCCATCCTCTTACTCAAACTAATGTAGCTGGTACTTCTGCTGGTGTGGTAGCCCCTACAGGGCCTGAACCCTTCAAGCCTGACTATATCCCTACTGGTCTTAGAAAAACCTGTAACATCAAGTCTTTGAAGAGGGAACTTGGAGCCCCAGAAGGGGTTACATTTGAGACTTACGATCCAAAACTTGATTTCACTCAGGGGGAAAGAGTTGGCCCTAAAGACCTCCTTCTCTCTTACCTCCAAGCCAAAATAGTTAGATTTCCCCTTCACCCCTTTTTTTTCATTTTGTTTTCTTCACTCTAGGTCTGGCTCCTCTTCAGGTTAACCCAAATTTCTTTCATATTATTTTCCATGTTGATTCTGGCCAATTGGGATCATGGACTTCACCTCGGTCTGGATGACCTCCTATTCTGCTATAAGATTCGGGATTTGATCGATTGTGAGGGGAGGTACATCTTCTACTTTTTTAAGGGTAGAAGTGTTTGTACTGATACTGAGAAGACTGAAAAATTCTGAAAGGAGAAGATGGTCCTTGTAAAGGGAAACAGGGCATATCCACATTCCTCCCCATTTCCTATCCCCTCTGCCTTTAACTAGATCAAGCTTCTTCCTTTAACCTTTTTGCATAAGGAGATTTTCATGTGTTCTAGTTGTGACCTCCATAGGGCAGAGTACATTTATAGATTTTTTGGAACTCAGTAATACAGTTCATGCCGAAAATGTTCGGTGATGTATTAAGTTGCTGGATGAGAATATTTGATTTGACCGTAGAAGTTGTACTGACCTTCTGACTCTTGCCAACTTACAGGATATATCCAGACTGGGAGCCTTGGTAAACATGTTTTGCCTTGGTCACCCTCAGATTCAAGATGATGACGTGAAATAAATACCTAACCCTTCTACGGGTGGGTTAGTGCCTCATACTTCTTAAACAAATATTTATCATGTTACTATCGTAGTCCATGGCACCGGTCTTCTTTAGTTTAAACCATATTTCCCTCCATGATACATGACTCTACTGGTCGTACTCGCCCTGCTGCTGAGGGGAGGCCTTCCAAAAGGCAGAAGGGAAAGGTTGTTGTTAACTCGGTTGGAGTTAGCCCCACTTCCATGGAAGTCATGACTGTTAGGGCGAAGTCCATCTGGACCCCTAAAGATTTGGCCATGCAAAGGTCTATTGATGGTCCTGACCTAACAGACAAGACTTTGGGTCTGATGATGAAGGTATGCATTTTGCTCTTCCTTTTCTTTACCTTTTTCTTCCTTACTATTGGTGTTAGTCAAACAACTTTTACCTTGTGTTGTTCATGCACTTTTCAGTGTAAATGTTCTGTGCCTGACACATGAGTCAAATGTTGAGGATGTGGCTCGTCTTAAGGCTACTCTGGCCCTTGATGATGGGAGGGAAATGATCCTGTCAAATTAGTTAGGGGAACTACCTTCCAAGGTGACTGAGTTGGAAAAGGAGTTGGCTGTAGAGAAGGAAATGAGGGCAACATTCAAGGCTAAGAATGAGAGCCTCAAGTACCAACCAACCCTTGCTCACTCTCTTGGGGAGATGTGCAAGATTGGAGGACTGGCTATGCACAACCGCTATGAGAAGATCAACCAAAATGTTGATGGTTAGTTCTGGCGTCGAGGCTTCAACAGTGCTCTTAAGGATTTAGAGAAGAGAACTTACAAGGACCCTGATGCCATGGATGCTCATCTCGAGGTTAAGCCTCCTTACAGCAATCCTGAGCCTGGTGTGCCAGAGACCCTTTTCTTGGAATTCCTCGAGGGCTCTCTTCCGGCAGACCCTGCCAATCCTATGGTTGGGACACAACACTTTGCCCCCACTGAGATTGTTGAATCATTCGGGGCAGAGTTCAGCTCTCCCTCCTCTTAGGTCATTCTGTAGTCAGTGAGCGTTTTTCTTTTGAATGTAATGTTACGATCTTTAATCAGAAAAGAAGTTTTTGTCCAAATTTTGCATTTAATTTTGCACTGAGGATATTATTGAATCTCACTTAAGTGCTTCAGGCATGAATGCCTCTGACAATCAATACAATATTTGTGAAACTAGTTTATTTTTCAGATTTAATTCATAATAAACAATAAATAGGCTTCAGCCCCTTTTATTGATCTTAGCATATCATGCCTTCAGATAGCATATCTTATCAAGAAATCGTGAAAACATAGATAGTGACTGGGTTTTATTCAAAACTTCTAAACTTAAATTTAACTATGGGTAGTACCTCTTTATTCGAGAGGCATTTTGTGAGTTAGGCTGCATGTAGCCTTTATAATGTCTCAGGCGGTACGTTCCTCGCCCGATAAATTCGGTAACCGTGTAAGGTCCTTCCCAATTCTCCTGGAGCTTTTTGACAAGCCTGATCTTCTTTCTGAGGACCATGTCTCCGACTTGGAATTCTCTTATTCTCACTTTTTTATTAAAGTTATTTCTGACCCTTTGATGATATGCTGCCAACCTGATTACGGCTTTGTTGCATTTTTCCTCCAGTGTGTCAAGCCCGTGAATCAGATTCTGATTATTCTGTTCCTCTTGATACGCCTTTGTTCTGAGGGATGGAACTACTTGCTCAGTTGGGATTACGGCCTCTGTTCCATATGTCATGGAAAAGGGTGTTTCCTCAGTAGGGAGTCTTGGGGTCGTTCTGTAAGACCCCAATACCTCTGGCAACTTCTCAGGCCAGAGACCTTTTGCATCTTCCAATTTCTTCTTGAGAGTATTCAAGATTGTCCTGTTGGACCTTACGGCCTGGCCGTTGCCTTGTGGGTATGCAACTGAGGAAGTTTTGGGTTATATACTATGTTGATTGCAGAATTCCATTGTCCACTTGTTATCCAAATTTTTCCCATTATCCATAATGATGACTTTTGGCACTTCGAAGAGACAGATGATGTTTGTCAAGATGAACTTGATCACTGTTTATGAGTGATCGTTGAATATGCTTCTACCCACTTGGTGAAGTAATCTGTTACAATGAGAGCCTGGTTGACTTTCCCGAGGGCCATAGGCAGTGGACCCACTGCGTCTATCTCTCATTAGGAGAAAAGATGAGGACTGAGCATTGGGTTTAAGAGCTCTGGTAGGGGATGGATACTGTCTCCATAGATCTGACACTTATTACAACTCTTGACATATGCTTCTATATCCTGAGAAAGGTAGGGCCAAAAGTAGCCATGATTCAGTACTTTGTGAGAGTGTGATCTGCCTCCCAAATAATTTTCACATGATCCTTCACGAATTTATTTCATAATGGTTCTAGCTTCTGAAGGAGTGAGGCATCTTAAGTATAGCCCCCCCCCCCAAAGGACTTTCTATAGAGTTACCCATTAAGGAGGGCATACCTTGTGACCTTCATGCGAATATTTCAACCTTTAGCCTTAGATTAAAGTAGGACGCCATTTCTGAGGTAGGCCACAATTGGATTCATCCATCTCGGTTCCCAAAGCATTATACAGATGCTCTCTGGTTACTGAGTGCTAGGTATATCCAGGTAGTCTATCGAATCCATCCTTGTTGGATCTTGATTGTTGGATGAGGCTATGTTGGCTAACCTGTCCGCATTCTCATTTTCACCTCTAGGTATCTACCTGAGGCTGAATTGGTCAAAGTGACTCAACTCTTTCAGAGTCAGCTCTTTATATGGTTCTATCTTTTCTCTGGCATCATACTCGTTGTTGACCTGCCTGACCACCAGCTGAGAGTCGCTATAAATTTTTACTCATTAGACCTAAAGACTTCGGCACAATCTGATTCCTGCTAGGAGTGTTCGTATTCTGCTTCATTGTTTGAAACTGGAAACTCCAGATGAACTAATTGCTGGATTTTAGTTTTGTCTGGATTAGTACTTCGAGTCCGGTGCTTGTTCCAGAAGCACCAACAGATCTATCTACGAATAGGTTCCACTCTAGTTCATCTGCCTCTCTGAATTCTACTTCCGACTCAGCTTCCAAAAGGAAGTCTGCAAGTGCCTGTCCTTTTATGGTTGTTCTTGGCACGTAGGTGATATCGAAAGTGTCGAGTTTGATTGCCTATCTGGTTATTCATCCTGTTAGATCTGGCTTGGCAATGATAGCTCTGATTGGAAGCGTCGTTGGTACAATATAGGTGTACCATATAGTGTTGCACTCATTGAAACGACTGATACTACCAAATATAGGTGTAGCGGCTCACCGGGCTCTGGCGATGACAAATTTGGCGGACTTATGAGATACTCCTTTAGCTTTTGGAGGGCTTCGACCTCTTATGGTCCCCATATAGTGCCTCTGCCTACTTTAACCGCTTGAAAAAATGGCTTTTACCTATCAGTTAGTCTGTAGACGAATCTTCCCAATGTCGCGACCATTCCCGCCAGAGTTTGGACTTCCTTGAGGTTCCGAGGCTCTTCACTGTTTACAAGGGCTTTTATTTGGGTTGGGTTGGCTTCAATGCCTGATTGGTTCACAACATGCCCAAGGAATTATCCAGAAGAGACTCCAAACGAGCATTTTGAAGGATTGAGTCTCATCCCTTAATTTCTTATTATTTCGAACACATCCTGAAGGTGCCTGAGATGGTCTGCCTTCCTTTTTCTTTTGACCACCATGTCATCGATTTAGGCTTCCATTATCTGACCCTCAAAGACCTTTTTTACCAGCTTTTTGTAGGTGGCACCTGCATTTTTTAGTCCGAAAGACATTACTTTATAGCAGTATATACATTCTTTTGTGATGAAGGATGTTTTTTTCTTGTCGGTTAGATTCATAGAGATCTGGTTATATCCTGAGTAGGCACCCAAGAATGACAATCTTTCATATCCGGTTGTTGCATTCACCATTTGATCTATTTTTGGTATAGGGAAATAGTCCTTCAGTCAAGCTTTGTTTAGGTTAGTGAAGTCGATACATACCCTCCACTTGCCATTCTTTTTCTTGACTAACACCACATTGGAAAGCCATGTCAGGTACCTGACTTCTTTGATGAACCCGACCTCCAACAACTTCTTTGATGAACCCGACCTCCAACAACTTCTTTATTTATTCTGTTATGATCTTATTCCTCTCCACTCTGAAACGCCTATGCCTCTACTTGATTGGTTATGATTCGGGATTGACATTGAGACTGTGCTGGGCAACTGATGGATTGATGCCTGGCATATCCATATGTGACCAAACGAATATATCAAGGTTGATTTGCAAAAGTTTGATCAGCTCCACTTTTTCTTTGGTTAAGAGGGTATAACCAATAAATGTAGTCCTTCCATCTCTGGTTGGCTGATGTCAATCTCTTGGAAGGACTCAGTGGTGACATGATCTTTCTAACCCTCCTCAAATGGGTCTAATTTTAATTGTTATTTCTTATTATACTAGGGGGACTATTATCCTTCTTATGTTGGCTTTGCCCATTTGCTCAGGTTCCTTATAGTGATTGTATATCATTCATTGACGACTACCTGATCCTCGGGTATATTTGTTACCTTTATCCCATTTGGATGGAGACACCTCATGACCTGATGAAGAGTTGATGGGACTCCATGCATGCGATGTATCTATCCTCTTCCCATTAGTAAATTGTAGGATAGCTTGACGTCCATCACTATGAAGCTCTTCTTCAGGAGCCATCGGGTAGCTGAGATAGATAACTGGATGACTCCAATTGGCTCCACGCGACGTCCATCAAATTCGGCAAAAGGGACTCTGGCGGGGTGTACATGTTCCATATCCACTCTGAGCTTGTCGAATGCCCATTTTGTCATGATGTTTGTGCTGCTGCCAGGGTCAACCATGACCCTTTTGATAAGGCCGTTTGTTACCATGAGGGTAATGACCAGGGGGTCCTCATGGGGAAATTGTACATTCCTCAGGTCAGATTCCATGAAGCTTATCTGAGATTCTTCTTTTTTATTAGACGTCTAGCACACCTCTCCAATTCTTCCGAGCTTATGCGTTTGACATAGATGCGACCTCATGTTTCCCTCTGTCTCCTCAGTCACATGTCATCCCTGAACCATATGGATCACCCAAACTGGTTGTCCTGCCGAGGCATTTATCTGAGTAGCCTACCCTTGTCATTCTACCTGGGTTTGATCCTTTGTTATGTAATCAGTTATTTCACCCTTTGTTATCATCACATCCACCTATCTACGAAGGTTCCTGTAGTCGTTGGTGTGATGCCCGTACTCACTATGGAATGTGCAGTGCTTGGTCATGTCCCTCTACTTCATCGGTTATTGCATTTGCATAAGGGGTCTCAAAATTCCTTTATCCTTGTTTTCTTGGAACAGTTTTCCCAAGCTAACTGATGTCTATCGATCGTGGTTAAAAATAATGGTTAAGAACGAACCCTTATGACGACAAGGTTTTACCTATCGCAAGTGCACGAGTCGTAATGTAGTCCAATTCGGCTTGAGAAAGGTTATCAAACCCAAGGGACTAAGTCGTATTCTGAACTCTCGTAAAGTAATACTCTTGAATTGCTATTAAAGTATGGTTTGTTGTTTGTGATTTCTGAACTAGTTAACTACTAAATCAAGTAAAGATAGATTAAGACAAGAATAATATAGATAAAAACTAGGGTTTTCATACTCCACCACTAACCGCATAATATAGTTATCTACTTGCTCAATTGCAAGAGGGCGATCCAACACCGTGAATAAGATCATACCGCAAATAGTCGAATACGTCCCAAAAAGGATATTATCCACCGGATTCGCTACAACTCATTTCCGGACAGAGTGTGACTAGTACATGCCATCTACTTTACTTTAATCTACTCATATAACATAAAATTAAACTAAGCATGTCTATAACACCTCGCCGATGCATGGCTTGTGTAAATTTAGGATTTCAAGTGTTAATAAATCATGATATTTTATAACATGATTGGTTGGGATAATGCATTCATTCAATCTAAGACAAGAATTTATAATAAATATAAAATCCCGTATCATAAATAACTATGGTCACAGATCTGCACAATTATCACAGATGTGGTCTTCAGTTTCCCCTCGCCGAGGCATGGCTTGTGTAAATTTAGGATTTAAAGTGTTAATAAATCATGATATTTTATAACATTGGTTGGGATAATGCATTCATTCAATCTAAGACAAGAATTTATAATAAATATAAAATCTCGTATCATAAATAACTATGGTCACAGATCTGCACAATTATCACAGATGTGGTCTTCAGTTTCCCCTCGTTACAATTGAAATAAATAAATAAAATACATTGCTTGGCTAGGGTTTTGCTAGAAAATCCTAGATAGCAAATTAGTTGTTCATGGTAGAAGGAGATTGCATCGTTGATGTAGAACCGCCCTCCATGATTGGCTTCTCCGGATCTCTAGGTTTTGAATGGCTCATTTTTTTGAAAGATGTAAATCTCTAAGGAAAGTGCTCTGGAAATTATGTAATTAGATGCTCTTTAGATCTAGTCTAGACCTTGGTATTTATAGAAGTGATTGAGAGTCCTACTTGTATTAGACTTGTCCCGCTTAGAGTAGGATTCATCTTTAATGTGTTTCTCCTCAATTCTGAGCCAAAAAATTTTAATCTGATGTAAATACACCTTACACACGTGCTTAGAAGTGTTGGAGTTAAATACAAAGTCATCCGGGTCAAAACGGATCAATTCGGGTCAAACTAGGATTTCTGGTCGAATCTATAATTTTTTAGCAGGCACATCTCAATCTTTTAATCATAATTGGAGCTACACAACTTGGATTGAGATGTACTTTTTCTTTTGGAAAGATGACTTCAAGCTCTTGAGTTTAGGCTTAAGAATCACTCAATTTGGACCTGTTTTGACTAAGATATGGTCGTTCGAAGTTGGCTGAAATTTTGACCCTATGATTGGCCCCTACACTTGAGCGTAGCACTGTAGCTACACTTAAGTGTAGCTTAGTCATAGGCCAAAGTCATGTGCGTAACTTAAATGTAGTTTTTGATGTTTCTAGCCACTTTTAGCTACTGTAAGCGTAGCAAAATGCTTGGAAACCATTTTTCTTGATTACTGCTCCATTAGAACCCCCTCGACTCCTTTGGTATGTTTCCCGATGTTTCGGCTCTGAAAAATATCATTGTTGCCCTCCAGGAGACATTTTTTGCTTGAAAACTCCTTTTTTGCTCTCCTCTTGGATAAATACAAGCACGTCCTTGGTTAATTCACCAAAGTTAGCTCGTTTTCTTCATTAAGCTCCTGAAACACGCTTAAACATGCAAACCGCATAAAAATACCAAATAATGGAATGATAAAATGTAACAATAGCAAGTTAGGGGCCTAGAATGGACAACATTCGACACCTATCACTGACTCTTAGGGGGGGTACTTTGTCTTCCACCTTTTGCTTATTATCTACTTGCCTGGAAGATAAGGAAGAAGGTATAGATTGACCGACCTTCTGATCTTTGATTCGGTCCTTTGTCTGAGCCTCTACTGTCACCATGGCAGCTCGCTTCAGTCTAACCGCTGCTTCCTCTTCTATCCTCAGGTGCCCTGAGCCTGGGAGTTGAGTTCTCCAATATCATTAGGAAAATGTTTCATCAAAGAGGCGCGAAACTTGGTGCCTGGGACCAATGCCATTCTGCATGCTTCCACTACTGACAGTTGGCCACACTAGTCGATGACAGACATCTCCTTATTGAACCTGGACAAAAAGCTCTGGAGAGTCTCCCCTTTCTCCTGTGTCATGGTAAATAGATTGGAAATGGTTTTCTTATGCCTCTGATTGCCTTAGTACTGAGGTATGAAAATTTCACTCAGCCTATTCCAACTGTTAATCAATCCTGGCGATTGCTTTCTAAAGCATAGTAGTGATGTTTCGGTCAGGCTGGTAGGGAATATGTTGCAGAGAAGGGCTTTGTTCTTCTTGTAGGTGGACATCTTTTGCTGGAATTGGTAGATGTGATCGAGCGGGTCCTTCGTCCCATCATATAGTGTGAAGGTTAGGAGGATGAACTTCTTCGAAAAATGTGTCTGATCCATTTCATCAGTGAAAGGTGATCGGATCATGTCTGTAGCGGCATGGGCCGTCACATCCTTCATGGTAGTTTGTGATTTCAAGCCTTTGATCACTTGTTTCTAGATCCTCGCAACCATCTCCTCTAAATCCTTCATGGTTGGAAGCTGATGGTTCAGCAATCCCTTCGTTGCTGGCACGGAGATTTCCTCCTGATCGTCAAATGTTTTGCTTCCGGTTCCTTCTCGCCTATTCGGATCAGTATCTTCCTGTCCTAGGGGATCTGCCTCACTGCCTTTGTTGTTGGCACCATTGGCTGCATCGGCTGGTAATGGCATCTGGGCTATTTGTTGGCGTAGATCAGCGTTCTGTTGTTCGAGGGCTTCGTTCCTTTTCTCTACCGCTTCTAGTCGCTGCGTGATTTGTTCGATTTGGGCATCGGGGATGGTGTTACCTTCAACGACTCCAGAAGACTTGGTTACCGCTATTGCTAGCTCTTCTAAAGTGTTTTTCTTAGGGTGCGTTTGGAAACTAGTGTTTTCGTTTTCGGTTTTTATCTCTTGAGAACAAAAAATTTTCTTGTTCTTGTCCTAAGGATAATCCGGAAACAAAAACACGTTTGGTTGGAAATTTTGTCTAAAAAATTTTCGGGAACAAAAAAATAAAATAAATTGGAGGTTAGGGTTTGAAGGTTGAAGATGGAGGTTAGAGTTTGGAGGTTGAAGATGGCGGTTAGGGAATCTGCAACAATAAAAAAAAATTTGTCTGAGAACAAACAGTGCCGAAAATAAAAAAAACACCATTTTGGTGTTCTCAAATTTTGAACTAAGGGTGAGAAACGTTTTTTTACTATTCACGAAAATAAAAAACATCAAAGGCTTCCAAACGCGTTTTTGCTCCCGTGAACAGTGGAAAAAACAAGAACAAAAACGAAAACACCCCTATCCAAACGCACCCTTAATAAAAATGGTATAAAGAAAAAAAAATGTATAGAAAGACAGAATCGTCTTCCCACAAACGATACCAAAGTGTAAGTGCACTTTTTTGCTTACACTCAGAATACTTTATTGAGGCTCCCATGACCATATTTATACAAAGTTCAGAAGAATTTTTTGGCCCATCTAGATTACAATCAGATTCCTTGATTATAGGGATCTGATTTACATCACATATTTACCTTCATTTATCCTTAATAAATTGGAATACTATTATACTAGCATGCTCACAAAGAAATTCTAGAATAATCCTTTTAATGGATTGGACTTTAAGAAATGGGCTTAGGCATTGATGACTTTGACATTTTTGAACGTGTTTGCCTCTTATTGTGCTAGATTTTTGGTCTTTACAACTAGTCTAGACATATCCTTTCAATGATTTCGCGGAGAACTGAGCAAATTTGAACCTATAAAATTAGCTCACATGAAAAAAAATTACATTACAGAGAAAAAGGAGACAAAAAAAAAAAAAAAAAGGTAAACAGTATTAAAAGAGTACACTGCCGTTTGGGGGGCTAATTGCGTAATTTTACAGGTTGCCTAAGCCGATAACAGTCTATCTGGATAGCCCCCATTACCAGATACCAAAGAATTCACTTTCACATTGGAGCTGATGCTCAGAACCCATTAGCAATGTCGTCTTCAATCACCTCTTCTCTCCAAACCAGGTCAGTACCCAATTCCTCATTTCACTATATATATATATGTATCTGTACCATTATCGAAGTCTCAATTAAAATCATGTTCCAACTTATACCTATTTTTTTGGCTACCTTATAGAGATGTAGATTACTTAGAAGCATGATGTGGGATTTTATGTGATATTCCCAACTTGGAAAAATTAAGTACACTGATTGATAAATGAGAAATGGTAGAAATTTGTGATGGGTATTCGTCAAATTGTCGAATTTGATTATACTCTATATATATTGCCATTATATATGGTATTTAATCTTCGGAGGTCTCAAATTTTCAGTATTCCTACTTCTTGCAGCAAATATTAGGTGTTTCTGTTTAATAGATGAATGTAGTATTATATATCCCTTTTTTCTTCTTATGTTCAGTCATATGAGTTTCTTAAAGTGAAAAATTGAGAGGGCTTAGACATCTGTAAGTGGGTTTGTTTTATCTTCTTATGTAGAGTTAGATGAGTTTCTTATACTGAAAAAATGACTGAGCTTAGACATCTGTAAGTGGGTTTGTCTTGGTAGGTATGTTAAGAGTATCAATTCAAATGGCACTATTATAAGGGGGTTATGTAAAAGAAAGAGGTGTATAGATGGTGCATTGTATTTCTTTTTCCGGGACTTTAAGGAACTGCAAGAGAATAGCTAGGTCAAGAATTATGTAGTCGTCTCGCTTTTATCTTATTGGCTTTCAAGTTTTGACTTTTATGGTCACTGATAGTGGTATAGTAGCTGTGCATATGGCATAGTTTTTCGAAGTGGAGCTTAGATCAAACTCGGAGACCGAAGACCTGAGTTCTTTTGATGAATGCTCTCTAACAAGGGTCTTGTGTCTTGGAAATTAGTGTAGAACTACTGGACTAGAAGTGCTATCGTTTTATAATACTGCAAAAGTATCTTTTCCTTTCTTTGGTCCCCCTAGAATTTTGAGATAAATCTTTTCCTTTTCATGCCAGCAACTTGAGATCTGTTTTCCTGGGCAATAGAAATGGAATCCGTGTTGCCAGTATTCCAGTCACTCGTGTTGGTTCTATGAGAAATACTGTGGAATGTAAGGAATCGAGAATTGGGAAACAACCAATTGAAGTTCCAGCAAATGTGACACTGACATTGGCGGGACAGGATTTGAAGGTAAAGGGTCCTCTTGGGGAGCTTTCAAGGACTTACCCACGAGAAGTGAAGCTTGAGAGGGAGGACTCCGGGATCCTAAGGGTAAAAAAAGCAATGGAAACGAGGAGGGCCAACCAAATGCATGGTCTATTCAGGTACCCTCAAACTTAATTTTTTGCTTCTTTCCTAGTTATGTAGTGTCTTAGCTACATGTGTGTGTGGGTGGGCGGGTGGGTTTTAGTTAACACCTTCTCTAAGACCTTTAGTGAAAGGTTAAACAATAAAAATGTGGTTTGAGAAATTTTTCAGACATCATGATCCTTGTACAATTGGTCCATTGGTGTTTATATATTTGACATTTCCAAAGTAATGGTTAAGGCAACATAATTTTCACCAGTTATTTGCCGCATATGGTTTTATGTCTTTGTTCTGTTTTGTTAAGTAACTTGATTTTCAAAACTCAAAGCTGTAACCAACACTAGAGAACTATAAAACTTCCCGTTTATAATGCAGTTCATGTTTTATCTTTATCTTTCTTTTTTACTTTCCCTTTTCCTTTTCTTTTTTTTTTTTTTTTTTGTATTTTTTGTATCTATTTTTTACTTCATCGCTTTTCATTGTTTCAAACAAGGGTGGGCCAGATTAAGTACGCTATCACTCATACTTAGCTTGCCCTTCGCACTGAATTATTTGTATGACTATTAATTTTAGTTAATGTTAGGAAATAGAGTCTAACTGTCTCATGTATCTTAATTGTAACTCTATTCATTTGGCCCCTGTGTTATAATTTTATTTATATATTCATGTTTTCATATTGCAACTGAGGAGAAATATCAAAAGTTTAGGTGCTTGATCTCTATGATTATCTCATTTATACACTTACTATGGTTTTTTTTTTCAAGTTATTTTTTCATTTTATTATTTGAATAAGGATTACAACTGTTGATGCAAAAAGTTGCGCGACCCAGGACGACGTCGTACCCTGCAAGACAGAGAACTGTCAAGGAGGTGGCACCGGTGTGGTGTCGGCCAAGGACCCTCCAACGGTCAAGTCAATATTGACAATTAATATTGTAAAGATAAGCAGAGTAAAATTAATGCTTTGGAATTGGGTAATGGTCCTCATACCTTTTCCTTTTAGCTCACCATTTATTTATACTTCGTAGTAGTTTTCTGGTTGCGATTATACATCCGTGAAAATCTCAACTAAGTACCCTTGAACATTTCACTTTACGAAGTCAAAGCAACCATAGTTTGCCAAGTCAATTAGTCAAAGGCAATTTATCTTTGACAGGTCAAGTAGTCAAACACAAACCAACACCAACCATTCAGCCCTCTCAGTTAAGAGTCCAATGGAAAGAATTGCTCCTTATCAGTTGCCCCCTATTTCCACGTGCGGGGACGGACATGAAAATATATAATATTTATATATATGTATTTATTATTATTTTTATTTTATACAACTGACTTTCACACTATGTATATGTATATTCACGCACATATATTTTATTTTACATCAAGTAACAAGACTTTTTTATTCTAATTGAAATTCAAATTGCTTTCACTTTACTTAATTAATTTATTTAGTATGTGTGTTTTCTATTTAGGAAAGTACAATTTGACATTAATTTGGATGCTTAATTTGGGAGTCCACTTTTCAATTGGACTCCCTTATACCATAAATTGATCTCCCAAGGCAAAGATGCACCCTATATATATATATTGATTTCACTTATGGTTAGGAATCTCAATTGGACTCCCATAGGTCGCCCATATTCACCATGCTTCAGGAAATTCCCCAGGCAAACCTTTACAACTTTTTTCTTTTTACAATTGTTATTTTAGTTTTTAATAAAAGACAACTCTTTTATATATATATATAAGTAGTGGACATAAAATTAATGACTATTTTTTAAAGTAGATCATAACTCTATAATAAATGAAAAGCATAGGATAAATATCTTACCAGATTTGTTCTTCTTTGTCAAGAATAATTTCCTTCTTCCCTTTCTCACCAAATTCTTTTTTTTTAGTGATTGCACCATATCCTTGAGAACCCACAGAATTTTGATCATGAAAATCCAAATTGTGCACCGGGTTCATATACCTCTTCAATCTGCCTCACTTGCTCCAGACTAACTTGGGCCAAGAGTGATCTAGTATCTAATAACGTACGTAGTCTTTTCCAAGTATGGAGTAAAAGCAAATAAGGATAAGCATCATTAGCCAACATTAATATTTTTGCAAATTTTAAGCATTCCATATATAACCAAGTTGTTTTCCATGTAAGGTCTCCAACTAGTATGCCCCCAGTTCGTCTATTGTGATCCGATAATGATTTTTCTATTTTGCCCCCAGCTAGGGTTGATCATTAAGGATTGTCAATATTTCTTCTCCTTAATAAGAGAATGTATTGTTTGAACTTTAACTCATCCTTTTATGAAAAAGTAGTCGTCAAATCCTCCATTTGATAAGGAGAGTATACTTCGATTGCCATACATATCTTTGTAGTTTGAGTAGTCCTCCTCTCTTCCCTTTAATGAGGGCAAAACATTTAAATTATTCCATCCATCTTGGTGGATTATTCCTTTCATCCTTTTAATGAGGGAAAGAGGTTTTAATAGCCTCACCCGCATATTAGGATGGAGTGGTTGTCCTCTTGCCTCTTTATGAGGGAATTACGTTATAATTATCTCACTCATTTATGTGGAGGGCATTGTCATTCTCTCGTCCCTTTAGTGAGAGAAGGAGATTTTAATTTATTAATTCATCTCGATGGATGTTATAGTCGTCCTCTCATCCCTTTAATGAAGGAAGGAGACATGTCTCGGGATTCACTCAGCCCGCCCTTTTAATAAGGGGGCATCGATAACATGCTTCACTCAGCTTGCCTTCTTTTTGTAAGGAGATTCATTTCGTAATGCTATAGTAGTAGTTTTTCGCTTAACTAACTCACCACCTTAACATAGGGGTTGTAGTAACTTGTCGATTTAACTAGGTTATTACTTCGATAGAAGAAATTGCCCTGAGATAGTAACTAATTTGCCTGATATTTTGATGGGGTCGAGTGCATGCTTGTACATGATAGTTAACATATTGACAAAGTATAGCTTAGTTATTTGCCTCTGCATAACTTTTATGAATACCTTCATGTATTTTATTAAGGAACACCAGAAAGTAAAATATCCATAAATAACCACAACAAAAGTAAGAATAATGCTTGGAATATCAATAAATTCAGGGTGATTCATGAGAATAAATAAGAGAAATCATAACGACTATGTAAGTATGATCTGTAACACAATTGTGAATAATAATAATAATAATCAAAATCTATCGGTAGACGACCTTAGCAATTTCATACCAATAATATGTATATATATATGTATATATATGTTAGTAAATATGGAATCTTTGACAATTTATTTTACACAAGTGTTAGTTCATTTGTACATTTAGACACTTATGGTTTCTACCCAAGTTAGACAATTATGTGTCATGGTATTTCCAAGGACAACGTGCCAAACTCTTTCTTCAAGAATAATATCCCAATGACAAGTTTCTAAGGGACCATATCCCAAGGTCATCTCCCAAGGACTATTTCTCAGGACTATTTTTCTAGAGCATTTTCAATGGACTATTTCCCAAGATTGTTTATGATCTTAAGCAGCCTTGGGTGTATTCTCTGACGCTTTGGCAGGCCGCCTTGGACAATCTTTGGCAGGTAGTCGCAGGCAGCCTTTGGCAAGCAACATTAGGCAGTCGAGCATTCTTTTACGTCTTTGGCAGGCTACCTCGGACAATCTTTGGCAGGTGGCTGCCTTAGACAGTCTTTGGCAGCCAACCTTAGGTAGCCTTTTGCAGACATCATTAAGCTGGTAGACAAGTATTCTTTGACGTCTTTGGCAAGCCGCTTCGGACAATCTTTGGTAGGCTGCCTTAGGCAGTCTTTGGCAGCCAACATTAGGAAGTCTTTGGCAAACGAACATTCTTTAACGTCTTTGGCAGGCTGCTGCCTTAGATAGTCTTTGGCAGCCAACCTTAGACACTCTTTGACAGGCAACATCTTGGGTGGTCTTTGGCAGGCCACCTTAGGCAGCCTTTGGGTGGTCTTTGGCAGCCTTTGGCAATCTTTAGTAGACAGCCTTTGACGGACCGTCTCAAGAACAATTTCCTAAGAACTATTTTACAGGACCCATTACTAGAGGTCTACAGGAATTATTATTTTTATTTATTCATTTATTTATTATTTTTAGAAATCTTTTTGGTTCTTAATAGATTTTGTTTGTAGAATCTAAATATCTCCTTATTTTTTATCTCGATGATCCCTTTCTTAGCAAAGATCTCGTTGGAATTTATTATTTGTTTATGATTTTCACAGATCTCTTTCTTAACCTAAACAGAATAAACGAAAATAGAGTACTTATTATATATTTAATAAATTGAGGAAAGAGGCGATGAAGTGCACCTGAAGCGTAGAGAAGGATTTCAAGCATATCGATTAGAGTTATTCTTCTTATATAGATATCCTCCATGTCTCATTGTTGATTAAGGAATCCATTGATTTTTTTCTTGGTAGAGATTTCACCGGATCTCGTTGTTGGTAGTATACTACTGGTACCTCATAGAATCTCCTTGATAGAAGTAACGTCAAACCTCCATGGATATTGTCTCCATCGTATTTCATGTTTGTAGAGGTCTCCTCAAGATCTTTGTTGGAAAAAATTTCCTCGGAATGACCTTTGACCTCCATGCTCGGCGGGGATGAGTTTTGGACGAACTAGTCTTCGACTAACTTACCTTAGACCTCAATGTTTTGTAAGAGACTACGAGGCTATGGTCTGTGATGATCATGCTTTGGTATTGAAAGAACCTATGGTAGATCCTCTTTCTTTGGTGGACGATAACCAAGTCATGACTTTGGATTACTAGGTCTTCGCCTTAGACGAACAGATTTTTGTGGATCTTTCTTTCAGGCCTTCCTCAAGTCTTGGTTTTAGATGAACCGATCTTGGATAATAAAGGCAGGAGACCTCCTTCTTAGTTGTTGGAAGATGAAGCTGCGGTCATGAATGAAAAGGGATATTGGACAACTATAACCTTGAATCTTCTTCTTTGTTGTAGGAGTTCAGACCATGGCATTGGATGACCGAGTTGTAGTCGTGATCGAAGAACTTAAATTTACACCTTCCTCAACTCTTTTTGTTGCATAAATAGCTCTTGGACAACTTTCTTCTTTTATTGAGTATAGATTTACATGTGTCCATAAATGAAATATATATATATATATATGAAAGACAGAAAAATACAAATGGACTGGATAAATTAGATTGAGTATGAGTATATACCTAAGACTTCGTTTCATACAAGTCTTAAAAAATAAATTAAATGCAAAACTCATACATAAAAGATCATGGATTGACATAGCCCACCCTTAATGTATTTTATTATTATTATTATTATTGTGAACACTTGTTAATAGCATAATTTGTAAGTGTATGAAACTGTTTGCACACAAAATTTTTATGAATTACATTGAAACCATGGTTTTATTTATTCATAATATTTGGGCATTTGACCTACTTTGAAATACAAATAAGATAATCCTAAAAATATCTTATGATGATCTATTTATTTTCTTGAACTAATATTGATCTCACTCATGCCTTGTGCTTTGTAATTGGATCCACTATTAGTTTTACGGTTTTATCTTGGCTGGATGTTTGCCAGACAACTAGAGAGGTTGTTTAGCTGGACAGGTGGAGGCTATTTGCTTGGACAACCAAAGAGGCTCTTGGACTGGACAAGCGGAGACGGTTTTCCCTGGACAGATAGGGAGGACGTTGGCCTGGGAGGACGTTGGCCTGGATAGTCAAGGAGGTTGTTTGCCTTGACAGCCAGAGAGGTTGGTTGGACAGACGGAGGCTATTTTCTTGGACCGTCTAGGAGACTGTTGGCCCAAGCAACCAAGGAGGTTGTTTACCTGGACAGCCAAAGAGGCTGTTTTCCTGGACCGCCTAGCAGGTTGATGTTGTTGGCTTGGATAACATGGACAATGTACTAGGCATGCCCCAAATTTTAGTTTGGATCTTTTTATGGATCTCTTAAAGATATCTATTAACTTGGGCCATTAAGTTTTTCTCATTTGGGCTAGCTATTTGGGGCCTTGTTTTTTGGTCCTAAATGCCGAGCCCTACACAATTCAAAGTTCTATTAAATAATCATTCAGCTAGCTAAGAGAATAATCCTTTATAATTTTCTTTATGGAATTATATCATATTATTGAATTGTGAACAATATGATACATAATGTAGTGATACCAGATTGATACCATCGTATCAAATGATAAAATTAGAATTACAATGAGTTCGGAGGGTAATAAAACATTATCTAGATGATAAAGTATACAAATACACATTATAGTGTTAAGTAGTAAATCATAATTGATAAGAACTTATTTATAATATTTTAAATTTAAAAGTGAGGTAAGGACTGATTACTTATCTGGATCAAGATCACAATCTGCCTTCAACCAGAGCAATTGTTATTCATCCGTTTCACCTCCACTTCATTCCTTGGAAGACCATCATCTTCCTTTAGAGTTTTCCAAAGGATCTTCCATGTTTGATGGACTCTGATATGCATAAGGCTTGACAAAGGCTTACCGGGGGCACCGAATTGCACTCCCAATTTATGTTGGGTTTGTCTGTAGTATAACCGGCCAACATGGGAGCTAACTATTGTCGGATCATCGTAATTTGTTGGATCACCTAGACCAAGGGCTTAGACCAGCCCTTGATGTGCAGCTCAGACCTGTCATTCCAACACTCCGACGCACTCTTGACCATTTGGGTTGTTTGGTTGTTCCAGACTCTTCCTTTTGACATAAAATCCAACATTGATAATCATTTGCCTGTAGCCAACCCAGATCGCAACAAAACAATAAATATTCAGGTAACTAGATGGTTCCCACAGATGGCGCCAACTGTTGATGCAAAAAGTTGCGCGATCCAGGACGACGTCTTATCCTGCAAGACAGAGGACTGTCAGGGAGGTGGCACCGGTGTGGTGCCGGCCAAGGACCCTCTGACGGTCAAGTCAATATTGACAATTAATATTGTAAAGATAAGCATAGTGCTTTGGAACTGGGTAATGGTCCTCATACATTTTCCTTTCAGCTCACCATTTATTTCTACTTCGTAGTAGTTTTCTAGTTGCGATTATACATCCATGAAAATCTCAACTAAGTACCCTTGAACATCTCACATTACGAAGTCAAGTAGTCAAAGCAACCATAATTTACCAAGTCAAGTAGTCAAAGGCAAGTTATCTTTGACAGGTCAAGTAGTCAAACACAAACCAACACCAGTCATTCTGCCCTATCAGTTAAGGGTCAAACGGAAATAATTTCTCCTTATCAATGACTATTCTCTTCCTCTCTTCACCCGCTTGAGTGCTTGTGGGAGTGCAATTATAGCACAAGTTTGGAGACTGGCATATCGAAATAATTGATATACAGTTGTTTGTTGTTAAGATAGCTAGTTCAAGACATGCTCATACTTATGTTTATTGCACATGACATTCATGATTGTACAAAGAAAAGAAAGAATGGAAGAAAGTATGACAGTTTTATTTGTTTTCGAGTTCGGTATAATTGTTTGTGGGATCTGTCTTGCATCAGCTTTGCTTTTCCCCTTCCTCTCTCTTTTTGGTGTACTGAAAAACTTGACACTCAGATATTCAATGCAGAACTTCTTTTATAACAATACTATGAACAGTAAAATGCAAAATGTACCGGTGAAAGTTAAATGCAAAATGATGAACCCTAGTCAAAAAGGGTTTTTTTTCTTTTTTTGAGAAATTTTTTCTCAACTCTCTTCATGTTTTTTTTATTAGGACTCTTACCGACAACATGGTAGTGGGTGTATCTAAAGGATTTGAAAAAAGACTCCAGTTGATTGGCGTAGGGTATCGTGCGATGCTAGAAGGAAAAGACTTGGTACTAAATCTCGGGTTCTCTCATCCAGTTAGGATGACGATCCCGAATGGAATACAAGTGAAGGTGGAAGACAACACCAGAATTGTGGTAAGTGGATACGACAAATGTTCCATTGGTGAATTTGCTGCGTCAATTAGGAAGTGGAGACCCCCGGAACCTTACAAGGGTAAAGGTGTGAAATATGCTGATGAAGTTGTAAGAAGAAAGGAGGGCAAAGCTGGAAAGAAGAAGTAATAGAGATTTTTTTCTTGTGGTTGGCACATTTTTGTCTACTCTTTCTGGTGCACCCCAATTTTTATTTGCAGTATCAAATTCACTGATATTAATGTGTATCAATATACTTAACAGGTACATCAATTTGTCCATAATTTATCTTTAGTTTTCATTCTACTCCTATATATGTGCTTGTCCATGGGGTTCAATTATGAAGATGGTGGTGTATATTCTGAAACTCTGATTTGAAATGTTAACTACACTATGATACTGGGGGATTTCAGCCTTAGGATCTTGTGGATCCCACAGTTCAAATGATTGAGATAGTGCAGTCCCAATCATAGTTCGTCATCGCGGTCGCGATAACAGTGTAACGGACTCTGATAATATTGTTTCTGATAATATTGTTTTTAAATGTGAGTATCTGATGAGTACGGACAATATTGTTTTATTATCAGGAATAGTATTTGGCATTTCTCATTTGTGACATTATTTGCACAAAGTGACTACTCTCAAACTTGAAATCTGTATGGTTAAATCATTACATAGACTTAGGGGTTCAATATCATCTTGTATCTTCCTCCATCTAAAACATCTGAGATTCAGAAACAATGAAGCATCTCTATTTCTGAAAGGAGTTTTAGGAAACATTCAGAGTATATAGTTAGTCACTTTAATGTACCAATGGACTTGTGGTCTAATGGTATTTTCATTCCTCCCCAAATTGGGAGAGGTCTGGGGTTCGAGCTCTATATGACTCATGTGGGGGGGGTGTGAGTTCCTTAACATTCAAAAAATAACAAAAAATAAATGCAGATTGCAGGGTGTTCAATTCAAGTCTATAGCATCAAGTATTGCAGTTATAAAATTAAAAATAAAGAGACTAATAATCATGAATTACTATTGCAATTTGCAACAACATATTTGCTTTTATGCATTATTAAATCAATTAAGCCTAGCAAAATATGTTACTTATAAGCAAGTTTCTAGGCTTTAATTCTCAACAGCTGTGATGCGGGTATAAGAAAACTAGTATTTGTTTTGGGGTATTTTTCTGAAAAATACAATCAGCATATTGTATCAGCAAGCAATCAATAGCTTCACAAAAGCATGAATTTAAATTATTTAATAGAAGAAAATAGGTAGCTATTTTAAATTTACTACCTCGAAATTTTTTATCTCTTAAAGAGATGACATCAATAAGTCGACCCCCTTCTGATTTGTTTTTTTCTTTTTTTGGGTCAGTGAATTCGATTACCAAATTATAATTCTAGATAGTAATGTGCTTAGATAGGCAATATAACGCTTAGAACCCATCCATACAATTAAACTTCAGAATTACTTTGCAAAAATCATATATATGTATCATGTATGTATGTGTGTATATAATAGCTCCCTTCAGTTTTACTAAACTCAAGCAACCAAACACAAGAGTCACCTTAATCGCACATTGTATCTTATTTTCTTTCTTTCTTTCTTCCCCTCTTGATATAATCTGGGACTTGGAATGGCTTTCATCAACTTCTCGGCCGATTCTCCAACTTCATACCCAATTACTTATAGGTTCAGTGGCAACAACTTAATAATAAATGGGACTAGTTTAAAAAACTAAATTTTTTTTTTTAACTTCATCCAAGAAAAGGATATCTCAAAAGTATCATATATGTGCTAGTTTATAGGTTTACTACTTCGCCTAGTTTAACCATGCAATAACATTATAATTGAGAAAAATGTTTTACTATGTATAAAACTATAATTATACTGGAAAAAAAAAAAGAATCAAATGAAATTTTTGCCATGCTTAAACCAGCAGCATTTAAGTTACATATTGCATGATTAGCTAAGAAGTGATTCCCATGCTTGGATCACCTTATGCAGCCACAATATTAAATCAGTTTATCCCTAATTTGAAAAAAGATCAGCTGTTAAAGACCAACAGATTATATCCCCAAAGTTGATTTAAATATTTCAACATGTCACAAAAAATTGGCACTAGTCTCCAGATTTTTGTTGGACATTCCATCTTGAAAACAAAATTTCTTGCCTAAATCATGAATTAAGATATCAGCAAGTAGAAAGATGCCCCCAATTTCTGGATTGGAATAGATTTTCGACAAACAGATGGATTTCTAACCGAAAAAATAAAATGCAATTCAAAGAAACCAACCATATATAGTAAGGTTCATCAGCAACAACACACTATTGAAGTGAACTATTCATCAAGATTCAAGACTGCAATCATCAAGACCAAATAAGCAGATATTCATTTGATATAAGTAACTGCTACCAGAATAGAATTGCCCCAGAGTAAAGGGCAATGGAAAATAGCATAAAATGCAACCAAACATACACTGTTCTCAAAGCAATACCACCCCAGAAAATACTACTACCACTGTACTCAGTAAGCTACCATGTTTTTAACCAAAAAACTTACAAAATATATCCATATTTATTATGTACTACTACTACTACTACTATAGCATCATATTCATCCCTGTTCAGCAACCTCTCTAGCCTTCCTATCCATCCCACTGAAACAAATCAAAACACAACACTTCGTCAATACCTGAAACACAAGACCATAAAACTGCAATATCAATCAGAGCTAAAATTGTGATAATTAGATCATTGGTCACTTGTACACACACACACACACACACATATATATATATATATAATTGCAAAAAGAACAAAAACCACAAGAATCTGCACTAATTGTGATACAATCATGCAACTGTTATCCAGTTGATATATCATACCCACAAGCTATAGAAATAAATTACTAGTAATTAGAAATACTGTCGAAAGCTTATGTCTAATACATGACAAAATGTATTGAAGAAACTGGACATACCTAAGAGCTAGCTTCTTGTTCAAGCTCATCATGGACATCAGAGCATGACTTCTCAGATTCCTGGGGCTTATCTCCTCCATTCTTAACAATTCGAAGTAAAATAAATAAGAAAAAGAAAATCAAAATCAGAGTATCACTATCAGAATTCAGAGAACAAGATTTGGAAAAGCATAAATTGAATTTAAATGTTAATTAAATGAAGAAATAAGAAAGTGACAAAAGTATTACCAGGTTTTTGAAGTCTTCAACAGCTTTCTCATACTCTGCCTTCTTCTTAGCAGCCTTTGCAACATAAGGAGCTTTCTCCTAATCACAACACAAACAGTTACTCAAGCCTATGATATGAAGAAACTTCAGCATTTATACATACATATATATATATATATATATATGTGTGTGTGTATATGTATGTATATATTATATATATGTATGTGTATATATATATATATGTGTGTATGTATAAACATTATTATTGAAATTGAATCATCGTCTCTGCGTGAAGTAAAATGAAATGGATCCAGTGACTCGGAGGAGTGATTTTTCGTGATGATGTTCATCATTTTGCAGTAAAATTGCTCTAATAGCATCATAAATTAGATGATCTTACAGATTCGGTCATGGATTTCCATTTGACACCACCAGCTTTTCCAACCTGAAACGCACAGATCCAGGAGCCAATCACTATCAGTAGACAGGAAACACTGCTTTGCTTGCTAAGAAATACGTTGAAAAGTTCAAAATCCGCATTCTATTAAGACTCTGTCCACTCCAGAAACAAAATTCTATTGAACAGTCAATTTGATTACAACGCAACTGAGAATGATTTTGAGTTTTGAACATTTTCAAGTACAAAACTATTAGTTCCTAGATCCGTTTCTTTTCTTTCCTCTGTTTCTCAGCAACCAAACGAAGAACATATAAAGGAATACAACAATCGCATGAGGCAAAATGATAAACCGAGACTGGTGAGTCGAAATTCAAAACTCAAAGCTGAAGCCTATTATGAGTTTTAGAAATTTTCACAGATCAAAACAACAACAAAATTAGTTCCTAGATCTGTTTTCCTTTTCTGTCCGTTTCTCAGCAACCAAACGGAAAACATACCTCCAAGAAATCGAAATCGCATTCAGCAAAAGCGATAAACAGAGATTATGATGAATCGAATTCAATACTCACAACAGAAACCAATTATACATACAAGAAATCGAGAATCGCATTCAGCAAAAATAATAAACAGAGAATGATGAATCGAAGTTCAAAACTCACAACAGAGACCGATTTGTTGTCCGGAAAATTCTCCTTGTACGACTTCCTGAAATCCTCCCTAAATTCACAATCAACAGCCAAAAATCAGTTCATAAAACAGAGAAACAATATCAAAACATAAAACACAGTTCAAAACACAAAACACAGTCTCACATGAAGACGAAGAAAGCACTTGCAGGACGCTTCGGAGCACCAGAGTTCTTCTTGTTCGCGTTCTCCTTCGCCGTTGAATCAGCCTTGCGTTTCTTCATTATCCTTCAAAACACAAATCAAAACACGAAACACAGTTCAATAATTCAAAAAAAACACAAATCGAAACACAAAACACAGTTTAAAACTTCAAAACATAAATCAAAACACAAAACACAGTTCAAAACTTCAAAACACAAAACACAGTTCAAAACTTCAAAACACATCTAAGAAACGAAAGAAAGAAAACGCAATCAGAACACAAATAGTACTCTGCATCAATCTTCTTGTGAGCAATGGAGGTCGCTTTCAGTCCTTTCATAGCGTCTTCTGAAACCGAGACTCAAAGATCGATCGCAGAGAGAGAGAGAGAGAGTTTGGAAATTTCAAAGGCGTTGAGATATGAGAGAAGTGAAGAGTCGAGGGTATATATAGAAGAACAATAGAGGCCGTACACGTATATGAAATGAAATGTCATTTGAAATTCAGATGCAAATTCGTTTTTTGGCGGGAAGGAGCAATGGAACGCATGGTGGTTGCGGAGGGAGATTCTGGATAATCTCACCCGGCGTGGTGGGATGACCAGCCATGTGGTGCCGACACGTGTTGGTTAAAGGGCGCTTATTGAATGACAGTGCGGGTGATGATATACATGCCATTCTGCAACTGTTGTGTGACTGCGTGAGGGTGATCGTGGTAACGTGCACAATAGGGTGAGTAATAATTTACCTTTACCCTTTTCACTAGTCCAATTATTGTACTATTGGATGCAATAATGCTTTTGCCATGAAAAAGGTACGAATGGTCTGTATTATATATATATATATATATATATATTAAATTTAGTCTGTGTGCAAAAATATTAGAAAATTAACTAACCAAAATTTGACCTTTTTTAGGGAAAAGTACATAATACATCAATTACCAACCAAAAATAATAAGAAGAACTAAATTGTATGTGCACAAAATGCAATCTCTATTTCCCTTGAAAATTCATGCAATTTTAAGTGATTTACTAGTATAAACTAAATTAAAATTATGTTATCGATATATTTAATGAGGTAAGTATTTAAAACAGAAAAATATTGGCATTCATTATTGATTTAAGGGAGCCAATTCCAAAAGAGATATTACTTTCACAAACCTATTAATAATATATTGATAACATAATTTCACAAATCGACTTTGAAAAATTAATAATAGGTCGGGTCAACCAGTGTATTGACCAACCCACATATATTTTTATTTTTTTCCTTTTAAAAAAATATGTATTTAATATATTAGTGCATGACAATGGAACACCACTAGTATAAATGTACCCAACTTCACTGTATTTCCCAATGCAACATAGAAACTTAAAGGGTTAACTTCATTTACACCCTTAAGGTTTGTCTTATTTTTATTTTGACTTTTCAGGTTTGTATATTTTTATTTACACCCCTACTGTTCAATATTCTCATCACTTAGACCTCCTGAATGATGATATCAGCCTGAATTTTTTAAAAAATTCCTAAACTACCCTCAATATGTTATCCTTGTTCTGTTTGGAAACAAAGATAGTGTTTTTATCAATTAGTCTTCCTCCCATCATTTAATAATTTAATTTGTATTAAAATTCAAATATATATATATTAAAATTTGAAAAATATTATAAATTCGAAAATAAATATAAAATTAAAAAATATATAAATTTCGAAATTATTTTTCAAAAAAACGTATTAAATTTTGAAAATAAATATAAAAATCACAAAAAACATAAAAAATTTGAAACAAATATATAAAATTTAAAAATATATATTAAATTTTGAAAAAAATTATAAAATCAAAAATAAATATAATTCTCTCTCTCTCTCTCACTCACTCACTCACTCACTCACACACACACACACCCCTCTGCACACACTACACAGACGCACACATATATATATACACACACACATATATATAGATCTATACATATATATATACACACACATATATATAAATCTACACCATTCTTGAAAATTGATGGGTGGGTACCAATTGTCGGACCACTTGGGTTCGGTCAATTTGCAGAATTTCGTGTAGGAATTCAACCGGAACTCGAGCATCCAATCGGGTTCGTTTTTGCGCGCAGAAATCAACCGAATCGTCTCCTCCGAAAGGCCTTTCGGAATCGTGAACGATTCGATTTCTTGGTTGAACCCCCATTTGTATTCGCGTTTGAGGAATTTGTGAAGTGGGTCGTCATCAATTGAGGTTAGGGTTGGAGATTTACCTATTACGAGGTCCGAATCGACGGTCTTGGGCTCGTATCCAACGTCGGCTCTGATTTTGAAAATTCTTGAATTAGGGTTTGAAGCTTTTTAGGGTTTCGAGTTTGGGGTAAAACCCTTTTGGAGAGCTTGGTTGATTCGAAGTAGGGTTGAGGAAAGATAGAGGAGATACCATTAGCGAGAACAGAGGCCATGGATATGGTTAAGATGGGGGGAGAGAGAGAGAGACAAGGTGTAGATTTATATATGTGTGTGTGTGTGTGTGTGTGTGTGTATAGATCTATATATATATGTGTGCATCTGTGTAGTGTGTGCAGAGGTGTGTGTGTGAGTGAGAGAGAGAGAGAGTTGGGGTTGGGGTGTTTGGTTTGAGGGTTAGATTGATTCTAAGGGGGTGTTTGATTTAGGGGTTAAATTGATTCAGGGATTAAATTGATTTAAGGGGTGTTTGGTATAAGGGTATTTTAGACATTTCACACCATGAGGGGTGTAAATGAAGATATGCAAACCTGAGGGGATCAAAGTGAAGATATGACAAACCTCAGGGCGTGTAAATGAAGTTAACCCAAACTTAAATCTCCCACTTGTACATTATTTAAAATTTTAAAGCTATAAAGCGCACCTTACAAACACACCATAACCCGCAAATATCCAAAATTATCTATAATAAAACTTAAGAAATTATTTAACAAGTATCATAGTAAATTGCTCCCTAAAACCTAACTTGCTTTAATCCAAAGTACCAACAATATAACATATATCACAGACACATACATAGTCACGGTAGAAGCAATAACAATACAGACCCAAAATTGAACAATATATAAATTTTGCTTCAGTTGCCTTCGTCTTTATGGTATTGAACAATATATATATATATATATATAACTGTAATATATATTATTGTATTATATATAGAGAGAGAGAGAGATAAAATTCAGCAGTTGAACAAAATATATTTAACTGTAATATATATAATTGTGTTGTAGAGAGAAAAAAATTCATATGGGCGTTGATATACATACCCACATATATATATATATATATACAGTGACAATTCTAATTGTATTGTAGAGAGAGAACACATATTCTAGAGAGATAAAAAGATTTATATATATGGGGGTTGATAACTTGATATGCACATATATATGTGTACCAACACTACTGAGAACAATTCTGAGACAGAGGCGGGAGAGGGGCAGAGAGGCTTTTGATGGGTAAATACGGGTAACTTCAACCCAACTCGCAAAATTGAAAAGTGTTAGTAATGTAAAATTTTGAACAATAAAAGAAATCAAGAATAATTATAAATTGTAAAATAAAATAATCGAAATACCTTAATTGCGAAAATAAAAACCGTGGAATACATTTAACATTCTTTTGTAATCCATGTTCCTGCAATTCTGAAAACGTAGAACGTGCTACCCCCGTCTTTCTATTTCAAGTCGATAGGCAAAATAAGAGTATGACAACTCTTATATAGAGAAAACAACAGGGGATGATCTCTCCACAAACAAACACCTAGGGTTTTTCCTTCCTATCATGGAAACCTAGATGGTAAATGATTAGTAATTATAATCCAACGATGATTGCTACACTTGTCAATTATACCACAATGACAAGAATAATCCCAACCCATTAATTATCAATAATCACATTACAATCCTATTTTATATAAAACTGTGTATAGGATCACAAAATAATTTTTAATATATTATATAATTAAAAATTCCAACAATCTCCCACTTAGTCCATGAACCCTAAAATTTTAGAAAACGACATTACGGATTGCAACACTTTAATTTTAGAAAATTCGGTGGCCACCCATATATTTTTGAAAATACAATTATTGAAATCAATGGGTTGAAACACTTTCCTCCATAGACTTCCTCAATAGTAGATCATGAATGCGTAGACAAGTAATATATTAGTCTAAACAATTCCATGGTCACAAAATCGATTCCACTGCATTTCATGAGATGCACAAATTGCATGTGGTCTAAACGCACATCTCACTATCCGTCTTGCTTCATACCATCACAGTATGTCACCTAAACATATTACAGCAAATTGCCAACCTTCTGTTCAGTGTGAGGGTTTACCAATATTGAGTCAATCCCATATCTAGCCCAAGTTAACCTCATGGAGTAAAACTACTCCTACAAGCAAATTTTAATATCTTGCTTCATACCATCACAATATGTCACCTGAACATATTACAACAAACCGCCAACCTTCTGTTCAATGTGAGGATTTACCAATATGGAGTCAATCCCATATCTAGCCTATGCTATCCTCATGGAGTAAAAATACTCTCATGGGTAAATTTTAATATCCTGTTTCATACCATCACGGTATGTCACCTGAACATATTATAGCAAATCTCCAACCTTCTGTTTAGTGTGATGGTCTACCAATATGGAGCCAATCCCATATCTAGCCCAAGCTATCCTCATGGAGTAAAAATACTCCCACAGACAAATTTTAATAAGTGTGTTTGAACTCACTGATGTGGTGTCAATCTCACATTTAGTTCAAACAATCTCCAGAGTGAAAAACCACTCCCAGGCAACCCTGCTAGCAGATAAACAATCATATATATAATGATGCATCATAACTTCACATTGCATGCAAATAAATAACATTCTAAATAATAAGGGAATAAACAACAGTCACCACAAAGAGGCATAATAACTGAAAACCAGCTATAAGGTAGCTAACAATAGAATAGAACATCAAACATCATGGTATAACGACTCACGAATACCCATCCGGATCACGTGCTCCTTAAACGTTTTAGACTGCAGTTCTTTACTGAGAAGATTGACAATCATATCCCTAGTAGCTATGTAGGGAACCACAATAGCACATTCACTTATTTTCTCACACACAAAAGGTATTTTACATCAATGTGCTTATTGCGCTTGGTCATCTTATTATTCTTCACACTTTGTGATGACCTAGTTGTCACAAAAATACCAAAGGCTTGTGTATGGAGTCCACAACCTTCAAATACGCAACAGAATGTCTTAACTTCATGGCATGTTTTGTTGCCTCTTAACAACTAACCACTTCTGCGTACATAGCAGAATCAATAATAATGGACTGCTTAGAGCTTTTCCATAAAACAGCTCCATGTGCCAACAGGAAAATAGAACTAGAAGTAGATTTTCTATTACTAGAACAACCAGCATAATCCGAATCAGAATAATCAGCCATCTCGAGGTAATCTAATTTCCTGTAAGTCAACATGAACCCTTTGGTTCTTTGAAGGTACCTCAAAACCTTTTTCACTGTTGTCCAATGGACAACATCCGAATCTTACTAAAAACTTCATGTCATTCCAACCACTTAACCGATTCCAAGCCTAATGTATGATACTTGACATCAACTTGACTTCTTTCAACCTCATTATTGGGACATTGATCTTCTGAGACTATATCTCCTTCCACAACTGGAACCTCAAGATGACAATAATTCACCATATTGAAAAGTTTCAACACATTCTCAATATATGTTTTCTGAGATAGACCAAGTATGTTTGCAATGCGATCTCTATGGATCCTAATGCAAAGAACATACTCTGCATTACCCATGTCCTTCATATCAAAATAACTTGACATAAACTTTTTAATATCATGTATTGCATGTATGTTATTGCTAGCCAATAATATGTCATCAACATGTATAACATATAACATGGATATCAAATTGACTCCCACTCACTTTGAGGTAAATGCATTTGTCCATAACATTCTCTTTAAAATCATAACTGATAATCACTTCATCAAATTTCAAATACCACTATTTTGAAGCTTGCTTGAGTCCATAAATAGACTTCTTCAACTTACACACTCGGTGCTCTTGTCCCTTGACAATGAAACCTTCAGGTTGAGACATGTAAATCTCCTCTTCAAGCTCATCATTAAGGAATGATATTTTGACATCTAACTGATGTCAATCAAGATCATAATGTGCAACAATGACAAGAATAATCCTTAAGGAGTCATTTGAAGAAACATGAGAGAAAGTCTTTGAGAAATCAACCACTGGCTTTTACTTAAAACCTTTAGCCACCAATCTAGCCTTATATCAATGTCTATGAGTCCTCATAACCTCATCAAAAGAACTGGGTCCTCATGCTCACTAATCAACGTTAGCAACATAAAGCTCAAAAACTGTAACACCCCGTGTTATTTTCCTTTTTTCTGAAATTATTTCTAATTTAAGTTCGGTTATGACGTCACTTGTTCATGACGTTCTGGTTATCCTTGGTATTTTGCGTGTAAATTTTTCATGTTTAGTTTTAAAGTCGACTGGACGACACTTCGCGAGTTCTTGTTATCGATTACGCGGTTTCGTTTCGACGATTGCCTTTAGTGCTTCGACTGGATGGCAACACGTTTTATTTGATCGGGCGTTTAGGTTCCTACCACTGTACATTTAATTGAGATTGTTTATTGGGCGTCCCGTTATTATTTCGGGTTTGCGAGATTACGTTTGGGTGTTCCTGATATATTTTGGGATTTATTGTATATATATATATAATTGTAATTATATATATATATTGTTTTGGGGGTTAGTTTGTAATTATGGATATTAGGAGGGTCACTTGTGTAATTAATTTGTATATATATGTATACTCATGTATCTGCAGACGACCTAGCTCATTCTCCCTCATCTTCTCTTCACGCGTACACAACTTCACCATTTTCTTCTTCTCCACAGCTTCTTGTAGACGAGAGAGAGAGAGGTTGGCTGAGAGAGAGAGCTGGAGGTCGCGCGCAGAGGCGCGACCTAGTGGTGATGGGTCACCAGTCAGAGGCGACATGTCGATGGTCCAGGGGCGGCGACGACGCGACGTGGGTCATCGGGATTGGAGGCAAGGCGACGACGAAGCAGGTGGAGGCTGTTGGTAGTTGTTGGAGCAGCGCGCGGTGGTGCAGCAGCAACTCGAGCGATAGAGGGTGTTCGGCAGGAACTTCGGCCGGTGATTTGGTTGGCTTTCCAATGTCGGATGATCGCGATTTTTGGAGGGTAGCTTCATATCGGTGCTAGGTACGTCATACTAAAATTTTGTATTTTTCCGTTGAACGGTTTGTCTGAAAATTGCGTTTATAGGTTAGAATTTTCGTTTGGGTTATTTTAGATTTACCCAAATTGATTAACCTGTTGCTAATGGACTTCGTATATATCGTATAGTCGTCGAGGCGGACGTTTTGGTGTATTCAAAATATTATTCGGGTGACTTTGGTCGGCGGGCTCCATATACCGACGCCGGTACTGTTCACGGTGGGCCGTTTCGGGCTGTTATATAAGCGTAAATTAAGGTAGGAAATTTTATTCTCACTTCCGTATCATCGACGTGGTTTGGGTGTGCAAACCCATATTTATTTTAATTTAGATATATTAAATTATGAATTTAAATATCTATAATTGGGTTAGAATCGAGGCAGAGCTTAGGAATTAATTTGATAAATTAATTAAATTATTTTCCTGCTAAATTAAATAAATACCTATTTGAATTGAAAGATAATAGGTGACTTAGTAACTCCTTGAGAATTAAATGAGTTAGTAGAATTTTGTAAAAGTTAGACGTGAACTTAGAATGTTATATTAGTTCCATTTTTACTGTGTTAGGGGATATGTGAACTTAAGGGACGTGAAAACTTAGACGTTATGCTAGGTTTCCCTTATGACACGTGGATTATTGCTTTAAGGGAATTAAAGCATGTTTAAATGAACGAACTTGTATTCTTGTGAATTAAAGTATAATTTGACGAATTGCAAGCATGATTATGTGATATAATTGTTTGTCGTGGTTTATTGTTTTAAAAGCATGTGAAGGAGATTATGAGATTCATGTGGATATGTTCATAAATATGATGCATTACATATTTATGTTGAGGCATGATTATTATTGAGGCCATGGATGCATATTGAGAACATCGTGTAGTGTCAAATCATGGTGTTGGTATATGTGGGGTGTGTAATCATGTGGGTGTCTTTGTGTCGAATCATCACAACAACTGGCCAGGGGGTATTCCCAACGTACGGAATAATGAGCCGAGAATGGGGTATAGGGTGAGTCATCTCATTCTTGAAGTCGCGGGTCATCTCGTGCATCCGTTATTCGGATCTTTTGTCGCGGGTCATCTCGTGCATTCGTTATATGAATCTTTTGTCACGGGTTATCTCATGCAAACCGTCTTCCTTGTTGAAAGTGAAAGATAAAATTCACTTGGGAAGAATCGGTGCGGTACTCTTTATGCTCATAGTATGAGTAAAGTGCGTATTCGTTAACCTATTTTGGGCAAAGTGTGTTTCATGAGGTTTATGAGTCACATTGTATTTGCGTAGCATATATGTGATTTCATTTGATATGTATATGTGATATTATTACATGTGATGTTTGAGCAGGTTTATATGTGTTATTATTACCTGTGGATTTTGGAGCATGTTAATTATGAATATTGCAAATAAATTCATATCTTTATAAAATGCTCAACTGATAGTGATTTATGTGAAAGAAATGATTACATGCAGTAATTAATGAAGTATAATGAAATGTATATTTTTATACTTGTGATTATATACTTATGTGCCCTTGGAGGAGGTTAAGTATATAGGCGTAGTGATCTTTGTGGATAGTTGAGGTTAGTGATGGACTGTAGAGTCGATGTTGAGTTGATTGCGTAGTATCAACGGTAAGTTGAGGCCTTGAGAAGGCGGATGATAGTCTTGTGGTTTTGGTTGGTTGCATATTACTGACCATTGATGTTTCTTTCCCATTTAGAGGGATGTCTCCTTTATCGTACTTTTGAGGTTTTGAGTGCGGTTAGGTAAGGTTGTGATTGAACTTGTCTAGCTGAGTGACAATGGTCTCTTGATTTTGTTAGTAATCTAGAGAGTTAGTATCAATGTGAAATTGAGGTTATAATGAATTGGAAGAGGTATTGATTGAAACTAGTTAGTTCCGTGGTATCTGATGATGCGTCAAATGATCGGGTAGAAAACGATGTTGTTCCTGTCAAGAAGAACAAACAGTGACCGAAAGAGGTACCGTTGGGGTACCGGCCAAATAGGCTCCGACGGTTAAGTTAGAACTTGGATCGTTCAGAAAAATATAGCAGGAGTAATGGTGGGTGATTATTGCGTACCTTTTTAGATTTCCCCAACCCTATATTTATAGGGTTTTTAATGCGGTGGTCCTGATAGAGTTGTAGTGTGTCGTATATATCTTGACAGCTACCCATATGTATCTTGGTGAGATAATGACATCTACCCGTAGGTATCCTAATGAGATTGTAGAGTCTTGGTAGAAAGCAACCGGTTAATACCCTTATCTCCACGTGCTGTACAAGTTACACCTATTAGTTGCCCCCCGTTCCCGAATTCGCTTGCCGGGTTTAGGGAACGAAATCTCTTCCGTTTGTAATGTATGTAGATTTTTATTTATGAATATATATATATATATATATATATTTCCAAATGTGATTTTGTTTTTACCCACCTTGCAATTATTGACTACATGCATACTTTAATATATATTAAAAAAAATGTAACCCTAAAATTTTCTTTAAAAATTGAAGGGTCACTTTACTAATTATAGAAAAATTTCAAAATGAGCATTAAATGATTATGTAAAACTTTGTAGGGAGGAAAGCTAATTATCTTTTTAAACTTCCCGGATTCTCTGAAACTTTCATATATATATATATATATATTTAAGAAAATAAAAAAAGTAGACCAAGCCTTTACTATCTCAGATTCTCAGCAAACATCACTTGTGCATAAAAAGTCAACAATTGTGGGCATAGGCTGGCATACACATGTCAAGCATTCACACAGTTTAAAGAAAAACAAAATTGTGGGTAAAAATACTGGCGTGTCAATCACGCTCGTAGGAGAGAGACACAGACCTTTATAGAGGTTAGCGTGTCCTTCACGCCCATCTGTGGCCAATACACAGAGCAAATTTGATCAGATTGAATGGTTCAATTTCAATTTAGCAACGGTTATATATTGCACAACGGCTAGCTTCAACCGCAACGGCTATATATATATATATATATATATATATTTATATATATATTCCATACCTCCATTCCCAACATTTCATATTCCACCAGCTCCTTTCTATTTTTCAGCAGCTTGCCTCTTCCCCTTTCTTGGTCTACATTTTTATTTTATTTGCCAGAATATTTCTACAAAAATATTCTATAGCACCAAAAAATGTAGGGGACGTAATTTCCACCATCCACCCGACCATGCTTGATAAATTGAAGACGGAATTTGTATTTCCGTACGAAGTTAAACTAAGCTGTCTGGGTCTAAATCAAAGGGCGCATCACTCCCTTCCACATAGGATGTTTATTTACACCTCATATTTTGATGTTGGGCTGCGCCTTCCACTTCCCCGACTGTCGAGAGAGATCTTGGACCATTTTGGGCTCATCCCTTCCCAGCTCTATCCGAACGCCTGAAATGTTATTCTAGGGGCTCCTCTTCTATGGTGCCTGTGCGGGAATGGATCCATGTCTCTTCAAGAGTTTCTCTCTTGCTATTATATCCAGCGCAATGGTGTTTGGACCAATTTTTTAATTGCAGTAAAGGGCTTCCCATAAGAGACTGGTGACAATCCAAAGTTTTAGTGGAGTCATTTCTTTCACGCTAAAGGCAACGGATTGGAATTCCTGGACGCGGTCGAAGGCGAGGACAATGGTCCGTCCATTCCAAAGGAAGCGGGTGATCTTACGAAAACGGGTAATTTTTTTGTTTTGTTTTGTTTAACAGATCTTCTCTTCTCTTCTCTTCTGTAACGAAAAAGAAGCTACCCATTATTTCATTGGAAGAGAAAAAAAATATGAAGGAGAGACTGAAGAGGGCAAAAGTTTTCTTGGCCCGTCATAAGGAAGAGTCTTTTTTTGACTCAAGTGCTTTGTCAGGATATTGTCTTGGCCTTCGTGGAAGCCCTAATATCCCACCCGTACCTCCTTTCCCTGACTCTCCAAGTGGGAGTTCATCAGCTTCGCCATCACATCCGGAGCTCCATTCTCCGGTATCTAGAGGATGTCGGGTAACTGTTGATTCTGGTCAGACCTCCCATGCTCCTCTGACGACTGACAGTCGGGCATTCTCCAGTCCTCCCCCAATTTCTGGTGGGAGTCAGGCACTTTCTACTCCTGGAGATCTTGACTCACCCCCGACAATTGGCCGGAGTCGGGCACCTTCCACCAGTGCAGGTATCCTTATTTTGGTTTTTATTTTTAGTGTTGCTTATTCGCTTTGTTTCAAATACCAATATTTTATTGTGTACACAGGGGGATCTCAGTGGTTTCCCTAGGATGTGCTTGATAACTTTTTAAACAAAAAGCCCAAAACAGGCTTGTCGCCACCGATTCCCCGCTTCTCCTCCTCGTCTGGCCCAGGTTCTTCTCCCTCTCACCAGATGATGGCCAGAGCATCCTCTGGTCCCATTAGGACCTTGGATCTTGATTCAAATACTAGGAACAGGGGGCCTGTCGTTCAAACTGGGTTCAGTCAATTCTTTGGACCGTCTATTTTCGGCCAGTCTTCGCGACCTGGGTCCATTTTTGGGATGTCCCCTCCTGAGTCCAAGTCTTCATCGGGTGATACCGTGATGTCAAGAATGAAGGTAACAACTGAAAAGCTCATGGGCAGTTTGATGGATGAGGACCTTCGGTCATTGGAGAATGAGAATGACTCTATTGTAGAGGTTTATCGGAGATCTCTCCTTGATGCAGGGCGGGTTAGTATATTTTCATTATATATGGTCCACTTTTTATATTTTATATGTTGACCCATTTTTATTTTTACAGAATTTGACCCGAGGCCGGTACATAGCCCATAGATGCATGCGAGCTGAGTCTGAAAGAGATCAAATGGCTGTCAATCATCAAACAAAGATCAACGAGCTTCGGGGCCACTATGAGCGTCAACACCAGCAGCTTGAGACTGCCCGACTGGAGGATATCAACAAGATAAAGGGGACTTATGAGTCTGACCTCAAGAGGGTAGAAGAGGAACATGCCTCTCTTTTGGCCCAACAGTTGACCGAAGCAAGGATTACTGCAGTTGAGGAATTTAAACACTCTCTTGAGCTCCAGGAGCAGCAACTGGTATATTACCTTGGTGGTTTTGAGGATCTCCACGAGCAGGCGACTACTTTTTATCCAGCCCAGGATTTCACTGGATTCAATCCTAGTGGACGTCGTAGGCAGTAGTTGTTTCTTTTTCTTTTTCTATGTTGAAATCTTGTAGTGTCGCTGTGATGTTTCATTTTCTTTCATTTTCATTTGATGTACTTTGAAAGTTTATGAATGAAACGATGTTTATGGACCTTGATCCTTGATTTATGTAGGAAAAACTTAACCTTTCATATTAAGGCAGTTTTTGTGAGAAGATGAGTAATAATTTTACTCTCTTTTATTTATAGGATTTGGGCTTCACTCAGCCATATCCTTTCAATAATAAAATTATAACCCCGAGCTTCACTCAACCCCCCCTTTCTGTTAGGGGACCCATTTTTTTTTTTTTTGGGTGGAAGAATATGTTTATGATAACACAATAGATGCCCAAGAATTGTAGAAAAATAATTATCTTTATTGATAATTGGCGGGATAACCGCTCTAACAATTAATGTAAATTAAATAACTTCTACTGTAGAATGCTCGATGACTTATTGCAAACTAAAATCTAAGTAAACGAAACTACTCAAAATGATGCTAAAGATAATAAAATTAAAGGTAGCCTATACTGACCCTGATGTTGCCTTTCCACTTTTACTGGTGATACTTCCTCAAGTGTTGCGCATTCCAAGGACGGGGTAGCTGTTTTCCCTAGAGGGTCTCTAGCCAGTATGCCCCCTGCCGATATGTACGGATTACCCTGTAGGGGCCTTCCCAGTTGGGAGCCAGTACAACACCAATTCCACCGCCAATTCAATGATACAAAACCTCATTTCGCCTACAATTCTATGGTGACTTTTGGGCCCACGACAATGGATTCTCTCAACTTGCAGTACACCAATGGATCCCAGTCCTCTATGTTGATTTCCGATGGTGGGTTCAGCGCCGACGTGGCGAAAAAGAAAAGGGGAAGACCCAGAAAGTACTCCCCTAACGGTAACATTGCTCTGGGTTTGGCTTCCCCACCGGTTTCTTCGATGGGTCATGCTGATTCCACTGTTGCGCCGCCCTCCTCGATGAAACGGAGTAGAGGAAGGCCAGTTGGTTTAGGGAAGAAACGATTGGATGCTTTAAGTAATCATTGTATTTATATGGGTGGTGGTCGAAGGGGGTTTGATGGTGGTGGTCGAAGGGGTTTGATGTAGATCTGCAATTTTATTTTATTTTTTAAATCCAAGCTGAGAACAAAAAAACACCATTTTGGTGTTCACATGTTCTCAGTACTGTGCAAAGAAATTTTTTTCTATTTGAGAACAAAATGAATAGTGTTTGAGTCTCCCAAACATGTTTTGTTCTGTGAATAGGGCCAAAAAACAGAACAAAAGACAAGGTTTCCAAACGCAGCCTAACTTTTCCTAAAGTATAATAGTTATTTTTTTTATCACTGATTTATTCATCTCTCGTTGGACTTATAGTTTCCTTGTCAAGGTCAACTTCTAGCATAGTTAGAATTATCAAAAAACAATTACAAAATTAAAAGGGTTAGAATTTCCAATCACAATTACAAAATAAAAAAGGAAACATAATCCTTTTAAATTTATTTAATATCGTGAAATATTTTACAATCATAATAAGAAACATATTGTTAAAATTTAACTTAGGGTCTGTTTGGGATGGTGTCTGGGTTTGGGTTTGACACTATTCATTAACAAATCAAACCAAAGTCTGTTTGGTCCAGCCTGACTTGTTTGAACAAACCAAACCATTGGTCTCATTTTGGGTTAATATGAAATACAAAAATAGGTAATTTTATATGGTTTGGACACTATTCAATGCAAGACCAAGACCATAATTTGAAATCACAAACATAATTCACGGGTTGTAATGCTTCAAAATAAATCATAAATAAATAAATAAATAATTAATACATGCATAAAGACTCCTAAAGGGGGATTGGGAGTCATGGGACAAATGAATTTTATTACCGATCTATGTTTTTGTCTCAAGACCTTTGCACCATCCTTACCTTTCACACCTTGAAACTATGTATTGGGTATGAAAATTATTAATGTTATTCATGATTTTTCTTTGTAATATTATTATGTATTTTTCTATGCTGATTCTGAAAATTCAAAGTGCAACGATCATTTGAAGATGTACCTCTGTTTTATGCCATCCTTTTTTGTTTAATTTTTTTTTCCTGGCAATTGTTTCTAAGTTTGTAACTTAATTTGTTCTTAAAAAAATTTATTTAACAAGAACAGTTTTCTCTCTACTCATTTCTTGCTTTATGAATTATGATTCATGGTGGAATAAAGATGTTGGCCATCTTAATTCATTGACATATGATGTATAGTGACTTAAGTGCAGAAGTTATTCCAAATCATGTATGTGTCATATCAGATCAGTTTCAACACTAATGTTGACGGTCCCGGAAAAGGAATGGGAACAGAAATAGTGGCACTAATGATTTCTAGGTGTTGAAATGGAATGAAATGTTCATTCATTCCATTCATTTGTTTGGTATATCTTATTAAATGAGAATGGTCATTCCCAAGGAATGAAAAATTATTTTTTGGAATGAAAAACCATTCCATTAGTAAACCTATGGAATGGTTATTTCATTCCTTAAGGAATGTTTTTAAAATATAAAATGACTAAAACAACTCTCTCACATTTCAAGTAAACAAACCACTCCCACCACCATCACCTTCCGACGTCGCAGCCACCACCACCACCTCCATTGTTCGTCACTACTATTTTTGTTACCTTTCACCATTTTTTATGAAAAATTTACGAAGTAATATTATTTGATTAAAATTATATACTTATCACTAAGAGGGGTATTTTTGAGAAATTTTCTTTTAAGTTCATTCCATTCCTAAATAACTTCATATTTACAACCAAACAGTATAATGAGAATGGTTATTTCATTTCATTCCCACTTGCATTTCATTCCATTCATGCGTACCAAGCATAACCTTAGTGTTTCCACATGTGTGTAACTTATTGTTGTGGTTCATTGATAAAATGATTCAACATGTTTTGGCCTAAGTCCCAAGTAGCTATTATCCATACATTATTGCATGTTTGTGAAATAAATTTGCTACTTTAGTGATGGAAAATATAAAATGAAACAATTAAAGTCAAATAATTTTTCATATTATACAAATCTCGAATATCATTTGTTTGGAAGAAATAAAGCTAAAAAAGATATATATCTATATATATATATATAAAAGATAATGGCAAAATAAAAAATTTCTCCTCATTCCACTTCAGAGCTTGCTCTACTTCCAACATCTACCCACCCTTATGGGGAGAGTTCTAATTATTCCTCCAATAAAATTAGCATGTATTTAGATGCACATGTGTTATTTGGTGCATCCTGCAATATAATCAATTTTCGTCATGAGTTTTTTTGTCATTGATGTCGATCCATCCAAGAACAAATGATGGACGTAGTTTTGTGGAACAAGAGAAATAATGCGGAATAAGATAAAAACGTTAGGGAAATGAATTACGTTGTAAGAACATTTGTAGGATTGTTCATTGTTGGCATGTTCTCGACAATAACCATGTTGAGTGACTTGTAAGGTCGGGTAGGTTTAGGAAAATTAAAGTGATCAAGAAAATGCATGAACAAGTTTCGTCAAACTCAGATCAAGATTAGAGTATCGAAGAATACAAGAGAAATCAAGTTTGGACCACAAAAATGCATTCCGGAGGACAAAACAAACATTTTTCAAAGCCGAAACTTTGGGAAACATACCAACAGAGTCAAGAGGATTCTAACGGAGCGATAATTAGAAAATTTTGTTTCCATGGATTTCCCTACGCTTGAATTACGCATACAGTAGCTAAAAGTGGCTAGAATCATCAAAACTACGCTTGAGCTACGCATAAGAAAATTAGCCCTACGCTTGAAGCTAAGCTCAAGCATAGCAACCCCTACGCTTAAGCGTAGGGGCCATGCGTAGGGAGTTGAGTGGATTTTTGGCAAATTCATATTCTGATTAGATTCAACTTCTATCAACTTGGGTTACACTCCAATATATCCTAGCATGTGTATAAAGAATATTTACACCAAAGTTGGCTAGATTCACTCCCAATTACAAGAGGATTAAATAAAGGAGGAATCCTAGTCCAAAAATGATACAAGTTTACTCAATATAGGATTCCTCTTTCTATAAATAAGAGGAGTCTCTATAGATTTTTGGTGTGACTTTTGTGAGATCTCTGCGATACTCTCATAGATCAGATCCGTCTGCAGAGAGAAAGAAAATGAGATCGCTTAATTATTCTATATCAAAGGTTTCTTTAGTTTTTGGTAATTATTCAATTGTGCTCCTACACGTGAGATTTTTATGCACAATTAGATGATCAGTTGCTGAAAAATTATTACACCACCTATTGCAACGTGGTTGCATCGATTCGTTGAGAAATGTAGCCGTTAGAGTACGGAGATCGAAGCAGGAGGCTTCGTGGTTCATTGATCCGCTGAGAAGCGGAGCCGTTAGATTACGGAGCGAAGCGAAGGCTTCCTGGAACGCGAGTGATTCAAGACTGTCAGACGTCGAGTGGAGAAAGGCAAATCAAGAGTGATTTATAAGTCTAAAACTTCATAGAATCTATGCACTTCTTGATTCATAGTGCATCGATACTTGAGCGTGTCCGTGGTTTTTACTTGGAACGTTTCCAAGGTTTTCCACGTAAAAATTTCGTGTGTCGTCTTTTGCTTTATCTTCTACACTTAGATTAATCTTTGCATGATTTATCTTCTTAGAGAATTGGATTAAAATTGACTTTTTCGCAATTAATTTTAATTTGTCAATAAATCATTAAAAATCTTATTCAACCCCCCGCCCCATGCTATTTTCCTTAGTCGCTTAGGTAATTGCATACGTAATTCACAAAAAGGATATTTTTGTACTTCTAAAAAAGTGTTTGGAGGGCATTTTAACTTAGTAAGGATTGTTTATGTATTTGTAATTATGTTGTTTAAGTTTGTCAAAATGAAATATAAAATTTTAATATTGACTAATTTGTAATTTAAATCCCTAACTTTACCTATATATCAAAATTTGTTCTTGTTATTATATTAGTATTATTAGTATGCTCTAAGTTTAATTATGTTTAGATTGACTTTAAAACTTTACTTTTGACTTTTTGGATGTAAAAGGCTTTTGTGAATGGTGTTAGGTTAATTTTTGGAAAAATTTATAAACCTGGAAAAATATTTTGGATAAATTAGGGGTTCCAACTTATTAAAAATATTTATTTAATTTTTGTTTTGTAAAAGTAAAAGTAAAAACTCCCAGACAAGAGGGCATGTTTGGTAACTATTTGTATTTGTCGTTTATTGTTTATGAAAAATATGATTAATATTTATATGTTATTTTTGTTTATGGACAAAAATATCGATTGTTTGATAACCCTTTATGTTTTTGACCTTTTTATAAATAATAACACAAAATCATGTTTGCTATAAAATTTTATTTATGTTATTGATGATGGGCAGCGACGACAAGATGTGGAGGCGATGCCCAGTGGTGATGGGTGGTGGAGGCGGTAGCCAATAGTGGTGGTGATCGGTGGCCGGTTGTGGTGGTAGATGGTCAGTGGTGATGGAAGAGATGCATAGTGGTGGTGGGCGGTGGAGGCGGTGGCCGATAGTGGTGATTGATGGTGGTCGGTAGAGGAGATGGCCGGTGTAGGAGATGTCAGTAATGGTGGAAATCGATGGTGGTGGGTGGTGGAGATGATTGGCAGTTGTGGTAGAATATTGTGATGGATATAATATAGAGTAATAATATTTTATAAACATAAACAAAAAATGACAAATATCATTTTTGTGTTTATAAAATCATGCATTAGCTACAGTATTATTTTAAAAAATATTTATATTTTTTATAAATAAAATAGAATTTAACAAATATATTTTTCTCTAAATCTGTTTATAACCGCCCTTAGTTTAATCTGGTTCGTGTAGCTTATTACTTATTAGTAACATTATCATGCTAAGCTGGTGAGTGATGACTAGTTGCCTTTCAAAGTTTGTTGGGCTTTGAAGTCCCGTTTTACATGGGCTTTAAAGTTATTTCGGCATGTGTTTTTCACATGCTTTGTTATGCTTTCATGTCATGATAATATCATAATAGTAATACTGGTGTAATTTGGATTTCGTTTGACAATCAATTTTATAATTTGGGTAGTGCTTGGATTGTGAACTCTGGACCAAATTTTAATTATAGTGGGACCTGGGTTAAGTGTTTACAATCTTTAGAGTTTAGATTCGAATTTTGATATTAGATATACACATTATTCTGAATACATTGATTTTTGTTTGTAGCACTTTAAGGAATTAATTTTTGTACAAATTATTTAGTAACTCAAATACATTAATGTTCAGAGTGCTCTGACCATGTCCAATTTGGCGAGCTGACTATCATGTAGCCAGTCAATTGGATTAGCACTTTAAGGAATTAATTTTTGTACAAATTATTTAATAACTTAAATACATTAATGTTCAGAGTGTTCTGATCATGTCCAATTTGGCGAGCTGGCTATCATGTAGCCAGTCAATTGGATGGTACGATGTCTTTAAAACTGACGTGGCATGGCCACAATTGACGAGCAATATAGCGAGTCAAGTCTGGGCCCCACAATTAATTCATTACAAAATTTTAAAATGTGTGTTTCAAATTGTGAGGTCTTTCGAAATATATATAGATATAGTTATCTATATCTATATTATTAATTGTGTATGAATAAATAAATAATTAAAAATAAATAAATATGTAATTAATTGTCCATATTTTTAAAAACTATTATTTAGTGCACATGTTTGTTAATATAATAGGTATATATATAGTTATTATAATAAAAAATACTAAATAAGTATGTATTATTAGTTAAAATTTATATTTAACTTAATTAAAATTAATTAATAAAATAATATTAATTATTATAACCCAATTACTTTGAGAGAGAAAAATATTTCAAATAACAAAATTTATTCATCATAAATATATGAAATATACAGTTTGATAGGATAAATAAACATACAAGATTGGATATCCATTACACTTCTTCATTACCAAATTTATTCTACAAATGATTTATGAGGTCTTTCCTGAGATCTAAATTATTGTTCGAATTGTGAATCCTACCAAGTCGGGCAGAGATGTGTGCTGCCAAAAATGATGGATCTCGATGGTACTGTGGAAGCAAGACTGATTCATTTGGTGGAGGTGTCCAGTTTAAAATGTTGGCATCTGGTTCGTCTTCTATGATCATATTGTGCAATATAATGCACGTTTTCATTATCTTGTTCAAATCTTCTTTTTTCCAATAATACACCGGTCCGTGTGTTATAGTCCACATTATCTGTAATATGCCAAATGCCAGCTCAACATCCTTCCTAACTGCTTCTTGTCTTTGAGCAAATAATTTTTCTTTTGCAGTCGTTGGATGTGGAATAGTCTGGATCAAAGTTTCCCATTTCGGATAAATACCATCAGATAGGTAATACCCCAATGTTCGTTGGCGTCCATTCACCTCATAATTAACAGAAGACATTGTACCATTGATAATACGCTGAAATACTGCCGATTGATCTAAGACATTCACGTCATTGTGTGAACCAGCTATACCAAAAAAATATGCCAGATCCATAAAGTTTTTGATGCAACCGCCTCTAATATGAGAGTAGGTTTGCGACCTCTTCCCTTATGTGTGTCATGCCAAGCTGCAAGATAATTTTTCCATTCCCAATGCATACAATCTATAGAACCAAGCGTACCCGAAAACCCTCTTTCTTCCCCTTCTTAAAGCAGACGTACTATGTCGACTTCATTTGGTGAGCGCAGGTATTGATCTGCATATAATTCAATCACAACATCACAAAACTTTTTCAAGCATTACATTGCAGTGCGCTCACTAACCTTCATATACTCGTCACATAAATCCGCTGAAATTCCATACGCGAGTATGCGTATCGCTACTGTCATCTTCAAGATAGGACTGCAACCCATATAACCAGTTGCATCGGGCTTGTGTTTGAAAAAGTTGTCACGGCTAGTAACATCGTTAAAGATGCAAAGAAATAATTCTTGTCGCATCCGAAATCGTCGACAAAAAAACTCGGGTGGATAGACAGAATTTTCAGCAAAGTAATCTTTGAACACTTGTTGCGCTGCCTCTTCTCGATCACGCTTGATATATCGTCTCTTTTTTGGACCAAATAATTCTTTTATCAACTCGGGTGTGAACTTTCCCAAAATAGTTTTGAGTCATTTTTTCTGAAACTGATAAATTGTCTCCCCCTTCTTTTGATTAGAACCCAATGAATCAAAAGAAGATTTAGACTCGGACTCAGAAGATAATGGTGGAAATTGTGATGAAGATGCCATGTATATTTTGAAAATACAATATAAGAAGAATGATTTGAGTAATTGCAGAAGAGATTGTGAGTAATTTATATAGGCGTAAGAAAAAGTTTGGTTGTTACAATACATTTAAGTTCTGAAAAGTTGTAAGATTCTCTGCATAAAAAAAAAAGCAAAAAAATAAATAAAAAAAAAAGCAAAATGACAACAAGTATATCAATTATGTTCTGAAAGTTGTAAAGATTCTTTGCACCAAAGGAAAAAAGCAAAAAAAAAAAAAAAAAAAAAAAGCAAAATGACAACAAGTATATCAATTATGTTCTGAAAGTTGTAAAGATTCTTTGCACCAAAGGAAAAAAGCAAAAAAAAAAAAAAAAAACAAAATGACAAAAGAACATATCAATTATGTTCTGAAAAGTTGTAAGATTTTCTGCACCAAAAAAAAAGAAAGCAAAATGACAAAAGAACATATCAATTATGTTTTGAAAAGTTGTAAGATTTTCTGCACAAAAAAAAAAAAAGCAAAATGACAAAAGAACATATTAATTATGTTCTGAAAAGTTGTAAGATTCTCTGCACCAAAATAAAAAAAGCGAAAAAAAAAAGAAAGGAAAATGATAAAAGAACATATCAATTATGTTCTGAAAAGTTGTAAGATTCTCTGCACACACACGCATAAAAAAAAAAAGAGAAAGGAAAATGACAAAAGAACATATCAATTATGTTCTGAAAAGTTGTAAGATTCTCTGCACCAAAAAAATAAAGCAAAAAAAAAAAAAGATAAAAAAAGATACAATTATTCAATTCCACTCTATAAATACCATACTAAAAATACTAAAATCTCATCATCCCACTCTTATTCAATTCTCTCTTTCAATGATTAACGATGTTAAATGGATAATCGACCTCCATTCCATAACCCTTACACTAACCATCTTGGTAGTTCAGAATTACCACCCGAATTCAATTATAGGTGGAATTTTCAAGATCCAACCCAATCTGAATTCTTGTCCCAACCCAACTTCGAAAACGCATATCCTCCTCAATATGCACCCCAACTCCAAAACCCGCATCAATCGCATTATGCATCTGAATTCCAAGTCTCAAATGACCAAAATTCTCTATCTCAATTCCAAATCCCATATGACAAAATTTTCTATCTCAACCTCCTTTAAGGCCAAAGAACAAAAATTGGTCAAAGGAAGAAGATATAGCATTGTGCAAAGCATGGATTATGATTGATGAAGATTCAGTGCCAGGGATGGATCAAAGTAAGAAATGCTTATGGGAACGAATTCTCGTAGAATTTACTAGTCAATTGGGAGGCATAACTGGAAGAAATAGTAACGCTCTAATGAACCGCTTCTTAACATTTCAAGCAAAAATGAACAAATTTTCTGGATACTACACCAATGTACGCGACAATCAAGTCAGTGACTACAGTGATAAAGATATAGTAAGTTTTTATTATATATTATAAGAACAATTAATTTATTTATTGAATATTTATTAAAATAACTAAAATCATTTTTTCCTTTTAATTTGTAGATGCAAACTGCCAAAGAATTATATAAACTACAACAACATGAGGATTTTAAGTTTGAGCATTGTTGGAGTGTGTTACGGGAATCAGAAAAATGGCACAACCATTGCAATGTTAAACAGAATTCAACTCAACGCAGAAATAAGAGAGGTATTATCGATTTGGATATTAATGAGCCTGAAAATTTATTCGAATCAATGCCAACAACACTAGGTTCTTCGACTCCTAGTGCATCAACTCCATGATCGGTAAATCTTGGCGATGATGACCCACCAATAGATATTGAGGAAGGCTCTTAGCCCACTGGACGTAAAGCAATGAAAAATAATAAGAAAAAAAATCCATCCATGCTTTCGACAGCCAAAAATTTGATTGTAGAAATGGAAATTGTTGCAGGTTTAGGTCGCAAAAGTAATGAATCCTAACTAGAAGATAAACAAAATTGGGTTCAACTTCGCTTGGAGAGACAACGATCTAAACAAATAGAGATAAAGTCTCAAGAAAGGATGACTCAATTGGAATTCGAAAATAAGAAAATGGAGTTTGAAAAAAGCAAATTGGATTTTGAAAGAAATAAAATGGAGTTTGAAAAAAAACAAAATGGAATTTGAATCGAAGGAAATGATGACCCAAATGGAGATACAATCGAAAGAAAGATTGGTTGAATTGGAGTTTGAAAAACACATAGTGCTTCAAGATCCGTTTAAGGCTAAAACAAAAATAGAAAAAATATGGATCATGGCACAACATAGGAAAATTGAAAAAAAATATGCTCAAGATAATAATGATATGTAATATTTTTATTTACTGGGTGAAGTTAGTGATGGTAATATTTTTATTTATTTAGTGAAAATTTATGTAATGCATTTTATTTAATGTACTTTTTTTTTTAAAGATGTAATGTATTTTTATTTAAGTTAATTATGTAATAAAAAATTATTTGTTTTTATTATTTAATTTTTTAGAAAACTTTAATATTTGGGCTAATCTTGATTTTTATCATATTCATTATGAATTAAATTTATATAAGGCATGGATGTTGACATATTTTAAATTTTTTAAAAAATATATATATTATATAGTTTGGCGAGAAGTCAACTGCAACCATATCGTAACTGACTTGTCGAAATTTTTGAGCTTCACAACTTTGTATACATGACTGGATTCAGACCCAATTATAGCCAACGAGAGCACATGTACCATACCAGTTGCTCTTAGTAACTCAAAATCACATCAACTTTTCAATGTGAAGATATGCCATATCATTTTTTTTTATTAAGTTGTACTTTCTTATATACTAAAAGACAAAAATATCCTAGGATAGTTATCTTGGGACCATTGAATTTTAATTTTGTGATTTCTTTCCATTTGAAATTCTAAATTCTTTTTTCATATATATCCTACTCCATCTGTCCCGAAATAAGTGTTCACATTTGACTTTTCAAAAAAAAATTGGGGTATTTGTGCTTCCAATTTGGCCATTTGAAAATATAGTATATCTTTAGTTTTTAGTGGGATCCATTATTTTTTAAAGTTAATGAAGAGAGATAGGTTGAGAAAATATAAGATTATATTGTATTGTGATTCGAAACTGGACACTTATTTCAAGACGGATAAAGATATGAAAGTGGGCACTTGTTTTGGGACGGAGGGAGTATTAAATAGTCTAATGAAAACTTTATTTAAAAAAGGCAAAATGCATAATACCCCATTGGCCTTTCTAGAAGTTGCAAAATACCCCCTGAGCTTTTTTTACCCCCAATTCACTACCCTATGCTTTTTAAAGGTTGCAAAATACCCTCATGTGCTTTTATTAGCTCCAAATCATTACCATGTGCTTTTCAAAAGTTGCAAAATACCCCCCTTCTGTCACGCCCCAAATTCCTAGGACTCCGAAACCCGAGCCTAAGAGCTAAGGGAGTGATTGCGGAAGTAAAAAGAAATGAGAACCAACGACTTTCAATCATCAAATACCCACGAAAGGGTAAAATGATCTGATACCACGCTGTCACGCCCCTAAGATTCCCGAAACTCAAATCTAGAGAATCAGCGAATCTCCAAGGGATGACGCTAGTCAAGCGACTACTAGAGTCAACAACAACAAAGAGACACATGGAATAACAATAAAAATATACTCCATGTCAAGTAGAATGCTAGAAACTCACTAGCATCCACCAATACCAACTGACACGCTCCTAAATTCCTATGACTCCCGAACAGGGACATCCAAGGAATCCAGGATGTGATCCTTAATACAAATGACTAACTAAGACATCACTAACCATGGAAACGTATGGATTAGTGATGGAAATGGTATATTTCATACCCAAATGAATAATAACAAAGCAGCGGAATCTAACGAAAATCCAGCAGAGTTCCGTTTGTAAATGGATCATCCGGATACACAACCACAACACAATAACCTGCCCAAAGCAATTCAATAATCACAATGGCTTCCAAGCCCCACATTCATCAATCCTACTAGGGCCGAGGTAGTGGAAAGAAACCAAAACCCCTCCAAGCCCTCTAAAATCAACAGAGCCACAAATGCTCGAATAGGAATACAAGAAATGCACCTAGCTGTGCAAAATAAATACAATAACCTCCTAAAAGAATAAATACAGGAAATAAATAATACATCAACAGGGATATGCCAACAGACTGGCTCCCAAAAAAAAGAATACATAACAATCCCATAACAATGGGTAGAGAAACTGAAAGCGGATACCTATCGTCCCCAAACCCAGTCGTGCTGCAACCGTAACCGCATCACCCAACGCAACTCCAAAACCTGTAACAAGAAACTAAAGAAAACTGCCGTTGCACTCCATCCTGCTCATAGTCGTATGTTTCCTGCAACCTGGCGTGGAATACCAGGGGGCGAATGAAATTCCCCTGTGAGCAAATAAGCTCAGTGGGAAAAGATACTCTAACTACCACATCCTCTGGCAGTTTAGGTAATGCTAAACTATCTAGCAAGATATATATATAGCCCAACTAATCTCATCCACGCAAAACCCAAGGGACACGCTCATATACTACCTTACGTAAGTATATAACGGGGATATACATACATATGCACATATATATATATAAGAATAAATACACAGCATGAGTCTGTATTGTACAACTAAGACTCGTACTCCAAGTACTAACACCAGTAGTTTACACTACTCTCACCAGCGCACACTAGGTACACGACACTAATGTCAAATCTAACCAATCATCCAGCGCTCACAACGCTAACCAGAAACTCCAAACAGAGGGAAAACATACTCACCTCTAATGTCCACGAGGATCGAAATCCACCGCTTGGCATCCATGCCCCTAACACGTGTAACAACTCAAATCACCTAGGTGGTGACATCAACAACCCAGCGAAAAGGAAAGGCAACACTATATGTGTGCACTGAACAACACCAAGCCTCATGCCCGAGACTTAGAAATGATCCGAAACAAAGGTGAAACAATGGAACACCTTTCAAAACACTACAGGTCGAGGTTTTTAAGGAAGAAGTCTCGTAACCTCAGAATTTCTATAGAATCGGTTTTCTTTAAAAACTCATACAATGAAAATGACCGTCTTGCCCCCGGTCTCCGTCATTCGTCTGTACTGGCTACGGGGGTAGGCGAAAACGGGTTTTTCCTTTAAAATACAACGAGTTTGTTTTCAAAACGTGAAAAACTCCATTTCCGACAGACAGCCAGATAAGAGTGACCACAACTCCAAGGATTCCTATAATGTCCCAAGAGGACAATGAAGGAAGAACAATACGTTGGACTCACGGACCACAACCGTCCGTTTCCAACTCCACAAAATCAATGATACCACGAGGAAGAGGTTCGGCACCACGCCGTAACCAATGATTCAAGGAATGACATACAAGTTAACGACTGCGTACCAGCGTACAAAACACAGTACAAGGAATGCTTAGGGGAATGAACTAAGCACTAGGACCAAGACTGTCAAGCTACAGTACTTCGAGTACTTACTAAGGTCACTCAACCATAACCTCTTCTCACCAATCAAACTCTCAACTACAGTTGATAACTCATTCATCAAAAGGTGAAAAACACCTAAAGGTCCATACTACAACTCACAATCTCATCACCCGCCTTCTCGAAGGCCCCGATTCATAACTGATACTAAAATCAATCTCGGACCTCAAATCTCCAACAAGGTCACACAACTGACCACAATCACAAAACTACTGACCACAATCACAAGACTGTTAACCCCGCCTTCTCTAAGGCATCAACTCAAAATCATCTCTGCAGTCCATCACTAACCGCAACTAGCCACAAAGGTCACTAGGCCAATATACTTAACCTCCCCTACGGGCACAAAAGTATATAACACAAGTATAAGGATATACGTGTCATTTATACTTTAATAATCTTCTCATTTAAAGTCTTGTTTCACATTTCTCATTTTCAACTGAGCATTTATAAAATATGAATTAAATTCGCAATATTCATACATAACATGCTCCCAAATCCAACAGGCAATAATAACACATATTAAACCTGCTCCAACAT